>CM070756.1:6290998-6890998 GCA_036346245.1 Bonia amplexicaulis
TGAACGCTGCAGCCTCCGCCGGTCCGCCCCTACACCCCGTGACCTCATGTCTCTGTTGGCCATTGCCATGGCCTTCCTCATCTTGTCTACAGCTCTACAGGACCGCGTGCGCTTCACAAGCGTTGTCTTTGCCTCCGCCGTCGCCAGCGTTGCCAACATGGCCGCCACAGCCTACTGCACGCGGTGACACCTCCACCTTACACCACCGTCGTCTTATCCAAATGTATGGCTCTTTCTTTAGATGGTAGAAAGACTATGAGCTTGGCAACTATTACATTCTGATACTTCTCCTTATGCCAAGCAGCTCCAAATCGAATCAGAATTTATGAGATATTGTACGAGAGTGAACGGTACCAAGAACGAAAAAGATGAATCTCGTAAAGAGAACCTAACGATGTTGAAGCAACCATGATGAAAGAGAAATTTTTTTGATGAAACAGATCATAAATTCTTTAAGCACAACATCAAAAAAGTACAAGAGATTATCGCTCTTTCACAATCTTCTCAAATCTTTTAAGACCCTTGGATTATTTTACCCTATATAAGAATCTAGTATTAAAAAAACAACATAACCTCTAATTCTCTTGTGCGACTCTATCTTTGAATGAGTGGCTTCTTTGTTTTATTACTTGAATGTTTTTTCATGGTTACCCTATGGTTTATATAATCTCTCCTAACCCTTCTCCAAAGTGGAGTAGGAATCATACTCCAAAAGAAAGTAAAAATCATAATCATATTAAGATTCATTTAGGACTTCTTATAGCATACCTTTCTAAATCCTAAAAGACTGGAATATGAGTCACTATACCCAACAATCTTCACCTTGACTCTTATCCATTGAAGTCATTGTGCTCCTCCAAGAACTTGTTCCAAGTTGGCTCCATATTTTTTTTTCATTTTTTTTGTTTTTCCTTCCCATCTTTAGGAGTGTCCCCACCACAGGGGAATCACCGCAATGTGCATGTCAGTGTTCGGACTAGCCTGCCTAGACCCTCTACTTGAGAGCTCCTTCGTTGTGTAGTTTAGTTAATCACACCTCTTGCTCCTACAGCCTTTCATACCATAGGTTTGTATTGTCTCCGAGCTCTATATGCTCATCGGTACCGCATGATTGGTCCCATTACAGCTTTCTTCTTCTAACAACTTGCACATTTGCTTTTGCGTCTGTTAGATTTTGCAACTGTCTTTGTAGTTCCGTACATAACTGCAGATGAGATCTATGTACCTACTGTTGACGACACAATTTCCTTTTCTTGGTTAGGATTTTTATCAGACCTCCCATTAGCTACCCTTCTTTTAGGTGTACCCATCAATCAGTATCCTCTATTACTTTATGTAGGACCAAAATGGCAACAGAGGGGGGGTGAATGGTGCCTTAAAAATATTCTCAAATATTTAATCCTATCTTTTCTCCAATAGCTAAAGAGTCGTGAAGAAGAGGATTGATTGTTCCTTTGGAAAACTCGGAGGAGCAGAGAAGAATCACCACGGAAGAAAAACAACATAGAACACCAAAGAATTGCCGTGGTCAAAAGATATCTCATGAAGATCGATCACGGTCGTAAATCAAGGAAAAAGCAGGATTGAGTCCGATAATAGATTACCGTGGTCGTCGAATCGAAAATGGACGAAGAAAACGATGCGGTCTAAACCGAGAAGATCGGACCATCGGTCGAAATCGAGAAATTACCACGGTCGAATCACCGCCGGAAGGTCTTTATCGTGATCGAAGGCGGTAGAGAAGAACTCATGACCAAGACAACCAACAGCGTAGTCGTAAGACCAACTCAAGGTAGTCGTAATCTGACAATGCAAGTCGCACGGACGACCGCTTTGAAATGAGAGTAGCCACACACCGCCGTGGTCGTAGCAAAGAATATGGACGTGGTCGAGCGGCAACTCGTGAGTCGATGGCAGAAGTGGTGCATGCGAGACGAGAGGTCGAACTCGCGTGGTAGTAAGTCAATTGATGATGAGCGGCCGGCGTGGTCGAAATGATTACCCGAACAGGCAAATGAAAATAAGCGATGAATCTTGTGATGTCGAAGCGAGAAGCGAGATAACCCGATGGTCGATATGCGCACATAGCCAAGATCACGTGGTCGTGGCTCGAGCAGAGCCGTTCCATGCGCACGACCGCAAAGACCAAAACCGGATAACTTGCAAATCTTCAAGCGAAATGAGGAGATATTTTAACCACAAAGATTCACATCCTCGAAGAGAAATCACCTAGTAAAACTAAAGTCTTTGCAATGGTCGGCTAGAACGACACGGTCAAAACCGAAAGCGAGCTGGGGCGCATGACCGAGAGACGAAATTTCTCCGATTCGACCTTGCTCTCGGGAATGAATCGGCCAAATTGCCTTGAGCGATTCTGCATTCGAGCAAATCAAATATAAGCCAACTCTCAAAGGAAATACTGAAGGAACCGAAAATGAAGAGATGGCAAATAAATCAATGAAAACATCTCAAGAACGACCTCTCAACCCGGATCACAAACACGACCCATCTCATAGATAAACTCTAACAAGTACAGAGAGATGAGTCCTCTCAAATCATAACACGGAGGTTTCGCAACCACTCCCTTGGGAGGACAAGCTCTAGCCCTAGAGCACACACACAGATACACTCCCAAGGGAGGGAGGCGGTGCCTCCACGGCCTAGCCGACCAACTCAAGTCCAACACTTGCCTCCCTCTCCTTTTATAGCCTCACACCGAGACTAACCCTAATGGATCCATCCATTAGTCCACACTGGGATAACCGTAAACCCCACCTAACACGGGTTTTATCACTCACTTTACCCGCTAACTCAAATGCTTTGCTGCTATCCTAACAGACCGTACTTTGCCCGTTAGCGCCAGCAGAATCCACTTCTTTTCTCGGTGCTTTACGGAGGGACGACTTCCTTTGCGACTTTGGCATTTCTCCAAAATGCCCTCACACCGCCTTCTGTCCAAGCTTGCAACCACCTCAAGACTAGGTCTCCTTGGCTTCCCGGTTGTTCGGACCCCAACACCACCGTGTCTCGTCCCGACCATCCTAGCCTTACCAGACCTATCTCCGACCGGCGCATCGACTCGGGTTCCTCATCGACCACCTTGAGCTCCGGCTCGGTTCCTCGTCTCCCGGCTCACAACCACCTCACCACCTCGATCATCTTGGCGTCTCCGACCATCGGACCTCAACACCTCCACATGCCTAGTCCGGTCCTCCCACGCCTCACCATGAAATAGCTCAAGTCCTGCACCACCACGACAAGCAAACCGTCACATAGCACCGCACCAAAACACACAGACCATCAATGGTCACGTTCAACAAGATCTCGGTGCACAATCACGCAACCTTCTAGTCGTACACCCCATACGACCACTCGAACACTCAATTCATGAAGTGGTCAAGTCCTAGAAGACTTCTCAACAACCTTGACCACCACGACATGTCGTCACGACCATCTCAAAGCTCGTTACGACCATGCGGACACAAGCTACGACCATCACTAGCCGCTTTGACTTTATCGCACAAAGTCTAGACCTCATCGAGCACTCTGTTGCACCAACCGAGACACTCGAGCCAACAGAAAATAGATTGCAACAAGACCATCAAAATGATGAACCAATAAGTCCACAAGGTCCACAACATCACGAAACCCAACCGACCGATTCCCATCATAATCGGACACCATATGTGCCCACACGACCGGTTTAATGAGCTCCATCGACCACGGTCGGACATCCGCTAACGTGGTCAAAGCAATGGCGTAGCGTGATCGAACGCCGATCTCCCAACGTGGTCGAAGACCCACGCGCCAACGTGGTCGAACGCCAGCGCCCAGCGTGGTCGGCGCTCCCAGCGCCAACGTGGTCGTAAACCACGGCGCCGACTACCGATCACGACCAGCGGTCGAAACTTCACAACGTGGTCGTAGATGGCCCTAGAGACCTCCGACCACGGTTATTTTCGCGAGTAAGATACCGCGTGGTCCTCACGCGGTCCGACCGACTTCGATCACGTCCAAATTCACCGGGGATCTTTGCAACGTGGTCGTGGCGCCCCGTGGCCTCCGACCACGCCAGCGTGGTCGTAGACTCCTGGCGTGGTCGTGCGCTACTCGGCGGTTCTTGATTTCGCTCAGCGTGGTCGTATACCCTTCCGATCACGACCAGCGTGGTCGTACAACACTCGAAGGGTTTCGACCACGACCAAGCGTGGTCGTAAATGGCCGGGTGACCTTCGATCATGGCCAAATATTCGAGGGCTCCGCATAGCGTGGTCGTACTCCACCCGAGAGACTTTCGACCACGGCTAAACTTGTCGAGAAGGCCTGGCGTGATCGTAGATCTCCACAGTGGTCGTATAGCCTTCCCACCACTCGTTCAATGCCTCACTCGGTTTCAACTAAGGACAACGTAGTCGTAAGCGGTCTGGCGACAATTGTTAAGGCTTACGACTTTGCGGTCGACTCAAACCTCAAAACCAAACTCAATCTTTCTAGATCAAGAGTCAATTACTCATCACAACCATGGGGTGACCTCCACATGGTCTCACAATCTCCCCTTGATGAGTATATTGACAAACACGAAAAAGCATGAGGAAGAGTTAGTTTTGAGCGAGAAGAAAGGATGGAGATGCAAAACCACACATGGTCTAGAAGAATGAAGAAGTGACTCAAGACCATGTTGACACGTAATGAAATGGAGCGAGCAGAGAAAGATCAAAATTTCTCGAAACTCCAAATCACACAGAAAGTCCAATCTTGCTCATGGTCTAAGAAGCAGATGCTCACATGACCATTGTCATAGCAAGATGACCAAGCATTCTCCCCTTAATGCCTTTTATCCTTCTCCCATCCCTTGATGCATTCTCCCATTTAATGCCTTTTGCACCCTTAATGCCTTTTCTCTATCCTTCTCCCCTTTTGGCAATAAAGTCATCAAGATGCAAGGAAGAAACATAGAGCATGAATGAAATGAGGTGACTACAATTAATTCATTTTAAGCAAAGGGAGCCATGAAATTATCGAAAGTGACTTCACGTAAAATTATATCAAGCCATAAAGGTGACAATGCTATCTAGATCATAACAAACTATGTATTGCCAAGCTCAAGCCAAATAAGTTATGATCTTTAAATTAAATGGTTTGATTAGCATGTCGAGTCACTCGTGATTATAGTCTAGAAGAAGGTATCAAAACGTGAGTCAAGCCATGTCAATATTCTAAGTGGAACCACGAAGCTATAGTTGAGTCAATTTTAGAGTGCTATAAGTTCAAAATGAGACACTTTGTTCAAGCACTAGATATCACAAGTAATTCACTACTTGTAGTACTTTGGATACCACTTGTAGAATACTTGTAGTGAGCAAAATTAGCACAATTGGCTTTTATCGAAATTCATGGTTGGTTTCAACCATTTTCACAAGAATTTTTGTTTTCATAGCCATGTGCTAGATCTCAAGCCTTATCGATCACTCCAAGCAATAAGCTTAAAGAGGTGATCTTGGTCATCCAAAACTCCCCGAGTTCATGCCGAGTGCAATGGCAAGCCGTCTCATGAGAAAGAATTGGTGAGATCGGTTTTTCGCACAAAGAGATCTTTTTGCATTTACTTGAGTTAGTTCATGAACAAAGAGTTAAGACTTAACTCATGCATCACTAATGAACTAACTTAGCTCAATCTAAATCTCAAAAGCAGATTCAAGACTCAACTTAGCATATTCGACATGGCACGAATCAAAGAGGATCACTAAAGCGGACTATTCACAAGATTGAACAAGACATGATTTGATTCAAGTTGTTCACATTTAATTAAGCTAGTATGGCAAGAGCTAAGCAACACATAGAAGGGCATGATAAATCAAGCTATCACAAGACATGGCAAGATATAAATCATGATATCATGTCACATAAAGATAATATTCAGGGCTCCAAGACTGTATAGGCATTCATGTGAATGTGACGCACTATTGAACAAAAGAATGCACATGAGATGAACTCCCCCTGAAACATAGCCCGAAAAGACAGAAAGGATCCAACTCCCCCTAGAGAAGGCAAAAAGAGAAGAACCAAGAAATTTGGCACAAAATCCAGAAAGAGAAGGTTCTAGCTCAAAGAGGTGATTCCCAAACACATCCTATCCTCATGGTCTCTAGTCTATAACCTCATACCACGGGCAAAAAGCACACTATGTCAATGCAAAAGACTCTAGTGGCCAAGAAAAGTTCAACCTAGGTAGAAGAGAATCCTAGAGAACCAAAGCCCAAACTAGGTAGTAAATAATCCTAGAGAACCATTTGGATGAGAGGTGTGAATGAGACAACATCACCTAGAGTTAGCTCCTACTGACCAAACCGACCCTTCCTACCACTAGAGGACATATACTATGCAAAGCCGAGTGGCGGGAAGCGAAACACTAAAGATCACAGGGAGCAAACCTCGGTTCTGCTTGCTCGGGAGGTTGTTGTAGTGGTCGAGGTCGAATATGTGTCCGGGCGAGGTCGTAGATGAGTCTGGACATGGTTGTACATGTTTCGCACCTCATCAGCGATCGAAGTCATGTCTTGGGCGTTGTCGAGTCCGAGTTCACCATGGTCGCAGATGAATCCAAATTGAGTCCGCACCATAGTCGAGATGATTCGGGTCGCGATTGATCCGGGTCTAGGCCGTGGTCGCAGACGCAGTCGAGAATAGTCGGAGTCGTGTTCGGTGTGGTCGAACTCGCGTCGAGGATCGGTTGTAGTTGAGTCCGGATCGTGATCGTGGTTGAGTCCGGCTCATGGTCATGTGTGTGTCTGACTCATGATCGTAGGCCAATTCGGGTGGTCGAACACAAAACCGAGTTGTGGTGGTAGTTGCATCACAGTCGTCATGTCCGTGGTCATGGTTGCTACGACGTGGTCGTAATGACAAAAGGAGCGATCGTAAGTCGTACCAATCTCCCTCATTAATAACTGCGGATTAAACATAGGGGAACATTGGTGTCCTAGTCTTGGGGTAAATAATACAGGCATGGATCGATCTTGAGACAAATGACCACAATCGGTAGCATTACAACCGCATGAGAACACGCACCGCCACAAGCTCAATCCACCCTCATCAAAAGCATCTAGAACAACAAGCCTAGAGCCACCCAATACTAGAAAAAGCTTGTGACCTAACCACAAATCTCATGATATCTAAGCATACGCATACGGACTAACGCTACCAAGATGTCATACGTTTATTGCATGCCAAAGTGAATAAGATCAAGGTATACAAGCATCACAATGAATCACTACCATACATAGCAGATGACAGGAATAGTCACAGAAGCATATGCTAGCATGGATAAAAGCATGTATACTAGAAAAGATACAAAGGCATGAATAAGCGCAACATCATGACACGTAGAAACTATCCAAGATATACTCAAGCTCATCTTGTCCATACATATGCATACATCATGTAGACATACAACATGGCAAATCAACATCATGAAAAGTATGCTAACATGTATAAATAATGATGAATGAACATAAGGAGCAAGATGTGAACCATGATAGATACTACTGAGCACAAGGTCATGATGATACTTGACTTCTAATGCACACATTCTACTTAGCTCATGAAGTCAAGTCAAAGCTTAAGCATGTAACAAATACAACAAGGTACATGGATACTTAAGCAGCATACACATAAAGGCATGACATGAAAATATTGAGAGAAAAACATGCCAGTATGGTACAAGTGAGCACATGAACAAGAACAACATGCCAATATGGTCAAACATGAGTATAAGGGCATGAAGGTATAGAGTAGCTCACAAAGTAGGTGGAGGCGCCAAGCGTGAAGGTACATGCCTCTTGGAGGCCATGAAGTGGAGAACCAACAAATGTTCTAGTCACATGATCAAAGAAAAGACTAGAACCCAATCATTCACATGTTCTCCAACCGTGCGGATACCTACAAATGACAAGTGCTTGGGAACCCAAGACTTGACACACTCACAAAAGAAGTATGCAAGAAAACAAGATGCAATGGATGGTTCAAGCAAGAAGATCAATCCCTGAGGCACGCTGCAAATGGACAACTCGACAAGTGAAACGAGTCCCACAACTGGAAAAGCGGTGAATACCTTTCTTGAAAGCACCAAGAAAGAAACCAACCAAGGCATCTCATAACTTCTCCTCGTAGTATGTGCACACCTCGTTTAGGTGAGCGAGGTCCACCATTTGAGAAACGCGAAATCCTTCCTCGGGACGACACGTAGACAAAGATCAACAAAGAACCAAGTCCACGATGTCGATGATGTCCATCCTTCTCACAAAATGAGCAATGGTGCAAGCGTCTACAATCGAGACAAGATCCAAAAGACAAAGCACCATTCTTGCTCAAGGAGAAGTCCTTGGACCAACCGAGAAGAGCCAACAAGAAATGCACTAGCCAAGAATGAAGCAACTAATCAAAAGGCACAAGTGCAATCAACAATAGAACTATGCTCAAGGAAAGATCCACCTCTTAAATGAAAGCGGTGGCGGGGACTCAAGATGAAGTGCTCGTATCATCGCACTACTCTTCTCAAAGTATTTTCACAATCTCAGAAGGTAAGACAATATAGGCCAGAGATGAGAATGCACGAGTTTAAAGATTGTCCTCTGTTTTCAGTTCTCGTCCGTCTGGCTGGGAAGCAGGGTATATCAAGATGACCAATGTCCGAGAGCCGTGCGTCAAGGGAAAGCACAAGGTCGGCGAATACTACTCTCGGTGCCGTCCTCGATGCGGTGACTAAACGAAATTTTTTTTTTTTTACGACCACGGGTTCTTGTAAATAACATCACCCTCTAACCGAAAACGACCTCTTGTCGCAAAGGAAATTATTGGCAAAAACACCTAATAAGATTCAAAGGAAAGTTTACAAGATTCCTACTAGTTGCCAAGCTCCGGATCGGTTAAGATCAAATCTGAGCCAACCTTGCTCGATACCAATTGTAGGACCAAAATGGCAACAGAGGGGGGGTGAATGGTGCCTTAAAAATATTCTCAAATATTTAATCCTATCTTTTCTCCAATAGCTAAAGAGTCGTGAAGAAGAGGATTGATTGTTCCTTTGGAAAACTCGGAGGAGCAGAGAAGAATCACCATTGGAAGAAAAACAACATAGAACACCAAAGAATTGCCGTGGTCAAAAGATATCTCATGAAGATCGATCACGGTCGTAAATCAAGGAAAAAGCAGAGGCGGCAGATTGAGTCCGACAATAGATTACCGTGGTCGTCGGATCGAAAATGGACGAAGAAAACGATGCTAGCCTAAGCCGAGAAGATCGGACCATCGGTCGAAATCGAGAATTACCACGGTCGAATCACCGCCGGAAGGTCTTTATCGTGATCGAAGGCGGTGAGAAGAACTCATGACCAAGACAACCAAAGAATCGTAGTCGTAAGACCAACTCAAGGTAGTCGTAATACAAAGGTACCAAGTCGCACGGACGACACTTTGAAATGAGAGTAGCCACCACGGTGCCGTGGTCGTAGCAAAGAATATGGACGTGGTCGAACGGCAACTCGTGAGTCGATAATCAGAAGTGGTGCATGCGAGACGAGAGGTCGAACTCGCGTGGTAGTAAGTCAATTGATGATGAGCGGCCGGCGTGGTCGAAATGATTACCCGAACCGACAAATGAAAATAAGCGATAAATCTTGTGATGTCGAAGAGAAGCGATAACCCGATGGTCGATATGCGCACATAGCCAAGATCACGTGGTCGTAAGCTCGAGCAGAGCCGTTCCATGCGCACGACCGCAAAGACCAAAACCGGATAACTTGCAAATCTTCAAACGAAATGAGGAGATATTTTAACCACAAAGATTGACATCCTCCGGAAGAGAAATCACCTAGTAAAACTAAAGTCTTTGCAATGGTCGGCTAGAACGACACGGTCAAAAGCGAAAGCGAACTGGGCGCATGACCGAGAGACACGAAATTTCTCCGATTCGACCTTGCTCTCGGGAATGAATCGGCCAAATTGCCTTGAGCGATTCTGCTCGAGCAAATCAAATATAAGCCAACTCTCAAAGAAATACGAAGGAACCGAAAATGAAGAGATGGCAAATAAATCAATGAAAACATCTCAAAACGACCTCTCAACCCGGATCACAAACACAAACCCATCTCATAGATAAACTCTAACAAGTACGAGAGATGAGTCCTCTCAAATCATAACACGGAGGTTTCGCAACCACTCCCTTGGGAGGACAAGCTCTAGCCCTAGAGCACACACACAGATACACTCCCAAGGGAGGGAGGCGGTGCCTCCACGGCCTAGCCGACCAACTCAAGTCCAACACTTGCCTCCCTCTCCCTTTTATAGCCTCACACCGAGACTAACCCTAATGGATCCATCCATTAGTCCACACTGGGATAACCCGTAAACCCCACCTAACACCGGGTTTATCACTCACTTTACCCGCTAACTCAAATGCTTTGCCCGCTATCCTATGAGACTCGTACTTTGCGGTTAGCGCCAGCGCCAGAATCCACTTCTTTTCTCGGTGCTTTACGGAGGGACTTCCTTTGCGACTTTGGCATTTCTCCAAAATGCCCTCACACCGCCTTCTGTCCAAGCTTGCAACCACCTCGCAAGACTAGGTCTCCTTCGGCTTCCCGGTCGTTACGGACCCCAACACCACCGTGTCTCGTCCCGACCATCCTAGCCTTACGAGACCTATCTCCGACCGGCTGCATCAGCTCCGGTTCCTCATCAGCCACCTTGAGCTCCAGCTCGGTTCCTCGTCTCCGGCTCACAACCACCTCACCGGCCTCGATCATCTTGGCGTCTCCGACCGTCTGGACCTCAACACCTCCTCGTGCCTAGTCCGGTCCTCCCACGCCTCACCATGAAATAGCTCAAGTCCTGCACCACACGGACAAGCAAACCGTCACATAGCACCGCACCAAAACACACAGACCATCAATGGTCACGTTCAACAAGATCTCGGTGCACAATCACCGCAACCTTCTAGTCGTACATCCCATACGACCACTCGAACACTCAATTCATGAAGTGGTCGAAGTCCTAGAAGACTTCTCAACAACCTTCGACCACACAGCATGTCGTCACGACCATCTCAAAGCTCGTTACGACCATGCAGACACAAGCTACGACCATCACTAGCCGCTTTGACTTTATCGCACAAAGTCTAGACCTCATCTGAGCACTCTGTTGCACCAACCGAGACACTCGAGCCCAACAGAAAATAGATTGCAACAAGACTGTCAAAATGATGAACCAATAAGTCCACAAGGTCCACAACATCACGAAAACCCAACCGACCGATTCCCATCATAATCGGACACCATATGTGCCCACACGACCGGTTTTAATGAGCTCCATCGACCACGGTCGGACATCCGCTAACGTGGTCAAAGCAACAGCGTAGCGTGATCGAACGCCGATCTCCCAACGTGGTCGAAGACCCACGCGCCTGGCGTGGTCGAAACGCCAGCGCCCAACGTGGTCGACGCCCCAAGCGCCAGCGTGGTCGTAAACCACGGCGCCGACTACCGATCACGACCAGCGGTCGAAACTTCACAACGTGGTCGTAGATGGCCCTAGAGACCTCCGACCACGGTTATTTTCGCCGAGTAAGATACCGCGTGGTCCTCACGCATCCGACCGACTTCGATCACGTCCAAATTCACCGGGGATGCCGCAACGTGGTCGTGGCGCCCTCGTGGCCTCCGACCACGACCAGCGTGGTCGTAGACTCCACAACGTGGTCGTGCGCTACTCGACCGGTTCTTGATTTCGCTCAGCGTGGTCGTATACCCTTCCGATCACGACCAGCGTGGTCGTACAACACTCGAAGGGTTTCACCACGACCAAACGTGGTCGTAAATGGCCGGGTGACCTTGATCATGGCCAAATATTCCGAGGGCTCCGCAGCGTGGTCGTACTCCACCCGAGAGACTTTCGACCACGGCTAAACTTGTCGAGAAGGCCTGGCGTGATCGTAGATCTCCACGGCGTGGTCGTATAGCCTTCCGACCACTCGTTCAATGCCTCACTCGGTTTCAACTAAGGACAACGTAGTTGTAAGCAGTCTGCTGACAATTGTTAAGGCTTACGACTTTGCAGAGTCAGCTCAAACCTCAAAAACCAAACTCAATCTTTCTAGATCAAGAGTCAATTACTCATCACAACCATGGGGTGACCTCCACATGGTCTCACACTTTAGATACTTTTCATGATCAATTTTCCTTCACAAGTAACTCGCATGACTTCCCCTTAAATAATACCTCACAACCTTCGAGTCCAAGCAACCTCATATATATTAGATTTTTTTTAAGGTGGGAACATACCAAACTCTCGTCAATGTACGATATGTTCCATCATGCATCTCCAATGTAATCGTTCCCACCTTAGTAATTCAATAGTCCTTGCAATATGCTAAGTGAACAGTTCCATGTGTCAGGCTTAGAGATCCTTCGTCAAACATTTCCCTCACCGAACATATGTGGAAGCAAAAACTTGAATATAATATCCATCCATGAAAAGTACCTGGTTAACTGATGACTAGTACGTCCGAATCATCATTTGCTACCGCCACTAAGCATGCACCCTTAATTTGCTTCAATGTCAGACAATTTTTTATCATGTGACATTCCTCGTCACATATATAGCTATCGGGACCAGAACTCGTAATCTGAACCCTATGTGTTTACTGTTCAGTCTCATGATCGGTGGCTAGCATACACATTCATCAACATTCATATCACATCCAAACATAATAAATTTAGAACAAGTAGTACATTTATATAGCGAATAAACCTAAACGACGGAGCTTACAACACTAGGGCCGACCGACCAAATAAAACATATAATAACAGAGTTCAGTGAAAGCGAATGATAAATGATGCACCAAAAATAGCAAGTATGCCTCATCCCAAATGACAAGCAACTGACTGAGGCAGAACCCTAGAAATCGGCATCTTCATCTCCAAAACCTGTGGCATAATAGTACCCGCAAGATATGTCTTCTTCTGCGTTATGTGGAATGGGGCCAATTTTAATCTCCCAAATTCAGCAAATATGTCTACATAAGAATCGTGTTCATTCTTAGCAATAGAATTAAGATTATCTATTTCTTCCTTAGCATTATCAAGTTCATGATGCAAGACAATACAAGAATCACATAACATAAAAGCATAAGATTTCAATAATTCATTTTCAAATTTAAGACATGCAAGAGAAAATCATTCAAGATTTCATTATCTCTAGCAAGGATTCATGAGAATGCAATGAACCTTTCAAGTTAACAAGCTCAAATGACATGTTAATTTTCTCGTTCAATAATTTCTTAACTTTCACCCTAAGAACAAGCAATTTAGATTGATACGACACTAAGAGATCCATGAGTTTCTCCTTACTCACCTTGATTAGATTGTGTATAGGATCATCCTTGAATGACTCATCATGATCATCCTCCAAAAGCTTTCCATGACGACAACCCTCAAAGACTAGTGGCTTGGTGGAATGCTTATCCAATGCCATTCCTCTTAGATTAGTTAAGATCTATTAAGAAGAGCTAACTAGACTCTGATACCACTTGTAGGACCCAAGATGACAATCAGAGATGGGTGAATGATCCTTCACTTTCAACCTCCCTAGATCGTATTTCAAAACTTTTATTCCACTAGCCATTGAAAGCTAGTAAGATCAATTTGGGCCACCACCAAAGAACTTACACAAGAGCGAAGGCAAAACCGAGTTCAAACTACAGGACTAGTACTACCGTAGGCAAGTAGCCAGTAGTACTACAACCAAGCGGTCTGACCGCTCGTGAAGACCAGTACAACCAATGGCTGGTAGTACCATGGACCAAGCAGTGCTAATGATAAGTAGAATAGAGCGGTGGCGACGACTACGCAAATGGCCATGATAAGCAGAGCTAAGCAGTTTGTAAGGTTCAGTGGCTCACCGCGATTATGAAGGTAAGGTTGGCAGCAACAGAGGTGGTCAGAGATGGCCGGACGACGGGGAATAGTGGTGACGGTGCTAGCTCGAATGGTGGTGGAGCTCCACAGCGAAAACAAGCTGAAACGAAGCAACCCGTGATGTTCAACGGGGTGAGGTGATGTTGGAAAGGCCATGGCCAAGGCAAGATCTCACCGGAGAAGTGGGAACGACAATGGCAGTGATGATGATGATGGTGTCCACGGTGCTGGCCAACTTCGGAGAGAGATGACAACAAAGGAGCACAACATTAGATTCAGAAGAGCATGGAGATGGTGAAGTGACCATGGTGTGGTTAGAGACATCGGTGACGAAGCTGCGGGGTGGCAACAGTGGCGATAGAGAGCTTCATGGTGATGGCCAACCTCAAAGAGAGAGAGAGGGGATGCAAAGGAGGATGGGAACATGTTTAGGAGAGTATGAGGATGGAGAAAATGACCATGGTGTGGTCGAAGCCGAACATGTTTAGGAGAGTATGAGGATGGAGAAAATGACCATGGTGTGGTCGAAGCCTTACTGGAGATGGAAATGTGCATCAGCAACGATGGCGGCCGAAGTTGAGGAAGACGAGCTCGATTTGGTGAATCACTGCAAGGATGGAGAAATTGATTGGCATGAAGTGACTTAGATATAAGGCTAAGAGCTCACCAGGATGGACATCGACCATGGCGGAGCACGATGACAGGCGCGCACCAGAGCTAAGGACGACAGTGGAATTCCGATCGGCTCGGTGAAGGCTACGAGTTGCAACCGAGAAAAATGGAAGTGATGAGGAATGAGGAGGAAGATGATCTTGATTGGGCTTAAAAGGGTGAGTCGAGGTGGGAGAAATCCTAGGTTATTGTGGTGCGGTGAGAAGAATGGGCGACGAAGTGGGGTTCACACAGAACGGAGGCGACAGAACAGGGGAAAGGAGTCAACGGGATAGGACGAGTCAGCGCAATGGGTAGGAAGCTCGAGGCAGGCATAGGGGTGAGCTTTTGCAGGTGGTGTCGCACGAACACTGTACATAAATAGTGGCTCAACAACTCTCTAATGGCGGACATGTGGCATGGAAGAAGACAACTGGCAAGGGGTTGGTGATGGGATGGAACTGGGTGGAGATGGCCTATGAGTGCACGCAGGCGGCGATTGTAGTCAGAACAACCAAATTCTGTCGGAACAGCATCGATGACATGGGCACGGATAGTGGACAGTTGCAACAGTGGGCCAGGGGCAACGAGGTGGCGGGCGAGGTCTGCGACGTAGGTCCACTGAACAGCGGGGAGAGCGAGTGCGAGCGCATCTCCGCATGGGTGAGTGTGCGGCCAAAGTGGTGAATGAGGGGTGTGAGGTGGAAGATGAAGCCCGACATGTGGGTCCCAGGCCCACCGGTCAGCGGCAGCAGAGAAGAGCAACAGAGAGAAGGTGCCTCTGCCAGAATATGCGAACAAAACAAGGAATTAGAAAAAGGAATGCGGCTTCGGTTGGGTCGGTGCGTGGGCCAGAGTTGGGCCAAAATAGGGATGGGCTAGGCCAACGCATGGAGAATTGGCCCAAGAAGGATTTTGGATTTTAAATTACCTTCATATTTGATTAATTCCATAAACCAATTTTCAATTTTTAAAATTAGAAATCCAACTCCAAAAATTATGGAAATCTTTGGGAGACACTTTAGGATTTAATTTGAAAGCCAACTGTGCAATTCTTAGAAAATTCGGTAGTACCGAAGTTTTCATGGTGGTACTACCGCACTGTGGTATGACCGAAAGGATGTGCGGTACTTCCGCACTCCAGTCCGACCGAAACCTAGTTGACGGTACATTTTTTCCAACCGAAACCTAGTTGACGGTACATTTTTTCCAGAAGGGTATTTTTAGGGTGTTCGTTTCCGTGAAAAACGGTAGTACCAAAGTTAAAATGGCGGTACTACTACATCGTGTCTAACGGTACTACTTGCATAACGAAAAATTCCGAATGAATGGGCAGCACGTTATTTCCAAAGAAGGCCATTTTTGGTCCTCAAGCCAAATGGTAGTACCGGACCAGAAAACGGAACTATCGATATAGCGGAACTACTGCACTTACAACAGCGGTAGTACCGCATCGCAAATTCAATGGCTAGTTTAGAGGCATTAAATTCGAGTGCTATAGCCGCTACTGTGAATATTTCACAAGAACAATAGTACTGACCTTTCAACGACGATATTTTCGATTGTCCTGTTTTGTATTATCTCCCAAATGGTCGAATTTAGTTGGTGAAGGGTATAAATATCTCTCCATCAGCACAAGGATAGAAGCAAGAGATCTTATTTAACCTCTTTGAGCTTAGAGCACACTCTCCACACCTCATACACACTTGTTGCATTCAATTGAGATAGTTGAACCAAATTCAAGTGCATTCATTCTAGATTGATTCTTGACACTTGATTACCGTCAAGCAAATACGGTGGTTCTTTACTCTTGGTATTTACCGGCACATAGACGGCTTGGTGAGAGTACGCGTGGTGATCTCTTCAAGAAGATTGTGAAGAGACCAAGTGCCATATTGTGAGTGGCTCGGTGTTCGCCATCTACGGAGCAGAGGAAGAACAACCAATGGTAGAATTGAGGAGCAATACTTAATTCGTGGAGCCGGTCCAAGTTGCTTGGGCTTTCCTCAACGTAGACTAGTGAAGACAAATAAGTCTTTGATACCATGGTAAAACATCTCATGCCATCTTTTGGTTATTTCTTTGTCTCTACTTTTCACAATTATATTTCTAGCAAATTGAGATTATTGAGATTGTCATATTTAGTTGTGCTAGAAATATATCCATAGAGTCTTGTCTTGTGGTGCCTTAGCTTTACTAAAATTGAGTAGGTCTTGAATTGTTACCAGAATTTAGTAGGTTTTGAATTGCAATATAAATCTTGCTTTGCTCAAAATTTGTAGAAATTAGTTTTAGAAAGTAAGAAATTTTAGAACCTCCTATTCATCCCGCTCTAGTCAGTTATCCTTGATTCTACACACGTGCTATTTGATCATCTCCTTCTGGTTCTTCATCTTCATTTTCCTCATGTTCTTCTTATGCTTTCCTTTTTCAAGAGTGTGAGTAACTCATGAACACTTTAAAAGATTTATTGGAGGAAACAAAAAGCTCAATCTTAACCTGGACAAATCCAAAATTTACAAGTTCAATCAAGGTCTAAGATTTGATTTTCTAGAGAATGTGAGGAAACATCCACCTGCATTTGTTAGAGCTGTAGTAGGAGGTGCAATGGAGGAGCCAAAATTTTGATGATGGGGTGTGAACTTGAGGCACATCAGTTCTTACATAGGTTTAAATGTGATCCCTATTGGATTGGCTCACAATTTGTTAGCTATTGCTCTATGTACATCACAATCAATCGGACAAAAGGAAACGATAAAAAGATATGGCCGTTAGCATGTCCATAAAAACGACAACACGAAGGCTTAATTTACTTGCATGATTAGCTTGGGAACTTAGCTCTGTTCCCCCTGTCACCACCAACAAATGATTCTATGCAAAAGTAGCCCTCACATATAGCGCTACTAAGTAATGATTAATGTGACATAAATCCTTTAGTGAATATTTTGTTTGCAAGTATAAATCAAGTCCACACAATCTAGTCCCAGGTGTTTGCAAATCATGCCATTATTTCCTGAACCCTTCTGCCCTAAGGCATGGGTTTAATTCTTTTTCCTATGATAGGTGGATCTACTGCTAGAGCAATAACTACAAATGGAGTCTTTAGGAAACATTATGATTACATGATCATAAACTCGGTCCAGCTAATATCCAAAGGGATTGCAACAGATACCAAAATTTGGAGGAGAAAAGTGAAGACAGCATCATGTGACAACCCTTACTACTATTTTAGTTGTGTTGTATATACAGAATTCCAATAGCATCTGTGGTTAACATCTTCATGCTATTCAAAGAATTCTCCTGACTCCTATCAACATAAATGCCTACCGTGCACTTTATATAAGATAGGTGTGTTTTCCTTCAAAATTGTATTTTTGGTGAAGCTAATTATTACAATATCATGATGCCATCAGCAGATACGAGGCAAATTGAGTGTTCGAATGCACATCTGTATCATGAAGTGAATCCTCCCCCATACGAGATTGCATTCGTTGACTATATATGGGTTGCTTTGCAATAAATCATTCCCATACCAGTTCATGAAATTGAGCCATGTAAAGATGCACTATTTTCCCGTTCCGAAATTGCATACCAACCAAGTTAACATTGCGCCAGCACAGAACATTGAACAAAGGGAAGCATTTTGGAGAAATTTGAGAGAGGGGAGGGGGGTTATACCACTTGCCCGGATGGCCTCGCCTCTGGAGGGTCTCAGATCGAGCAAGAAGACGGCGACGATGAACAGCACGTGCAGCAGCACGACGACCTTCACACCTCGCCACGGCTTCTTCCTCCCTGCACGTAAATCCGCAACCCCCGATCGGATCAAACCCCGGAACCCCCATCAAAAAACACAACCCAAATACCCAATCGAACCAAACACTCAAACAACAATCGAGGAGGACATGAACTGTGATGCTAGGACTGGGAGAGGAGAGGGCCCTGATGGCTGATGCCTGCGTAGGGAGCGCAACACATAGCGGTGGCAATGTCGCGATGAGCTACGCGGCTGCGCTCGCGACTACGTGCAGCGTGCTAGGGCACAGTAGCCGTAATGCGGTCTGAGGAAGTGGTCAAGTGGAGATCAGAAGAATAGAAGATGGGCTGGATGTGGATGGCAGTGGCACTTGGGCAGTTGGGCCGCTTGACTTGATTCTGATACTCCTGACGTATGTGTTAGTATATGTTAAGTAGTAGTGTATTTTTGTATTAAGAGGAGTATATACTAGATATTTGTGTAAAACTTTTGGGGGTGCAATTGTACCCCCATGCTTCTACCGTAGCTTCACCCTTGAGGCGGTGTGATCGAGGTTATGCCCAAGTCTAAGAAGACGGTGTTTAAGTCTGTGGGTTTTGTCTAGGAGATTTCTGATAGTAAGGTTATGCTTTCTGCTACTTCGATCTCTCAGAAGGTGAAGTATCATTGCACATTCTGTCAGAAAGATGAACACTTAGTCAAGTTCTACTATAGGCGTGCCAAGGTCGCGTATCGTGACTATGTTCGTACTCTTAGGGGTATTCAGGATCAGCCCCAGATTCGGAGTGCTCCTAAAACCGACATGAGATCTAAAGTTGTAGTTAGCTCTCATGACTTTCTTGGTTTTAGGTAGCGTTGAGGACTTGGTTTTCAGGCTTCTTTTGGTTTTGGTCCTCGAGTTACTTCTGCACAGGGTTTACGTCGTCCCGAGGATAGACCTTATTTTCTCTGTTGAGGTAGCTATCCGCAACGCGATCAGTATACTGCCTTTTCTCCTCAACGGCCTGTCACACGTCGGAGGAGTGGTCAGACCAGGCAGAGGTTTGAGTTATGTTTCTAAACCTTTTGATTCTGTGAGAGGTGAGTTGCGTAGTGTCGCTAGAAATCAGTCTTTTATTTCTTTTACTGGATCTTCTGCTCGTCATGTGACTCGGTACTGGGTCCCTAGATCTACTCTTATTTATCCTAGCACTGAGCCACCGATGTTTACTTCTCACTGATTCAGGTTCGTCGGGCTGAGAATGGAGATGTTTAGTTTATTGACTCCGGTTGTTCTCATCACATGACCGACGATTCACATTGGTTCTCTTCCTAGTCCGAGCTCCAGGTGATGAGACGATCACCTTTGGAGATGCTTCGTTAGGTCGAGTCATCACTAAAGGTGTTGTGTGCATTAATGAATCTTTCATTCTTAAGTATGTTGCCTTAGTAAGCTGCGATATAATTTACTATCTGTTTTTAGCTTAACGATGATGATTTCGAGGTAAGCTTTAAGAAAAATGCTTATAAAATCCTTAATTCTTCGGGAAGTCTAGTTTGCGAGATCTCTGGGTTTTGGAGAATCTTTCGTGCTGATTTTATCGAGTCTTTTGGTGATTCTTTCTGGTTGTTTAGTTGCTTCCGAGTCTCGTGATCTTTCCTTTTGGTATAGGAGACTTAGTCACATTTGCTTTGATAACTTGACCCAAGTTAGCGGCCATGACCTTGTTCATGGTTTACGTAAGTTCAAGATGGTCAAAAACTTAGTTTGTGCTCCTTGCCAGCATGACAAGATAGTTGCTACTTCTCATCCTCTAGTGACTTTGACAGACGCACCAGGACAGTTTCTTCATATGGACATTGTTGGTCTAGCTAGAGTACAGTCGGCTGGTGGGAAGCGATACATTCTTATTGTAGTTGATGACTTCTCGAGGTTCTCTTGGGTGTATTTCTTAACTTCGAAGGAAGATACTTTCATTCATTTTCAGGATTTGTTCAATAGGTTGTCTGTTGAGCTACCTGGTGCCTTACAAGCGATTTGCAATGATAATGGCACAAAGTTCAAAAGCTAATTTGAGAGGTTCTGTTATGAGACAGGTGTAGAGAATCAGTTCTCCTCTCATACGTCCCACAGTAAAATGGTGTTGTAGAGAGGAAGAATCGTACATTGGTCAAAATGGCCAGTATAATGCTAGATGAGTATGGTACACTTAGGAAGTTTTGGGCTGAGACTATAGTTACCGCTTGCCATATTTGAACAGGGTTTTTCTTAGAGCACACTTGCATCGCACTTCTTATGAGTTGAGGTATGGGCGAAAGTCCAGTGTCTCATATTTTCGATCGCAAGTGTTTTATTCTAAAGTATGGAAACCTAGATAAGATCAAGTCTCACTTATTTGATGGTATTTTTCTACGTTACTCAACTTCTTCGCGGGGTTATAGGGTCTGGAATTGTGAGACAAGTAGGATCTTAGAGACTTGTATGGTTACTTTTGATGAGGCTGGTCCTGATACTAGACCCGATATCTCAGGTCCAGTTATGCAGTCTAAGACCATCTTTGTAGATGATGAGCATGATAGAGATGAAAGTTCTTTACCTAATCTAGTTCCATCTATCCCTGATGTGCTTGCTTCTAACAATGCACCTCAGGGAGATCAACCCTTACCTTCTAGCTCTTCTGGAGCTTGTGGCTCTGCTACTGCCTCTACAGCTCATGAGGTAGAGGCCACTTATTGATCACATTCAGGATTTCCTCAATACATTCAGCATTCTCATCCTTCTGAACAGATCATAGGTGATCTCTTTAAGCGTATCGCACGCTCAAAGTCTGGCTTATCTTATTTCTGTCTATAATCTACCTTTATTGCCACATTTGAGCCCAAAGATATTTGTCATACTCTATCCGATGAGTCTTGGGTCAGTGCCATGTATAAGTAGTTAGAGAATTTTGAGAGGAACAATGTCTTGTCGCTTATTGAGTCCCTAGTGGTCATAATGTAATAGAAACCAAGTAGGTCTTTAAAAACAAGTAGGGTGAGGATAGGGTAGTCATTCGAAACAAAGCTAGACTGGTAGCTCAGGGATTTTCCTAGGTTAAAGGTCTAGATTTTGAGAAGACATTCGCCCCTATAGCCAGTCTAGAACCCATTAGGATTTTGCTTGCATTCGCAGCGTTTAAGGGCTTCAAGCTGTATCATATGGATGTCAACAGTGCCTTTCTCAACAGGTATATTGAGGAAGAAGTTTATGTTGGATAACCTCCAGGTTTTGAGAACCCTAAATATCCAAACCATGTCTTCAAACTTTCCAAGCATTGTATGGACTTAAGCAAGTCTATAGAGCTTGGTATGAGAGGTTTAAGTCCTATCTTTTGAGTCATAGTTTTGAGATGGGTAAGGTAGATAAGATCTTGTTCATCATAAGCATGACAATGACTTTCTGATCATCTAGATATATGTAGATGATATTACCTTTAGTGGCTTCTCTTATGCTCTTGTTTCTCAGTTTTCTGATGTCATGAACATAGAGTTTGAGATGAGCATGATGGACGAGTTGAGCTTCTTCCTCAGCTTCCAGATGAAACAGACTCGGGAGGGTATCTTTTTTCATCAAGGCAAGTACACTTAAGACCTCCTGAGATGCTTTGACATGTGTGATGGCAAGCCGGTGTTGACTTCGATGGCGACCTCGAATACACTTGATCCTGATGAGAATGGCGAACCTGTAGATCAAAAGGAGTACCGTAGCATGATTGGTTCCCTCCTATACCTCGCTGCCTCGAGGCCAGACATATACTTTGCCGTATGTCTGTGCACTTTTCTTGTTTCATGGTCATCAAGGAAGTAGTTAGGTGCTGTACAGTCTACTACCGACTCTAAGTATGTTGCAGTCGCTACTTGCTATAGTCAGGTGCTTTGGATGGTTTCAACCTTGCGAGACTTTGGGTTAGCCATAGATAGTGTTTTACTTTTTTGTGACAATATTTCTAACATTAACATTTCTAATAACTCAATGCAGCACTCTAGGACTAAGCACATAGATATTTGTTATCATTTTCTTAAAGACCCTATGGAGAAGGGTGACATAATACTTCAGTTTGTGGAGAGTGACAACCAATTAGCTGATATCTTCACCAAGCTTCTAGATAGCTCAAGGTTCATAATCTTGCGGGAAGAGCATGGGGTGGTGAGTCCTTATGGCTTATTTTTGGGGGAAAGCATCGTGTACTTTCTGTATCATATGATTATTTACTTGTTTTTGCACCATACTTATGCGTGATTTTGGGTTAGTCTTTCTACTATAGGTCAGAGTTGTTATTATACTATGTAGTTTAGATTTCTTTCTCTCATCTTATGGCCTTAGGATGTTGTTTATTAGTTGCTCTCTTCTCACTAGGTTAAGTTCACTCACTTCTTATAGGTCTAAAGGGTTTGGACCCCCTAGGTAGACAGGGAATGTGTTTACTTCCTTGTGTTTAGATGATCAGCTATGCCCTAGAGTCATATAGGGTAGATGCGAGCAAATCTGAGCCATAGTGATCCCACTATCTTGTCTATACTTTAAGGACTACCATTTCTTCATTTTCCCAAGCTTCTTCCCTCTCGCTTACTGCTTTGGTTCATAGGAGTTCATTTGAGATTTTCTTGAGTTTAATGTTGACATAACTCAACTTTAACCAAAATATTTCTGAAATTGCCTCATTTGCTGGGGAGGAGTCGGGACGTTTATTACATCATATTACATTTTAAATTTAGCAACTTGCATTGTAATATAAATACATAGAGCTTTGACTATTATCCTTGTGTGGTATGATATATTGATTTACATCTTGCTATATCTTGTGCTAATTTGCCAGAGTTATCATGTCCTTGTATGTGTGGCTTAGCTTTTGCCATGTTAGATGTATTAAAATGTGAAACACTTGAATTAAATCATGTCTTGTTGGATCTTGTGACTAGTTTATTTTCGTGATCCTCTCATGATACATGCCATGTCACTAAGCTAAGTTGAGTCTTGAATGTAAATTAACCTTTAGATTGATCTATGCTAGTTCTTTGCTGAAACGTGAGTTAATATTAGCTCTTTGTTCTTGAACTAAGTCAAGAAAATGCAAAATAATATCTTTTGTATGAAAAAAACTGATCTCACCAATTCTTTCTCATGAGACGGCTTGCCATTGCACTAGGAATAAAATCAGAGAGAGTTTTGGATGATTTAGACCACTCTCTTAAGCTTATTTTTGGATAGTCGTAGCACGGCTTGAGATCTAACACATAGCCAAGAACACAAAAATTACGAAAAATTGTTGAAGCTTAAGAAGTAGTTGTGGATGATTCCTAGTCCAAGACTTGCTTTGCTAAGATAAAACTAAAAATAAATTTTAGCAAGTGCTAAATGTGCTAAATTTGCTTAATTCCTAGTGCTTGAATAAAATGATTCAACATTTAACTTGTAGTACTCTAAATTGACTCAGTTATAGCTTCTTGGTTCCATTTAGTATATTGATATGGCCTAGTTCATTTTTGGATACCTTTGGCAAACCTATGATCTTGAATAACTTGACATGTTAAAAAACCATTTAACCTCAGATTATTGTTCATTTGGTTTTAACTTTGCTATATATGCATTGCCATGATCTAGATAGCTCTTTCACATAATATGGCTTGGTGTAATACTTATATAGTCACTTTGGATAATTTTCATAGCTCCTAATGCTAAAAATAAATAAATTATAGTCATTTCATCTCATTCATGCTCTATCTTCTTCCACACATCTTGATAACGCCATTGTCAAAGAGGGAGAACGATTGGTAAAAATGCATATCTAGAGCATGATTTAAAGTTTTGGTGTAAAATTTTGCTAAGTTGGAGCTTTTTGATCTCTTCTCACCATAGCCAAAGTCAAACAGAACAATTGTTCTTTCAATGGACCTAGAGTGAGATTCACAACTCATTCGGTGAATTTGAAGCTTTTGTAGAATTCTTACCATTTCAGTAGCTTCATTTCACCTCTACCTCAAATGGTCATTTTCAGCTCATTGCATTGTTCTTTTGACTATTTGGAGCTCTATTTGCAAAATTCCCTCTCTTCGTCTAAATTCAACTCTTAATTGTATTTTTGTGAAATTACCAATAGATTCATCAAGGGGGATTGAAGGACTATATGAGAAGGTCTTAAATTATGTTGTGATGAACCATTACAATTTAGGAGATCTGGAAATTTAATTGGCAGTCTGTTGGTTGGTCAACAGGATGGCTGATCAGTCCATATTGCGCCACTGGTCTGATCGGGTGGTACCAGCGTCTGACCGGTCGGTTGGATTGGTCTAACCGGCCGGTTGGTGCTGTCAGAACGGCCGGAACAGGGAGGTTCAACCATATTTCATATTTATGGGTTTGAGCTGTGGAATAGGTTTAGATGACTAAGGTCAGTTGTTTTAGGTTGCATGAGGCATGCTGCTGCTAATGTAGGTTAAGTTATGAAGGACTTATGCTCGGAAATGATTTATTTGTCTTTGAATGTGCAGAGTTGCTTGAAGTCAACTGTGATCAATGGTGATGATCAGAGTTACACTCATAGAGGAGTCGAGGCCTAGAACGATTTAGAATGCCGGGTGAGACGGTGAGCTCAAGCATGGCACGAGAAAGGCGAGAAATATCGAAGGAAAGTTTAAACGACGAGATTGCACCCTGTGGGTTGGATGGGCCAAGTGAGCCGTGGTTCAGTGGAACTAGGATGGGAGAACTTGGCGACGCGTGGCAAACTAGTGGCAAGCATGGCGATTGCTTGTAATGGATGGTGATGACCGGGTCCACGAAGGGTATTTTGGTAGTTTGGCCAAAATACTAGAAACTATCTTAATCAAAATCGTAGCACATGAGTGGTGTTTGGGAGAGCATTTTAGGTCAAAGTGAAGCCGGTTCGATCAAGATGGATTAAGGCTAAGGATTTAGCGGATTCGGGCTTATACGCTTTGAAAAGCGTGCATAAGTGTAGTGAGTTAAAACCCGTGTGTGCGGTTACAGGATTCCCCCATTGTACTAAGTAGATAGTATCTACTAAGGGGTAGATGTGGCTGGCTAGCCCATCTATAAAAGGGGGTTGGGATGAAGACTTGTGATTAACCATCCAACCTATCTTTCTTATGCTCTCTTGTTAGGGTTAGGGTTCGTGAGTTGAGTGCTTGATTTGCTCTCTATCCTCTAAGGTGGAGTGGCTGTAAAACTTTCCTCCTCAAGCAACAATAGAATCAATCTGTTATCGTCTCCATAGTTATCTCTTTTCTTGATTAATTTGCTTTTGATTTGGTTGGTTTTTCCTCTCCTCTCACCCTTTCTTGATCTTGGTGTGCCAGGGATGTATAAGAGATGAAGATAACCTCTAAGAATCATTCTCCACCCATCTAATCACTTTGGTATCAAGTTCATAAAGAAACTTAGTTTTTTCATATTTTGATTTTCCAAGTGGTTTCTTAATATGAGGGTTTTTGAAGTGATTTCTTTCGTGTTCTTACTTGTTGTGACATGTAGAAACATATCCAAAGTCATCTTGGTCATCCTTCACCCACGAGCAAATCTTGATCATCGATTTTGGTTCTAGGTCATTTTTGGTGTAATCTTGCTTAAATCTCAAAAAGGTCTTAACTTTGACATGGGTTTTTACGATTCATAGATGGAATATGTTCCTGAGACCTTAAGCAAAGCGTGTACAAAGTTTCACAGCTTTTGTAACATCCAATCAAAAGTACGTGTGTTTGAAGTTTCACAATCGTGTTGATTTCACTGTTCATTTGCCTGAAATTATTGTTTATAGCGGTCAAACCGCTAGAACAGAGGTCATACCACCCCAGAGAGATCAGACCGCCCCTTGGTTGATGGTCAGACCGCTAAGGAGTGGTCAGACTGTCCCTTGGTTGGAGGTCAGACCTCTAGGAGTTGAGTTCTTTAAGATTTTGTGTTCTTGAGTGATTTGCTTTGGGTTTTGCCATGAGATTTGATTTACAGTAGCTCTGCATTTATTTGACAAAAGGATCTAGAATGCTTGAGGAAAAATTTTAGTCGGCACCATTCACTCTCATCTATTGTCTTTTAGTCTTACAACATATAAGCCAATAATATTCTCAACATGGTTCTTTCACCTCATAAATCTATGTCTAGCCAATTTTGTCAATGACAGGGACAGATCGAGGGCCAGAATAGTGAAAAACAAAGCTGGACCAGTGTTCAGGTCTTCAGGATCGATCACAGCTAGAACCGGCCTGTTTCTGCCAGCTTCTGGAATTCCCAGAGGGAACCGGGAGAGCTATTCTGCGCAATTTTTGGCATAGTATTTATGACGATTCAAACCGGAGATGAGTATAGTACAAATGTAAATGTTTTTATGCACAAACGCTTTGTTCTACCATCTATTGCACATTTGCACATCATACAAGCGGAACTGCAAGGGGAGATGTAGAATATTACACAAAGGGGAAAAAGTTGAAAATCTTTTAGTTAGCTAAAGGTGTTCATACCATAGCCATCCTGTTTATACCATAGCCATCCTGGAAGAAAATATAACGGTTTTACTATTACATAGGCGTCTGAAATTTTTTTTATCTCTCAGTCTCCTGAAATTGCATTCTCAATCAACTGAAGTTGCAGCCCCCCTCTAGAAAAATCACCTGCAACTTTAGGTGATTCAGAGTGCGACTAAAGTTACACTAAACATCAAGAAACACAAAGGGAAAAAAAGCCAGTTGAGGGAGCTGGACTTCCATTTTCAAATCCCACAAGATTTGAAAACCTGGTTGGAATCTCCCTTTCCGAAAGAAAGAATTGAATTCTAGACTATTGATAACACACAACACAGAGAGCATACAACATCTAGATTCTGATAATTACTGTTTTGTAATCGTGGTTACAGCTGAGAATTGTTTTTTTTTTGAAGGAAGCTGAGAATTGTTGGGAGACAGGAAAAAGGCATGTGCTGTGATTTGTGAACAACTAAAACTTTTCAAGCACACCGTTCAGCATGCAGCCAGCCTAGTTTGTAAAGCCGATTGCTTTTGTTCGCTTTTCTGCTGCTTTTCATCCTGTGTACTTCATCTTGGATCGCATCCTCGAATTGATCACTTGGGATGCCATCATGTTTAAAGGCCGCTGTGTGAGATGATTTGTAGTAGCTCAATATAATGCTGGAGACCTATTCTATTGATTGGACATGTTACAAGTGATACTGCTGCCTCTGTTGATAGGTCAGTGAACTGTGAATTGGTTTTGGATCCAGCCTGCCTGCCCTAATGCAAATTAAAACTACAATATCTAGCTGCCACTTGCACTGATCACAGCCTAGTATTCTAATGTAAGCCTTTCCCTTTTCCAATTTTTTTACTTGTACTGCATAGCAAACAAGATCTTCAAGTACAGTAAAGAAAGGGAACAACACATGCAACCTAGGTTTTTTCCTAAACGACAGGAGAAACATGTGCTATCCTACTACTGAATAAACCATCTCACTGACTCACGCATTGATGGGAATAGTAACAGAAGATCGATCAGCGTCTTGCAACAGCTTGAACCACATGCAAATGGACGCTGACCGCTTGTCTCGGCTCGTCGGCTAACTGACGCGCGCATCCAGTCAAGTTTTGTCTTCCTGCCGCATGCATGCATGTTCTTGTGCAGGCGGGACAGGGAGGACAGTAGCTGCACGCAACGCTCAGCTCTGAGTGATGTGGAGATGTCTGTCTGATATGGCGAAAATACACAGGCAAAAACCACAAGGACTTGAGACTTTTGTGCCTAGAAAGCTGGCTGATGCATACAGAATTGACAGGTAAAAACTGGAGCTCAGATGCGTCACGTACTATGCGGCAATTGGTGTGGATCAGACTGTGTTTGTACACACTGTGTGACTAACCTCTGCGTTTGGCAAGTGAGGCCCGTCAGCTCAGGCCAATATACGTGAGATAGTAAGATTTACGAGTGGCTTGAGACGATGATGAATTGATGACCAAGGTGCACGGCTTGTTCCTTAGCTTGGACTGCGATTCGCCAGATATTCCATCCGCCCGCCCGTCCCGGCAAAAAGGCGCGCGGTAAACAACCGGAACTAACCCACCTTTCCGGCTCTCCTGTTCGCACGCGCCCAACCACACAACGGTTGGCTTATAATTCGTTAATTCTCTTTAACAAATAAACAGAACAATTTATTTATTATATTTTTAAAACGATTTATAAAAACAGTTTTTTTAAAATCAATTTATTAATTTATAAATTTGTTAAAAAAACACTGCCGCACAAAATAAAAAAAGAACACACCCAACGTTCCATTCCGCGACCAAACTGACAGCCGTTCCGGCCCATCCCGTGGGCCGCCGGAACGACCCCGCACGGTGCAGTATGCAGCAGCAGGTGCCACTACTGCACTGCTCGCACCACACATAAGATGCAGCAGTAACTAATCGCTGATCTCTTCCAGGCTAAGTTACAAGACCACCATACTTCGCGCCCAAAAGGAACGGAAGAAAGCACCACGCCTCCAACCAGCCAAAAGGAGCCACCATTATTACACCAAAAGCAGCGAAGCGCCACTGCTTCTTGCCGCCGAGCTGATAAGCATGGGCGCCGCGCGTGCACGGCGCTGGAAGCTGCTGCCCTTCCACTCGCCGCCGCCAACGTCCAAGGCCAAGCACAAGCCGCCGCCCGTCCCTGCCACTCCCTCCCCGCAGGTGGCTCAGGCGACGGCGGAGGAGGAGGTGCCGCGGGAGTTCCTGTGCCCGATCTTGGGCAAGCCGATGGCTGACCCGGTGATCCTGCCGTCGGGCCTGACGTACGAGCGCGCCTGCGTCCAGGCGTGCGCGGAGCTTTCCGTCTGTCCGCCTGGCGTGGCGGGGGAGCCGTCAGCGTCGGGTGGGGTTGCCATACCCAACGACGCGCTCAGGGCGGCCATCCGGACGTGGTGCGCCCGCTCGGGCCGCGGGCCGCCTGCGGCGCCTTCCGCAGCCGCGGCGCGGGAGGCCGTGCTCCGCTTGGT
The DNA here is from genome assembly GCA_036346245.1 of Bonia amplexicaulis. Taxonomy (NCBI): domain Eukaryota; kingdom Viridiplantae; phylum Streptophyta; class Magnoliopsida; order Poales; family Poaceae; genus Bonia; species Bonia amplexicaulis. The sequence goes on from CM070756.1 coordinate 6,320,374, forward strand.
GCCAACGCCTCCGCCGCCGCCGGCGAGTTTGTCGTCTAACCTGTCCTGCTCCTCCCGGACGTCCGCTGCGTCGACGTCGTCGTCTTCCGGGTCGTCGTCGGAGATAACTGCTGTCGAAGTGGAGGTGGTGCGCGGGAAGGAGGTGGCGAAAGAAGCGGAGTCGTTGCGGTTTGGTAAGGCGGAGGAGGAGGTGGCGGTGAAGGCGGTGGAGGCAGGGGATGAGGAGGAAGTGGAGGTTGCGATGGCAGCGCTGAGGCGGGCAACACGGGAAAGCGCGGCGAGGAGGCGGGCGCTCTGCGGGGCGCGGCTACTCGCCGCACTCCGGCGAGTTCTGCTCTCACCGCACCACACCGGCGCGGCTCTCGCCGACGCCGCAGCAGCACTGGCGAACCTCTCCCTCGAGCCGGAGAACAGGGTCCCCATTGTCCGCGCGGGCGCGGTGCCGGCGCTCGTAGCTGTGCTCTCCTCGGGCGCCGCCTCGGCTCCAGAGGCGTGCGAGCATGCGGCCGGCGCGCTCTTCGGCCTCGCCCTCCACGAAGGCAACCGCGCCGCAATCGGCGTGCTCGGCGCCGTGCCGCCACTCCTCGCTCTCCTCACCACCCGCGACCACGCCCCGCGTGCGCGCCGCGACGCCGGGATGGCGCTGTACCACCTCTCCCTCGCCGCCGTAAACCAGTCCAAGCTTGCGCGCGCCCCAGGCGCCACCAAGAACCTGCTCTCCATCGTGTCCGACTCCACCGAGCCGTCGCCCATCCGCAGGTTGGCGCTCATGTCGGTCTGCAACGTGGCCGCGTGCGCGGAGGGCCGGACCCCGCTGATGGACGCCGACGCCGTGGCAACGGTATCCGCCATCCTGTCCGACGACGCCCACAACTCGGAGCTGGAGGAATGGTGCGTCGCGGCATTGTACGGCATGAGCAGGAGGAGCTCGCGGTTCCGAGCGCTCGCCAGAGCGGCCGGTGCGGACCGGCCCCTCATCCTCATCTCCGAGCGAGCGCACGCCGGCATTCACAAGGAGATGGCGCGGAAGGCGCTGCGCGCAATGCTGGACCTGGGTGACAACAACGATGGCGACCATCCGGAGTTCAGTAACAGCGCAGGCAACGGCGGCAACATCGCGTCGTCGGTGCCGGTCCACCGCCGGCGCCCGGCGAGCTGGGGAGCTCCACCTGCCGCGACGCCACAAAATCCTCATCTTTGGCGATCAGTATGCATCGATTAATTTAGGTTTTTGAGCTAGATAATGTTCCATCGTTGTCTGTTCATTACAGTGAAATCTTGCTGTGTTTTCTTCCTAATCCTACCTGCTTGATGCGTTGTCTGTTCATTACAGTGAAATCTTGCTGTGTTTTCTTCCTAATCCTACCTGCTTGATGCGTTGTCTGTTCATTACAGTGAAATCTTGCTGTGTTTTCTTCCTAATCCTACCTGTTTGATGTGTCATTTTGGATGGATGGTGAAACTAGAGACATTTGTTTTGTTGGAATCTGGTGCATATGTGTGTGTGTACTCTGTACTGCTACTTTGTTCTTATTATTATGCCAACCAAAGTGTATATAGGTGCCAATGTTGTGTTGGTTGTTGCTTGCAAGCTAGTGCATGTCTCTTCTCTGCATAATTGCATTCTAGTTATCTAAGTGTAATAATGTCAATGCTTAAGCATTATTTAAGACTGAACACCCTGATAATATAATGTCAAAGCTTATTTAGGTTGGTGTGAGGTCTTGAGGTCAAGGTAGGTGAGTTGAATACTGCTTGAAGGGAACTGGATCATTCAAAGGAAATATTTGTCTAGCTTGCTTGTCTGCTGAGCACTCTCCAACCAAAAACCTTTGCTCATTGAGAAACAGTAGGATGGCTGCCTGGACCCATTGTGGCATTGCTTTGTTTGGGATGCAAGAAATGGCTGCTGCTTGCTTGGCTTCTTTCAGTTGGAGAGCAGTGGCTCAAGATCTTCATTTGCCGGTTGCATTGGTGATATGGCCCTGAAGATGGTGGGCAAACAAATGTTTCCAAGGGCAATTGTAACTGAAGCCTTGATCAAGTAGACAAAAGAATCCGATTGTCAGGGGAACTGCTCATTGCATGCAGAACATTAGAGATGAAATTTCAATGCGAACTGTAAAGGCGGATCAGCTGCCTGGAACACTTGCTTGGCCAGCCATGACCGATCTTCTTTTTCAAAACAATGTTGATTTGAAATCTTTTTATTTTTCTAATACAAGTTTAAAGTTGAAATCGTTGTTTTTTGCATGGACCCCTGATCAATGGGTAAATAGGAAGCTTCCTGTCCTAAAGTGGGCAGCAAGCTAGCTCTTCGGCTGTTTAGAGGTTTGTTTGATATGATTGCAGTTTATGGTTTTTGGTTGAAAATTTTGAATTTTAGCTGTTTGTGACAGAGATTATGGAGAGAGATACTCGCTTGCTATTTTGGTTGATACAGATGTTGAGTTTTTAACGTGTACTATAATTAACTTATAGATCCATTTTGAAAAATACTTTATTTGAATGTTAGATACTATAATAAAAATCAAAAATCACTTTTAAAAACTGTTAAAGAACAGGCTTAAGGGTTCTTGGCCACTCCGTTACGTTCTTTTATTTTATTTAAGTTTTGCCGTAAATTGATCTGGCAAAAATTTGTCATTGTTTGTCCTATGTTATCGCACTGTCCACGTGGTCTAATCTACTGTTGCAATGTCAACCCTAGCCGTCAGATTCAGGTAGTAGTACTTGCTGCATTAATCGTGTTGTGTAGTGACCTAGCTATTTGACAGTTGTGCCATGTTTTCGGGTGGTACTCCGTGAAGTAATGAACTTTTTGCCCGCTCCAAATAGCTAAAGTTTCTAGTTTATACCTTTAGTTTTTGATTAAAATTATACTGCAGTGACAATTATATTTTTCTAAGATATTCATTAATTTTTTAAAAAAATGAAAAAAAATCATTATATCATTACAAATAATACAAAGAAATAAAGAAAATAAAATTGGAAAAGCTAAAATAAGTATAAATTAGGGCATCCGTAGTGTATGAAAATAAAGGGTCATAAGCCACCTTAATGTCGACCTTATACATTACAGGGCTGATCTTAAGTAGGCCATAAGCAAAAAAAGGCTTAAGACCGGTCTTTAAGCTAAAGACCTGGCCACAAGCATTAAAATATAATTTTCTTTTAATCTTGTTGTTCTCTCTCCCCCTACCAGCCAACTACCAATAACCACAAGCATTAAAATATAATTTTTTACTGCCGAGTGGGACCCTTGTTACAGTCGAGCGGTAGCCTCAAACATAACGAGTCGACCTTAACAATTAGGTGGAGCCCACCTTAAGACCCATTGTGACCTTATACACTCCTGATGCCCTTAGAAGTCTTCTGGCTTAAATGAGTCGAAAGCCAAAAAAGGATAGAGAGTATGTTTTTTACTGAGCCTTATGGCTTATGGCTGCGGTTTGTGTCTTTTGGGCTGTTTATGCGAGAGATTATATAGTAACAGAAACACATGTGCGGTTTTTATCTATATAAATAAAGTCGGTACAGTATGTACTATAATTAACTAGTAGACCCTATTTTAAAAAGATACTCTATTTAAAAATTTATTACTATAAAAAGTTAAAAGCATAGGCTAAAAACTGAAAAAGGATAGAGCCATAAATTAAAGCTGTTTAGATTGAGACCTATTCTGCTGCTTTATAGTTGTGCCGTGTTTTGTACCGAAATAGCTTTAACTAATGGAGATAGGACACATGAGAAATGGAGCCCAACTAGCCAATTAAACCCAGGCTACACCGTAGTATTCCTAAATTCCTAACATGTGGCATGCTACAGTACCGACGCCAAATTACTGATTCTATACGTGGATTTGGGTGGTGCTGAGTTTAGCGATGGCTTGTAATTTTTTACTATATCTGATTTATTTTTTACTGTAGTTGATGATAGTTTATTTGCTGTAATTAAATTTAAAAAATAAAATAGAAAAAAATAGATTAGCCTATCACAGACAATATGAAGAAATAAAAAAAGAAAAGATAAAAAAACCAAAAAACATAAAAATTAGAAAAAATAAAATAAAGGAATAATAAATTAAAATCTAGAAGCTTCAAAGTTGGTATTCAATACACATATGTGGAAGAAGAATGGCAACCCACTGTAACACCAAAACTAATAAACTATCCCCAGCTGTAGCAGTGCTGGCAACTGGCGGGAATAGATCCTCTGCGTTATGAGTTATTACTGCAGAGGGAGCAAGGGCATGTGCAGTGCAAAGTGCAGTGCTCAGTGGAGGAGCCTCGGTCCAACCATTGGAAGGGGAGAGGCTAACAAAAAAAAAAACATTTCTAGAGCCGGAGAAAGTAGAGGGTTTAAGTCCAGCACAACAGAAAAATCAAACATGCCCACTTGTTAGCTCCCGTAACCATTCCGCCGTGGACCAATGTGTCCGCCCGCATGACAGACCCCAAACAACACCTCCACCGCACTACCAAACCGTCGTGGACCTCAATGCCTCTACTCGCGCTATCGTTGACCTCATGCCTTCGCTTGCATGGTCGTGCTACCATCGACATCCACTAGCTGAAGCCGTCGTCATCGATGTAGTCGCTTTCGAAGCTGCTCTCTCTAGATATGTCGTCTGCCATGGACATCGACACCAAAGACCTCTAGATCTCGTCACTCCACCTCTATTCGGTGGAAATGAATAAACGATTGTGACACCGGCATGGAGAGGAGCACCTAGCGGTGATTGGCGGGAAGGGGGACGGCTAGCGCTAGAGAAATCGTCAGTGGTGGCGGCAGCGATTAATGTGAGGATAAGAGAGAAATGAGAGGGGGCTACGGGATGAGACATGAGAGAGTGGGAGAGAAAATTTTATTTAATCAATAGTGGGTCCCATACTAGAGGGAGAAGTAGGTGCTAAACACCTATGAACCCTAGCTGTAGACCTGGTTTATAGACCAAAGGCCCACTTGTCAGCCAAATATCTTATTTTTAAAATTATTTTTATTTGGAAAATCCAAAAAAATGTAGGGCCCACTTGTCAGCCACTAGCCTTTAATTAAATTAACTCTGAAGGGAATATTACAGAGAATATTCTCCTTTCTCTCTCAATTTCCAAAATTTATTTTCCCGGTAAATATTCCGAGAGTCTGTTTTCCTTCGTACGAACTCTGATTGAGCCGATTCTTCTTTCTAAACTCATCTAAAATTGAGCTCTACCTTTTAATTATATTTTTGTTGTTTTATATTTTATTTGGTTCATTTGTTTTTCGTTCACTTTCTCTCCCGTTAGATAACATCTTCAAAGGAGTAGAAGCAATAACTGAAGATCAAGAAGTGGTAACCGAGTAGAGCCAAGACAAGTTATAACCTTTGATCGCGTTGAACCTATTATTTGAAATCTATTATTTTATTTTAAATTATCATACATTGCTAATTTATTACAAATATTTGTAACTGGTAGTTATTGACTAATTTGATTAATTTCTCAATTGATAATTTGAATGTCAAGATTTCATTATCACCATAGGATGGATAAATATCTAGTGATGCAATGCTAGTATCCACTTGGGTTATATGTTTAGTATGCATACTTATATTATGTTGGGCTCATCATCACATGTTGTTCAGTTAATTAATTTTGACTTAATGAAATATTGAATCGTGGTGGTCAGCCACAACTATAAAATTTATGTACCATAACATGGGTAGTGTCATTGGTCTCGGTTATACAAAAAGGATTTACTTGGACAAGTGATCATATAGTAAAGGGGGAAGTGCGGTCAGTACTTTGGGATGTAGATGACTGGCCTAGGTAATGTCTAAGGACTTAATTTGATGCGTTATTGATCTGAGCCTTATCGTGCAACCATATGTCTAGTATGAGATAGATCTGGCTAATTAATTTATGATTCTTCAACCTTGATTTTGTCATTGAGATGATGTGGATAGTTAATTTATTTATGGGTAATTTTCCACATGACGCAAGAGGGGGCTTTTCCGACTAGGCGATTAGCCTACTCGGTAGCGAAACCTTAGCCGGTGAGATCTGTTTGAGATTGAGTATTGTAAAGGCCTTGTAAAAATCACATAGCTGCATTCCCAAGGGATCATGTATTGGCCGATATGGTGAGTTGATTATATCTTGTAGGTAAAGTTATGCAACATCTGCAGAGTGTAAAACTATTCGAATAGTCGTGCACCTGGTCATGGACAATGCTCGGTGATTTCACATGAGGGGTAGAGATTTTATAAAACATGGATTTGATTGGTTTGGGAAGTGAACAGTTAGTTCAGTTGTGGTTTACTCAATTTTCTTTGACATAATTATTTATTACTTGTTTCCAAATAATGCATTTCAATATATTTACTAATTTATCTTAAATCGCTACTTTCTATAAAATAATCATTCTGCCATCATTTGATAAGCCTTGCATCATTGTATATTACATCTTATTACGAATGGCTTACTGAGTACTTTATGTGCTCACCCCAATCCTTTACTTCTTAGTTGTTGAATGAGAGCTTTATTAGCCAGAGGTACTTAAAGTAGGTTTCTTCGACTACTTCATGAATATGGCTTACGCTCTCAGTCGATTACCTGTGGGCATGCTGAATGGTCACCTTGTTTCTCGTTGTTTTCCACTACTAGTTCTTGTTAGGCTTTTTTTGGCTATAATTTGTAAGCTTGATCATAAAGTCATAACTCTGATAAGTGATAATATTTGAGTCTTTCTTAAGTAATCATGATCATGGTCGATATTTCATCTATGTTTTCATTGTGTGCACTAACGTGATCCTAGACTAATGCAGAATACATAGAGAGGTCAAGATTTGCATATTTGGGTCCCGACATTTCTCGACCCAATGGACTAGAACACAAGATACATTAACAATTCATTTTTTGGCTTAGCGCTGGATTTACCTCAAGTGTAATAGTATTTTTTAGACCATGTGGAGGTCGTGAATACAATGATGATGAATAATAGACTTTCGGATTGTATTGAAATTTATGTTTGTGAAAGTTTCGGTTGACCATGGTTAGCGATCCACAGGCTTCGACCACGGATGGAAGTTCGATCAGCTATGTGATGGTTGGTCCGATCGGTAGGTCTGAACAGTAGGCATCGACTACGACAGATCGACCATGGCATATCAACCTCGATAGAATGACTACGGTCGATAGTCGATAGGCTTCGATCTCAAATAGTGAACTAATCATAAGCTACTGTGAACCGGTTGGAGCTACAGTGTACAATCGTATGCTACAGGGAACCGATCATATGCAGCAGTGAATTGGTCGTGAGCTACAATGAACCGGTCATGAACTACAGTAAACGATCAATAGTCACAGTCTTGTGTTGGACTGGTCTATCAGCAGACTATGACCACAGTCAGTAGTCGAAGGCATTGACCTCAATCAGTGATCGATAGAGTAAGCTATAGTAACTGGTCGGTGGTCGTAGCTATAGTGCTTTGTCGTAGTCATAGACTTCACAGATTGTTGTCATAGTCGTAGGCCTTGTGATCTGTTGTCTTAGACTTTGTGACCAGTAGTTGTAAACTTTATGATCGATAGTCATAGAATTTATGATCAGTAGTCGTAGACTTCACGGTCAGTGCTCGTAGGCTTTGAGTACTTTAATTCTTATGATCTTCGAGTACCTTGGGTACTCATGTCTGATGGGCCAGTGGTCTGACTGGCCTATGCATAGCAGTCAGACTGGTCTTATTGAGCGGTCGGTGCTACAGTACCCTGTTGGTACTTGCTAGCCGGTGATACAATACTAGGTCGGTACTTATTAGTCGGTGATACAGTGCTGGTTCGGTACTCAGTAGATGGTGCTACAGTACTTGGTCGGTATTTGATGGTTGATGATATAGTGACTGGTTGATGGTCGAAAGTCGTAGACTGGGAGTGTTCTGAGTGAAGTGATAATAATTCTCGAGCACTTGTGTTTTTGAGTACTTGATGAGCTAGCGACCGGCTTGGGCATGGCAGTCATAGCGGTCGTAGTGAGTTGTCTAAGACTGATTTCTAGAAAACAATAGATTTTATGGTTGTGGATGAATTGGTTCATGTTGATGGATGGTTAAGAGTGTGCTTTGCGTGTGTGGACTAATTATGGTCAAGTTGGAAAGAACTTGTGCTGAGAAAAGTTCTTTGGTCTTTGCATGTGCAGGTTGGCGTAGAGACGATCATGGTCGGAGACGAGGAGGACCGGGACTAGGATGGGGAAATCTGAGGTCCAGGTGGTTGAGGATGTTACGCGAGGTGGTCGGGCTCACGTTGGAGCACATGGAGATCAAAGGTGGTGATGCGAGGAGAAGCTCCAGGAGGCACGGTCTTGGAGGCTTCAACACGTGAGGATGGTGCGTGGAGAAACTACAGAAGGTGCAGTCCTAGAAGCTTCAACACGTGAGGTTATGATGTGTGATGAAGATACAGGAGGTGCGGTCCTAGAGGCTTCATTACGTGATGAGTTATGAGTTGTGGAAGGAGTCCATAACTAGGAAGACTTAGAGATTAGTTAAAACCCGTGTTCAGAAGGGTTTAAGGTCATTTAATTTTCGGAAGAGATAGAATTTTGTATCCGTGTTTGATGAGGACACGTTTGGAGCATTAGCATATAATACCAGGGAGAGGCTAAGGGTTAACACAAGGCTGTTAGAATGTTTTTAGCGAAGAAAAGAGAGGCTTTAGTTTTGGCTAAGCCTTTTTGGGGCCTTGTGAGGGTGCATTGTAAATCCACGAAAATTCAGCAATAAACATCATCTTGAATCAATCTGGTTCTTGGTTTGATCGAAAAGTGCTGGTGTTTGCAGTTGGATCAAAGCGCACGGCTACATGCATAGGTGACCGAGAGGATCTGCTTTTGGGTTTATGATTTTGAGTACGTTCAATCTGGGCGAAGATCAAAGCTAAGCGATCTAGCAAGTAGCTAAGCATCAAGCGGTCGAAATCTTCATTGACTACTTAGAGATTTCAAAAAACGGAGGCAATCATTCACCCCCTCTGATTGCGGTATTCGATTCTACAATGGTATTAGAGCCAAGGTGTAATGGCATCAGATCGGGATCGGTTCTCAGGTAAGCCACTTTTTTTTATAGATCATATTATCTCTACTGGAAAACACACATGGAGGGTTTTCTACAAGCATAAGGTAACGCTATTTGGCAAAAAAGTTGAGAATTCATATATGGTGCCTGCTGCTATTACTATTAAAAATACTACTGATGTTGAAGCTAATGCTAAGGCTAGAAATTTCTTATTGTAAGGTTTAAGTAGAAACGATTTTATCAGAATTGCTTATATTAAATCTGCAAATAAAATTTGGATTACTCTAGCAAATTATCATGAAGGATCTATGTCTATTAAAGGTGTTCATTATAACCAATTCAAAAAGGAGTATTCTAAATTTGAGATGAAACCTAGAGAATCAGTAGATGCTCTTTTTGATGGCTCCAATAAAATCGTTAGTGATTTGTAAACTGTTGATGTCATATATTCTGATTTTGACAATGCCCGATAAATTTTAAATTCTTTGGATATGTCTATTTGGTGACTAGCCATGCTGACAGTTCATCTAGTTCTTCTAGTATTTCTTCGTCTGCATTGTGCTCTATTTCAGATGAACAGTTACAGAAAATTTTGAAAGAGCAGCTTGTACTTCACTCCAACGGGATAACTAAGGCAATCATTAACATCAGAATAAGGCGGAGAGGAGGTCCTACCAAATGCTATGAATGTGATGAGCTTAACCACATCATGTTTAATTGCCCCAAACTGAAGGGCAACGAGGTCAATAATGACAAGGCACCAATTCATTGCTTTTGATTCTAGACCGCCTCAAGCAAGAAGCACAACTATCGTAAGACGGTCAACAAAGTACTTTCAGCATTTGAGGAGACTGATTTGAGCGATGTTGATTTTGCAAGTGACGAGGAGGACAATGGCAAGAAGGAAAAGGAGGTGGACTTCACAGGGATGTGTTTTATGGCAATAGTGAGGAGCTCAACAGTGATGACCTCAACAGTGATCCTGATGAAGTAAAACTATCTTATACCGATTTATCTTATGCTATGCTTAGATTGACAGAGGAGCTCAAGAAATATAAAAAGGAAGTTAAAAATCATGATTTTACTATTGAGAGTATAAATTATGAAATCAATAGATTTAGCGCTTCTATTCCTGATGATGAATCAATTGAATCCTGTCAAGTCTTATATTCTGAGTTGGAGTCTGCTAGAACCATTAATACATCAAACTTGGTTCAACTTACTAATGTAACTACTAAACTTGATGACTTGAGATTGGCACATGATTGTCGTAATGAAAAGTTAAAACCTGCAAATGATGAAATTGAAAAGTTCAAGTCTAGTTTTTTGGCTCAATCTAAAGCTTTCTCTAAATATGATTTGCTACAATCTAGACTTAATTCATCTCAGAAATCTATTCAACAAATGCTTTATCTTGGGACTCTTTCTTGCTCTAACTGTCATAAGCTTAGCACTGAAATAGAAATATTGACTAGACAACTTAATGATTTTACTGAAAAAGAGAAATTGGCTCAATCTACTGCTTCTAAGGATCTTGCAAATGAATCTGTCAAGTGCTCATCTTATTCCTCGCTGGCTAAAGAGAATGAGTATCTTAAGGACACTTTAGAAATATTTTTGTTTGGCAAGAAGAATTTGAATATGATCCTAGATAAGTTGAAAACAATGTGAAAAATCATGGTCTAGAATTTAATTTTATTGAGCATGTTAAGAACAATCCTCTTAAAGTTGTCAAGTTACTCGAATCAGGAAAGTTTGAAATAGAATCTGAACCAAAACAAATTATCTTTAGATCTGTTGGTATTGCAAAAGAGTTTTCTATCAAACTAGGTGTTGTGAAGTCGATTGATATGACTACTTATCAAGTCAAGTATCAATGCACTCATTATGGTGGAGACGGTCGTTTGGGTCAATTCTGTTTTCGAAAAGTGAAGAAAGAGAAGAAAGATAGGACAAAGAAGCATTTTCAACGAGTGGTTTCACGTGGTTGAACTAGCTTGGTTGGACTAGACTTTCGACCAGTTGTCTCTCATGGTCGGACCAGCATGGTCGGACAAGATTTTCGACCAGCTGTTTTTCGTGGTCAGACTAGCTTCTCAAGGGACTATTGACCAACATTTTCTGCTCGTTTAGACTAGTTGAAAGTCAGACCAGCTTTACTTCGGTAGTCAGATCATTTTTGACCAGTGGTGTCCATGCGATCCGACTAATCGGCAGTTAGACCAGCTTTGTTGAGGAGGTCAGATCGCCCCGTGGTTGAACCAGCGTCTCAACGAATGTTTGGTCAAAATATATCAGATGCTAATACTTCACTTAAATCTTTGCATGCTTTTGCTCCTGTTTGTCAAGTATCTCAGTACTGGATGCCTAAATCCTTATTATCTAACCCCAATACTAAGGTACCGATGATTGTTGATGCTCTGTAGCCTCGTTGCAAGTGGAAGGAGAACATATGGTTCATTGATTCTGGTTGCTCTCGCCACATGACCGGAGACTCACGATAGTTCTCCTCCCTCACTCGTGCCCCCAGTGATGAGATAATCACTTTTGGGGACAAGTCTCAAGGACGAGTTCTTGCTGAAGGCACCGTGTGCGTCAACAACAAGTCCATCATAAAGGATGTCGCTCTCTTTAACCTGACAATGTAGGTATACAGGTAACTGATGCACCCGAGGACATTTTTTATGATTCTAACAACGATAAAAAGGAGTTTCCAAGTCACACTTCGACTACTCCTATGACCACTCATGAGGTAGAGGCCACCACGACTACTAAGACTACACCTACAACCACTCCTATGCCCACTCATGTGGTGGAGGACACCATGACTACTACGGCTATACCTACGATCACTCATGAGGTAGAGGCCACTACGACTGTTATGACTACATCTATGACCACTACTATGACTACTACACAAGCTTTTCTACATATTCAACGATGTCATCCCCTGAATAAATGATTGGTGAGTTAAATGAGAGAGTTCTTCACAGCAGATATAACTCCAATGCCTCATATGCCCATTCTGCTTTTGTCTCCTCTTTTGAATCCCAAGATGTAAGTCATGCTTTATGTGATGAGCCTTGGATTAATACCATGCATGAGGAATTAGAAAATTTTGAGCGTAACAAAGTCTAGACTTTAGTTTCACCTCCTCATGGTCATAATGTTATTGGAACTAAATGGGTATTTAAGAATAAACAAAGTGAGGATGGTGTTGTTGTTCGAAATAAGGCTAGACTTGTGACTCAAGAATTCACTCAGGTAGAAGGTCTTAACTTTGGTGAAACATTTGCTCTTGTTGCTCGATTAGAAGCTATTATAATTCTGTTAGCATTTGCTGCATCAAAGAGATTTAGACTATATCAAATAGATGTTAAAAGTGTTTTCTTAATGGCTATATTGAGAAGAAGGTTTATATCAAACAACCACTTGGTTTTGAGAATCTAAAGTTTCCTGATCATGTCTACAACATGTACAAAGCTTTATATGGTCTAAAACAAGTACCTAGAACATGGTATGATACACTTAAATCATATTTGCTAAAAAATAACTTTCAAATGGGAAAGTAGATAAAACATTGTTTACTCTCAAGTATGGCAATGATCCTTTATTCGTTCAGATTTATGTGGATGATATCATCTTTAGTGGTTTCTCTCATGCTCTTGTTTTCATGTTTTCAGATACTATGAGCATGGAATTTGAGATGAGCATGATGGGAGAGCTCACATTCTTCTTAGGCTTTTAGATTAAGTAATCAAAATTGGGTACTTTTGTTCATCAAACTAAGTACAACAAAAATCTGCTTCGCCGCTTCGTCATGGGGACAGTCAAATCAATTTCCACACCTATGGGGTCTACTGTTGTGTTGGATCCTGACGAAGATGGAGAGCCCGTTGATCAAAAGGAATATAGAAGTATAATTGGCTCACTTTTGTATCTCACTACTTCGAGGCCAGACATACACTTTGATATGTGTTTGTATGCTCACTTTCAGGTTTTTCCACGTGCTTCACATCATCAAGCGGTAAAATAAATTTTCAGGTATCTTCAGTCAACTTTAGAATTTGGCTTATAGTACTCTTCTTCATCATGCCTTACCCTTAGAGATTATTCAGATACAAATTTTGGGGTTGTAGAATTGATAGGAAGTGTAATTCTGGCACATGTCACTTTTTAGGCACATCTCTTGTTTCATGGGCTTCTAGAAAATAATTGTCTATTGCACTTTCCACTACCGAGTCTGAATATGTAGCTGCCGCTTCTTGTTGTTCACAATTGCTTTGGATGACCACTACACTTAAGGATTTTAGCTTAGAATTGGATAGTGTTCTACTTTTCTGTGATAACACTAGTGCTATTAGTATTGCTAAAAATCCTATGCAACATTTAAGAACCAAACACATAGATATTTGCTATCATTTTCTTAGAGACCATATGAAAAGGGAGATGTTGTCTTGCACTTCATTGATTCCGATTTTTAAGTTTCTGATATTTTCACCAAACTGCTTGATTCTTCTCATTTTGCTCATTTGCAAAGTGAGTTGGGTGTGTTGCATCCTATGGGCTTATTCTAAAGGGGAGTTTGTTGTTTAATAGTTACAAAAGCTTTGTTTATTATACTTGTCAAGTAATTCACCAAGTCCAAGCCATTGAGATCAAATGAGTTGTAGAGTTCTCTTTATCATATTTTCTCATATGCTGTGTAGTTTTAATCATGGCTGGTTATAATCAATTTGCTAAATTTGAATTAGAGCATGACATGGTATACTACTTTGACTAGATTAATTATAGATAGTACTTTGTGATGTTCATCTAAAAAGATTAGCTTAATTGTGAGTCTTATTTTAAATCTTGGCTATGAGGCTCGTATGTTTCATATTGCAATCTTTTTATAGTCACTCAAGTTGGCATGTTATAAAAAAATGAGAAAGAGAAGATTGAAAAGATGTATACTTTTAGTATGCCATGGTTAAACAAAAGAAAAAGCAAAAAAGTGCACAAATAAAAATAAGTATGCTTCATACATGCCACCATTTAAAATAAGTTTGCTACAATCATAGCATTATGAAAAGAAGTTTGCTACAAGCAAGCCACATGCTTGAAAATTGAGTGTGGAGCAATAGGTTGCTATATGAGAATACTAGCTTGTCTAGACTTAAAGATTGATTCACTTTTAGGTTTGTTCTTTTCAGTGTGATATCCCATTGTACTCTTTATAAATCGATTTGGTCATTGATGAGATGCCTATCATTAATTTAAATTGTTTAGTTATGCTAAAGACTTGTTTTGGCATTGCTATACGATATATGACTTTATATGATATAGGGAGCTCTACTAAAAAAGATGGCTTGGTTAACTTCTTAATCAATGCAAAGTGACTTGGATAACCTACAAAGTTTCTGGATGTTTACTCTCATTGCTCCTTTTTAGATTTGTTCTTTCTCTAGAGTCCTTGATGATTTCATTATCAAAGTGGGAGAAATTGGGAGAGATTGGGGAGAAATGAGAAATTTGTTCTCTTATGTGGAGTCTGCACTTTGAATCTCTTTCTGCTGTGGTCTATAGGCTTTGAAACTTTGTTTCACAAATTTTGGTTTTCTTTCAAAACTCAACTCATTCGAGAGATTTTGAGGTATTGCCAATGTATTCATCAATGAAGAGATTATTAGACCATGTGGAGGTCGTGAATACAATGATGATGAATAATTAACTTTTAGGTTACATTGAAATTTACGTTTGTGAAAGTTTTGGTCGATCACGGTTGACGATCGGTAGGCTTCGACCACGGACGAAAGTCCGATCGGCTTTGTGATGGTTGGTCTGATCGGTAGGTCTAACCGGTAGGCGTCGACCATGGCATTTCAACCACGGTATTTCAATTACAGTAGAACGACCATTGCAGAACGACCACAACATTTCTACCACAGCAGAATGACCACGGTTGGTAGTCAGAAGGCTTCGATCTCGAACACTGAACCGGTCGTAAGGTACTGTGAACTGGTCGGAGCTACAATGTACCAGTCGTATGCTACAGGGAACCGGTCGTGTGCAACAATGAACCGATCGTGATCTACAGTGAACGGTCGATGGTCACAGCCTTGTGTTGGATTGGTCGATCAGCAGACTATGACCACGATCGGTAGTTGGAGGCATCGATCATGATCGGTGATCGATAGAGTTAGCTACAGTAACCGGTCGATGGTCATAGCTATAGTGCTTTGTTGGTATTCAGTAGATGGTGCTACAGTACTTGGTCGGTACTCGATGGTCGAAAGTCGTAGATTAAGAGTGCTATGATGCTTGTGTTTTGCAAGTGTTCTGAGTGGAGTGATAGTAATTCCCATGTACTTGTGTTTTCGAGTACTCAATGAGCTAGCGACTGGCCTGGGCATGGCAGTTATAGTGGTCGTAATGAGTTGTCTAAGGCTGATTTCTAGAAAGTGGTAGATTTTATGGTCATGGATGATTTGGTTCATTTTGATGGATAGTTAAGAGTGTGTTTTGCATGTGTGGACTAATGACGGTCAAGTTGGGAAGAATTGTGCCAGGAAAAAGTTCTTGGGTTTTTGCATGTGCAGGTTAGCATGGAGATGATCATGGTCAGTGACGAGCAGGACCAAGACTAGGATGGAAAAATTTGAGGTCCAGGCAGTCGAGGATGTCACGCGAGGTGGTCGGACTCACATTGGAGCACATGGAGATCAAAGGTGATGATGCGTGGAGAAGTTGTAGGAGGTGACGTCCTGGAGACTTCAACACGTGAGGATGGTGCGTGGACAAGCTACGGAAGGTGCGATCCTGGATGCTTCGACACGTGAGGTGATGATACGTGATGAAGATACAAGAGATGCGGTCCTGGAGACTTTGTCACGTGATGAGTTAAGAGTTGTGGAAGGAATCCATAACTGGGAAGACTTAGAGATTGGTTAAAACTCATGTTCGGAAGGGTTTTGGGTCCTTTGATTTTCTGAAGAGATAGGATTTCGTGTCCATATTTGATGGGGACACGTTTAGAGCATTATCCTATAAAAGAGGGGGAGGCTAAGGGTTAATGCAAGGCTGTTAGAAGGTTTTTGGTGAAGAAAAGAGGGGCTTTAGTTTTTGCTAGGGCTTTTAGGGATGCTTGTGAGGGCGCTTTGTAAATCTACAAAAATCCAGCAATAAATATCATCTTGAATCAATCTGGTTCTTGGTTTCTTCAAAAAGTGTTGATGTTTGCAGTTGGATCAAAGCGTACGACTACGTGCAAAGGTGATCGCGAGGTTCTGCTTCTGAGTTGATGATTTCGAGTACGTTCAATCTGGTCTAAGATCAAAGCTAAGCGATCTAGCCAGTATTTGAGCATCAAGCAGTCGAAACCTTCGTCGACTACTTAGAGATTTCAAAAAACAGAGTCAATCATTCACCCCCTCTGATTGCGGTATTTGATCATACTTCATTGTTTGCAACGTCATAGATGGCGGTGTTGTCAAAAGAATCAGATTTATAAATAAGGTTGGCGAGAGATTATTAATAGAAGTAAAAATTATTCCGTAGAGGGTTGTTTCTGAAGTGGCTAGTCATCTACACTCCTATTGACTTTTTTAGGGGTACAAGGCTGATGCACACACACGACCCACACATACCACACTCACACTACACACATATACAGAGGCGTTTGTATTGGTTTTTGCTGATAGGTTTTAGCTAAAAGAAGTGATTTTAAGAAAGAGGGCATGAGCAGTAGAGAAAGTGAGGGAGAGATGCAGGGGAGAGAGGAGTGAGGTGCGTGATGCACCCATGACCACTGCCCTTTCCCTGGAGCGAGACGGTAGCGAGAGGGGCGGATAAGATGCTTCGAGATGCCAGATATTCGTATTGGCTTTTGGCTTTTTTAAACATAAGTTAGAAACAGAAGCTTGGCCAGGTTCTTTTGGACTTAAAGTTAACTTATATTTGTACTGTCTACAGTAACTAGTTTTTAAACGGTGCATTTTTCAAGACATGGTCAATAGGAAAATTGTAATAAAAAGTGTATTGAGTTCAGCTGTACTAACAAAAATCACATGCAACTATTTCCCTTTGAGTATTGCCTCTCACAAACAGGCAGAATTCAAATATTTAAGTCATAAGCCATCAGTCTAAGGGCCTGTTCTTTTTTTTTGGCTTATGACGGTGGTTTATGGCTTTTGGCTAAATTTTTTGAATTTTGGGCTATTCGTGATAGAGATTACGGAGAGAGATACTCGTTTATGATTTTAGCTGGTACAGATGTTGGATTTTTAATATGTACTATAATTAACTTATATACCTAATCTTAAGAAAATACTCTGTTTGAAATTTAGATACTTTAGAAAAAGTCAAAAGCCAAGCCGCAAAAAACAGACCTAGAAGAAACATGGCTACATGTGAGTGTGTTCACTGTATACTAGAAAATTAAAAGGAGGTGCACACCAGTATTTTGCTGACGTGGAGTCCCATACGGCTCTGAAGCGCTGCTTCTCTTGTATTTTACTGACTAGCTGAATGCCCGTGCGTTACTATGAATTTTAAAATTTGATCATACTATATGTTCTGACAACGGGTGGTAAAATTTTTTAGAACATGCAGGCGGAGGAGGCGAGGGAGAAATCAGGGGGAAGGAACGCACGGGTTCGTAGGGGTGGAGGGAGGCGGGCGCACGGGCGTGGGAGGGGTGGGTGGATCCACACGTCAGATAAAATATCTCTTTTTTATCAAGAGAGGTGGAAAGAGTAAGAGAGACCGTAACAACTACCAACTCTTTTTTTATAATAATTAAGATATGGAGTCTCACACAACTATGAAGCGCTGTTTCACCTGTGTTTTGCTGACGTGGAGTCCCCCACTCCTCGCGCACTCCACTACCACTCCAAATCCCACCCCGGCTGTCCCGAACCCAACGGTCGAGAGGGGCATTTCCGTCTCTCCCCGCCACCCCACCTGAGATTTTTCAAAATCGCACAGCCACACCGCTCGAGAAGAGGAGAGAAACCACCGAATCCCCCCTGATTCCCCACTCTATTCGACTCAAATCCTTCGCCACCGCGGGCCAGCCAAACCCTAGCTACACCATGCGCCGAGACGACGCTGGCGGCGGCGGATTCCACGAGCTGTTCGACTCCGTGCGCCGATCTATCTCCTTCCGCCAGGGCTCCGCCCTCGACGAGCCCGCCTCCGCCTCCGGCGCTGGGGGTGCCCGTGGGCGGTTCAGGGATCGGATAAGCACCCGCCTCCGCAAGTCGCGGGGGATGGGGCTGCTCGGGATGGTCTCCAAGAGCCCCTCGCCCCCGCGCCGCCTCCTGCCTCCGCCACCGTCGTCGTCGCCGTCGCCTCCACCCGCGGCTGTGGCCTCCGAAGGAAGAGACGGCAGTAGCGGCCTAGGAGGAGAGGTGAACCCGCCGATCCAGTGGCGGAAGGGCGATCTCATCGGAAGCGGCGCTTTCGGGCAGGTCTACCTCGGCATGAACCTCGACTCCGGCGAGCTCCTCGCCGTCAAGCAGGTCGGGATGCTTCCTCCACGAAGCTAGTATTCAGAGTTTCCATCTTGGGGGCGATCTCGTGTGAATTTATCCATGTTCTGTTTGTTTGGGTTGCAGGTTTTGATCGGGTGCAGCAATGCGATGAGGGAGGAGGCCCCCGTGAGTACCTTCGGTCCTTTGCTGCCATACCTTGTTTATCTTTAAATTTTTGGGCAAATTGCGCAAATCTGATGTTTTTCCTAACTCCGGAGTGCTTATTATGGGAAACTTTTGATTAGGCTCCTATAAGTGAGCTTGAGGACGAAGTGAAGCTACTCAAGAACCTCTCACACCCGAACATTGTTGTGAGTAGACGCTACATTACTACATGTTTTGCTCTTCTTTTTGGTGATGGTGTTTGATCTATCTGGTGCGGTTTGAGCAGCGATATATTGGGACGGTGCGGGAGGAAAACTCACTAAATATTCTACTGGAGTTTGTGCCAGGAGGATCGATCCAGTCACTCCTCGGGAGGCTTGGATCATTCCCCGAGGCTGTAAGTATAAATTGTTCTGCTCGTTCTGTTACTTTGATGAGTTGATCACTGAAGAGTGTTTTTTATTCAATGCAATTGTTTAACAGGTCATCAGGAAGTACACTAAGCAGCTTTTGCATGGCCTGGAGTATTTGCATCGCAATGGAATCATACACAGGGATATAAAGGCATGTAAATAGGTCTAGTATTCGAATTCTGTCTCCTTGAATGCTTTTGTTGCTTTGGTTAGAATGTGGGATTCTTGTGACTTTGTCGTGTTTCAGGGAGCAAATATACTAGTTGATAACAAAGGATGCATTAAGTTAGCAGATTTTGGGGCATCTAAGCAAGTGGAGAAGTTGGTGAGTAGACAGATTACTTATGTTCAATATTTTTTTTGACATGTTAAGAGTCAAATTTCTTCATTTGCCTTGTTCTATACTGGCTTGTAATTCATTAATAATATTTGCATAGTGAATTGTTCATTAGGGATTGGGATGTGTCCAATTGCAGTCCCTATACTATGTATTAGGTCTCAAAAACGAACTATAGTAGAACCACGTGAGGCAGCTAAAGTGGGGGGTGGGAAGGGTTGTCCAACTTGCATTTTGGTTCATCATTGCAAGACAAAATGATCTTTACTGCCCTGTCACTTGTTTTTCATGTGTTTTATGTCCTTCCTTCACACACCACTACATTTTCAATGCTTGTTTTGTGCCAGGCAACCACTGCAAAGACAATGAAAGGGACACCGTATTGGATGGCCCCAGAAGTAATTATTGGGAGCGGGCATGACTTGTAAGTTAACAAGCTCTTTAATTCTCATCATTGTTGTTAATTGCATATGTTTCCCTTACTGAGTTTGAGTGAGACATGTGACTCTCTCTCTCTCTCTCATATGTTTCCATGCACATTTCCCTTACTACATGCTGTTACTATTTCGTGAACTAATCCTTATTAATCTATCATTGCAGTTCAGCCGATATATGGAGTGTTGGATGCACTGTAATTGAAATGGCAACTGGTAAACCTCCGTGGAATCAGGAAATTCAAGAGGTCAGTTTCAGCATCAGTATACCCTAAGAAAATTATAGACATTGCTTATTCTTAACAATCACCAGTTTTTTTTTCAGGTTTCTCTTCTGTATTATGTTGGGAGAACGAAGTCACACCCACCAATCCCAGAACATCTCTCCCCAGAAGCCAAGGATTTTCTGTTAAAATGCTTACAAAAGTATGATTATGATCACACCTTCGAATTGATAAATGATGACTATGACAGAATGGATGATCATGAACCCAGATGCAGTTAAATGGGCCTAAACATGTTTAATTTAATGACAAACACTTGGTATACTCAAGATTTTCATCCACAAAAAGATTGAAGATCAACTTATACAATCTAGTAAGATAAAATAAGAAATAATTTGTTTCTGTGTTAATTCTATAATCTCTTTAGGTTATCTTATTGGCTATTGCTGAACATAAATATTCTTACGAGTCGCATCTGCAATTGTACATAGAAGTAAAACTACCTCCATTCCTCACATATATTATAAACACAACAGCTATTATATAACCAACAATTCTTCAATAAACACTCACCTATTACTAATTAGATTGATCTAAATTGTAATGCAAAGAAAAATAAATTTCATTACTAACCATATCTAGAGCAGGAAAGTATGAATATATCTTCAAAGCTCAATCTCTGCCTCCTCCCACCAAATTAATTAGCCTGAAATCGCCTAGCTTGCCTCCTGAGCGAAAGAGTGCAGCGCCGGCCAGATCTGAATCGAAATGAAGACAGGTGCGATTCTGAGCGGCGCAATAAATGTCCAGTGCCATTAACACAGACGGTTTCTTATTAAAAACCGTCTGTGATAATGGCAGTGATAATGGCAGATTATCACAGACGGTTTTTATTAGATTATCACAGACGATTTTTAATAAAAACCGTCTGTGATAGTAAAATATCACAAACGGTTCATAGCTAATAACCGACTGTGATACAAATTTTCTCCGACGCCATCAACAGAGACGGTGTCCAAATTAAAACCGTCTGTAATTTACCGTCTACTATTAGGCTTTATGTAGTAGTGATAGCTGCTGTAGATTTGTTGTCAAGGTTACTGTCATGATATCATACTTGTGCAATTTTCTCATTATGGTAAAATTTCATAGTCATAGGCAACAATTATTTGATAATGAAATGTGATACATCTTATTAGCATGATAACTTTATATATTCTTGTGGTAGCCCACTGTTCAGTTAGCCAGGTCATGTGCAACTTGTGTGTTCCATGTACATTAAAATATAAACACTTTTTATTTATGTCTGTTGATATTACCTGATTACAAAATAAGATTAATGAACTCCAGATTTTGGAAATATAACTTGTGCTGGTTGCGTAATACCTACTTTCTTTCCTTCGCTGGTAATTGTTGCCTCTGAGGTAGTTATGTGTATTCACAGTCCAAGTAACATCTGTTGGTAGATGACATTTGTTAGGAACTACCATTGGTAAATTTACCTAGGCATGGCCAGAACCAAACTGCACGTTTTCGCTGCATTTGGAAATAATAATCAGTAAATGCCCCTCCATTGCCTTGACCATTTTGTTTCTGCTTTCAGGAAACCGGAACTGAGATCTGCTGCATCAGACTTATTGCAGGTATGTTTACATTGGATTCTTGCATCATAGCTGGTGGGGGCAGTTCTGTGGGTGTAACGATATGGTATTGCACTTTGCGAAGAGTAACGCCTTAAACATTTTCGTCCAGCACCCATTTGTTACAGGAGGATCGGAGGATCTTCATCAGCTTAATCATGCTGTGCACATGGTTGGATTACCAGCAGTAGTTTTTTTCTTTACCCACTTGTTTGACCTAAAAATGTCAATCTAAACAATAACATACTCACAGGATTCCTCCAGCAACGAGCTTCCTGTGTATGATATGCCAGTTGGTGTCTCGTAAGTAACTTCTCTTGTAATCTTGAGCAAGGTAGATTGTCCATTTTCAGTTCTAGACTGAGCAAATTCTTCAACTTGTAGGGGCCTGAATCATTCTAGGAACATACGCACTTTGAATTGTTACAAGTCATCAGACACCAGATCATTATGGGATCAGCACTGCAGTGATGACATGTGTCAGTTTGCTGACAAGGATGACTTCCCTATGGTCGGATCAGTAAGAATTTGTGCTTTACTCGTCTATACTATTTTCATTTGAGTGACTACTCTTGGCTATTGTTGCCATTAAATTTTATCTTGTACAAGTTGCACAAATGCATATTTTGAATTCCCCAGTGGTTTCCGTTGATGTGGTGTTTCTGTCAATTTCAGAGCTTCAATCCTATGGCTGAACCATTTGATGATTGGGAAAACCCAGAACAACAAAGATCTAGTCAATCAAGGGGATTTGGTGGATTAACCAAACATGCTGAAAGTAACATGTCTGAAAATGATTTTACTATCCCTTGCGAGGGAAGCTGTGAAGAGGATGATGAAGTTACGGAATCAAAAATAAAGGAATTTCTGGATGAAAAGGTATTTGTCATGTTTGACAGTTTGAGGAAGTGCAAATTCAACCCTATTGTTTCTAGTATTCCATTAGTTCATTACTGTTGTTTCTATGCTTGACAGGCCATAGATCTGAAGAAACTACAGACACCTTTATTTGAGTTCTACAACACAGTAAATGCTGGAATTACTCAAGGAGTTAGTGATGTTTGCCGAGCAAACAATGTAATTAATTCCCAATTGCCCCCTCGAGGAAGGTCACCTCCAAATCCAATTAAGATGGAGGAAGGTGCCGCAATAGAACCAATTTGTGACAATCTGAATAATGCCAGTCCCAAGAGTTGCACTAGGCGTTACTCAAGCAGTGTGGAGAGTGGTCAAATTTTGAGAGAACTAGTTTCTCCTCAGCTCAATAATTTTGAGGACAAGGTCAACCCAAGGTTTGTTTGAAGCGCATTGCTTTGAATGTGAAATTATATACGATAATACGACTATATCACCAACCACCTTACAGTTCTGCAGCAAAAGCTTGAATTTACTTTTCATTACAAAAATGCTTCTCTTTTGTTCAATTTAATTAGGCCGTCTCGCTCCTATGATTTAGCCAGTATGTGATCTAACTGCTGAAGTATGTTTTTAACAGCATTATCTTTTCGGGAAGTCGCAAGAAGTGGAAAGAAGAGTTAGACCAGGAACTTGAGATAGGAAGAGGTAAATGAAAAGCTTCGTCAATCTATATTTACATGAATCATCCTGTGCCTACACGTGATGTTTTTTGCTCATTTCATTATCTGAATTTGCCGACAGTAAATCGCCATCGCCAAAGAGCCGGGGCCTGACCAGAAAACGGGATCGCCATCCTGTGTACTGAGCAGAAAATGATAATGCAATCCAGCAGGACTAATGGTAACCGACTAAGCACAATCTCAGCGATTGGCGGCCATACTAGTACAGTGCACTGCCTCACCATTCGTGTTGACAAAACCTACCTAGCTGCCAAATCCTTTTGGTGACAACAGTTTGAGGCACTTCTAAGTGGCCTGTGGAATGAAGGCTGCCATGATTTGGATGGCTGCCGATGCACCACTGAGCTGTCCCAGTCGAAAACAGCGAGGTGGCAGTTTGCTGAGATGTCCAGACTTACGTATGCGATGCCACATTTTGTGGTTTTGGAAGCCGTGGTGTGCTATGGTTTATGTTGATAACGAACTGTTGTACAATTTTTTCCTCCCTTCTCTCCTTTTGTTTTTATAAGCGAGCATGTAATAAGCCAAGTAATGCAGAGGATGAAAGGTTTTCTTATTGATTGAGTATCCATTATTCGTTCCAGCAAAATGTTTATCATGACAGCTGGAATGTTGTGTTCAATGTATTATTGATTGAAAACATCCGACTTTTTTTTTATCTGTACGGCTGCAATCGGCAAGCATAGTAGCACGTAATAGAAATTTTTTTATTTAATCCTTTTCAAAAATTATTTTAAAACTAATCCGTCGCGAACTTTATTTTCAATTCTAACCTCTTTGACCACGCCCCAAAACATTCAGTCACGCCACTCATAGAGGCGTGGTGAAAGCTACCACGCAAATCCTCGGCCGTGCGTCGTGCCAGCGTGGAGGTTTGTGTGGCATCTGTCACGCCGTAACTTCTGGCATGACAAGATTTCGTCACGCCCTCAAACATGGCGTGACAGGGTGAGATTGTCACACTACGAGACCTAACGTGACAGGGGGCAACTTGAGTGTGACCGCCGCTCCAGTTGCTATTTTTCCCCACATCCTCTTCGTTTCAACGTGTTCTCTGTCCTCCCCCATATTAATGAGATTGAGACTTGATTGTTATTTACTCTATTTGCTAAGAATGCCCGCAGCATGTCTCTTAGCAAAGCGCAAATCATTGTGTTAACATGCACTCCCCAGCCGCATGGTTTTTATGTTCACGAGTTGATTTCCCTTGTTGATTAATCATTATGTGTGATTAAAAAAATGGAGGGTTTATGTTTCATTTAGGAGTTCCATTTGACTAATTTTGTCCGGTACATACTTAGCTAGTTTTACTGCCCTTTTAGTCTTGTCACTGCACAAGCATGTTTTATTTGGTCTTGTCACTGCACAAAGCTGCCCCGTCTGGTTGATATATTTTCGCGTCCGCGAAGCAGCGGGCCCAAAGAGATATCGTCATGTCATTCTATGCGCATGATC
Organism: Bonia amplexicaulis; assembly: GCA_036346245.1. Taxonomy (NCBI): domain Eukaryota; kingdom Viridiplantae; phylum Streptophyta; class Magnoliopsida; order Poales; family Poaceae; genus Bonia; species Bonia amplexicaulis. Next base: position 6,345,150 of record CM070756.1, read on the forward strand.
ATCATGTCGTGCGCGTGGCCGGTAAAGCGGGTGAGGGCCACCCACTTCCTGTGGTCGGGGAGCGCGGGTAGAAAGTACAAGTAAAACATTAATTATTGTAAAGTACGAAGTGGGAATTAAAATAGACTTTGTAATAAAGCTGGGAATAACAGGATGCACAAGGTTTCGTTACGTGCATAACAAACAGTATTATGCATGATACAGCGAACCGAAGTACTCCTACAATACATATGCGTCTTTTCCAAATGGAAATAAATTCGACCTTTGGGGGACTAGTTCAAACAGCCCGATCTACTGCGTGGACTGGGGTCATTTTCCCTTCCTTGCGAGCTCGACATTGAACTCCTCGATGACCTCTTTGGCCTTGGCCGCTATTTTCCTCTTTTTCTTGCACTCCCTCTCGCGAGCCTCGGGCTCCTGGCCCGTGCAGACCTCAAGATAAGTTTTTGTCTTTCGAAGTATACGCTCGGTTTGCTCGTCATTGAGGTGGTCCTCCTCCTGGATCTCGCAAGCCCTTTTCGCATGCTACTCCTCGTAGTCAAGAGTCCACTGGTCATGGAGTTTACCTCGCGCTGGAGTTTACCTCACATTTGACAGCTTTATACTATCATTTTGACTCACATTTGCCAAAAATTCCTCCGTAGATGTGCTCGACGGTATGCTGTGGATCCTGAAATGGCATCTCCTCGTACTTGTTCGACAGCTTTCGACCACTCATTTGTCCTACCACTTCGAGTGTAGGGAGTGGTCCTTTGTCGAAGTAGTAGCCCTATTTGTGGTCGGATTGACCCTTGCTATTTGGAGAAACTGGTTCCTCCATTGAGTGCATTGCTATGGGGGATGTGGATCCCTCCTCAGCCCTACCTGTAGTGTGATCTATGAGATCTCATGATTGATCTCCAGGAATAGCCACACCGTCGGATGAAAGCATCGTCTGCTCGAAGTCATAGCAGGCATCCATGTCATGATCCGTGTAGTCGGCCAAGTCGAGCCAATTTTCTTTGTTCCACTCGCTTGCCATGAGGACCTCAGAAGGAAGAGAACTTGCTGACAAGGAAATTACCGGAGTCTTAGAAGAATCTCCCCATAGACAGCGCCAACTATCGGTGTTTTAATACCGATCTTACGTATAATTTGTTTGGATTCGAAAGAATCTCTTGAAGACCCAGGCTATGATCATGCAGAGTAGAGACATGAAAATTTTTATACAGATTTGGGCATTCTCCTAGAAGAATAATAACCTTACTTCCTGTGTGGCTATTGCTTAGATAATTGATTACAATCGGGAAAGAAAGTAATGTGGAAAGTATTGTGCTACTTCAGTTGTGTTCTATCCCGATCAGTCCCCTTCCTTTTATCTTTGACGTCAACCTTTATATAGTTGGTGAAGCGGCGGCCGTTGTTCCGTTCCAAAAGATGCCTTAACGCTTCAGCTGATAACCGTCTGACGGAATTTATTGTCAGAGAGACGTGGTAGACCGTTCATCGTGCGGCATTTGTTGTTAGAGAGAGATCATGTGCGGTTATTAATAATAAGCGCACATTCTAACCGTCTTGTTAGATGGACCTACGATGTAGTAGGTTGTCGTAGATAAGTCAGTTAGAGATAGACTAGTCGTAGAAAGGTCCACGACCACAAGGTGGTCACATGATAACTTACAACTATATAGTCGTAGAAGAACTTACGACCATGTGGTCGTAGAATAGCTTATGACTGAGGGGTGGTCGTAGAAGAACTTACGACTGAGGGGTGGTCCTAGAAGAACTTACGACTACCCTGCAGAAACCTCTCCCTTATCGATAAGGGGTATACTTAAATAATATAATGGCGTAATAATATGAGGATTATTATATCTTGTCACTTTGTTTTTGGTGTTTACTTCTCTCTTCTTGATCTTACTTTGTGCCAAGGATGTATAAGTGATATAGATATCCTTTGAAGATCAGATCTCATCTATCTAGGCACCTTCCATATCAAATTCTTATGATTGCCCAGTTTTGATTCAAGAAAGGGTATTTTTTGGGTTTTGATCTTGAGGGCTTTTGGCTTGGGTTCTTGCTATTGTTAGGTTTGCTATGTCATATAAGAGTAGATCTAAGATCATATTGACCATCAATTACCTACGAGCAAGTGTTGGTTCAAATTCCTATGTTTTATGCCATCTTGATGCAACCTTCCTTGAAATGGACAAAGATTGGAACTATTGTACTGATCTTCTTGATCATTGATTAGAATAAGTTCCTAACATCTTAGATATGGTGTGTGTGCAAAGTTTCAAGTGATTTAGACCAATTAATCAAAAGTTAAATGTATTTTTGTGTTCAAAATTGTGTTGATTTTTAGATTTGACCCAAGAAATCTATCCAGCCACCCTTGAGGCCGGTCAGACTACCTAAGGCCAGTCAGACCATCCTTTGCACTACAGTCTGACCACCCAGACATGTCCTGATTAATTTTCCTTTTTTCAAATGTTTCTATGTGAGTGGTTATGCTTTGTTTTTTTATAGGTTCTCATTGCTATTAAAGTGCAAGAACCATGGTCTTCTATTTTGAAGAAAATGTTTGAAAAATATCTTAATTGTGTTGGCTTCTATTCATCTCTCCTCTAATAGCCATTCTAGGTCCAACAGATACATGTGGTTTTAAATTCGTATTAGTGTATTTGTGTATTTGTGATCCAAACCAAAAGACACATGGAGGGAAATAGAAAACACATGTTGATTGAAAAATTTGAAAACACATGCCTGATTCAAAAATAGTGTTTGAACACTTCAAAACAAAAATACAGAACATCCATGGAGGAAAAATATGATTTTTAGGATTTGCCCACTCTAGCCCCCACCGGCAGGCTGCCGTGCGGGCCTAGAAGAACCGATGCACGCGGAGGTGGTAGCGTCCGCCTTCTAATGAGCTACTAGTTGCTATGAAGCAATACCAAGTCCAACTGCATCTCGGTAAAAAAGTACTAATTAGTTTCGGTTTCAATTTGTGGACTATCTCTAAAAAATGATGGACTTGTAAGCTAAAATTTATGCTCAACTCAGGTCATTCTTTTAGACTGTAGCTTATAATCTATGGCTTAAAATTTTGATTTCTATTTGCTTATAAGAGAGATACTCGTGTACGATTTTAGCCAATATATCTAAAGTTAGTACAATATATACTACAATTAATTTATAGGCTTCGTCTTAAAAAATACTTTATTCAAAAGTAGTTAGCATAAACTATAAATAAAAAAGAACAGGGCAATAGGATCTCCCTCAATTAATTTATCACATAAATAGTAATGTCTCCTTCCTTGTCCCTTGCTATGTGGCGCCTTTCCATTGGCTCTAGTTTTTTGGTGGCCACCCTTCACCCTCCCACGGGAGCGACGTGGGTCTGTTCTTTTTGGCTGCGGCTTGTGGTTTTTGGCTGTGGCCTGTGACTTTTGGGTTGGTCGTGCTAGATATTATAGAGTAACAGAAACTCACGTGCGGTTTTTGCCAATATAAATGAAGTCAGTAAAGTATGTACTACAATTAACTAGTAGACCCTATCTTAAAAAAATAATCCGTTTAAAAGCTAGTTACTGTAGAAAAGCCGAAAAGCAACTTTTAGAAGCTGAAAAAAACAGGACCGTTGCTTTCCTGTTGCTTTTCCTTCCTAAAGTCTATTCCTTTGGCCAAACTCATAGGCCACAGGGCACCCAGTTCTCCAATTTTGACTTCGGAGTGGTGGCATAGCTCGTCGTGCACGCGCCGGCGGTACCCTCTATGAAGCTGACGACGGCGCTCGCTCGGCAGACCTCAACGATTTTATGGATCAACAACTACTAGCTTGGTGGTTGGATAGCGGCAGATTGCCTCCAGAAACCGAGCTGCTCCACTGCCTCATCCTCAACCGAGCTGCTCCTCTTATGTTTCCTTGGTATGGTTTCTTCCATCACCTTTGCATTTGTTTAACTTCTAGGTTGCCGGGACGAAATCTTTATGGGAAAGATATTGGTTTTGAGAGCATGCTAGTAACAATTGAATAGAACAAAATCGCTGGAGGGAGTTTGCGTAAGAACTAATTAGTCAATGTAGATCCCTAAAGTGCAGCATGCTTTAGTACATACAAATCTATGTGCATTATTGTTTGAGAAGCTTTTTTTTTAGAAGTGTAACATCCCAATTTTAAGCTTTTATTTATTAAGATTTTTTTGGATTTTTTCCTTTTTCTTTTTAGTTTAGCCTAGAGTAAAGGAAAAGCTTTAATTGCTTGCCTTAGAGTATTTTTGGAGTTATTTTCTTTTTCCTGAGTTCCCCTAGTCTTGTAGAATTGTTCTGGATTCTTTGCCCTTATGGCTATTTTCTAAGCCTACTTTGAATTTTTAGCATTTATTTAAATCGAAAATGCATTTAAAATCCCTTCTTTTTCTTGGGCCAATACCAACCTCGCTTTCCAGCCCATTTCTTCTTTTTCCTCCGCCCAGCCCAACATCTCTCCACGTGTGGCCTCAGCCCACAAGGCCCGTGCGCTCGCTGGCCTGCTTTCTCCCGCACACCTCCTCTCTTCCACTGCCAAATAGGCCCCACCAGTTAGCCCCTCCCCTTCTCCTTCCTTTCTTCTTTCTCCCACCCACGATTCCCTTCCACACACGCACCGTCGTCTCTGCTCCAATTTCGCACCCGAGTAAGCGCCACTTTCCATTTCTTCTCCACCAGCCAAAAGGAAACGGTCCACCGTGATCAAAACACTTCAATGCCATACTTTGATTTTCTTTTATTGCCCTATCCCTACCTTAATCGTCTGTTCCCAAAATCTCCCTGCCATGATTACGGCGAGCAACTGTTGCGCCGTGCCTCACCCCTGAGGCTATAAAAGGGCTCCCCAAGCAACCTCTAGTCTCGCACTACTCCTCCCCGCCTCTAATTCGTTCTCCCAAGCGCCCGAACCAAGCAACTTCGATGAGCGATCCTGGCCGCACCAAGCACCGCCATCACCACCTTCAGCATCACCATACTCCCACAATCGTATTTCCTTCCACCACCAGAACACCATCTTTGCTATAGCCGAGCCTCGCTGCCACCTCCCTCTCACCGTCGGTCACCTTCACTCATCCCTAAGCACCGCGTCGAGGTGAAACCAACCCTCCCCCCGCTCCCCTCTCCCTTTTCTACTCTCTGCCGACCACGCCGTGCACCAGACCACCATCAACCCTAGGTTTCTGCGCGCCATCACTCACCGGCAAACCACATTAGCACACGAGGCCGACGCGGATGCCACCAGGCCGCCACGTGTGTGACACATCAACACACAGTCGCTCCGACAACTTTCCACGCCACGCAAGTCTAAACCCAATCCACTGTGGACCAGGCAAAGCTCATGGACCCGGTCCATAGACCCAGGCCCACATGTCAGTGTCTCCATTATTTTTCTTTAGGAAAATAAATTGGCGAAAAATCTTATTCATTAATGACGTCATCCTAATGCATTAATCCTGATTTTCCTTTAGGAAAATATTTCCCCAAAAATCAGAAATTCATGCTAATGTCATAAACCCCTTTTTCTTTAGGGAAATAAATTCAGAAATTCTGATTAATTATTTCTTCCACTTTTCATAGTTTCAAAACTTCTGAAAGATGGTTCTTCTCCGTCCTAGCTTCAAATGAACCCATTTTCTTCTAAATTCATATAAAATTCCAATGTACCCATTTTCACCTTCCTTTTGAATTTCAGAGTTTATTTGAATTTAGTTTGTTTTGGTTATTTTCATGTGTAGACAGCAACGTTTTCGAGGAGTACTTCATCAGTGACAATTCTCACCAATTTGCGGAGTAAAGTAAGTTACACATCTTGACCATATTGATCCTGGTTTGCAAATAAAATTATGTTGTTTTAAATTATTCTGCACGTTTATGTTTATTCAATGTATTTTAATTCTAGTTTTAAAGACTTAATTAAATACCTACTTGTTATGACCACAGTTGACATTGATCACCTAAATACCTTGTCACCCTTGAAGAAAACTCTGGTTAGTACACTAGTATTAGCTAAAAAAACTTTGTAGAAATACTTAGAAATAATCCTAGGCTTGGGATAACTTTTTCACATAAAATGTTAATTATTAAAATGTATTCTTGACTTTAGTGAGCCAAAAGGTGTATGAAATGTTTAAAAATAAAATATAAAAATATAGTTTAGACTTAGGTAAATGGTTAGGTGGTGGGTGCTCGGTGGCACAAGGGGTATTGAAAAGTCTGCCTAAGTCAATTAAGGACCGGTCTATGAGCTACTGCTACAAAGTCACATCGTACTACCACAAGTTTGTGTGAGACTAACCTGGCTAACTAATTTGCAGGTCCTAACCCGAGCCTCGCTATAGGTTGAATGTGGGCATGACGTAGGTCACGAAAAGTCTCACACGACACAAGAGGGGGCCCCAATTTAGTGAATTCTTTATTAGGGTGAAACCTTAACCGGGGCATGACCAGGTTGACAGCTTTGCATTGGAAACGTCTTGTGATAATCACTTAGCCGCACGTCAAAGGTAACGTGTTATGGCTGATATTATGAGTTGACTATCTCATATGGCTAAAGTTGTACCAGCTCTGCAGAGTGTATAAACTATCCTAGATTGCCATATTCATGGTCATGGGTAAACTGAGTAATGTTTGTAATTGATTAGACTTTATTTTTTTTAAAAAAAGCTGGTTTAAATGAAAATATGAAATCTTTTTGGAGAAAGATGGTCCAGGTGGGATACCCATGGTTAGATTAGTGCTAGGTTGGACCTGCACTAATGGTGTTAATTTGTTTAAATGATTGCTTTTACTTATTGTATTAAATTTGGCAATTTACATCTATTTATTGTATTGTTCAAACTTAGCTTTACACTCAAATAACCTTATTATGCCTTCACTTGTTGCCCTTATAATAATAATATTTTTTCCCGCGTAACTTGTGAAGTATATTTTTATACTCACCCTTGCTTAATTATGTTGCTCAGATGAGGACGTCTTTGACTACGGTGAGGATCGGAAAGAGTAGATCGCGTCTTACTGTCATTTGCCTGTAGGCAGGCTTGTTGGGCTTCTCCACTTTATTTACTATCTTCCGCTATTATTTATCTTTATAATTGGCCTATGGACCTTGGAGATGTAAAACTTGGACATAAGGCATGTACTCTTTTTATTAATAAAGTTGGTCATTATGCATGATATGTTTCTCTGTTATCACTTTATGTACTTGCTTTTTTTAGACTAGCGCAATTGACATAGAAGATCCAGATGTGTTGTTTTCAGGTCTGACAAGAAGCTTAAATTTTTCCATGATCCTGATTTGTTCATGTTAGTATTTCATGGTCGGACTCAACTAAAATTACAAAAACAAAAAAGATCTGACTATGTACTGCTCTATTCTTTTCAACTTATGTCTTATGACTTCTCCCAAACAAACAAACGAGACGGATTTTTCATCGTCTTTTTAAAACGACTTATCGGGACAGCATTTTCGAAGTGCCTTATTGGCAGTGGCTTATCGGGACTCCCCTGCTCCTCCACAGCCCGCACAACCACAACCGCACCATGGGCATGGTGACCCCAACTAGGCAGGATGAACCGATGACCTGAGCCCAACCGTTCAGGTTCGATAGTTCGGCCACTAACTTGAGCAGTTGAGCCCGGCCGTTCGGCGGCCCAGCCTAGGAGACAAGTAGAATAGAATAGATGCAAGAGAACTAGCAAAGGCCCGAGCGAGGCCCCTGTTGGAACACAATACCAGGATCCTACACACACATTTACCTGTGGACACACACTACACGGGGAGACGAGGAACATAGACACACAGAGAGAATTTTCCGACACAAACTTAACTTGCGCTGGATTTTCTCTTGTCTTTCTATTCCATCGCTCTCAATTTACTCAACATATTACCTGGCTTAAATAGCCTCACCTAATAGCTAACAATAGACTTAGCTAGTAATAGACTTAGCTAACAATAGACTTAGCTAATAATAGACTTAGCTAACAATAGACTTTCTCCACTAACCACTAACTCCATGTAGCTATTCTCATGTCACTTCTCAACGTGGCTTTGACTAGCCCCCTGCATGCACACACATGCATACAAAATGCAATAACAATCAAGATTAATATCCAACATTCCCCCTAATCTTGATTGCTTATTCCTTTTGCCACGGGATGGACTAAGCCATCTTTATCTTGTCGATCTTCTTCTTAGCGAGACATGGAGATAGCCGCCAATGCCATCTTGTCCCGTTGGTTGTTGATGGCATGGCATCGCACCACCATCGCCTTGTAGCAGCCTCACGCGCCGCCGTTGTCGTAGCGGTCTCGCACCGCCGACCGTCGTTGTCGGCATCACACCGACGCTTTCTCACAGCGGCATCACACCTCCACGAACACGGCCTCACACCATGGTTCATGGTCGTCACCACGAGTGTGCCATCACAGCATCCTCTCGCTGCCACATCTTCGTCGCTGGTGACGCAACTTGCCGGTGACTCGCCGCTTCTCCTCCTGTGACACACTCGACGGGGACGAAGACTCGTGCCTCGACACATGAGGTATAAACTCGCGCATGGGTGAGCATGGGTAATGCAGCCACACCACGGAACTCTCCTTTTCCCGTGCTCCTGACGTCGTCACGTCGACGTTCACTTTGCTGCCTTCGCTACCCCGGTGATCACACACGCACCAAGCTCCGATACCAATTATTGAAACACAATACCAGGATCCTACACACACATTTACCCGTGGACACACACTACACGGGGGAGACGAGGAATATAAACACACAGAGAGAATTTCCCGACACAAACTTAACTTGCGCTGAATTTTCTCTTGTCTTTCTATTCCATCGCTCTCAATTTACTCAACATATTACCTGGCTTAAATAGCCTCATCTAGTAGCTAACAATAGACTTAGCTAATAATAGACTTAGCTAACAATAGACTTAGCTAATAATAAACTTAGCTAACAATAGACTTTCTCCACTAACCACTAACTCCATACAGCTATTCTCATGCCACTTCTCAACGTGGCTTTGACTAGCCCCTGCATGCACACATATGCAGGCCCGGCCCTGGGGGGGCGAGCGGGGCGGCCGCCCTGGGCCCCTAAACCCAAGGGCCCCCATTTCCAGTAGATATTGCAGAAATGTTTGATATAAATTTTTAAGGTAATATCTATAAACTCTTTGATATGAATTTTTCTTTAATACATAACGTATTTTAAGTGTTTGTTGGTAAAATTATTTATATATATATATATATATATGTATGTAGATTTATATTTAGATATTTATACTAGGGCCTCTATTCCTAGTTTCGCCCCGGGCCCCTAAAATCCCAGGACCGGCCCTGCACATATGCATGCAAAATGCAATAACAATCAAGATTAATATCCAACATAGCCCCGAGAGCAGCTGTGACAGAGCCAAGTGGTGGCGTGGAGGAGCAAAACAACCCTAACCCTAGAGCCGAGGAGAGCAGGCAAGGCGACGCGACGGCCGGTGGCCAGCCGGCTAGGAGGCTGCACCCTACAGCGACCACTTTGTCAAGCCGTCATCAAGGTATACTTCTTTTTTCCACATCCTCCCATGAAGAGGATCCTGAGAAATGCTACACCGACCCAATGACTAATCCTTTGTAGGTTATGGGACATAGTATACCAGTACTATAGCTTACCTTGGCAATAGAATTTTTTTCTCCATATTTTTGTTTTTTTCCCCTTCTGGTAGGCCGACCTGGAAGAAAATATTACTGTCGGACCTAGATTTTATAAAGGAGTAAAGTTTGAAATCTTTCTATCATTTTGTTTAGCATGCTGAATTATGCTTGATACTGTGGCATTTTGATGCTAATGTTTAACTGTAGGCAATTGACTTTTCCATTATCACAAGCACTTTAAGTGTTTACAGAATTGTTTAAAATAGTCTGTAACAGGTGGGCTCTCTGGCCACTGTACCCACCTACTAGCTATTGCACAGAAAAGCTAATAGAAGTCTTTGTTTGTACAAATAGTAGAGCTCTATCCATATATCATTTATCAATAAATACAGATTTGTCATGAAAATTTTATTTGGCATTATCCACTGGAAGGAGCTGGTTCTATTATTAAATTGTCTACTGGCAGGAGCTGATCCAAATTCAAAATAAATAGAATGACAAAAAGCTTCAAATCCAAAGTAAGTGTCTGAGTAAGTGATAAATATTTGGTCTTTACTCTTACTTGTGAGTTGCGAAATTCAAATAGATTATTGCAATGTATTGTGATATTGTCATTGCTTGCTTGTTTAATTAGGTAGAAATGGATTTGAAGAGCTATTTTTAGCAAAGTGAGGTATTGCTTGCTTGTTTGATTTGGTATTAATGGATTTGAACATATTACTCCTTCTACGACTCATCTACAACTGTGGACTAAGCTTCATTAGTGAGATATTTTTCAATGTCCTACCGTTATCTATATATGTTTGCATGTGAATTGTAATTATTGCTTCTATTTTGTATCATATACTCTTAGTGCGATTGCAACATAGTTTGATTATATATTGTTCTGCTTTTGGGTAATACTATTTGCTTCATGTTTGCGAGTCCATCCTAGCTACATTTTAGTCTTAGGTCGGCCACTGCTTATTGACATTTGATTCATTCGCACAAACACTTACGCTAAAGTCAAAAGACATTAGCCATAGCCATAAGCCATCAGCTGTAACGCAAAATAGCGGGGCCATTTTACATTTGCTAATTGTACGCGATGCTGTTCCAATGTTACCTGGAGAACTATTTCAGGAGTCGGCAAACTTTGTGGATGATGCTATTGCAACAGATGTATCCTTCGTGAACATGTTACCGGTTCCTTCGTTCAATTGTGCTTCCGTTGCCATGTAACAAACCATGGCGTTGCAATCAACGAGATTTGGCAAAGATACCATTGTAACAAGATATATGGTGGTGTTCATTATGGCTTATTTTTGGTGGCTTATGGCTGAAAAACACTGTAGTTGGCTGAAAAAACACTGTAGATAACAGAGGCTTATTTAATATAATTAAATTTAAAAAAATAAAAAAATATAAAAAATATGTTAGCCCATCACAGACAACGCAAACGAATACAGGAAAAAAAGAACCGGCAAAAAAGCTCAAAAAAAACCAAAAGTTCAGAAAAAGACAAAATTATGAATAGTGAAAAATAAGCCAGAAGCTGAAGCCGAAACGAGCGGGGCAATATCTGTTTTAGAATTGCTTCCTCCATTGGTTAGCTTTTGTTTGGCTCACTTGAAATAATGTTGTTTTCTTTGGTAAAGATGTTTGAGAACGTGATTCCGTTTCACACAGGAGGGACGGCTCAGCTAGCAGGGCCAAAAATAACCAAAGCCAATCAGGAGGCGCCACCTAGCAGGGAACATGCCTGCGAACAGGAAAACGGAACAGGGAAACCGCGTTCATAAGATCAACATCGGAAAATAAAAACTGGTTTACTGTTGAATTAGATTTATTTGGCTGATGGATGCAACCATCACCTCTCGATTATATATAGTATTACGGTTTTGCTATTACAAAGATGATTGAAATTTTTTTTATCTCTCAGTCACTTAAAGTTGCACTCTCAATCAACAAAAATTGCAGCCACCTCTAAAAAAACAGCTGCAACTTCAGATGATTCAGAGTGCAAGTTACACTTAGTTGTACTCTCAATCAACTGAAGTTACAACCCCTCTTCAAAAAAATCAACTGCAATTTTAGTTGATTAAGAGTGTAACTTCAAGTGACTGAGAGATAAAAAATTTCAGTCATCTTTGCCATAGCCACTTCCATAGTACTAAGTTCCACGCAACAAGTCACTAGAAAACATTCAGGTTGCTCTTACAGCTGTACCATCTCAAGTAGCTATGCATATATGATTACTAAGAGTACTTATCAAACCTAATTCAGTTTAACACCTATACTATTTAGACTCCTAATCACAAATAACACCACCAAATAAGATTCGGATCACAGGAACTAACTGCTTGAATGCAGTCAGGAAGCAAAACGCTCAGCGCCCTTCTTGCAGCATCGAGCCAAAATGAGTGTAGACGACATGTCGAAGTGTCCCGGCTTGGCCGCAGTTCCAACACCGCCTCTTCTCCTCCGGCTTTGGGCCGTCAATGTCGCCGGCCCTCTTGATCCTCTGTCATCGCCGCCTTCCCCCTGGAGCTCATCTTCCCGGCGAATGCGAGACGCCTCCTTGATCCGAGCGACATCCCAGACCATGCTCATGCTTATGTTGTCATAGCTCCGCATTGTGACGGCCATGGCCACGTCCTCCGGGAGCTTGTCGCATAGCTCGTACGCCAACGCATCGTCACGGACCGGGGGCTGCATGTCCGCAGCCAGGGTCTCCACGCGGGCGAGCTGCTCCAGGAGGGGCGCGCCCTCGTCGAACTCGAAGTCGATGAACCTCCGCCGCGCGACGCCGGACATGTCCACGTCGTACGTGCGCGCCGCGGCCTGCCACACCTTCCTGGCGGTGGCATGCGGACGTAGTCGGGGACGACGCGGTCGGAGATAGCGGCGAGGATGTGGCCGCGGCACACCGCATCGCCGCGCGCCCACACCTTGGCTGCCTCCTCCGGCGCGGACTTGTCGCCGACCGGACCGTCCTCGGACCACCAGTGTGGAGGCGGAGGAGCACAGACTCCATCCACCGTAGGTGGCCCTCGGTGCCGTTTAGCAGCTTGACGGACGACGCCATTGATCATTCAGTGCCTGATAAAGAAATCAAAGCAGCATCAGCAACGCTGGGATTGGAAGCTGCAAGTCTGCAAGATCTGTTGGATTGGTCCATTTAATTTAGCAATTAATCAAATAAAATTCCTAAGCACATATGAAAAAACTATTTAGTACCATATGGAGAATTGAATGGGAGTTACACCACTTTAAAAGATGGAACGTGGTAACCCCCTTGTGAAATTGGAGAGAGCCAATACGCGCTCGCTCACTCGCTCGCCTCGCCACGCCGCCGAGCCGAGCCGAGCCGAGCCGAGCCGAGCCGAGCGGTGTCGTGCCGTGTGCGTGCGCGCGAGCGCACGCAGGCGTGTCGGGTGCGGGCGCGTTTTTCTTTATCTATTCGAAAATCGAAACGCCCGACCGCGATAAATGGTATTAACGATTGGTGGTCAGAATGCGGTGCGATTACTAGTGGTTTATGGCTGCGGTTACTTTCGAGTAATGACTGCAGTTACTAGTGACTAATGGTTACCCTGGCTCTTCGTTTTTGCTGTTACGGAGGGCTCTCTACTCCATACGGTACATAAAGGTTAGTTCTGTTTTTGTTGCTGCTATCTCAGCAATCTCCGGTCCAGAACCTTGCGCGCAGAAGGCTCTGGGCGAGTAGGCCTCCGAAACTCCGTTCGTCTGAGTATCTGCACGGGTAGACGGGCGATCAAGTTTTTGGGGAGCGCATTGGCGCGACTACTCATTCTGTGACTTCGTCGTCCTCCTGGTGGTGATCTGCTCGCGATACTGCACGGCGAACATCTTCTTGCATCACGCCTCGATCGACTACATCGAATAGGCCATCATGTCGACTGATGGTAACGGCGCATCCGGTGTCACCGACACTGGCCCCGCCCGAGGGTATAACCTGAACACTTTTCGATGTATTCATTTCGGCGCTATGAATATGTTATTAGTTCTCACGTTAGCTTGTTCATTAGCGAATATGAATACATGATTGTTGAATCACTCATGCTCTTGTATGTCATGTTTTATATGCTTAATTTCTGGATTAAAATATGCCGAAAGTTGACTAGATTCTTAACAATCCAAAAACTTGATAGGTCTTTTTCGGTAGTTGGCTTTGCGTCGTCGCTTAAGCCGCACCCTCCGTTTGATGGTTCCAATTTTAAGAGATGGCGTGCGCGCGATCCCGTGGTTTCTTGCCATGGAATGTTTTCATGTTGCACAAGGCAAGCCCGCTGAGCCTCTATCTGCTGAGGACGAACGCAAGTTCAATTTAGCGGATAACTTGTTTCGAGGTGCACTTGTCAACATCTTGGCGAGATAACATTGTGGATGTGTACATGCATTTGCCTACGGGCAAAGAGATGTGGGATGCACTTGAGGTCAAGTTCGGAGTTTCGATCTTGGCGGTGAGTCTATGTCATGGAGCGGTTCTATGACTACAAGATGGTCGATGATCGCTTACGTAGTAGAACAAGCTCATGAGATTGCTACCGGCAAAGGAGTTTGAGAATAATAAGTGCGAGTTACCGGACAAGTTTGTGGCTGGCGGTATTATCGCCAAGTTACCACCTTCTTGGTCATATTTTGCTACCTCTCTAAAACACAAGAGGCAGGAGTTCAGTGTTACTGATCTCATTGGTACTCTTGGTGTTGAAGAGAAGGCGAGGGCAAAAGATACTCGTGGCAAGAAAGTTGCTGCTGAGGGAGGTTCTAGTGCCAATTTGGTGCAGAAGAAGAACCCTCAGGCTATCCACAATAAGAAGAAAAATAAGCCTTTTGTCAAGCCCAAGGCCGCTCTCGAATTTAAGAAGAAAGACAAAGGAAAGGGCATACGCTTTGTGTGCGGTGATTCGGCCATTGGGCTAAGGATTGTCCGAACCGCAAGGATAAGCGGAAGAAGTCGCCAACATAGTTATTAGTGATCTTTGGAGGAACATCGGGTATGGTAATTATTTACCTACAGCTTCTTTCGGTTTGTCAATCACACGAGTGGTGGGTTGACACGGTGCTAATATTCATGTGTGTCTGATATTTCCTTGTTTTCATCTTATCGAGCCCGTCGAGGTTGCTCCTTGTTGATGGGGAACGGATCACATGCAGTTGTTCATAGTGTCGATGCGGTCGATCGAAGTTTACTTGGGAAAGACCGTGCGGTGAAGAACGTCAAGATGTCCCTCAATAAAGAAGAATATCGTCGTGGATCTCTCTGTAGAGATGGTTTTAAGCTTACATTCGAGTCCAATAAATGTGTCGTGTCTAAGTACGGAACATTTGTTGGTAAAGGTTATGAAAGCGGAGGCTTGTTTCGTTTCTCTTTGATGGATTCCTATAATAAAGTTGTGAACCATGTGTGTAACGATGATGATGAATCCAATGTTTGGCATTCACGACTTTGTCATGTTAACTTTGGGTGTATGACGCGCTTAGCTAATATGAGTTTAATCCCGAAATTCACTTTGGTCAAAGGTTCTAAGTGCCATGCGTGTGTTCAATCGAAACAACCTCGCAAGCCTCACAAGGCGACAAAAGAGGCGAGGAATTTGGCACGTTAGAACTCATTCATTCCGATTTGTGCGAGATGAATGGCGTATTGACTAAAGGTGGAAAGAAATATTTCATGACGTTTATAGATGATTGCACTAGATTTTGCTATATGTATTTATTGAAAACAAAAGATAAAGCATTTGACTACTTTAAGATCTATAAAGCTGAGGTAGAAAACCAACTTGAGAGGAAAATCAAGCGGGTAAGGTCTGATTGTGGGGGAGAGTATTTTTCAAATGAGTTTACTTCATTTTGTGAGGAACATGGAATTATTCATGAGAGGACGCCTCCTATTCTCCCGAATCAAGCGGGGTTGCCGAAAGAAAGAACCGCACTCTAACGATTTGGTTAACGCCATGTTAGACATGCGGGACTTTCTAAGGAATGGTGGGTGAGGCTATATTGACCGCGTGTCATGTCCTGAATAGAGTTCCTACAAAGAACAAAGAAGTAACACCATTCGAGGAATGGGAAAAGAAGAAGTTGACTCTCTCATACTTGCGCTTTGGGATGTTTGGCCAAAGTTAACGTGCCAATTGTCAAGAAGCGTAAACTTGGACCAAAAATCGTAGATTGTGTATTTCTTGGTTATGCTATGCACAGCGTAGGTTATAGGTTCTTAATTATAAAATCTGGAGTACCTGACGTGCGTGTTGGTACAATCATAGAGTCCAGAGATGCTACATTTTTTGAGAATGAATTTCCTATGAAATGTGACGTACCTAGCTCATCTAGTCAAGAACCTATAATTTCCCTTGATTCTTTTGTGCCGATAGAACATGTTGAGCAAACGCCTATGGAAAATCCTGAGGAGGATAATAATGAAGTTACTCAAAAGAGTAAGAGACGAGGATTGCAAAATCTTTTGGTGATGATTTCATTGTATACCTCATGGATGACACTCCAAGAACCATTGAAGAGGCATATTCTTCTCCGACGACTCTTGGAAGGAAGCGATGCGGAGTGAGATGGATTCTATTATGTCTAGTGGAACTTGGGAGGTTGTTGACCGTCCTTATGGGTGTAAACACAGAGGATGTAAATGGGTTTTCAAGAAAAGCTTAGGCCGATGGTACAATTGAAAAGTACAAGGCAAGACTTGTGGCCAAGGGTTATACTCGAAAGAAGGCGAGGACTTCTTTGATACTTATTCACCTGTTGCCCGATTGACCACAATTCGAGTACTACTTGCCTTGGCTGCTTCTTATGGTCTTCTCGTTCATCAAATGGATGTTAAGACAGCTTTCCTAAATGGAGAGCTAGAGGAGGAAATTTATATGGATCAGCCAGACGGGTTTGTGGTAGAAGGTCAAGAAGGAAAGGTGTGCAAGTTGTTAAAATCTTTGTATGGCCTAAAGCAAGCACCTAAGCAATGGCATGAGAAGTTCGACAGAACATTGACATCTGCGGCTTTGATGTGAATGAAGCCGATGATGTGTGTACTATCGCTATGGTGGGGAGAAGGAGTGATCTTGTGCTTGTATGTTGATGACATCGATTTTTGGGACCAACCTCAATGTGATTGAGGAGGTCAAGGACTTTCGTCCAAAAGTTTTGAGATGAAAGATTTGGGAGTGGCTGATGTGATTCTTAACATTAAGCTACTGAGAGGAGGTGATGGTGGGGTTACACTTGTGCAATCCCACTATGTGGAGAAGGTCTTGAGTCGCTTTGGTTATAGTGACTGCAAGCCTTCTTCTACTCCTTATGATCCTAGTGTGTTATTGAGGAAAACCAAGAATAACAAGGGATCAATTGAGATACTCCCATTATTGGCTCATTAATGTATTTAGCTAGTGCTACAGGTCCGACATCTCGTTTCTTTGTGAGCAAGCTAAGCCGATTTGTTTCAAATTCGGAGATGATCATTGGCGTGCTCTTGAGAGAGTGATGCGCTATCTAAAGGCAACCATGAGTTATGGCATTCACTATCTTGGGTACCCAAAGGTCTTGGAGGGCTCTGATGATTCAAATTGGATCTCGATGTTGATGAGATAAAAGCCACGAGTGGATATGTGTTCACACTTGAGGCGGTCTTTGTTTCCTCGAAGTCTTGCAAGCGCACCATCTTAACGAGGTCAACAATGGAAGCAGAACTCACGGCGTTAGATACCGCCATGTTGAGGCCGAGTGGCCGTGAACTCCTTATGAATTTGCGGTGGTTGAAAACCGATACCGGCTATCCCGATGAACCGTGATAATCGGTCGTAATTATCAAGGTGAACAGTTCTAAGGACAACATGAAGTCATCTAGGCATGTTAAGAGGCGGTTGAAGTCTGCCGAAAGTCGAAAAACTCGGAGTGATAGCATGGACTATGTCCGACGACTAAGAATCGCCAACCAATTTACAAAGGGTTTATCACGTAATGTGATAGATAGTGCATCGAGTGAGATGGGCACGAGACCCACGTGAGTCATACCACGGTGGTAACATGTTCTATGTGATCGGAGATCCCGTGAAGTAGAATGGTGAAACAAGTCGTTGGTTGACCGGGAGGAGAGACCTTCTGGGCTCATTTCTTCAATGATGCGCTTCTTTCCTATTCGTATGGCAGGTTGGTTTTACCTTAATGTGATCCGAGCGGCTTATTTAAAGCGAGAGATGTCGGCCTCTGGGACATCTTAGAAGGAACACACCTATATGAGTTCGACTGCTGGTCACAGTCTATGAGATTTGGGTGATCTCTAGATACTCATGAATATGCATGGAGTATGACTTATACGCTCCAACCAGAGGAGATGCTTTATGCAGCCTAGTACTAGTAAAGGAATTGAGTAAAGCTTGTTCACACAAAACTGTCAATTCAAGGCATAGTCCATTGTTCAGTTGTGGATGAGTGTAACTCCTTTCCTAAGTGGATGTTCAACTTAACAGTCTCCATCGAAACACTAGTATATCAAACAACAGCAGAACTGAGAGCATTTCTCGTGTGCCTTGAAATTTGGTGGGGATTGTTGGATTGGTCCATTTAATTTAGCAATTAATCAAATGAAATTCCTAGGCACACATGGAAAAACTATTTAGTACCATATGGAGAATTGAATGGGAGTTACACCACTTTAAAAGATGGAACGTGGTAACCCCCTTGTGAAATTGGAGAGAGCCAATACGCGCGCGCTCGCTCGCTCGCTCGCTCGCCTCGCCTCGCCACGCCACGCCGAGCCGAGCCGAGCCGAGCCGAGCGGTGCGGTGCGGTGCGGTGCGATGCGATCGCGTGTGCGTGTGCGTGTGCGTGTGCGCGGCGCGCCGCGGCGTGTCGGTGCGGGCGCGTTTTTCTTTATCTATTCGAAAATCGAAACGCTCTGACTCGCAGTAAATGGTATTAACGATTGGCTGGCTGGGGAGCGCATTGGCGCGACTACTCATTCTGTGACTTCGTCGTCCTCCTGGTGGTGATCTGCTCGCGATACTGCACGGCGAACATCTTCCTGCATCACGCCTCGATCGACTACATCGAATAGGCCATCATGTCGACTGATGGTAACGGCGCATCCGGTGTCACCGACACTGGCCCCGCCCGAGGGTATAACCTGAACACTTTTCGGATGTATTCATTTCTGAGCGCTATGAATATGTTAATAGGTGCTGCTGTTAGCTTGTTCATTAGCGAATATGAATACATGATTGTTGAATCATTCATGCTTTTGTATGTCATGTTTTATATGCTTAATTTCTGGATTAAAATATGCCGAAAGTTGCCTAGATTCTTAACAAGATCGAGGGTTTCTTGCTCCCGTGGGGCGTTTGCACAA
This sequence comes from Bonia amplexicaulis, assembly GCA_036346245.1. Taxonomy (NCBI): domain Eukaryota; kingdom Viridiplantae; phylum Streptophyta; class Magnoliopsida; order Poales; family Poaceae; genus Bonia; species Bonia amplexicaulis. The sequence goes on from CM070756.1 coordinate 6,364,165, forward strand.
GCGGTTGCTGTTCATCGGGATTGGACAGGTGTTGAAGAGATTAACAATGCGTTGTGGAAAGACTTGAGTATATGATCTGAGAGGAAAGAGGCGGTGATGACCTTCTTGTTGATGTGGAATCTGCCTGCGTTCTTCCTGGCGGCGGAGGCAGGAATTTATATCGAGAAAAACTCTCTTGCCCTGTCTAGAAAATAGTTGTCAATTCTATTCTGGATACTATTCCAGTTTATCTCTTGGTAGTTGTCAATTCTATTCTGGATACTATTCCAGTTTATCTCTTGGTAGTTGTCAATTCTATTCTGGATACTATTCCAGTTTATCTTTTGGTATAGAATACGTCGGTACCGATCCATTTTGATGTATTGTTTCGGATTTTAAAATTTTAATATAATAATTTATGTTTATTCATAAAAATGAGATGTCATTTCAATTATATCTGGTACCGAAATAGATGAAATGACCAATTCCAGCCGGAATGGACTGGAATAGCTGGTATTGAAATCGGTATAGAATTGAGCCCGTTATATGTCATTTTAAGTGTTGGTATGACATGTTCTGACCATATCAACCGGTGTCGGACTGGAATTGATAAGCTGAGTCCACGTGAAGGCGTGACTTCAACTTTCGGTTGAATTCTTAACAGGGAAACTTTAAAGCCCGCTTGGGTGGGCTGAGAATCTCTGTCCACTCAAACGGGCCCTAAACGGGGTTGGTTTTGGTCTTTACGCATGTGTATTCTATCGTCGAACTTGCTAATTTATGGGCACCTGCCGCAAGCAAAAGTTCGCTTTGTGGTGCCCGGAGGCGGCTCTTGCCACGACGAGCAGATAGAACTGGACGGCGGTTGATAGCAATCCCGACACGCACGTACGTGCGTGCAGTCGCCGCTTCACCGCGTAATTTTAACGGATCGGAGATGGACGGAGAGTCGGAGACGTACTACGTGGACTTGAATGCTGGTGCCGTATCCGGGGGCCCATGACCCATGCCTCGCCATCAATTCGTTCGTCCGTTCATTATTGCAAGGCCCATTGTTTTTTTTTTTTTGAAGAACTTCGAAGGCCCGATCTCTATCTGAGAGGAGAGACATGAGCACAATTCTTTTTTCACTTATGACTTATAATTTATACCTTATATGTTAGTATATTTTTAAAATAAAATCAACAGAAAAATTAAAGTAAAAAATATACTGAGTTCAACTGTACCGATCAAACTCACATATAACTATTTTTTTATATACTACCTCTTACGAATAATCAAAATTTTAAATTTTAAATCATAAGTCATAGTCTAAAAAAACCCACCCTTAGAAATACATACATGCTAACCGACCGGCCTTGATATGGTTAATGGCGCTGTCCGGACTACGTACCACGGTATCAGCCGTCAGTCCGTGGATCGCAAGAGCAGTGAGTGCGAATTGTATTAAGTGACATATGATCCTAAATGCGTGGGAGCTTGCTTTTGCTTGGACATATATGTGATCCATGTCCATTACTGTTTATTAAAGCGTACCTACTGCTGCTCCGAGTTTTGTAGCTCAGCAATATATTTTAGCCCTTACAACACCGGCCATGCTGGCTGGATTTTGGATGAGTTCTTTTAGGTTATGGCTATAGCTTTTAACTTATAGATTTTAAATTCTAGATATTCGTAAGAGATATTATACAGAAAAATAATAATCACATGTGATTTTGGTCGATATAGCTGGTATTAATACAGTATCTACTACAATTGACTTATACATCCTACCTAAAAAATATATCATGTCGTTTAAAAGCTAATTACTATAATAAAAAATAAAAAAGTTGAAGCCAAAGCCTCACCGAACCCACCCTTTATCAGAGGAGATCCAAGGAGAATCAATCGAGAATTTGCACTCGTCAGGCTGGCACATTTCTAATTCTTCTCTTGGTCAGAGTCTCGCCATCAATTGCTTATCGGACAGTACATGACTTGTTCTTTCAAATTACGGTAATCTAATAAATATCTTTTAGTTATGACTGATAAATCTAATAAATAGTATCGACTGATAGAAACTAAAGTCAAAAGTTAATTAAAAAGCCAAAAATAGCCGGCTAACATCCGTTGCTTCATATGGCACCACTTGCCCATGGCATTTTTATGTGTCCTATCCGACGTAGGACTTTGCACTAAGGTAGGATGTCGACGGAGCCGCCACTAAGCACCGCCTCATCTGATGTGTGCCTATGGCTTGGGATGGATGAACTTATCTCTGCTGGGCCAACCCATCTTGGGAGGGGTTCTAGGTGGCCTGAAGCCTAACGAAACTCACCCGATGGCTCCGCCCTGACACAGACAATTACTAGTCAGTTTCATAGTATATCCGCAAATCGTCACACAATTTCCCTTAATTTCCAAGGAAAATTAGGATTCAGCGGCGCTCAAAGAGACTTCAGCTTTAAGCTGAAATTGCACTGTAGCGGCTATTAACTTTTTCAGAGGAAAAATGTGAGGAAATTTGAGAAAAAATCGTTATATTGTCATGAACAATACAAATGAATACAGGAAAAAAAAAGAAAAATGAAAAAAGCCAAAATAAACCGAAATTAGAAACCGATATATTTCAAGTAACTTCTGATTTAAATAAGTTGAAAGTTCAAAAAACAGGAACTAGAGCGGTTTGAAAAGGAGCATGAGCAGGGGCAGCTAGCGCAGCTTGGTTTTTCTTCTCCAGCACCAGTTGGGCGCAATGGGCTTATAGTCACCGACAAAGAAAACACACACGGATCCATATAGAGAAGAAATACATAATATTTTTTTTAGAAAATTCTAAAACGCTTACACATAGTTTCTACGAAGTTTACATAGAAGGGTGGAACTATATATCTGCAGACCGCACATGGCCCTTCTCACGCACGAGGGCTAGCTAGACGTTCCGTGCTGCGTGCAATCATGCCGATCACGAAAAGGGCAGTATACCTGCGCACATAACTAAGGCACCGCTCAATATGGCTTGCTTTTGGCTTCTGATTTATTTTTGTATTATTCATAATTTCATCTTTTTTTGAATTTTTGGCTTTTTTGAGCTTTTTTGTCGGTTCTTTTTTTCCCGTATTCGTTTGCGTTATCTGTGATGGGCTAACAAATTTTTTATATTTTTCAATTTTTTTAAATTTAATTATGTTGAATAAGCCTCTGTCAGCTACCGTGTTTTTTTCAATCAGCTATCAAAAATAAACCGAACTGAACACCACCAAACTCACTTGCCCCTACCATCTGGTACATACTACACGCATGCGTGTGTACATTGTAACCTCACAGGAGCTTCCTAAGGAGGTACACATGCATGACAAACTAGGGATCGATGCACAGTATAGCACTAGGATACAGCAGGGCTGCAGGCCATGCATGCTGCCACACCAACATGTATATGCACTCGCCTGACAAGATCCATGTACACCAGCCAGCTAGCTAGCGGCCTGACAAGGATCCAGGCCCTGATGAGCGTGCTGGTCGATGCATTGTTTGCTTGGCTCATTACCCTATCATGCACCTGCCGAACCTGACCAGATGGCCGGAGTTAGACTGCTAGAGCCACCGGCCGGCCGGCCTGCGAGCACAGCCCGGACTATGTGAAATGTTTCAGTTGATGATCATCAGTTCAGTTCACCTGGAGGCCTGAGTTGAGTGAGTTCTCTTTACCGGTCGATTTTAATTTCCCGCCGATAACCGAAAATATCCGTTTTATTGGTGATCTATGGTAAAATATAGTATCAATTAAATTTTTTCAGGTAAGTTGAACTTACACATATGTTTTTGATGTTTTTGAATTCATCCGATTTTTTAAACCGATTTTTGGCCGAGTTTTACCGATTTTCGGCTATAATTTTTTGAAACTCAAAAATCAATTTGAAATTTTCTGACAAAATCTACCAAAATTTTCCGATAATTGAAAAAATCGGTGTTGCCGGCCTCGATAAAAAAATTTGAAACTGGTAATTAAAAAGCTTGCTGGAGGCTCGATTGGATCTTGACCTCTCGCGGCAACAATCATGGCTGTTTTCCGCGCACAAATCATCCTGGGAACGAACCGGCCACCCGATTAATGATTGACAGCTAGTTAGCTGGCCAGGTAAAAAAAGAACACCTGTGCGTACCGTCCGACCCCACCTGTCAGCACGTCCTCCATTTGCGTCGGCAAGAACATTGGGTCCGCCCGATCGATCATATGACTTTTTGTTCAGATATTCGAGGCCTCTTTGGTCTAGATTACAGCAAAACTGACCCTGTGATTTTCCACTCTGGTCATCTTCGTCGCTGACTCTTGATCCAACGGCTTGTATGGCTACAAGTAATAAGTACCCCCACTGTTTCCAAATATATGTCATTTTAAGTGTTAAAAAATATATATAGAAAAGTATATATATTTTTGGTATGCAAATTATATTGGTAGATTTGTCTTCAAATGTATTTTCATACGATTATATGTATTTTCATACAATTATATTTTTATAATTTTTAATAATATATAATTATAAAAATAACAATCAAATATAGTATCGAAGACGGTGTCAACCACATCTACTTGGACACAAAGGGTGCATGCAACTCCATTGCGACGGAAGAGTGGATTTTTTTGGGTTGTAGCTTTAGCTTATGGTTTTTAAATTCTGGTTGTTCGCAGGAGACAATACGCAAAGAAAAACAGTCGCATGTAATTTTGGCCAATATAGCTTAACTCGGTATAGTGTCTACTACAATATACTTGTAAACCCCGTCTTAAAAAAATATATCGTTTAAAAATTAGTGCTGTAACAGGAAGTGATAAGCTAAAGCCAAAAAAGAAGAACCCCAGCCGGAGATCTGAATGAATTCTTCCGTACATAATTACCACTGTGTAAAGTCGCTTTTCAAAATTACACAAACACTACACACATGATTATACGTTTCTAAACAAACACTCTAGCTAGCTATATATATATATATCCCTTTCTGCACTCACACTACCACGACCACAGTACTGCTACTGCACCATCAAACACACCCACTACGTACCGAGTCCCAACTCCGTCGTCTCCACTACTAGCCAGTACGCACGACACACACACCACCTTGGCTTGGCTAGCTCCTTTCTCCACTCACTGGCCAGACGAACACATATATATTAGAGGGATCGGTAATGGCGGCGCACTGACGTACGTCGACGGTGGTGGGCCCCATGGGGACGACGGCCGACGACGTCGCGTACCTCCTGTGTGCCGAGGACGCCTCCGGGGCCTTCCAACTGGAAGCCGCCGAGGCCGTGGCCTCAACGACGTCGACGACGCAGGCGGGTAGTAGCGTTGATGCCGACGGCGACGCCGAGACCTTGGCCGGCGACGAGGCGGCCGACTCCGGTGAGGAGTCCATCGCAGAGTTCATCGGCGGCGAGGCCGAGCACTCTCCGCGGCCCGACTACCCCGGCCGCCTCAGGTCCCGGTCCGTCGACCCGGCCGCCCGTGCCGAGTCCGTCGCATGGATACTAAAGGTCGCTTACTCTCTCTTTCATGTCTGAACCTTAATTAGTCTCTTATCTGGGATTTTCCTACGATATGTATTGTTGCGAGAGAAAACAATTTCGGTTTAGAAAAAAATTTGGACTCTGAAAAATCCAAAATTTAGAAATTTCAAAAATTTCAGATTTTTTGAAAAAAGTTCCATCGAAATAGTTCAAACATTTGGTTCGAATTCAAGAAATACGATTATACGAAAACAGTGAAATCTAAAAAATCTTAGTTAAATCTCAAAAAATTAAAAATGGATTGAATTTTTCTGTCGAGGTGGGTTTTTCTCGGAGAGGGCCGAGATAGCCGAATTTCATCAAATTTCATCCGAAATTACTTTTCCTGCTTGTTGGACTCTTAGTCATTGTCGAGAAAAAGAAAAATGTTGACACAATACACTGCAACAGCAGCTCCATAATTCATACGTTCATACGAGCTAGTACTACCACTACATTTTAGCAAGATGCACTTCGTACGTGTTGTTCGTATAGCAGCAGTTAAGAGTAGTTGTAGCAGAGTCATCCTTGCAGAGAGCTAGGTAAGATTGCAGCGAGCTAGGGGTGTACGTACTAACATATATGGGAGTGACTATTGTCAAGGTGATTGAAATTTTTTTTATCGATCACTCAGTCACTTAAAGTTACACTTTCAATCAACTAAAATTGCAGTTGTTCTTTTTGGAGGAAGGCTGTTTTTTTAAGGGGGCTGTAATTTTAGTTGATTAAGAATGCAACTTTTAAGTGACTGAGAGACAAAAAAATTTCAGTCGCCTTGGTAATAGCAAAACCAAACATATATACATGCATGGAGCTAGGTGAGGCCTAACGTTTGCTAAGTGTACAAGTGTTTTTGCAGGTGCGGGAGTACTACGGTTTCCTTCCGCTGACGGTTTACCTCGCCGTGAGCTACATGGACCGCTTCCTCTCCCTCCACCGTCTCCCGGTACGTACGCACCTACATAAGCTAGCCGGCCTCTACATTCAATCTGGTATATGTACGTATATACGTTCATGCATGGAATACATGTACACACTGATCGATACTCATCTCTCGTTATGCGTGTATGTCCGCTGTATCAGCGTCCGTCCAGCGCCACCTTCTCATGCACGTGCTCTCAGCAGTCTGACTAGCTAGTGACTATTCAGCTAGCAAAGATGGAGAATGATATAATTACTGCTCCTGTAATGCAAGTCCTTGATCTTAAAAAGCATCGTTACGAAGATCAAATATATAGTTATTATAATATTTTTATCATGTACCTCTAATTTAATACTTAAAAAATAAGTAAGTAGTTGTAGTATATATGCTATTTAATAAGAGTATATATGGTCTAATAGTATTAATTTTTTTTTCTTAAATTTAATCTCTCCCTAATCTGTGTGCATGATAGATTTTAGATTTGTATCGCGGGGTGAAGGGAGTATTTTTTTTTAGAGTGGTAGAAATTCGATTTTTTGGTGGGTGGGCACTTGAATGCTTAGGGCACTGGAGGGTGGTAGGATGACTAGCTTGCATGGGATCGATGTTGATTAATTTATTCTTTCACTTTTCCACTCGAGCTAGCCATGAAACGTCGTATACATGCCCTTTTGGCACTAATTTTAGGTGGTGATCGGTTCGGCTGAAAGTGAAAAGCTTATATTGAAAACACTTGTGAATGGTGAAAAAACATCATGAATGAGAGATGCTTATTTAACATAATTAAATTTAAAAATTGAAAATATAAAAATATGTTAGCCCATCACGCACAACGCATAAGCGAATACGAGAAAAAAAGAACCGACAAAAAGCTCAAAAAAAAGTCAAAATTCAGAAAAAGACGAAATTATGAATAGTGCAAAAATAAGCTTAAGCTTTAAGCCATAAGCCATATTGATCACCCCCTTAGTGCATGCTTTGTGTGTGTGGTCGATCTGGCGGAGCAGAGCTTAATTATCGATCATTGATATTGTGCTTCAATTTACTCACTTATGTTGCCCTCTACGACGTAACACTAGCTAAGCAAGGTTTACGTGAAGCAACTACCGATAGATAGAAGAAAAAAAAACAGAAAACAATTTAGACCGTTTGTGACTTGATTCTTGATTCAATATAGCCTATAGGCCCCGCAAAACTACAACTAATCTCGTGTCACTCCTCACCACGTCATACACACACATATATACATATATACATAGTATAAATAATAGGGGTATCATGGTGTATAGACTCTATGATTGAAACATTTCATATATGATTAAGACTTTTTATCCATGATTAATTCAGCATGCTAAATCGATGATTTTCTTTTTAAATCGATGTTTTTCGAATTAATGAATGTTAACGGGTTTGCCTGATATATTATATATCATTGTACTTGCATGTATCTAAAAGTAATCCAAAGTATATATATATATATATATATATATATATATATATATATATATATATATATATATATATATATATATATATATATATATATATATAGAAAAATATCTTCTACACCGGGTGTAGTTACTCCCACCTCTAACATACCACCTAAACAAACTTGAAATACTCCTTTATCACTTTAGGTACATTTGTATACTAATTATAAGATACTCCAATGTGAACCACACAAAAAACTTGTAAAGGTATTTTTCCTATATATATATATATTTGGCTTTCATTTCTATTTATGCTTTGAATGTAGATAGACTTTTTTTGTTCAAATTAAAGAGAAAGAACTCGCTTACAGAGCAATTGTAATTTACAATAACTAACAGTAAAAAATATGGCAATATACATTTTCTCACTGCTTGGAAGTCACGAGGTCTGTTTATTACTTGCGATCTAATTACAAAGAGCTTATATTCAAAAAATGATTACAAAAAGTACGTAGAAATAAAAGCCATATGCAAAGCTATATAGCTAGTAGGAGACATACAATCAATTGGCGATAAACCTTGCAGTCAAATGCTTCTAAGTAGTACTATCGTACTATATTGAATACTATATATATTTCAATGTGACATTCTTGCATGCTATTATATTATTGATCATAAATGCCGTGTATCTTTCCTCAGAGCGTAGTATTAACTGGTCTTCTGCAACAAATGCCCCTCTTAATTTCCTCGGATCGTACTCTCTCTGCCTCTCTCGTAATAAACCAATTAATGATCAGTGCCATCTATCCTTGCTAATAACGCCTTCGGAAGCAAACATTTCATTATGTCATTATGTGCTTGTGATCATGTGGAGATCCTTATCCATGAAACCTCCATAGTACTCCAGTACAAGGTGGTCCATGGCACAGTTCATCTCAAGAGTAAAGGTGGCCATCAGGACCATGCAATGATGCAGCTGATGCATCTTGTTCATACATCATAACTCCTCGTGACACTGCAGATATAGATAGGGTGGTCAAGAACCGCAAGAACATAGTACACCCCATGTCCTTGATTTGTGGATCCTTGCTCGCTCCGGCCTTTAATGCAGTACTTTGTGGTTTTATGTGGGCTGCAGGGAAATGGATGGGCGATGCAGCTGCTTGCAGTCACCTGCCTCTCCCTGGCTGCCAAGTTGGAGGAAACCCTAGTGCCATCCATCCTGGACCTACAGGCAATTTTAATCAACCGCGCAAATTGCGTCGATATTTCGATATATATCGTGAGTGTTGATAAATATCACTCGGATGTTTTCTTCCTAACTATCATCCATATTTGTGACCATTAGATTAGAAATCCAACGGTCATAAATTCTCCCCCACCTCCTCCAAAAAAATCTCCCCTCCAAAAAAAGGGGGGCGTTGGATCTCTAATCCAATAGTCTTAAATTTGGATGATTATTAAGAAAAAATATTCGGATGATATCTAGACACATCCATATATCGTAATCTTAGAGTGGTGCTTCGACTCCCTTACAAAACAAGCTCTAACCGTAAGTAGTGCATGTGCGTTGTACATTGACAGGTAGAGGGCACAAGATACATATTCGAGTCGCGAACAATTTGTCGGATGGAGCTTCTAGTCCTGAACGCACTCGACTGGAGGCTCCGATCGATCACGCCCTTCACATTCATGTCCTTCTTCGCATACAAGGTCGATTCGACGGGAAAGCACACGAGATACCTGATTGACCGAGCCACTCAAGTAACATTAGCTGCAATGCATGGTATTTCACTACACACACACACACCCTTCAGCTACATCAACAATGCGCTACATGTTGTTTCATTGTAAATTGAGCTACAAAAGTAAATGCCACAGACATCGAGTTCTTGGATCACTGCCCATCGTCGATCGCGGCAGCAGCAGTGCTATGCGCCTCCAGTGAGATCGGGTCGCTTGCATCCACTGATCCTGGGGCTGTGGCTAGCTGGTGCATCGGCCTTGATGAGGTATATGTGTTTGCAGAGGTTTCAGTTTCAGTCAGGAGGCTCATGATCATGACTAGCTGGGGATGTAGTGCACTGATAACGCTGTCTCTTGTTCTTGTAGGGAGCTATCAGCAAGTGCTATCAGCTAATGCATCAATTGATGGTTGGCGATGTACAGAGAGAATCAACAGCGATGGCGATGGCGACGACGACAATGATGAGCTCAGAGGAGGTTGTGTCATCTAACTCCTCTTCATCTCCTCCCCCATCAAAGAGGAGGAAGCGGTAGACACATGACAGAAGTTGAGGCCATGGTTAATTCTCAGTGGACAGTGTTATTCACATGTGGTTTTCAGATTATTCAGCTTATATGAGTCCTAGTTTATTTAACAGGGTTAGGCCTTTTTTTTAGTTATCCTGTATTCCTGTTCATGTATTTTCCCCATTTCCACCCTTCTTTAAGCTCTTTTACACCTTGAGGTGGGGGCTCCTGCAGATAGCCCTACTGATAGTGTCATGATGCAGCGGCTGCAGATTCATCACTGCCAGTCTGTGAGGAGAAATGAGAGAGAGAGAGAGAGAGAGAGAGAGAGAGAGAGAGAGATTTGTTCTTGTCCTTGTTGGCTTGTAGAAATATGTGGAGTAGGGCCTACTGTCATTCAGGGAATACATGGTTTGTTGAGAGCATGAGGCGTTTGGAAAGGACACTGAAGTGAGCTAAAAATGAGCTGGTTATGCATAAAGTCAGGGCTAGTCAGATTAGTAGGCCTCTTACTCCCGGCCAAGATCTGTTCACATTCATGAGGGAGAGTTTGTTTTGATCTCGAGTGATGTGACTTTATTTTCCTTTGCTGCTTCAAGTGAGTCCAAAGGGGCCATGATGCTAATGGGAGGCACATGCCCTAGTCAGTGTGAGCTCTGGGGTGAAATATTTGTCCATCTCCAGGCGCGTTGTGTCCGGGCGTGATCAGGCCTTTGGGGACCTTGCCATTTGTTCTCATATGTATTAATTATTCTCATTGGTAAGAATGGTGCATGCCAATTAATTTGTTTCAGAAGTGTCCGTTGCGAGGTATCGTCATTGAAAGTTCTACAGTTGAAATTTCCTTGAAATACGTAAGAACTAGCTGACTCACGTGAGCAACTGTGCTTCTAGATATTATGATATAATTATCTTTGATATACGACGTTTATATCTATAATTAAAAATAAATTTGTATTTATTATAAAACTCTAATATCTATTAATCTAAACGATTATAATCTGACATTAGCAAAATAAGTAACGTAGGTCATTCCTTTTTTCTATCAATTAATGTGAGAATTTCTAAGATTTTTTTCTTTATTGAGAGTATTGTAGAATTTTTTTATACTCAAAACGAATGTGGTGTTTTGAATATCACTAATTGTTTATATTTAAAAAAAAGGTTCTATAACACTGAAAGTTCCCAAATTTAGATTTATACCACCGAGCTTCACATGTACATTTTAATGACACCGGAAGAACTCTCCATTCAGTTTTTTACTACTCCGGCGTGTGCTGTTAATGTTTTATCCCGTTTTCTTTTTTTCCCGCCAAAAGTTAGTAGGTGAAATACCAATAATACCCTTCCCTGGAACGGTCGAGCACGACCGCTTCTATCGAGCCAAAGCCTGAGTCGGGGCCTCATCCATCTGCATTCATGTCCTGGTGCCCATCAACGCCGAGCTGCTGCATTCGCGTCCTCGCCGTACACTTAGCAAACTGGAGGCTTAGGAGCTAGCTTCCACGGGCAGCACAGGCGATGGCTCTGTTGCTTCCATGGCAAGTGCAAGCTCTGGACGTTACCTCACATACTTATGTCTTCTAATTGAGACCTCGAAAAAGATCAGTTACAGATCAAACTCTTACAAGTTCTTCCCAACTGCACCATACAACACCAACTTCCCCTCCACGGCCTTTCTCACGTCTCCCCTGCAGCCCGCCATGGCCACGGGGGTCGCGGCGCCTGCAGCAAGACCGCGCGTACTAGTGGGGACCAACACAGGATCGGAGGAGGAGGAGGACGGCAACCACCACGGTGGCGCCGTCGAGGACCGCGCTGGAGCCGGTAAGGGGAGACCTTGCCAGAAGCTGGGGAGGGGAGAACGCGCCGAAGCTTGACGGCCGCGGGTCCCTGGAGAGTGGAGAGCACCCTTCGTCTCCTCGGTGAACAGAGCAGATGCTCATGGAGGTTGCAAGCTACAAGAGGAAGGGCAATATGGTTACACTTGACGGCAGGAGTCTCTGATTGGAAGGCGCGGTAAAAAAATGGGACGGAGGGTTTTTTCGGTGATATTTACTTTGGAAGTTCGGTGACATAAATGTAAGCTCAGGATTTTTCGATATTATTGTAACACCCCGCCCATCCTCTGGGCCAGAATGCTACCACCATTGCAAATTTTTACCTTCAATTACCAGGAAGTCCACACAAAATATTTAGGTAGCGAAATAGATACACAAAGTTCTTCTTTTAGCCCATACTCTAGCGACCTAGTGGAGACTAGTATAGACCGACAAAGGTGGTGCAAAAAGTGATGTTGGTTCGTGAAGAACATTCATGTGCTACTCCCGCCCATGCATGTCGTTCTCAACGGTCACCTAAAAAACAACAGCAAAGCAAGGGTGAGTCGAAAGACTCAGCAAATACATGATAGGGCAATAAATGCTATCCAAACATGAACACAATTTAATCCAGCCATAGCATACTCTGCATACATAGCCATGCTCGTATCATCATTTTCAAGGTTCCACATTGCCAAAACATCAATGCAATGCAATGCAATTCATCCTGCTCTACATGCACATTTGCTCATCACATTGCGAATCTGGGATTGCCGAGTGAACACCGTCGATGTTCACCCATAATCTTGGGCCCGCCCATTTCTAAGACGGGGTCTCTCCACTCCGTGGAGGCCTACAAGTAGGTCTTACTCAAGAGCGCTCGGATTAGTCAACTAGCTTTACTCGTAGCTAGAGACTTTCTCACCGCCCTAACTCTTGAGTGCACATAATGCAAATGCAGATGCTCATTGTCATAATCACACTCATCATTAACATCATTAGCGGGTAAGCATCATTGCCCACCTTACTCCATCATCATTACCATCACTTACCATGCATCCTCATGTCATATAAACATCACACTTCCACATAAACATCACGTAATCATCGTATTTCCACATAAACATTATCACAGCATGTAAACATCGCATAATCATAAACTCTATAGTATACCGCTCTACCATGCACTTGCCTGTTAACCAAATGGAGCGAAGCGACGTGCGGACGGTGTCGACTCAGGACCTCCACCTGGACAAGCAATTTAATCTGACTTAACGCATCATAACGAAATCAGAGATTAAAAAGGCGACGGCGATACTACACGCATAATCCACTTCTGGCGTAAAAACGCACAGGTTTCATGGACCTGTCGCACAGGTATCCAAACCTCCCCGCTCCTTTCTTTTTCTCCTCTTTTCTTTTCTTTTTTTTTCCTTTTCCTTTTCCTTTCTCTTTTTTTTTCTTTCACCCTTTTCTTACTCGGCTGGCCCCTTCCTCTTTTCCTTCCTCACCCGGCCCTCTCTCTCTCTCTCCTCACTTCATTTCGGTAGAATGGCCTCGCCTCCCACCTCCGTTTCTCCCTCTCTTTCTCGCGTGGTGTGCCCTTTCCGTGGGCTGCTGCTGCACAAGACGGCGCTCGGCTTGCCGACTTGGCCCTCCAATGGCGGCAACCCCTGCGCTCCTTGCCGGATCGGGCCGACCACGACCGCTCGGTCGGCGATCGACGACGGCACGAGCAAGCTTGGGCTCGCCGGCCCCGGGCTCACGTCGGCCGACCTCCGCTCGCCTCCACCTTCCCCTCACGCCTCCCTGCTCATGGATCCGGCGGCGCCTCCCCCAGATCCGGCAACTCACGGTCGGATCGGGCTGATCTCCGGCCACCGACCGCGCTCTACGAGTCGAGCTCACCGGCCTCGGCTTGCAGCCGGCCGGCCGCCCCCTACTACTGCCAGGACGGTTTGCCCCCTCCTTTCCCTTTCTCTGTGCCCTACTTCTACTATTGTGTGCTATTGCGCTATGGGGCTACTGGAGAGGATGGTAGACGACTCAAGGGTTTGGCTTGGCGTCGGAGGTCGTGGGTGGCGTCGTCCCGCCGTCGACGATGAAGCCTTCACCCTCGGCCTCCGAGCTCCAGGGTCCTTCTTCCCTTCTTGGGCTTCCTCTACCTCCTCTGCCTTGCTCTCTTCCTTTCGGTGGGGAAGAAAAGTGAGGTGGAGCTAGGTGGCTCTGGTCGTGCTCTCGGTTGGGAAAAGAAATGATGAGGCTTGCTTGGTGTGGCGAAAAAAGTGGAGCTGGTAAGGGCTGTGTGAAGTCTTGTCTCTTCAAGAAGCATAGCTATCACACTCTATGCGAAAAGCCACTTCTACCCCTCCCTTTTTGCCTTGGCTGACTAAGGCCCTGAGGGCTATTTGGTCCAACAGTAGCCCCTACACTATATGGTGCTCTTCTACCGTGGCAGGTTGATCGGTAATGTAAGAATAGAATCACCGCCGAATGACGAAAACCCGTAACGCGAGACGGTGCCGACAAACCACGGACGGTCTGAAACCTCGAGGCGCTACCTAGTCGCTCGGGCGGTGCCGACCGCCTCGGACGATCTGGGAACCTCTGAGAGCGCTACTTAGTCGCTCTCTAATCGGTGCCGACCGTCCCTGGGTAGTCTGGGAACCTCTATGAGCGTTACTTTTAATCGGCATTCAAATAGCCGATGGGTCCGACGGCAAAACTCTCCTCTCTTTCCTTTATTCTCCTCTCTCGCATCTTTGTGGTATTACATTCTACCCCTTAATGTAATTCGACCCCAGACTCGGCGCCAACAATTCGCACGAAGGACAAAATAAACTAATTGCACATAACATAACATTAACTCATACCCTTGGAGAACAAGTCCGGTACTTCTCGCATGCGAGATTCCAACTCCATGTCGCTTCGCTCGATCGATGTGCCCAAAGCACTTTAACATACTTTATCGTCTTATGCCTCAACACCTTCTCTGATTCCTCCAGAATCCGAACTGGATGGGACTCGAAGGTGAGGTCTTGCTTTATGGACACTGGTTCTAACATAATCTCATGCTCTGGATCTCGCAAGTACTTTCTCAACATCGACACATGAAACACATTACGCACCCCTCGCATGGACTCAGGGAGGTCCAAGCGATATGCCAACTTTCCATTCGTGCTAGAATTAGAAATGGCCCAATGTACCGGGCTAAGCTTCCCTTTGGTACCAAATCGCACTATGCCTTTAGTAGGAGATACTCGTGAGTACATGATCCCCACTTGAACTCTAGCTCTCGCCTCCCGACATCGGCGTAGCTCTTTTGCCTACTCGGGCGCTTAGCGATTTTGTCTAATTTCCGCCACTGCTCCATCGCTTGTTGGACCCAATCCGGCCTAGAACGGACTTCTCGCCCACGGCATCCCAACACAGTGGCGATCTACACTTTCGCCCATACAGAACCTCGAATGGCGCTGCTCGAACACTGGAGTGGTAGCTGTTGTTATAGGCAAACTCTGCAAGTGCCAAATGATCCTCCCAGCTACCCCTCCAGGACAAAACACAGGACCTTAACATGTCCTCCAGTGTCTGAATGGTGCGTTCGGACTGTCCATCCGTCTGCGGGTGGAAAGCGATCTTGAATCGGAGTTTCGTGCCAGCGCCCGCAAGCTCTCCCAAAACTTGAGACAAACTTAGCGTCTCGTCCAAACTATCGACTTGGGAACACCGTGCAATCTCACAATTTCGCACATAGATGGGAGCTAACTCACTTGTCGAGTTCGTTGTGCGAATGGGGATGAAGTGCGCGACTTACTAAATCGGTCCACCACTACCCAAATCGCATCCTTACCTCGCTGGGTACGAGGTAAGCCGACTACGAAATCCATGGTGATCTCATCCCAAGGCCACTGAGGAACTTCCAAAGGCGCAATAGCCCAATGACGTTTATGTTCGACCTTTACTTGTCGGCAAACCCGCAAGATGCCACATACTTTGCAATATCCACTTTCATCCTCTTCCACTAGAAGCTCTTCTTGAGATCACGATACATCTTGGTCTCACCAGGATGCACTGTAACGGGTTCGATGAGCTTCTCTCAAAATATCATTCTTGACTTGAGCATTTTGCGACGCACAAAGCGCCCTTTAAACCACAATGCGTCCGACTCATCAAGGCTGAAATCCCGGTTTTCCTTCATCAAGTCGCTTCCTCACTTGTCAAGCAACCGATCATGTCACAGCCTCCTTTACTCGCTTTGGAATTTCGATTCCAAGAAGAATCGCATCTCGATCAGGCTTTGCTCCAAAAAACAATAGGAAATTCCATCCGCTCAAAGTCGACAAGAACGAGACAACCTAGAGCGAGGGTGTCGTCTTGCGACTAAGGGCATCAGCAACCACATTTGCCTTGCCCGGATGGTATTGAAGAGTGAGATCATAGTCTTTGATAAGCTCCAACCACCTCCGTTGCCTCAAATTCAACTCCTTCTAAGTGAAAATGTATTTGAGGCTTTTGTGGTCAGTGAAGATATCACAAGATTCCCCATACAAATAATGCCTCCAAATTTTTAGAGCAAAAATCACTGCGGCAAGCTCTAAATCGTGAGTAGGGTAGTTCTGCTCATGTTTCTTCAACTATCGCGAGGCATACGCGATCACTTTGTTATCTTGCATGAGCACACAACCTAGACCCACTTGAGACGCATCCGAGTAGACCGTGAAACGCTTCCCTGGCTCAGGAAGTGTGAGAACAGGAGCAGTTACTAACTTCTCTTTCAGAGCATTAAAACTGTGCTCACATTCATCGGTCCACTGGAATTTCACATTCTTCCGTGTGAGCTGAGACATTGGCTTGGCAATACTGGAGAAGTCTTTCACGAAGCGCCGATACTAACCAGCTAGGCCAAGAAAACTTCTCACTTCTTTAACATTAGATGGCCTCTTCCAATCCATGACGGTGGAAATCTTGCTTGGATCTACCGAAATGCCTTCCTGGTTAATTACGTGACCCAGAAAGCTCACTTCAGAAATCCAGAACTCGCACTTTTTTAGCTTGGCAAAGAATTGATTCTTCCTCAGAGTCTCAAGCACAAGCATCAGATGCTGCTCATGCTCTTCATTCGCCTTGAATAAATCAGATATCATCGATGAACACCACTACAAAGTCATCCGGTACTTGTGTAGCATACTGTTCATCGCTTCCATGAAGACACGGCGAGGGCATTTGTCACCCAAAGGACATAATCAGTAAACTCATAGTGCCCATATCTTGTGGAGAAAGTCGTCTTTTCAATGTCTTGCTCCCTTTCGGATCCGATTATACCCGCATCAGATCAATTTTGAGAACACCTTGGCTCCTTTTAGTTGATCAAACAAGTCCTCGATGCGAGGCAAAGGGTATTTATTCTTGATGGTCACTTGATTTAGAGCACGGTAATCTATACACATGCGCCAACTCCCATCCTTTTTCTCAGTGAATAGGACAGGGCTCCCAAGGTGACACACTACTTACGAATCAAGCCTTTGGATAACAACTCGTCCAATTGCTTCTTCAACTCCTCCTGCAAGGGTCGTGCCAAACGATAGGGAGACATAGAGATAGGTCTTGTACCAGGAACAAGATCAATTCTGAATTCCACGTCTCGCTTAGGTGGCATTCCTGGAAGCTCTTCAGGAAACACATCGGGATACTCACGCACCACAGGAATATTCTCAATGTGCAGCAAGACACTTGGCTTCTCCGCAATTGCTAGGAGTAACCCGGACTTCATTGTTCGTCGGCCGTGGGAATAAGCTGGCTAACACAAAGAGGGAACACGTGGGTGCATTCCCTTGAAAAATTATCTCCTTCCCTGAAGGTGCTTGCAAGATAACTGTCCTCCAGAAGCAGGAAATCACGGCTTGGTAGCGATGCAACCAGTCCATGCCAAGGATAACATCGAAAGGTTTCAACTGAATAACCATGAGGTTGGCAATAAATCCCTCACCATCTATTGCAACCACACAGCCGGGACATACTGTGGAGCTAGCAATGATACCCCTTGGGGTACTAACCATAACCGATTGGGAAATTTGCTGAACACTCAGCTTGGCCTTCCTAGCAAACTCCCAGGACACAAAAGAATAGGTAGCACCAGAGTCGAAAAGAACAAGGGCTTCACATGAGTCCACTAACAAGGTACCTGTCACCACGTCAGGTCGACCTGCGGACTCAGCAGCAGGCAGTGAGTAGACTCCGGGTGGTGTCGGGGCGGCGAGAGCCCCAACGCTCTGCTGTGGCGGCAACGGGACTGGAGGCGGTGTAGCATGCTGGAGTGAAGGAGTTGCTGCAGGATGCCAGTAATACCCGGCAGGTGGAGCCCAGGAGAGTGGAGGCTGCAAAGCAGGGGCAGCCGCCATCATCTGGACTGACCCCCGAGGTGTAGCATTGGATGAAGATGAAGATACCGGCTCCCACTTGATGATGCTGGAGGGGTTCTGACGACAAACCCGCTCCATGTGGCCTGATCTGCCGCAATGTCGACACTCCCCAGTCCAGGAGCACTCAGCAGCACGGTGCCCACCTCCACACTTGAAACAAATCATGCCCGCCTCAGGGCAGACGATAGGTTGGGGTCGCCGATGAGGAACGGGCACCGAGGAAAACGCCCTGAAGACTTGGTCTTGATGACGGTGGGGGCCGCCCCACTTAGACTTCTTGGGAGCGGGTCGGCGAGATGACCCACCCCTTCGGTGAAGCTTCTTTTCGGTCACCACCGAGCACTCGCACCACCGAGGGTTGCAGCCCTTTAGTGAGCTGCATCTCCATCTCCATCCCTCTAGCCTGCTCCACCACGGACCTAAAGTCACGCGGTGCAGTAGCTCCCATGATATGCCGGAACTCGGAGTTGAGCCCCCGGCGGAACCTTTTGGCCTTCTCAAGGTCATTGGTTGCAACCGATGGCACAAGCGGATTAGATTATTGAATGCCGCCTCGCACTCGACCACGGACATCTTTCCTCGCACGAAGGTCGGCAGGCGACCTCCATACTTCCACAAAAGAATCTGGTAATACTTTGCCTTGAACCGCTCGGCGAAGACTTCCTGTAGCAGACCTCAGGCGGGGTCCCGCGAAAGAACCCTTCCCACCGGATATCCGCGACCCTTCAACCGAAAGCCACAAAGCGAGCTTTCAGCTGAGAACTCATCTCAAGGGCTTCGAATTGCCTCTCCATGTAGCGCAGCCAATCCGCAGCTTGGACTGGTGTGCCTGATCCATCGAAGCTATCTAATCGCAAGGCCAACCACTCTCGAAGGCCCATCCTTGCCTCCGGTTCGACCGAGCAAAGAATAGGAATAAAACAGCGGGGAGGAGCAAGGCGGGCAAGCGGCAGGAGCAGCGGCGGCAGCAGCAGCGGCGGCTGCCGGCTCTTGATGGCGATGCGCACGGACCTCTAAGAATTCCCTCAAGAAGGTCAAGACCTTGCCGGTCTCGGGCTACGGATCGCTCGTGAGGCAACCTCGCATCGGTGCCTCCTGCTGAGCCTCAAGCGGTGGCTCCGCTTGGGCACAACCACGGCCGCGACCTCCACGGCCACGCCCACGACCTCTTACTCTCGGCATCTCTGTTCAAGACAGATAGCCAATCACACAACTAGCCCACGAACAATCATTTCGGTAGCACAAATCAACATCAAAGCTAACGAAAGCGTAAATGCAATGTAGGACCCATTCCCAACCTATGGTGCACCAGTGTGTCAATTTTTTAGTTGAATAATTAACCTAAACTGTCAAATTTCTTTACCACGGACCTAACGCCCGCCTCGATACCAATCAGTAACACCCCGCCCATCCTCGGGCGTAATGCTACCACCATTGCAAATTTTACCTTCAATTACCGTGAAGTCCACACAAAATATTTAGGTAGCAAATAATAGATACACAAAGTTCTTCTTTAGCCCATACTCTAGCGACCTAGTGGAGACTAGTATAGACCGACAAAAGGTGGTGCAAAAAGTGATGTTGGTTCGTGAAGAACATTCATGTGCTACTCCCGCCCATGCATGTCGTTCTCAACGGTCACCTAAAAACAACACAAAGCAAGGGTGAGTCGAAGACTCAAGAAATACATGATAGGGCAATAAATGCTATCCAAACATGAACACAATTTAATCCACCATAGCATACTCTGCATACATAGCCATGCTCAGATCATCATTTTCAAGGTTCCACATTGCCAAAACATCAATGCAATGCAATGCAATTCATCCCCGCTCTACATGCACATTTGCTCATCACATTGCGAATCTGATTGCCGAGTGAACACCGTCGATGTTCACCCATAATCTTGGGCCCGCCCATTTCGGACGGGGTCTCTCCACTCCCGTGGAGGCTCACAAGTAGGTCTTACTCAAGAGCGCTCGGATTAGTCAACTAGCTTTACTCGTAGCTAGAGACTTTCTCACCGCCCTAACTCTTGAGTGCACATAATGCAAATGCGTATGCTCATTGTCATAATCACACTCATCATTAACATCATTAGCGGGTAAGCATCATTGCCCACCTTACTCCATCATCATTACCATCACTTACCATGCATCCTCATGTCATATAAACATCACACTTCCACATAAACATCACGTAATCATCGTATTTCCACATAAACATTATCACAGCATGTAAACATCGCATAATCATAAACTCTATAGTATACCGCTCTACCATGCACTTGCCTGTTAACCAAATGGAGCGAAGCGACGTGCAGACGGTGTCGACTCAGACCTCCACCGGACAAGCAATTTAATCGACTTAACGATCATAACGAAATCGAGATTAAAAAGGCGACGGCGATACTACACGCATAATCCACTTCGGCGTAAAACGCATGTGTTTCATGGACTGTCGCACAGGTATCCAAACCTCCCCGCTCCTTTCTTTTTCTCCTCTTTTCTTTTCTTTTTTTTTCCTTTTCCTTTTCCTTTCTCTTTTTTTTTCTTTCACCCTTTTCTTACTCGGCTGGCCCCTTCCTCTTTTCCTTCCTCACCCGGCCCTCTCTCTCTCTCTCCTCACTTCATTTCGGCCGAATGGCCTCGCCTCCCCACCTCCCGTTTCTCCCTCTCTTTCTCGCGTGCGGGTGCCCTTTCCGGCGGCGCGGCTGCGCACGGCCGCGCTCGGCTTGCCGACTTCGGGCCCTCCAGCGGCGGCAACCCCCCTGCGCTCCTTGCCCCGGATCGGGCCGACCCTGACCGCTCGGTCGGCGATGCGACGGCACAGCAAGCAAGGCTCGCCGGCCCCGGGCTCACGTCGGCCGACCTCCGCTCGCCTCCACCTTCCCCTCACGCCTCCCTGCTCATGGATCCGTCGGCGCCTCCCCGAGATCCGGCAACTCACGGTCGGATCGGGCTGATCTCCGGCCACCGACCGCGCTCTACGAGTCGAGCTCACCGGCCTCGGCTTGCAGTACCGCCGCCCCTACTCTGCCGGGACGGTTTGCCCCTCCTTTCCCTTTCTCTGTGCCCTACTTCTACTATTGTGTGCTATTGCGCTATGGGGCTACTGGAGAGGGATGGTAGACGACTCAAGGGTTTGGCTTGGCGTCGGAGGTCGTGGGTGACGCCGTCCCCGCCGTCGACGATGAAGCCTTCACCCTCGGCCTCCGAGCTCCGGGGTCCTTCTTCCTTCTTGGGCTTCCTCCTCCTCTCTGCCTTGCTCTCTTCCTTTCTACTGGGAAGAAAAGTGAGGTGGAGCTAGGTGGCTCTGGTCAGTGCTCTCGGTTGGGGAAAAGAAATGATGAGGCTTCTGGTGTGGCGTAAAAAGTGGAGCTGGTAAGGGCGTGTGAAGTCTTGTCTCTTCAAGAAGCATAGCTATCACACTCTATGCGAAAAGCCACTTCTACCCCTCCCTTTTTGCCTTGGCTGACTAAGGCCCTGAGGGCTATTTGGTCCAACAGTAGCCCCTACACTATATGGTGCTCTTCTACCGTGGCAGGTTGATCGGTAACAGGTAAGAATAGAATCACTGCCGAATGACGAAAACCCGTAACGCGAGACGGTGCCGACAAACCCTGGACGGTCTGGAAACCTCTGAGAGCGCTACCTAGTCGCTTTCTGGACGGTGCCGACCGCCCCTGGACGATCTGGGAACCTCTGAGAGCGCTACTTAGTCGCTCTCTAATCGGTGCCGACCGTCCCTGGGTAGTCTGGGAACCTCTATGAGCGTTACTTTTAATCGGCATTCAAATAGCCGATGGGTCCGACGGCAAAACTCTCCTCTCTTTCCTTTATTCTCCCTCTCTGCATCTTTGTGGTATTACAATTATATAACCATTTTTTTGTAGTTATATATAGTTAGTTTAACTAGTGCTGAATGGACTCCAATTTGAATCTCTAAATGCCAGATGAGTAGCTTAAATGTCATCTTTGCATTTTTCGCATGACAATATGTCGTCTTGCATGTGAAATTCACGTCAAACTTGCAGATAACGAAATGGAAAGAAGCCGACAAAATAATATAGTTTTCCTACCAGAGAGAGAGTAGTTCGCCATACATCGTAGGAGTCCTATGTACTGGTAGCACTCGGCACAAAAAGGTATCTGTTGCCTAAAAACCATGCAAAATTGCCCGGTAAATGTTTTTCCGGCACTAATTAACGAATTCCGTACGGCCAACTCTATTAGACATTCTTCAACATTTTCGCTATTTGCAGTGGTCAGTATTATTTGCCTCCTGTAACATTGTGAGTAACCCCAAGCAAGAAACATGGCTTGTCTGTCACATCTCTTTGTGCCATCTTTTCAGCTCTTCATCGTGCTTGCAACAATGGAGGAAGCGGCAACAAGCTAACAAGATGGTGTGACATGACATGACTCAAGGCAGGGAGTCATGAGACCACAGTGTTAGCATGGCATGTTACTGCAGGGCATGCATGGCCTGCATTGCATACTGTCCTAATGGACACAAACAAGGTCATGGCCATGGGAGCACCATACAACAGAGATTCAGGATTGCACTCTTTTTTGGGCAGGTGCAGTAACCTTAACCATTTAACACAAGCACTCCACTTTACTGGTATGCAACGTTGCACTTATTTCCTCTCAAAAATCTTACACGAATGGATGAGCCTTTTGGAATCCTTACAGCCCCAGAAGCCAAGGAGAAAAGAACTAGTCGGTCAGTGGTGTTTGAGATTCAGAGATTGCAAAAGGAGGTGGTCGTGCACCAAGATTAAGCACGGCCTCACCTTTTTCTTTGGTCCTACATCCACCATGCCACTTTAAAGCTTAATCAAGCTCAGGTCGCTTGTGAGAAGCATCAGGCTGCCAGCCACGAGGTGGAGAAGCTGTAGCACTGCCCGTGGTGGTGGTGCTGGCCGTGTAGGACCCCTGCTGGCCGGCCAGCCGGCCGTCGACGGGTCAAAAGTTGACATGATGGCAGAATGTTTGGAGCGGGGCGGTGTCCTCTTTTGCCCGCGTGGGAGCGCCGGTGCCCCATTTTCTGCAGCTTTGTGCAATTGTACGACCGCAAAGGCAAAGGCAATAGAGTGAGAGGTGAATATTGCCGCACAATAAATTTTCTTATACTCTTCGCTTTAATAACCACAGAGCTATGAAGATCAAAGCTAAAAGTCTAGATCAAAACAACAATCTCAACCTAATAAGAGGAGAAATTCAGCACAGAGTGGTATGGCCGGCTACAAGGTGTGGTCTGACCAACTGCTACATAACAGTTTGATCGCTGAGCGGTATGATCGGGCCCTAGGAACGGTATAACCGCTCCTCTATTCTCAAAATAGAAAATCAGTCTGAATCTAAATCACTTTTCATGCAACTCCTAAAATCCATAGTCAAATGAGATTAAACTTTTCGCACGCCTAGTTTAGGGCCTCAGAAACCTATTCCATCTAAGGATCACTTGAATCTTTGTCAAAATTCAGATATTTCTCAAGAATATGCAAAGTTGCACCAAGACTCGATATATGACTTGCTCATAGGTAGAGAATGGACAAAATAACTCTAAATGTACTTTTATATATCATAGTAAGCTAAATCACTTAAAGATTTGAAACAAAAAATTGAGATCATGAAACTTCAAGATTGAGCCAAAACCAAGCAAAACAGGACAACATCAAAATCCTACAAGACTTAAGGCTAGATGGATGGAATGTAATCTCCGTAAGTCATTTTTATCACTTATACATCATTGGCACACTGTAAGATCAAGAAGTAAAGAGATGAGATCAAAATCAATAAGAACAAGTACAAATCAACCAAAATAAGGAGATGACATAAAAGGTAAACAAAGTTGATGTATTACTACTTGAGAATAAAAGTTTTATAGTCACTCCATCTGGAGTACAAGAGTGCATACCGTAGTACTTGTTATGAATATTGTGTATATATTGAAGAGACCCAATGGGCAATATATATAGGGTGTACAAGGGCAGATAACAAATACGAGGCATATAAGGAAAGGAATAATACAATTTCTATTCTATCTCTAATACCCTTAACACCCCCTCTCAAATGCAAGGCGTATGCAATAGCATTGCATTTGAAAAAAGAGTTAACACTAAAACAAGAAAAAAACCGAAGTCTGAGTCTTGATGATGTCGTCGTTACGTGCAGCTTGTGAATAAACTGTCAAATCAAGTTGAAGAGGAATAAATAGAAGCATGGCGGCGCAGATCGAAGCCCAAGATGGCGGCGGCGCAGTGCACAAGGTGCAGAAGACGCACCGCGGCCTTAGAAGCTCGGGGCGACGGCTAAAGAAGCGGCAGCATCATAACGACTTCTACGATCTGCACACGGCTTAGAGAGTAGAGAGGCAGCTGCTGCCATGCAAAAGAAAATTTCTATACTTCTATGACTGACAATAAATTTGTGGACTCGCACGATTTGGACGAACTGAAAAAGAATCTATGGTCTTGAATGAACGCAACGAAAGACTCAAAAGAAAATAACTCGAGGGCTGACTCAAAAGAACACAGATACTAGCAGCAGAAAAAATCCCCTTTAAAATCCCCTCTCCCTCTTCACATTCCGATCCCCCTCTCGCTCTTCACGCCCCCTCCCACACTCCTGCTTCACGCCACCCTCTCACGCCCTCCCGTCGGCGGCGCGGCGCGGAGGCACAGGCACGGTGACCGGGAGGCGGCAGTGGCCGAAGGAGGTGGCGTCGGGGTGCCCGGAACCGGGCTCCTTGTTGTCGAATTCGGTGGAGGCAGCGACCGGACAGCGGCGACCTCCAGGAGGCGCGAAGACGGCGGTGAATCCGAGCTGGGCGCAGCGGCCGGATCGAGCTCGACGCAGAGTCCCCCGAGACGGCGACGGCTCAATCCAAATCGGATCTGGACCTCAGCGACCGAGGCGAGGCGTGTCGGAGACGACCTGATCTGGCCCAGAGTGGCCGGATCCGTGCGGTCCCAGATCGGCAACGGTCGGATCCAAGGCGACGGCCGGATCTAGGGGTGACGAAACGCGGCGGCTAGGATCTGGAGCGAAGGTGCCCGGATCTGGCGCAGGGTTGCCGGATCCGGCGGCGGAGAGGCCAAAGGCGGCCGGAGAATGAGGATCTGCGCGACGGCAACCAAGAAGAGGCAAGCGGCGTAGGTGGCCCGGATCTTGGACGACAGGGGCGCGAATGACGGCGGCGGCGGCCTGGCGGGATCCGGCGGGGGTGACAACTGCTGGGAGGAGGCGTCGGTGCGAGCTTCGGGCTGCTGGAGACACAGGTGGCAAAGACGGCCCGGAGGTGGTCCTTGAGATGGCCACCTCCGGGAGAGGAGACTGATCCTTCCAGGGGCAGCAACAGCGGAAGTAGATCGAGGTTAGGGTTTCAACCTAAACTCTGATACCATATTATGAGTATTGTGTATATGTTGAAGAGGCCCAATGAACAATATATATAGGGAGTATAAGGGGATATTGCAGGGGAATATGCCATATGCAGATAAGAAATGCGAGGAATATAAATAAAGAAATAATACAATTTATATTCTATATCTAATATCTTTAACAGTACTCACCCTTCTTGTCAAGCGGGGACAAAAAGGGAAATGAGTCGTGTTGTTATCTTAGTCTTGTTAAAACTATGTAAGAAGGTATTAAATATTATTGTGATAAATTATTGTTAATTTGAAGACTCTGAAGTTTGCAAATACAATCTTTTGTGATTTTGTCGGATGGTCTCAGGAGCTACTGTGTACTACTGGTATCTACAGCAAAAAGCTCTTCTGTTGGGTAACACATGCATGTATTAATGAGTTATTTATTTAATTAACATGGTCTGCACTTGGAGTGTTACTTGCGTGCATGACGTGATGTGAGGACTCATTAATTGATGGTGCTATCGGCAGTACTTAGGTCTCGCTCGGTTGGGCTGAAAAGCTGTGATTTATGACTAAAATTGTACTGTAGCGGCTGAAATTTCGCTGTAGCTGAATATGACTTATTTGGCGTAATTAAATTTAAAAAAAATAGAAAAAATATGCTACCTCATCACGGGCAAC
The DNA here is from genome assembly GCA_036346245.1 of Bonia amplexicaulis. Classification (NCBI taxonomy): domain Eukaryota; kingdom Viridiplantae; phylum Streptophyta; class Magnoliopsida; order Poales; family Poaceae; genus Bonia; species Bonia amplexicaulis. The sequence continues at coordinate 6,390,577 of CM070756.1, forward strand.
GCAAACGAATATGAGAAAAAAAGAACCGGCAAAAAAAGCTAAAAAAAGCCAAAAGTTCAGAAAAAGACGAAATTTATGAATAGTGAAAAATAAGTCAGAAACCACAATGCATGCGAGCTGTTGTAGAGCGGTTGAACCGCTCGGCTATTTAGGTTCGACCGCATGATGGCAGCGGTCTGACCACTAAAGCCATGCGGTCAGACCGACCAGACTGTTGATTTTCGATCAGATTTTATATTTTGTATATTTAAGTTATGAAATGGTTTTTGATCATTTTCTCAGTGGATATATTTTGCATGAGCTACGTTACGACTAACGTGGGTTAAGTTGTGAGGAACTTATGCCCGAAAACGATTTCTTTGTCTTTGGATGTACAGGGATGCTTGGAGTTAACCGTGATCAACGGCGATGATCAGGGCTAGGCTCATGGATAAGTTGAAACCCAGAACGATCGAGGATACCTGGTGAGACAGTGAGCTCAAGCATGGCACGAGAAAGACAAAAAATATTGAAGGCAAGTTTGAACGATGGGAAGTGAGCCATGGTTCGGTGGAACCGGGACAGAAGAGACTTGGCGGCATGTACCAAGCTAGTGGTGCACGTAAACATGGTAAGCATGGCGATTGCTTGCAATGGGAGATGAAGACCAGGCAAGAAAGGGTATTTTGGTAGTTTGACCAAAATACTAGAAACCATCTTGAATCAAAACCGCGGCGTATGGCGATGCGTTGGAGAGCGGTTTAGATCAAGGTAGAACTAGTTTAATCAAGGCGGATCAAGAATAAAGATTTAGCGGATGTACACTTATACGCTTTGAAAAATCACGCATAAATGAATTTGTGAGAGTAAAACCCGTGTACGTGGAGTTAATGTGTTTTCCCATTGTAATAGTGTATAGGATCTATTAAGGGGTATAAGCGGCAGGTTGCCCACCTATAAAAGGGGGTCGGAATGAAGACATGTAGGTTAACCATTCCAACTTATCTCTTATACTCTCTTATGTAGGTTTAGGGTTATGGGTTGAGAGTGAGTACATTGGGTGCTCTTTGTCCTCCAAAGTAGAGTGGCTATAAAATCTACCTTCTCAAGTAAGCAATACATTAATCTTTGTGCAATTCTTGAGTGCTTATTTTTTATTGATGTGCTTTACTTTTAGTTGGTTTTGATATCTCTTCTTTCCTTCTTGTGATCTTACTGTGCCAAGGACGTGTAAGAGATGGAGATAATCCTTGGAAATACATTTTCATCCATCTAGGCACCTTGATATCAAGATGCATGAAAAAACTCGATTTTGCTTGACTTTGGCCTCTTTAGTCCATCTCTTGATCCGAAGGCTATTGGCATGGTTTCTGTGGTGATCTAGCTTGTTGTGGCGTGTGGAAACATATATAGACCCTTCTTATCCATCATCTACCCATAATCAAGTTGTATTCATCGTTTAGAGTTTTGGCTCGGTTTTGATGCACCTCTCCTTCAAACTGAAAAATGTCTCAACTTTGGCCATATTTTCTATGACGTTTGTTGGAACAGGTTCACAATCTCCTAGAGAAGATCCCTGCAAAATTTTATATTATTTGGATCTACGAATCAAAATTTCTTTCGATTTTTGTTTTTGAAATCGGACTGAAAACACTAATTATTTACCTGGTTTTACTGTAGCAGCGGTCAAACCGCCATTGAAGTAACGGTCAGACCGTATGGGACCGGTCAGACCGCCATTTCTATGACAATTAGACCGTCGAAAAGTGGTTGCTTCAAAATTTTGTGTTCTTAAGCCATTTGTCTTAAGTTTTTGGACGAAAACTCTATTTTCTACAATTCTGTAGTTGTATGAAAATAGAATTTTAAATACTTGAAGGGAAAATTCGAGTTGACACCATTCACCCACTCTGTTACTATATGGTCCAACAAAGTATATTGCACCCACATTTTCTGAATAGCTTTAGTTTTTTTGATAAATTAATTGATGCATAAAACTCAGTAAAATTATATGTGTGGTCTCGTAATTTATACATCTTGGACGACCACGCCTTGAAAAGAAAGAATGATAAAAAAGATGAAAGAAAGGCCGCTTGCCCTTGTGAGGCAGCTCAACCAGCTCTTTATCATTAGAAATTTAATTAGTACAGCAACCACCTAGCCACGTCCATCCATGCATCCAGTAGACCACCATCGTGCGGCCGATCCGACAAGCTCTACGGCGATGGACATATCACTATTGAAACAACCCGGATACTTTCGAAATTTTGAAAATTTTTGAATTTCATTTAAATTTAATTTTCCTTCCCAATTTGGCAGTCTTTCTTGAAAATGTGCTTTCCCTTTTTTGTCCCTCGCCACCCCTTGCGCCGGCGCAGACGCCGCCGCCTCCTGCTCACCGCCTCCACGCATCGCGCCGTCGCCGCCTGGATTTGCGGCCGCCTCCACCTGCGCGTTCACACCAGTCTCCGCCCGTGACCCCACCCGTCAGTCCCTAGCTCCGCTCCTCTCCCTCGCGCTCTCCCGTCGTGGCGCACCGCCTCGCCCAGTTGTCACATGCGCCCGCGCCATGCCGTAGCTGTCACTTCCCTGCCAACTCCCTCAGAGTGCCAGTGCAACCTCCCCTACTCCTCTGCGCGATGCCACCTCTCTCTGTCCTTGCGTAAGAGACGCACCGAACCGCCTTACTGTCGTCACCGCCCAATGCTGCCTTTAAGGCTCAATTGCTACCACCAAGAGCTTCACGCCACTCCACACAACCTTCCCGAGCAACCAATTGCTTTCCCTCACTCACCATCGCTGTCGATGCTGTCTCCCTGCGCCGGTGAGCCTCTCTTTGCAATCTCCTTCGTTTCTCAATAAAAATTCAATTGCTTTTGTCCTTAGCATCCCCAATGCATCTTGATTACACTATCGAGCTCACCTTAGCACGAGCATAACTCTAGAACTCTGGCGGCGTAAGACCTTGCTGGCGGGAGGGACCTCACCGTGGACAGCTCAACCTGAGCTACCCAGCCTAAGTCGCTTCTGCCGCTGAGTTCGTCTTGTCCCATAGATGGTTAAAAACCATCGGAACTCCACCAGAGCCGCCTTGTGCCATGCCCGGCCCGTACCACCTTCTCTCGTCGTTGACCAAAATCGCCGCCACTCAAGCCCAGCCAACCCCGAAAATAGAACCCCCAAGGCCCTAAGGAGCCCGTAGACGACCTTGGTTGCCGTCGGCGACCTTGCCGGTGCTTAATCAGCTGCCGCCACCACTGCTCTTCTCCGCCGTCATGTAATGCCAGGAAGTAGGAGGAGAGGTAGGAGATGACGACGTGGCTTAATCTCGTCCGTCCGCACTGCCATCGACGGTCCATGCGCACGCGTCTGGTTGGGCCGATTTGGCTGCACGTCTTGGGCCGAGCCCAGTACTGTTGAGTACTGTTCATCCCAAAACCCGACCCACTATTGTTTGAACCTGGTACTGTAGCTACCCAATCCGCAGTGTACAATATCAAACCCATTATTGTTCATTCGAAACCCTAATTTCAAAAATGCCTCTATTTTAACTGTTTCGACCCCGTGAGTCCATTTCCGACCTTCGTTTTGTCAAATCAAACCTCGATAAAACCAAACTCACACTATCCTAAAATCAATCCTCCACTTACAAAAATAAGTTCAGCACGTTTATAACCCTTTTGATCATCCTGAGCCTATCTGTCCCAACTCTAACCCTGTTAGTCAACCCAAGCATTGTTGAACTTCAACCACCCAACCCATTTCCTTTTATGTCTTTTCTTGTTTTTTAATTGCATTTTGTTCCCAGCTTGCATTCTGCAAGGCAGGAGCTTGTTTGATCTCGTTTTTTTACGCTAGTGAACGGACCAAGCGAGTTGGTCAACCGAAGAGCAGCAAAAGCAAATGAAGCAAGCTTGAAACTGGTAGAGAAGATCGAGAACAACGGGAAGGATGCAAGTCACATGTTTTTTATTATGTTGAACCTACATTTTGTTAATTATTTACTTATCAGTACTTCCATTACCTTTTATTTACGCGCTGATATTTTATGTATAATAACTGTTTAGAATGATATGATACCTAGTTACATCCTACCACTGAAAAAGCTCGATGGCCATATTCACCTTGACAAGGACCTAGTGATACTAAATCTACTACTTCAATAACCATGGTAGTGTAGGACACTCAACTATTTGGTACTATTGTTTAGCAAATCATTTTGCCGATAATTTTGCAAAAGTCTTCCTTGGAAAATGACTATCATGAGAACCATGTGTTGGTTGGGCAATGCTGCCGTTGAGTAATGTGATTTGGTTTTAGAAACAAAAAATGTCTCAGAGAGAAGTGACGGTAAAGTTGGAGAAAATAAGGATAACCTTATGCTGAGCAAAGAACATAGTGATCGTCCAAGCATAAGTTTTGACTTGTCAAATATAGTCTAGTAGCTGCTCAAATCGATTGAATCTCTATGGGAGTGGGAAGTGTAGTATGGGAGGGGGTAAAACCATACTGAACAACGGTAGATTCCTTTTAGGATGGGTAGAAGATATCTGGCCATGTTGGCGGATACAAGGGTCTGAGTTGGAGGTCTACTGGGTAGAGCCTATATAAAGAGATGAGCAGTGAAACGACTTTGTTTTCTTAACTCAGTCATGAGGGTTAAGGAATCTTGTGGGTAAAGCTGAACAACTCTATAGAGTAATCACAATGGTATCTCGAATACGCCATGCTTCCAGTAAAAAAGCTATGTTCAGTGGGTGATTCCAACAGCGAAGCATGAGTAGATTTGAAAATGATTTGAAAAATGCTGAGGTCTGCTAATCAAGCTTTGAAACCCCAAATCCTTAAGTAGTTATTATTCTTTTATGTTTAAAAATATTGACAAACAAAACTGCATCCACATATCATAATGAAACAACTATATTTCCATCACTTGAGAGTCCTGGCAAGTAACTATATAGCATTTTTTTCATGTGATTTGCTAAGTACGGTTGATTGTACTCAGTCTTGCAATATTTCCACCACAACAGATACCAAAAGGAAAAGAGAATGTTGTAAGTTTTCGTGTTAGGGTTACGACCGCACTCAAGCGTTCCTGTGGAGTTTTCTTCGGTTCTTCTGAATGTAAGATAAATTTTGGATTTAGACGCCCGTATTGTTGCTAAAGTTGACCATTAAGTCTTATTTTAATCAAATTAACTTCTTTTAATTATTCGTGAGTAGGCATGATACTCCTTCTATCCACAACTGAACTTCTAAGCTGTTACAGGTGATACGACGTCCATGTTCCCAAAAATAAAGGTGTTACATCTATCAAGGCATATCAAGCATTGCTCGATGCTGTAGTAAGAACATACTATATATGTTGCAGGTGCAGCCTCCAGCTCAATCATCAAAGCATCAAGAATGCATCCAGAAATATGGGTAGGTTTTTTCGGTTGCGACATACAACCTATAGCTGTGACTTATGGTTTTTGGCCCTATCGTAAACGTTTGTGTGAACAAATCAAATACCAATAAGGTATTTCAAAAAGACTGTTCCGATAAGCCACTTCAAACAGACTATCTCGATAAGCCACTTCGAAATAATGATTAGAAAGCATCTCGATTATTTGTTTGAGAGAAAACATAATCTATAAACAAAAAAAAATCGGCAACAAACCCCACAGCTGCTGCTGCCTTTCGGTCAGCCTTAGCTCGCTTTCTTCAGTTACCTACATGCCACGAAAGAAAGAGCTAGCCTGGACTCCATGGCTGTGGCCTTGTGGGGGCAAAAGAGGAGAGAGAGAGAGAGAATAGCTTTCCCTGAACGATCAAAAGAAACGTATGATCGATGGGGACTAGCACTAGCTCTTACGTTGCAGAAAAAGAACCAGAAATTCAGAGTGAGCAGTAATGATGATCTACGGTCTACCGTCTACGTTTGTCTCCCGTCGATCGATCAGAGCCGACGTGAACGTCCGATGAGTGGAGAACCGTCTTCGGGTCGCCGTGCGTCGATGCGAGATGTCTGCAAGATCTCAAGATTGTTGCAATGATGAGCTCAGCTCCTCCAATGTGGCTGCAGCCAGCTACAGGTTGCTGCAAGAAAGTACAGGTTGTTGCTGTGCATCTTGGGGTCTCAACTCTCAAGAGGCCATGCATTAGCAGTTAACCAGATCCTGCCATGCATGTTCACTAGGCCGTGGCCCTGGGCCTCTGAAGAAAGGCTGTAATTGATGCACAGTTGCAGTGGGCAGACATTCCATTTTGAAGGCATCAGGCTCACCTGTGCTGATGCAAATCTGGGTTTGATGAACAGGAAGAGCAGTCTCTCCTGTGCTGGATGCTGATGCCAGAGCTGGGTCTGATGCACAGGATCAGCCACTTCCAAGATTTGCTAGATCTGCTAAAGGAAGAGATTGTGCTAACTGATTATGTACCTCTAAGAAACAACACATGAAAAACATGATCTACACATGATTGACATTCTTCTCTGATCTAGTATTGCCAGAAAAGTTTTTTTTAGAAAAATCCCTAAAAAAATTACAGAACCAGTGAATGCTCATATCCACGTTGATCAAATTTTATCTTTTATTTTATCTGAAGCTAAGGGTGTGTTTAGGCATCATCCAGATGTTTTCTTCCTAACTATCATCCAAATCTGAGACTGTTGGATTAGAGATCCAACTGCCTCTTTTTTTAGAGGGGGAGATTTTTTTGGAGGAGGGGGAGATTTTTTTTGGAGGGGGTGAGGGAGAATTCATGACCATTAGATCTCTAATCTAATAGTCATAAATTTAAATGATAGTTAGAAAGAAAATATTTAAATGATATTTATCAATACCTAATCGGTGGGTAGTACAACTGGTGTGGTGTCACGATACCGTCCATATAACTGTTGGCCCATTTCGGCCCATCCCGCACACTGTTTTGGACAAAAAGTAACAGTACACTGGGCCAACTAGACCTGACAGCCTGATAGTTATAAGGAAATCGTCATTTTTTCGCAAGAAACTACAAAATGGCCATCGTGGCTAAGCCCAGAAGTTATATAGGTTGTGGCCCTTTGGACTTTTGGAGCCCAGAAGTTGCCCTGGTTGAAGTTTCTGAGAGAGCTCTTATGAGAGAGCTTTGCTCGGTTGGTGAGACTGCAGGTGTGTAGTTCACTCACTAGAGCTTGATTTCTGATTGTCTTACTATCTCAGAGCTACTGTTCATTTGAATAGTACCATTCTAGAGGAGGTATACACATGTGCGTGTTCAGAGAGATAGCGCGTGTCACGTTCCAAAGACTGTTAAGCCTTTGATTAGATCCTAGCGTGTGTATGGAGCATGTACATATGTATATACGTATGGTGTGAGTGGGTGTATGTGGGTTATATACGTCTGCTTTGTACTCCAAAGAAAAGAGAAAACTCTTCTGAACTCTTAAAATATTAAAAAACTGCGCGAACTTTGAAGCAACTAAGGGGTGATTTTGCACATACCGGTTGCTAGAAATTTACAAAACAAAGGCTGTGTGGGTGGGAGGCAAGGGGGCGCAGCCGCGCAGGCCAATTCACCAAAAACCTTGTCGGATCGTGTGGGCTCGAGCGCGGGCGGCCTGGATTGCTTCTTGAGGGGACCTCACCACAGGCTCGAAGTCCAGCCCGCGTGAAAAAAACCCAACCAAAACGGGCCAGTCGGGAACCGGCGGGCCATGGGCGCGACGCAGCCTCTAGTCTTTAACCAATCCTACACCTTTCTGTCAGCAAGGTGCGGTCCGTCTGGATCCGGATCTCTTTAGAAGAATCCCTCTTTTCTTATTTTCTAAGTTGTAGTAGGGGCCTAAACCTATTCGATCTGTTTGAGGGTTATCGAGTCTAATGTGATATGTTTAATGATATGTAAGCCCCTATGAAGGATACACGATTGTAAGGGTAATATTGTAATTATATTTTATAGATGTGTGTGTGTGTGTATATATATATATATATATATATATATATATATATATATATATATATATATATATATATATAGAAAAATACTATTTACACCTAGGTGTAATTATACCCTCTTCATCCACCGCTTGGTAATGTTTTGTGATTCGTCGTAGTTAGGAGTTTAACTGAGCTAGAAGATACGGTTGAGAGAGACCCGATCCAATACATATCATCGTGAATAGAGGTGTCCAATAGGTCGGCCAGAACGGGCGCACCGCTGCCTGCCATCAAGGGTCTTACCACGACTCAAGACCAAGACGGAGGCTTAAACCGGCCGGCCAAGACCAAGACAATGGGACCGGTCGTGCTCGGGCCGAAGGCAACGGGCGACAAGCACGCTCTAAATGGGCCGTCTTGGCCCGGACCAAGACGTCGGCCGCTTAATTGAAAATATAGCCGTTTTTTTGACCATTGGAGGGGGAAAAAATCGGGAAAAATAGCAAAAAAATCGAAAAAAAATCTGAAAATTTTCCTATAAATAGGGGGGCAGCCGGCCTTCATTTTCCACACCTCAAATCTCACTCTCATCTCTCGGTTTAGCTATGAAAAATCCGAAAGTATTTGCAAAATTTGGTGAAAATTCGGGCAAAATTAAAAATTCAAAAATCTTGAAAGATTTTTGTAGGAGCTACAAAGGAGGTAGTAGTGCTGTCTTATTTTAATTCTTGGTATTATTTGTTGGTTTAATAGTAAGTTAATCGTTCTTTCATATTTCAATTTGCGCTGATTTAATGGAGAACTACGATTTTGAACTCTCCGACTTCGGCCTCTCGGCGTAGGATATGCAACCGTTTCAACAAGCATATCCATCCGCGGAGGACATACAACAAACTGGAGAGGAAGCCCCGGTGGAGCATATCCATCCATCTTCTGCTGGCTCAACAAGTGAATCCACAACGCATAAGCACGGTGCAAAAGAACAAGAGCCAAGACATCGGCTTGGAATGATTTCGACAAGAAGATCAAGACCGACGATGATGGAAATTCAGTGAGGTATGCTGTTTGTAAAATTTGTGGTAATGAACTGACTGCAAAATCTTCAAGTGGGACGGGTCACCTACAACGACATGCGGCAAGCTGCAAAAGAAGGCAAGGAATACAAATGCGCCAGACACAGCTGCAATATAACCCCGACGGCTCGGTACGTACGTGGGAGTACAACCCAGAGGTAGCTCGAGAATCTCTTTGTAGATTGATTGCTTCTCAAGATTTACCTTTAAATTTTGGTGAGTTAGATGCTTTTCAAAAATATATTAGGAATGCTCATAACCCTCGATTTAGTTCTCAGATCTAGGCAAACAACAACTAGAGATTTAATTAAATATTATAACAATTATCGTGATAAATTGAAAGAAATGTTTCATACATGTACATTCTCTATTGCTTTGACATCCGACATATGGAGTGGTAGGGCTAGAGAAGATTATATTAGTGTTGTTGCTCATTATGTTAATGATGACCGGATAATGGAAAAAGAATTATAGGATTTAAATTAATTAATGTTTCACATAATGTGAAAATATTGCGAAAGTATTATTAGAGTTGTAGAAGATTTTGGCCTCGCAGATAAGATTTTTCTATAACTTTAGATAATGCAACCGCAAACACTAGAGCTATGGAAATTCTTACTCCTATGTTTAATTCTTATGCACAATCTTTTATCGCATCAACGTTGTGCTTGTCATATTATTAATCTCATTGTTAAATCTGGTTTAAAAGATTAAATGCTTGTATTGATTCTTTTAGGATGCAATTTCATTTATTAATTGTTCTAACCAACGAATAGTCGATATAAGAGTTTTTATGTAGCAATGAACGTCATTCCTAGAAAATTTGGTTTAGACATGCCCGTTAGATGGAACTCTACTTACCTTATGCTTAAACATATATTGCCATATAAGAGCACATTATCTCAGATTCCTTCACACCCAAAGCCATCAATCTCGTAGCTCCTCCAAGAGAACCCAAGTTAGAGACCCCGAACTTCATCGAGGACGATTGGGTTGTTGGTCAAAAATATTTTCCTTTCTAGAACTTTTTCATAAAGCTACGCTTTGTCTTTCCGAGTATACTACCCTACATCTCCTCTAATTGTTCATAACATTCTTGAAATTGCCACTCACCTAAAAGCTTTTGAAAATGATCCTATACTACGGATGTCAGTAGTTGCCATGAAAACTAAAATTTTAAAATATTGAGGAAATTCTATTTTATATGCATTCGCTTTTATTTTGGATCCTAGGGCCAAACTCCAAGGATTTATAAGTGTTTTACAACTTTTAAGTGATGCTACCGGTTTAGACTATCGTATATACTATACTACCATTATGATAAATTATATGAGGTATATGATAAATATGAAAATAAATTTGGGTCTGTGCGCTTGAAAGACCTCCGTAGTCCCTAGCACCTCTAGGGGACTATGCAATGGGGCAAGATTTTGGTTCTTCATCTAGAGATTCTCGTGCAGTGCGGTACACACCGGTCGGAGGAGGAAGGCGGCAAAGCACCGAGACCTATCAAGCTATCTCAACAAGGATAGCATTAGCTTCGAGCGTGAGTTGAACATCCTCTCATGGTGGCAAACCCGAGGTATCATATCCAAGCTATCCATATTAGCACAGATGTGTTGATCTGCTCCGCCTCTACGCCTCCTGAGTCGATTCGCCTATCTCGAAGAATAATCGAGGAGAGACGAACAAGTCTCTCAACGAGATGGTCGAAGTCCTTATGACCGCCAAAGACCGGAACAAGTCAATCAAGACTCCAACATACTACGGATAATAAAGATTTGGAAGAATCTTTTGAGAATTTATATCTTGATAGCAATGAATAGGATTTTCAATATTTTTCTTCACATGTAGTCATTAATGAGCTTTACAGTCAGATTTTTTTCTTTACCAAGGTTTTCTCAAGTTGAGTTTTTACTTGGTAAAGTTTTTAATGAGGCGATCATCCCATGTAATTTAATAAATTAATAAAGCTTATTATGCTATTGAAACTATTTATTTTCATGATTAACAATGTCTACGGTTTTCTATAATTTTTCTGATTTTTTTCTTAATTTTCTACAATTTTCTTAATTTTCTACATTTTTAATTTTTATCTTTTTCTACTAACGGGTCGGCCGGCCCAAGACGCCCGTTAAGCCTTACGCGTGCCGGCCGGCACGCGCGGCCGGGCCGTGCTCGGCTCGCACCGCGTCCGCTGGCCGGCGGCAAGACGGCCCGCTTATTACACGGCCCCTAACAGTCGCGTGCCTAAACGGGCCGTGCCTTAGCCGGGCCCGCGTCGTGCCGGCCGGCACGCCCAAAGGCCAGCTCTAATCAGGAAGAAAATATCCGGGAGTTTTGGCAACCGTCGAACAGGATGGAAGGAACAAGTATGTTCTGAGAATTTCGCTTCCAATCCAGAAGTATTTGGGATTTTGGGTAACCGACCAAAAGGATTTTCGGATGCTCCAGTCTTATGCGTCGGTAACTTCCAGGACGCCGTCCTCTCTCCCTGAAGATTTCCGTTGCGTCCAGATCTCCGGCGGCCTGGACGCTGTCATCTTGCCAGCCCGTCGTCTTGCCGATTTGGTCTCCAGCTTTGAGGAGAATAGTTCACTGCAGTTTCATGGTTTGTCCTTCTACTTTGTAAATCGTTGTTCTGAAGTACTGAAGTTTAGAAGTTCTTGCTTTTAATCTTACTTTTCCAATAGAGTTCTGAAGTTCTAGCTTTTTTTAATAATATAACATACTTACTGTTCCCGAACAAACGTGAGGAGAATACTCCCCTGCATGTACTACTCAATGGTTACACTTTGTTTTAATGGTATATTACAGGATACTTACTGTTCCTGGGACATCCATGAGGAGAATTCACTGATTTCTCTTTTGTTGTTTCATACAGTAGTCGCCCTCTCATCTGGCATTCTGTTCTGACATTTGACTTCTTGAAAAAACACCTTGTTAGTTGTGCGAATCAATTATTTACGTACTTGAAAATACTTCCTGGTAGTTGTAACTACATTCAGTTGTTCGCTGCCATGGCTGTCCATGATGATGCTATGATCCATACTTACTGTTATTGATTAAACGTGAGGAGAATACTTAGTGCTCCTGAACAAATGCTATGATCCATACATTTAGTTGTTCGCTGCTATGGCTGTTCATGTACAAACTCAATTATTACGTTTTTGTTGTAAGGGTATAACACAGGATACTTCATGTTCCTATTCTATACATGAGGAGAATACTCCCCTGAATGTATAACTCACTGATTTCTTTGCTGTTTTTTTTCATCCACTAGTCGCACACTCATATGGCATTCTGCTCTGACATTTTTTGTACTTAAAATTACTACCTGCTAGTTGTTCCACTCATTTATTTGCCCACTTGAAAATACTTCCTGCTAGTTGTTCTACTCATTTACTTGCAAATCCTGTTAACTTGACATCAACATTCCCATCATTTAACTGACTTTACAAGCTGCCATTGTAGGCCATGGCCAAAACAAAGAATCTGATCAAACAATCAGGTGGCAGTAGCTCCAAATCTGCTTTTACCAGGGCTCTGTCTCTGGTGCACTCCACAAAAAAAAATGAACAACAGATGAGCAGAGGTGCCAAGGGTTCCCAATCAAAGGAAAGAAGTGCTACGAGGTTTGAGATAGCCATATTGAACTGCAGTGATTTTTTTAATTTGCACAACGACAAGATACTAGCTGTGTAATGAACATGGTTTGTGCATTATTTCTGCCAATCAATCCGGACAAAGACACAACAAAAAAATGCAGTCTTGGCGCGAGTATCCTACACAAATAAGGAGTATGCCATTTCAAATGGAGTATATAAATTGTTTCCAAAGAGAGAATCTAGCAGTTTCTACTACCGAAAACCAAATAGAGCAATGCTTTACTCGGGATACTACTACATGGTGCCACAACTGGCAATACTACCTCTGTTTTCATATGTACATACTTCCCTGAACTTTCAGGCCATTTTTTATCAGGACATTTTGCTTCACACGGTAGAGTATGTGAAATATAATCAAATGATTTTGTTACCCATCGTGCGTGTGCACGCTATACAGTCGAACATTGTTGTGTCTTCCCAGTTTTTACTGTACCATTTCCGAATGTAATAACAGAGAGCACAGAACTCGCATTATTTCGTTCTTCGCCACAACTGTCATTCATCTGTCTATTTGCTAATTGTGTTTACATCAGTTTTAACAAATCTCAGTGACAGCATTCAATAGTATCTAGATTAAAACAATACTCCTTTCGTTTCTCATGTACATACTTCCATTCAGTTTTCAGGCCATTTGGTTTCACAAAACACAGTATGTCAAATCGAACTTTCAGTTCCCTGCCATGGCTATCCATCTTGATTTTGTTATGTATACCCAGCCTCATCTCCACATTTCAGCCCATGCAGTTCTCACGATGGGGAGTATGTAAAGTATACGATTGAGTATTTAAATTGCCATATATCACTAGTGCCCGAGATAAATACGGCCATCTATCTCTTCCATGAGGAGAATAAACTTCACTGCATGTTTATCTTCAGAAAACAACATTTATGCCGGTATGCCTACACTTCAATCTGAAAGACCACCTCCTTTTACACGGATATCACGAGTATGTGCTAACGTCAAACCACGGTAGATAATCCTCTGCGCGCTGATTCAAAACCAAATACATACCAACCGACTACGCTATCCACGGCACATACCATAAAACCATTCACACGCAGAAACAACAGTATTTGCTCCAGAAACTGCGCATGTAAACGGTTAGATTGCTATGTACACGGGTCTATCCGATAAGAATGCCGTAAAAGACAACCCAATAACCCAAAATATGAAGTGGTATCTTGATGAAGATGGACGGTAGATATGATGAGTGTAATTTGGCCAGTAGCCACAACAGTTGGTGACATCCGTGGGGACGATAGAGAGCAAGCTGTGGATTTCGAAAAGTGATGCACCCAAGAAAGCATCGTCGGCGACGAAAAGGAAGTGGAGCACAACGGCGGCGGTCATGAATGCCAAGGCCTCGGTTGGTGGGCCGCCTGCGCTGACGTTGGGGGCCAGCGCTGAAGGCGACGTCAGTGTGGCGAACGCCAACGTCGCCATTCACAAGGGTACGGTCGGCCACCATGAGGATCGTCGTGGCGCAGCGGTCGACCCCGCCGATGGTGCAACGGCTGACCTCGTTAGCGGTGCAACGGGAGCATCGACATCGACATTCGTGCTAGCATGCCCAGTGACCTGGGATCCAGCGCGGGGCCGACAAGTGGTCCCGACGATCACATCGGTCTCGTCATCGACCGTGGGACCAGTCGCGCCGGCGCGCCGAACAGCTCCGGCGAGCAGGCCATAATCGCCAGCAACCCCGCAGCGCGTAGCACCGCTCAGGCAGGCGCGACCGCCCCAACGATGGAGAACACTTTGTTGGCGGCCCTCGGGACATTGCAGCGCGAGCTGGCAGACCTTCGAGGGGCCGTGCAGGAGATGCAAGAGGCTCAGAGCTAGCAAACGTCACCAGCAGCGATGGTGGAAGTCACAACCGACCGAGCGGACAGCTGTGGTGCCCCCGCCTCCAGTTGCGGCACACTTCGACGCGTAGACCCGGAGTCCCCACTCTCCGCCGGCCTGCAGCAGTCGACGTGGCGGGAAGAATTCAAGTTCCCAACCGTCGAACTGTACAAAGGAGATACGGACCCTAAGCAATTCGTTCGGGTGTACGAGATGGCCATCGAAGCCGCAGGCCGGGATGACTCCACCAAAGCAATGGGGCTGCCACTCGCTCTGCAGGGAGTAGTGCTTTCTTGGTTCTTCACCATAGAGCCGTTTGTACAGCAACTTCCAGGGTAACTACGTCGAGCAGGTCGACGCGGACCAACTCTTCGCCATCAAGCAAAAGCCCTCGGAAAAGCTTCAAGAGTACTTCAAACGCTTCGCCAAGGTTCGCTGCCAATTTATGGACGTTAATGAGACCACGATCGTCAATGCATCGATCCGAGGCCTTCGCCTGAGGCCGCTGGCCAAGTACAATGTGTGTAAGCCGATAAAAACGGTTCCCAAGCTCTTCGACAAAATGGAGGAGTATGCAAGGGCAGAAGAAGACGTGCAACGATGCAGGGGCGACACCTCCAACACCAAACAAGCGCAGGACTCGCTGACGGACACCTCCAATCGCAAGCAACGCAAATCCCAAAGGGCCAAATATGTCTTCAACATCGAAGACGGCTCCGACGATAGCGCCCCCGTTGACTGAGGATGGGGTCACAGAGGTCGCGCATGTGGGCGAGGCCAGGGCCGTGAAGGGGAGCGCCAACAGCATGGATTTTGGTGCGAAGTGCATGGCCGCGGCGACCAGCTTACTCGAACATGCCCTACCATCGCGACGCTTCGCCAGAGCATCACCAGGGATAGAGCCTTAGAAGCGGGGACCCTAGTGGTGGCTCACGTGCAGCAAGCCCCGGAGGGCCTTCTACGGATATAAGCCGCTAAGGGAGGCCAGCATCGCATCATAAACGTCATATCCGGAGGTTCGTTGCTTGAATTTTCATCTACACAACAACAAAGGGCTTATGCTCATCGAGTGCATCACGTGGTGGCGTACCCTGCCTAGGTGCCGCCGACCTGGGCATAAAACGACATCACCTTCACAATCACCGACGCGAACGGAGTTGACTTCCCTCACCAGGATCCTCTAGTGATCTAGGCCGCCATCGCAGGGTGCGATGTTAAACGCGTTCTGGTCGACAGAGGTAACTCCGCAAACATTTTGTTCGTCGAGGCCTTCAACCAAATGGGAATCCCCCGAAGCAGACTAGGACCCCTAGGGATCCCACCTGTGATTCGGGGTCACCAAAAAGCCCCGGGCCGACACGATTGTAAGTGTCCTTTGGGCAAGGCGATTGTGCGATAAGCGAGGACATCACCTTCGACGTCGTCGACCTTTCCTACCCATACAACGCTATCCTAGGACGCCCAACATTAAACGTCTTTGGAGCGATCTTGCACCACAACTTCCTCTGCATGAAACTTTCGGATCCGCACAACATCATTACCATGTTCGGGGATCAGGACCTCGCCTGTCAGATGGAACTCGGTACACGAGGCCCCCTCTGAAAGGTACATGTTGTCACAGACACCCTCGGCATAGGCACGCCCTCCGCCCCGGGGTGGACGCCCAAGCCCAGGCCGGATGGCGGAGTCAAGAGAGTCTCCCTGCATACCGTCGACCAACAATCAAGAGAGTCTCCTTGCATACCGTCGACCAATAAGTCTCTATCGGCGAGGGCCTATCTCTAGAGGTTGAGCAGGATATGCTCCGCGTCCTTTGTGACAACATGGATGTCTTCATGTGGTCGCCAGCCAACATAAATGGGGTGGACTGTGCCATCATCGAGCATAGCCTCACGGTTCGTCCTGATGCTAAGCCAGTCAAACAAAGGATCCGGCGTATGTCCCTCGAGCACCAACAGGCGGCCAAAGTGGAGGTTACAAAGTTACTCCAATACGGAGTCATCCATGAAATGCAGCACCCAGACTGGCTAGTGAATCCGGTGCTAGTCAAAAAGGCTAGTGGTGCATGGCGTATGTGCATCGATTTCACTGCGCTCAACAAGGCATGTCCAAAGGACAATTACTCGCTTCCTCGCATAGACCAACTGGTGGATGCCACGGCGGGATGCGAACTCATGAGCTTCTTGGACACATACTCCGGCTATCATCAGATCCATATGACCAAAGACGACAAGGTCAAGACAAGCTTCATGACGCCGATAGGGACATACTGCTTCATCAGAATGCCCTTTGGCCTCAAGAATGTGGAAGCCACGTTCACACGCTTGGTGGCCCTCGCCCTTGCCTCTCAGCTCAGAAGGAGCATCTAACCCGACGTTAATGACGTGGTCGTCAAGACCAGACAGCTCGCCTCCCACGGTTAAAACCTCCAGGAAACCTTCGACAACCTCCGGCGGGCAGGCATCAAGCTGAATCCAGACAAATACGTCTTCGGCATGCAAGCTGGAAAGCTACTCGGATTCTTGGTATCAGGGTGAGGGATACAGGCGAACCCTGACAAGGTCGACACAATCCTCTTAAGCTGCGGCGGCTACAGTACCAGGCTAGATCTTTCGAAGTCTTATATGGTGTTCTCTACAAGTGAGGGATTTGCGCCCCGCTACTGCGATGCCTCTTGCGCAGCGAGGGACGGTGGTTCCTTGCTAAAATTTACGCAGGGCTTTGTGGCTCACATATTGCGCCAAGATCCCTCGTCAATAAAGCATTCAGGCAAGGCTTCTATTGGCCAACGGCCATTGCGGACGCGCACGACCTCATGCGCTGGTGCTAGGGATGCCAGTGGATGGGAAGGGTCATCCGCTGGCCCCCCATTAATTTGTAGCCCATCCCACTGGTATGGCCACTGGCGCGATGGGGCATCAACGTCGTTGGACTACTCCCGTGTGCCACAGGGGACCTACGGTTCGTCGCAGTCACCCTCGAATATTTCTCCAGATGGCCTGAGACGGTCGCGCTCGCCAAGGTAACTGCCGCAGCCGTGCAGTGGTTCCTTTGGCAAAACATAATTTGTCGATTTGGAGTGCCGAGGGAGATCACTGTCAACAACAGCCTACAATTCGACTTCGCGCCCTTCAAGGTGTTCTGTCAATGCATGGGCATCATACTTCAATACGCCTCAGTCGGACATCCACGATCCAATGGGCCAGTCGAGCGAGCAAATGGCGCAATCTCCGCCGGGGTCAAGAAATGTCTCGCAGGTCTACCGAAAGGCAAATGGCCGGAAGAGCTTCCCAGCATGCTCTGGTCCCTTCGCACAATGGCCACACGCCCGACAGGGTTTACGCCATTCAAGTTCCTCTTCGGCGATGAGGCAGTCGCGCCTAAAGAAATCAAGGCTGGTTCAAGTAGAGTCCTCGCCCAGGTTCTGACAAAAGAGTGCGCGCTATCTCTGGACCTCCTCGATGGTGACCGAATCAGCGCAACTGAACATGTCGCGAAGTATGCGCGCCGAACAGCACTCACGTACGATCGCATCGTATACTCGCGAGAATTCCACGCAGGAGACCTCGTCCTCAAAATGACATTACATGCAACAATGGTGGGCAAGCTAGAATCCAAGTAGGAGGGTCCCTACATCGTCACAGCGGCTCTACAGCATGGGGCGTATCGTCTCGCAACTTTAGAGGGACGGATTCTCCACCACACATGGAATGCAAATCGCTTACGGCGATATTATGCATAGAGGGGAAAGGACGCTCAGCATACTGCTAGCGTTGCACCATGTGTAATAGTTTGCCCGCGCAAATAAGAAATAAATAAAGCGTACCGTGTGATGAGAGGGTTGGTCCTGATCTTTCGATGAATGATAATTCGATTGTTTGATATGATGTTGATGACCAGGCTACTTGACCAAAACGACCAAGTCCGTCCTGCAATCGCTACACCACACCCTTGTCATTATTAACCGTGCCAAGAACGTGGTTGACCTGATCATGAAGATCTATTCCTACAAGCAATCGAGAACAAGCAAGAATAAGGATAACGTGCAATCGGAAAATTGCTAGATATAAAAGTCGCACAAGGAAAGTTGAGGTTCTATAACACGAATCTGTTAGTCTAGTCGACACAAGAGACAACGTGGAATTTGCACATGGGGCTAAACTGATCTAAACAAAACCTCACCCTAAAGGCTGTGAATATAAGGCTTATATAACCCCTTGGGACATCCACAAGGTCCTCAAACTGAGTACAACTCAACCCAACATTGTATTAGACTCAAATTCATACAAAAAGGAAACCCTGGCGTTTCCACCGACACATTTTTTTGGATATTACGGCGTGACAAGAAGGTTTCTAAAGCTGAGGCCATACCCATTGGATGGGCCTTGGATTAAGCTTTCAAATAAGCTTAAGAACACCTAAATTGGACTTCGTTTGTGAAAGTTATGGCTGTTTTATTACATGTCTATTGGGTTGTCCCAAGCCGAATCCGAATTGAGTTCTGAGTTGATTCCGAGTTTCATTGCGGTTGGGCTTGAGGAAATTCTGAATTAGGCTTGGAAACCTTATCCAAAACGTGGCCTTTAAGTTCTTGGACCTCTCCTATTTTGCTCTCCCACTGCATGGCTTCTCCTTGGCATTCTTCCTTATTTTTCTCCATTGCTTTGGCGCCGGCCTCCCTCTTTGTTCGAAAGTATTCCATTTGTCAAACCTGAGAATGAACAAAGTAGTGACATGAGGTAGTATTCTATTCTCATGAATAACATTGGTAGTAATAGATAGAAACGAATTCACCTTTTGTTCCATCTTGATATTGGGTGCTATGGTCGTATGCGTTTGTGACATGGTCACATCACTGTGCATGAAGACATTGTCCCATTCCAGGCACGACACATGGAGGGGAGCCTTCGCGTGCACTCCTCGAAGTATAAATAAGACACGCAGAGGGCAACCTCCGTATGCACACCTCGGAGTATAAATAAGACACGTGGAGGGCAGCCTCCGCGTGCACTCTTTGAAGTAAAAATAAAACACGCGGAGGGCATCCTCCGTGTGCATTTGTTGGAGTATAAATAAGACACATGGAGGGCAGCCTCCATGTGCACTCTTCGGAGTATAAATAAGACACGCGGAGGGCAGCTTCCGTGTGCACTCTTCGGAATATAAATAAGACACGTGGAGGGCAGCCTCCGCCTGCACTCTTCGAAGTATAAATAAGACATGCAGAGGGTAGCCTCCGCATGCACTCTTCGGAGTATAAATAAGACACGTGGAGGGCAGCCTCCGCCTGCACTCTTTGGAGTATAAATAAGACACGCGGAGGGCAGCCTCCACGTGCACTCTTCGAAGTATAAATTCAGGAGGGCGGCCTTCGCGTGCACTATTCGGAGAATAAATAAGACACGCGGAGGGCAGCCTCCGCGTGCACTCTTCGGAGTATAAATCCTGGAGGGCAGCCTCTGCGTGCACTCTTCGGAGTATAAATAAGACACGCGGAGGGCAGCCTCCGCGTGTACTCTTCAGAGTATAAATAAGACATGTGGAGGACAGCCTCAGCGTGGACTCTTCGGAGTATAAATAAGACACACCGAGGGAAGTCTCGGCTTGTACTCTTCAGAGTATAAATAAGACACGCGAAGGGCATCCTCCGCGTGCACTTTTCGGAGTATAAATAAGACACGTGGAGGGTATCCTCCGGTGCACTCTATGGAGTATAAATAAGACGCGCAGAGGGCAGCCTCCGCGTGCACTCTTCAGAGTATAAATAAGACAAGCGGAGGGCAGCCCCCACGTGCACTCTTTGGAGTATAAATAAGACACGTGGAGGGCAGCCTCCGCGTGCACTCTTCGGAGTATAAATAAGACATGCCGAGGGAAGTCTCGGCGTGTACTCTTCAGAGTATAAATAAGATATGCCGAGGATAACCTCGTCGTGCACTGTTTGGACTATAAATAAGACTTGCCACCAGTTTCGTTGATACCGGTTCGAAGGGTGGGGGACAGAGCGCGCATGCCTACCCCATCTCACCGCCAACTTCGCTAGTGCTAGTTCGAAGGATGGGGATGAGAGCGCCTCACCCTATCTCGCCACCGGCCGCCACGACGCCAAAGGTTGAGGGACGGAGCGCGCGCGCCTACTCCATCCCGCCGC
Source organism: Bonia amplexicaulis (assembly GCA_036346245.1). Lineage (NCBI taxonomy): Eukaryota > Viridiplantae > Streptophyta > Magnoliopsida > Poales > Poaceae > Bonia > Bonia amplexicaulis. The sequence continues at coordinate 6,411,198 of CM070756.1, forward strand.
TAGCTTCGCCGATGCCAGTTCGAAGGGTGGGGGACGAAGCGCGTGCACCTACTCCATCCTATCGTCAGATTCGCTGACTCCTGTTTGAAGAGTGGGGGATAGAGCGCGTGCGTCTACCGCATCTCGCCGCGCCTCACGACGCCGCTTGAAGGGTGGGGATGACCCACCCCATCTCACCGCTCGCTCACGATGCCGTTCAAGGGTGGGGATGGAGCGCGCACGCCTACTCCATCCCGCCGCCAGCTTCGCTGAGGCTAGTTCGAAGGGTGGGGGACGGAGTGCGTGCCTACTCCATCCTGCGGCCAGCTTCTCTGACGCCAGTTCGAAGGGTGGGAGACGGAGCGCTTGCCTACTCCATCCCGCCACTAGCTTCACTGACGCCAGTTCGAAGGGTAGGGGACGGAGCGCGCGCTTACTTCATACCATTTCTTCGTCACGAGATGCAGGGCCCGTGTCGACCCTGCGCTCCTAGCCTACTTCGCAGATATGGCGCCCCAATGCCGGAGTGGAGGCCATGGTGTTCTCATCTTTCCTAGCCCAAATCCTACCTGTCGTCGACTTTTCCAAGCATTTCTTGCCACGCCAAAGGTATTATCGAAAGGCGGCTGTGGTTACGAAGTGGATGCGTGGGAGAAATTCTCACCTTAGGCGGCATTTCAATAATATCACGCACTGCGTCCACAAGGGATAATGTTTATATGTCTAGCCATTCGGACTTAGCCGGATACAATATTCATCTGATTCGTCCTCTACTTTAATATACTCCCGCGTCGAGGTCTCTCCCGTCGAGCATCGCTCCTCCCAAAAGCGTAGAGAATCCTCCGTCCAGCCCCAGTGTCGAAGGCACCGCTGGACCATAAGGTCCCAAACTAGCAAGCGACCCTTGTCAAGCACCTGCTTGTTACAAATATCAAATATAAGGACACGGCTTCGGGCAGGTTTTCATTCAACATACATTGCCAAAAGGGCATTGCCATGTAGCGCCGTTTTTACATAACATCGATGGGGTGTACACAATGGACTACATGCGCAGGCGTAGGGCTTTGGCATCACACATGTGGATCAATGCTGTGCTCGGAGTCAGCCGCACCACCTTCATCTCGCCACGGCACATCATGAAGCCAGGTCCTGAGGTCTCCACCACCCTGCAGGCTTCGCCTCATGGCTACCTTCGCGCGCAACCTCGTCGATGTAGTCCCATATACGTTGATGGAAGGCACGTGCGAAACGTCGGATCGCATGCACGGCTCCGGACATAACTTCGCTCCCAGCAGGTAGCTCCAAGCGCAGAGTAGCCAGTTCACCGACATGCAGGCAGCCCCGGGGGTGGAGAAGGCCAAGGACGATCTGGGTCGTCACGAGGGAGCAATGGTTACCATAGGATCGTGTGGCGCTCAGCGCGAGCGCCAAAGCCTCTCCAATCCTCCAAAGCGTGCTTGACAAGTCCTCCGGTCCAAAGGTATGGGGAGGCACCACAATGGCAAGATCAGAGAGGGTGTTCTCCAAGGCCTCCATCGAGCTCCACGCTGTCAGCGAGGTGTCTCCCAGCGCCCGGTCCTTCTCACCGATCGCCGCTATCAGCCGAGCTTTATCTTCTTCTAGCCTGGCAATCTGCTGCAGCAGGCCCTCGCGTTCTTCAGAGGCAATACGCTAGGTCCGCTCCACCAGGGCAAGCGCGTCAGCAATAGCCTTCGCTCCCTCGAATTTGAGGAAGCAAATGCGCTCATCCTTGGACGCACAGGTGGCGAGGGCATCCTCGGCAGATTGTCTTGCGGCGGTAACCTCCGACTCCGCGGTGTTGAGTCGGTCCTATAGGCCACTTCGTTCGTGGGCCCTAGCCGCCTACAGGGGGCGGACAAGGGAAGGGCCTGCATGGCACAGTACGGTTAGTGACGTCCCTACAAACGCGAGTACAAACACGGAGGGTAGGTATAAGTACCTTCATCTCCATCACTTCCAAAGCGCTCTCCAGGAGCTCTGGTCCGCACGACAATAGCGTTCGGCAATCTAGGCCAACGTCCGCACATTCCGTAGCTCCTTGCAACGCTCGTAACACCTCCGGACGCGGCACGAAGTTCACCACGATCAAACGCCGAGTCTCCGACCCGACAGCCTCGATAGGGCGGGCAATGATGACACGTCCATAGCGGGAGCGGCACTCCCTCCACAGCCAATTCCGTCGCTGGACCCCTGTGCGTGCCCCGGAGACCTTGGGCCCACTGACGTTGACGATGGTGTCAGCGAGAAAATTAGGGGAAAGTCTCGCGAAGTCATGAGAGGAAAAGAAAGTATTTATACCTACATTGCGGATAGGAGAAGACAATCGGGAGTTGGCGGCGCCTGTGGTCGCCGGACGGGTGACGGCGGTGGCATCCTTGGCAGCCCTCACTACGGAGTCTGCTTCAGGGCCGACGGCTTCCGCCTCAGAGTCGAATTCCTCCAAAAGCGTGGCCACCGCCACTTGGAAACGCTCGCTCGTTCCCGATAGCGGAGCCAAGCAAGCATATTTCGCGGTGGGCGCCTCAGGGAGCACCTCGTCGACCCCCGTAGCCGGCGTAGGTGGCGAAGCTTTGCACGCACCCCCGTGTCCGCATCGGGCTCACGATGGCTGTCGCTTGCATTGCCTACGGGCCCCTTGTCACCCACGTGCTGCTCGCCAATAGCGCCGTGGACCTGCTCCGCCTCCAAGTCTGAGTTCCCGTACTCAGCCAGCTCAGAGTCGGTACCAGCAGTGGCCTCCTCAGCCTCGGCAGGTTCGTCGAGGAGAACGGCTGCTGAGCTTGACGGTCGCGCGGCAGGAGTGCGGGCCCTCCGCCTAGGAGGAGAAGCCTCCCCCTTCCCGTCATCGTCACGGGTGCCAAGCTGGCCAGTGCTAGGCACGTCACGCTCTGGCACAGGGATGCCGAGAGCTTCCCATACATGGTTTACCCGCCTGATGTTCGCAGTAATCGCCTCGTGGAGACTGTGCTCCTTAGCTACATACGGCCCAAGGAACACCATTGCAGCACGCTCCGCATCTTCGAGGATGAGCCCTGTCCATAAAACAAATTACGCCTACAACCACAGAATAGTCACTCTATATGCATCAACTGTGCTTGAAGACTTACTTGGCTCGGCGGGCCTCGCTAGCGACGTGACCGTGGGGCGAATGCCGTCGTCGCGGGCGGGGCCGGATTGCACATGCCATGGGTGGGCCAGCGGAGCCACGCCGTACATTATATACTCCTCCATGAGATCCCGCATGTTGAACCGGTGTTCGTCGTCGCAGTCGAGGGTCATCGAAGGGGAGGTGATGAAGTCCATCAAGCGCCCCGTCCATCTCAAGCTGCTGCCGCCCTTCACGCGGTGTTAGAACCACCGTTGCATCAATTGAACTCCCACTTCATACGGATCGCGTTTGCCGAAAATTACTTCGTGCAATGGCAGTGTTCGAGGCTTCGTGTGCCTTGCACCGGACGGGTGCTATGAGATTTTGGATTTTAACAGTACTACAGTGTTGTACAGTAGGACCTTAATCCAATCGCACGGATGCGAGACTTAACCGGTACCCGAGCGGTCGGTAGTATAACAGGAACTCAATCTAGGCCCTCGAATTGATGAATCGACGGACTAGGGTGTGTTTTTTTTTTAAATGAGGTTGATGCCTTTTTGACTTAATATAAGTATTTGTGTAAACTAACCGAGTATCGATAAGTCACTTTGTAAAAACTATTTTTATTTATTTGCTCAAAAAAACTAAAACTATAAACTGAATTCGAAAAAAACTAAAACTTAAGATATATAGTACTATGAAACCACTACAGTAGTACTGTGATATGGTGCTACACTGTGAGAGTTACGTGCCACGTCTGCATTAGGCCGCGGCAGAAATGCAATGCATGGTACTGTGGTACCGTAGAAGTTTTCGTTTTCTACTGTACTGTAGATGCAGAGAGTATAGAGGTCTTAGTTCTTTTTAACATATGGCTTATAACTTGTCCCTCGAATAAATAACGGAATGATTTTTTTGGCGCCGTTTCGAAGCAGTTTATCAGGATATCTTTTTAAAAATAATTTATCGATATTCGATTTATTCGCACAAACACTAGGACCAAAAGTCATCTACTACAGCTAAAAAGAATAGCATCTGACCATTTAATTTTCCAAAACCACACGGGTTCAAACAGCACAAAAGACGGTAGATTTGACTTGTGTTCGAATCAGTAGTACCAAACTACTAATAACAATACTGTGCTCCTGCAATTTGCAAACCACCTCACTGTTTCACTTCTCCAACTACAGGGAGCAACCCTTGCTATCTTATTGCTCCTCTCACCAAATGTACATTTCTAGCTCCAAACCTCCTATGCTAATCCAAGTGTAAAGAGTCGCAATCCGGCCGTCAGCTCGCCGACTCAGAGATGCTCTGCAACGACGGCCGCCAGTGCCGGCCTCTGCCGCCACCGCCACCGCCGGCGCTGCTCCGTTGCCGGTCTTTCTCCGGCCGCTTTCGTTCCTGAACCAAGAAGAGGGGCACGTATCGACAAATCAGCGATTGATGGCTTGATTCTAGTATGGATCACAGTTCAGAGGAGAAGTTAAGAAACGAGCAATCACCTGGTGATCGGTGGGCTGCCTCTGCTCTTCGTGGGCCGCCGCGGCAGCGTCGCCCCTCGGCGGTTGCCGCCGCCGGTTCTGCGGGTGCTGCTGGTCGATCACCTCCTCGCACCTCCGCATCTTCTCCTGCCTCCTCGCCTGCAGCGCCTTGGTCACCTCTGCGCGCACGAGCAGAGGGGCAGCCACAGATTAATCGCCATGTATGAGAGGAAATTAACCGGCCAAGAAACAGAGGAATTCAATCCAAGAACCGTCTTTGATCGATGGATGCTGGAGTGACGCAAACCTTGGGAGGTAATGAGGCGGTAGACCTGGCCGAGGAGCAGCGTGTCATTGGGCTTGAGGAGCTTGACCTTAGTGACCTTGGCGCCTTCTCCTCCTCCGGCGGCCGCGGCGACGGCGGGATCGGGCTTGGCGTCGCCGCCGCCGCCGCCGCCGGAAACGCGGAGGACGACAAGCGCGACGTAGTGCCCAGGGTTGCTACGCATGACGTCCGCCGCCGTGGCCGGCCAGTAGAGGCGCTCGACCTTGCCGCCCGGGTGCTGGATCACCACCGCCACTGCCTCCGCCGCCTGGCAGTTGCCCATCGCCGGCCCGGCCGCCCTCCTTGTACTGCCTCAACCGCCTCGCCGGTGGCTTAATCAATCCGCACCCCGATGCAATGGCTGTGTGAGTTCTTGCGAGGCTGGAGTTTTTGCTCGCGTTTGGATTCTGGGAATGACGGGGTGGTTGTGGTTATATGGAGCTAGAAGAGCGAGAGCCGAGAGGAGGAAGTAATTAGCAAGGTGGTTAACGGTTTTTTTAATCTACTTTTGGACGTAATGGTTGGTTGTTGTGAGGTGATAATGGACGGAGTCAACGTGTTGGGTTTTTTATTTTACTAGTTACGTACCCGTGCGTTGCAACGGAACTCATAAAATATATTAAGAATCGTGTTATAGAAGAGAGTTGCTCCGATCAGTTAGAAAATGTAAAATGGTGAGAAGTTAAGAGAATAGAGCGGTTGAGCGAGAATGAACGTACAACCACCAACTCATTCCTTTATAATAGTAAAGATTTGAGAGTGTCTATAGCATTTTGACTGATTTTTGAGCTAAAATCAGTCGATTTTTTATTATATATACAATATTTTTCACTTATATATGTAACATTTTTCATATCTTTTCATCGAGAAATATTGCAGACATGTTGTATGTGGTAGATATGCTGAAATGTTACATACATAGAAGAAAAATGTTGTAAATATAGATAAAAAATATTACATACATAACAAAAAATTGACTTATTTGGATTAAAAAAACAGATGTTTTTTAGCACTTCCGTTTTTTATTTTAGAGGCTGGACTATGGAGTGTGGAAAAAAAATGGCCGCCTGGATGTAACAGTAGCAGCCCAGTTGATTGACCTTGTGTTTGTCTTTTTATCCGGGCATGTCATAGACATGCCATATGTCTCCAATTAGACTTTGAAATTGTAAATGGCTACGACCTGTTCTTTTTTCGTATATAACTGTGGCTAAATTTTTTAATTTTAGGTTGTTTATGGTAGAGATTATGGAGATAGATACCCACTTACGATTTTGACTGGTATAGATATTGAGTTTTTAACATGTACTACATTAACTTATAGAACTCGTTGAGAAAAATTCTCCGTTTAAAATTTAAATATTGTAGACATCTTTCCGATGACTGTAACATCTTTCCGCCGAGAAATATTGTAAACATATTGAAATTTTACATACATAGGTGAAAAATATTGTAAATATAGACAAAAAATGTTACGTCCATAGCAAAAATAAATTGACCTATTTGGATTAAAAAGCAGTTGTTGTTTTAGCACTTCCGTTTTTATTTTAGGAGGCTGGACTACGGAGTGAAAAAAAAAATGGCCGCCCGGATGTAACAGTAGCAGCCCAGTAGATAGACTTTGTGTTTGTCTTTTTATCCGGGCATGTCGTAGACATGCCAGATGTCTCCAATTAGGACTTTGAAGTTGTACATGGCTATGGCATGTTCTTTTTTTTTGTTTATAGCTATAGTTGATAGTTTTTTATTAAAATTTTTAAAATTTAGATTGTTTATAATAAAAAAAATTATGGAGAGAGATACTCGTTTGCGATTTTAGTTGGTACAGATGATGAGCTTTTAACGTGTTATACAATTAACTTGTAGAACTCGTCTTAAAAAATACTCTGTTTAAAAATTAGATACTGTAGCAAAATCAAAAGTCGCTTTTAAGAGTTGCAAAGAATACACCACTAGTATCAACTGATTGCGAAATAAAATCGTAATATGCAACACTTACATTATTCCGATGAGAATATGTTATTTAGTACGCACGATTTTAGGGTGCAGATCTTTTTTGAAGGTTTTGGATACATATTTTCTTCATCAATTTAAGTCGCCTTTTCCCTTAAGAATAGGTGGGGTTTTTTTAGACTGCGGCTTTGTCTTATGGGTTTTAAATTCTAACTGTTCATAAAAAACAGTACGAAGAGAGAAAAATTACATACGATTTTGATCGGTATATCTAAACTTGTTACAATGTCTACTATAATCAACCTATGGATCTGTCTTAAAAATATATCGTTTAAAAACTAATTATTATAGTAAAAAATGGTAAATTAAAGTCAAAACCAGAAAGAAACCAACCAATATCTCTCGAGTTTGTGGTTAAGTGGAGAGATTTCATGTGTTGAAGTATAAGTGAATTGCCATTTTTTCTCATAAACTTAAGCTTTTGCGTGAACTGGCTGGTGCATGAAACTCAATATGGTATCAGAGCCAAGAGATCCCGAGTTCAAGACCTGGCTGACGCAATTAAAAAAATTAATTACAGTCTACTTATATTCCACATATTAGGCCTAAGAGAGCCTACACGTGAGAGGAGTATTGAAGTATAAGTGAATTACTCATCTTTCCTCATCAGATTAAATTTTTAGATGAATTAATTAGTGCATACAACTCGATATCAAACCAGTTACTGGTGTCATGAGATTTGTTAGAAAGCCTACACATTTTGTAGAGTTGACAGCTGGAGAGAGACGGGACACATGTAGGGGACAGGAGTGTCGCTGAAGCGACATGTCCTTAGACGTGTCGTTGAGATGTTTTGTGTTGCATGACTTGCCCTCCGGTGATCACCAGGAACGGCACCAGTGTGGAAGAAGCGGCATTTGCGGCCAACCAGAAGAAAACCATCTGATTTATTAAATAGCTTTACCCCATGGATGTTGCTGGTTAGCTGGTTTCATCGGAGAGCCGAAATGTGAGAATTACATGTGTTGAAGATCGGAGGGGGGGAAATGTCATGCAAAGGGCCATTGGAAGCCACGGAATGGCTGGAGCTTATGCGAGGTAGATATTGAATTAGATCCTTGTCTCATTGAGCTTTTTTAAAATTAGTACATATGGATTTAATACCATTTTATGTATAGTTTAAAAATATTTTTAAAAGCAAGCTAATGAGTCGAACCGAGTTGAGCTAGAACAAAATCCAGATTCATTTGAAATCATCTCGTTTCAATGTTTAACCCATTAACAGGTATAATTAAAAAAAATTGAATCGAACCAACGAGCTCCACTAACGAGGTTTTTTCACCCCTAGGGAGAGATGAATGGAGGTCTCTTAGTTGATTGGTCGTATTTATATTGACTTCTAAAAGCTGATTTTTTATAGTAAATGGTTTTTCTATAGTATATAGTTTTTCAGCTGAGTATCTTTTTAAGGCGGAATCTACTAGTCGATTGTAGTACATACTGTAGTGACTTTATTTATATCAGCCAAAATCACACCACTGCAGAGACAAACTAAGTGTCTCTATCTCTACAAGCTGTTACTATTCATAAGCCAAAAACAAAAGTCGGGCCCTCACTATCTTGTGCTGTACTACTGTTTTCTTAATTTAGGTTAGAATTCTTTCTTTTTTGCAAATAATTTAATTAGAGTTCGTGAGACACTGTCCAGAGTAGAATTTACAAGTCCTACAAGTGTGTGAAAGAATTCCATATTTTTTGTGAACGACTGCAACGGACCTAATTATTTCCCTATTGAAGTGTGCTTACATTTAGTCTTCATCTACATCTTGAAACACATTTCTATGTGTCTTCCGTGTTGTAGATTCTTGTGATTGTTTTTCTTCCGAACTTCTAATTAAGTGAAAACAATCAATGATACGATATCCTTTAAGTAGGAATACGGGTACGCTATACTAGCACATACTAAAAATTTCTACCACGTAAACTAGAAAATCATGCAAGAAAGAGATTATAAATCGTTACTCCTAAACGTATAGTGTAGCGAAAGAAGAGTTGGAACAGTCTGATCCAACGTCTCTCGCATCGAGGTAGTAGAAATAGTCGATTATCCATAAGTCCAAGGGTGAAACGCTGTGCACCAGTGTGCTAGCACCAATGCATACGATAGAGCCTTCGGAAGAAGATGGCTAGAATTTCGGTGAGTGATACGATGTACAACCAAAAGCCTCACACATGTCCTTATAAAGAGTCCCTTTGGTAAAACCTTACGCTAGGAGTCTATTAAGGTGTGAAACACATACGAACGGATCATATCCGAACTGGTTTATTCTAGCCTATTAAGTCTGCGATCATGTAGGTTCATGTATACTCGACAACGATCCGGAAACTCTTTCCAATCCACAAAATCCACAAGTCGGTAGTAGTCCCTGTAAGGACATAGCAACCTTAAACACATATAAAGATCATATAGGATGAACATATATAGTGCTCATGTGTTTATTCCTTTGTCTCATGATACTAGATTGAACTCAAGGTGAGATATCACTCAATCTTGTAGTGGAATATTTAGTTGTAGTTGACTCATCAACCAAAACCGGTATGGCCATGCACTTCCCTGATCCAAGAACATCGAGAGGCTCAGAGATATCTCTCGCGTTAAAAAGGATGGGCAAATTCCAATTTGATCACTCATATTTATGCGTATGTTTTGTAGTAAAGCCGAAAGCTACATTTATGACTACCCATTTATGAAGTAGTATTTAGCAAACTTTAAATAAACTATTACACATGTAGAAAACTATAACGACCTCAGGTCTAAGAATCCCACATACAATATGTATGGGATCAACTAATGACATTTAAGAATATAACAATTGGTGCAGCGTCTCAAGGTGAGTCGATCCAACATTATGCTCTCTAACATATATCCATATCATTGATTTGGTATCTCATATCTATGATCCAAGAAATATGATCATTAATCAATACATATACTGATCTATAAATTATAAATGTCTCATATAATGATATAAGATCAAAGATATTTCGAATAACGTCGTAAACACAAATAGAAAGCTTCACGAACAAATTATATACTTATTAATAAAAGTTCATAAATATAGAAGCAATATAGTTATATCTAGGATTACTCGAGTATATCAGTGACAGTTTCCCCATTATTTCCTACTCCCTTACCGAGGAAGAAAGAAAAAGGATTTCAGCTTAAAACCACATTACTTGGCTATAGGGCCAGCTCAACATGTGGCATGAACCCACTGGACGAGATGAGAACGACGAATGGGCTCTACGTCAAGGGGAGAGATGTTTGACACGACGTGGTGACGTGGCGGCAGCGGCCCCACCGGTAAGGTCCAGCTGCATACGTAGCTACGTACGTACGTGTCGACTCCTACACCATGAGCGTACAGCTTCCATGCTCCTACTACAGTTAAATGAATTAATTATGCATAGGTCATCGTGTCCGTGACGACTTCGTAGTACAATCCATTTTGGACAAATTTAATCTTATAACTAGGAAGCTTCTTATTACTGTGGTGAGACTAGGGGTGTAAACGGAGCCGATAATTTTCGTCCGTCCGATCGACCGAAGGTATACAGAATGGATACGGAAGAGATACATAGCTATCTGACACTATCCGTGTCCGACTCCGACTCCGAGGAAAAAATATGGAATAGGATACGGGATAAGTGATATCCGTCCGTATATATCTGTATGTCAAATGATATGAGAAAGTCTGTTATGACTTCACCTAGGAACAAAATAATATATAGACAGATTGTCATATCTAAACAAGCGGGAGTACTGAGTGTTCTTCCTTCAACATCTCAGTAATTAGTCTCTCCATGTTTGCTCTGATTGTACCATATTGTCCAATGTCCTGTGCAAAGAAGCGGATAATTTTCATCCAACCGACCGTCCGAAAGAATATGGAATGGATACGAAATGGAGAAATAAATATCCGATATTATCCGTGTCCGACTCCGACTCCGAGGAAAAAATATAAAATAGGATACATGATAAGTAATATCCGTCCGTATCCATTCCGATTGCACCCCTAGGTGAGACCATTCCAACCATCGGCTCTGGAGCAGACGATCACGATCCAACAGGCCACACCAGAAAGTTCACTAGGAATGGCTTTGACAGATCAATCTGAGGGCATGTTTGGCAACAGCTGCGGCTTATGGCTTTTGGCTGAAATTTTTGAATTTTAGCTGTTTACGGTACAGATTACGGAGAGAGAGATATTCACTTGCTATTTTGGATGGTATAGATGTTGGACTTTTAACGTGTACATCGTTTAACTTGTAGACCCCGTCTTGAGAAAATACTCCGTTTAAAAGTCAGGTACTATAGTAAAAGTCAAAAGCCACTAGCTTCGGAGAAAAAGAACAGACCCTGAGCCCAATCCATCACGGCCATTACTCATGGGTCATGAGACATGATCGGATGGCTCCTACACCTAGGGTTTCATGAGTCATGTGCAGGTCCATAATGCCACCAACATGAGCATGCATGCCATCGAGTGATGATAAAAGCCCTAACACATGACGACCCAAAAGAGGAATTGTTGCTTAGTGCACAACTTGATCATCATGATAATCATCATCAACTAAGGGCTTTTTTTTGTTTGACTAAATTTTGATGCGAATCTGCAAATATTTTGAACCGCACCCAAATAATTAACCATAATTGTTCTAGCTAGGAAAAAAAAGGGTGCACTAATGTACTTCGAGTGCTCATCTTGCTTTCTTGGCTTGCTTCATATTATATAAGCAGGAGTAGATCGTGCCTTGGTCCAAAGGGATGCAAGTTTTTTTATCATTCCAATTTCCAAGTAAGGTTGGGTAGTCAACAATATGTAGTTTAGGTCGTGCGCCTGCAGCATTTTTCAATTCATAGCCATGGATGAGCTTAACCACTATACATAATATATCATTTTGTAACTAGTACCTCGTAATATATAGAACCATCACATCTTTCTGTGAATCAAGAGCTCATTTTCATTGCTTAGAAACAGGATTACACTTGTCTTTTTTTCACTTATGACTGATGGCTTATAGTTTATACTACAGTAACTAATTTTTACACGACGTATTTTTCAAAGTAGGATCAACAGAAATATTATAGTAAAAAGTGTACTGAGTTCAACTGTACCGGCCAAAATCGTATGCACCTATTTTTCTCTATATACTATATCTCGTAAACAGTCAGAATTCAAAAAATTAAGCCATAAGCCGTGATATGCATGTAAATACTAATGTTTTTGCATGTGAATGTAACTCGTTTTTGTAAGATGTTAAATTTCAATTGTGAATTGTAATGGGTCATATGCTAATATATCCTTTATCATTTAAAATTAACCACCAAGGCAACATCGTTGTGAAGCGTGTGAAACAATGACATTTCGATAGCAGGATACTTTTGAAGTGCTTGTAGAACAAAATTCGATTCCATCGCAAGAAATTCTCAAAGAACAATCAAAGAAAGATCAGAAAAGTTAGCACATAAGAGGAGTGAGTGCCTGCGTACTTCAAGAGGAAACTGCGTCGATCTCACATGCTCTACTTATTTATATTACGAGCGTGTTTGGCTTGAAGGCAAACTTTGCGACACTTTGCCACCATTTCTTTAGACGAGTTTCACCAAGTTAAGACTGGTGTTTAGTTGCTAGCCATAGTTTAAGCATAGCAGATTTCTTTCAGCTGAGTCTCATCCGTCATAGTTTTAGGTGGTGTAAAGTTGGGCTGAATTTTAGTGACTTATGATTGAATTTTTACTATAATTGGCTGAAATTACACTGTAGCTGATGGTGGCTTATTTGACATAATTAAATTTAAAAAAATAAAAATAGAAAAAATAAGTTAGCTCATCATATATAATACAAACGAATACAGGAAAAAAAGAACCGATAAAAATGTAGTAACAAGATTCTCCCAGACAAATTTAATTTTGATTGTAGGGTTATTTTTCTCAGCCACAAGTTTAGCGGATTTCTTTCAGCTGAGTCTCATCCGTCATAGTTTTACGGCAAGATTCTCCCAGACAAATTTGATTTTGATTGTAGGGTTATTTTTCTGGGCCACAAGTTTAGCAAAATAACCAAAAAAAATGTAGTAACATATGTATTCTTGTGGTGTGAACCAAAGGCTACGGATGCATCGCGTGCAACAAACAAAAATGAATAGTGTATCTCTCTCCTCTCTCTCTCTCTCTCTAGTCCTGTCCTCTCTGCTTCTCTTGCTCCCAAGAAGCCTCCAGAGTAGGAGTCAAAATTCGTCAGCGCGTATGGTTTTCCACGCACCGAATCGAAATCAGACGCCGTGAAGCTTCACGAGGCCACGTGCACCTCTTGCTCGCTCTGGGCAACGGCAGTACGAAACTCGATCTTGCCGTAACCAGGATCGTAATTATATTCGCTGCCGTGCTTAAGAGTAGCTTGCCATGCACAACTTCTGTCATCTCTGTTTGATATGCTTAGTTTACTGTCGTTGAAAAATACAGCATGAAAAGTGCTATGATGGTATCTATATGTTTGCCTCACATTGTATTTAGCTCGAAAGTGTAGGAAATGTTGGAGTATAAGGTTAACGGTTCAAGGTTTTAGTTGAACTACCAGAACTAAGAGGTTCTAAATTCGAAACTTGGTTAATATTTTTTTTGTTTTTTTTACTTGATTTTCTTGAATATGTGCCGTTAAATTTTTGAAAGTTTGACTGCTAATAGATTTAAAACTATCTAGATTTGCTATACTAAAATTATATATTTAGATTTATCGTTAAAAATATTTTCATAATATTATAATTTTATTAGTATATATTAGTATAACGTCATAAAAAGTAATGATCATTGTCACATCTCTAAGACCGTGACAAATAAAAAAACGAAGTAAATATAATTTTTAAAAATAATTGCAGCTCACTTTCAAGCTATCCAGATGGCTATTAGGACACAGAGTCTTACTTCAGTGTTCAAGCACAATGAGAACAATCCAAAACGAATCATACCCATTCTAGTGTGCCAAATGCATCCAATACACAGGCTTAAAAGGGTTAGCGACAATGCTGGGGCAGCTAATCCTACCATTCGTCTTGCATTATACTACGTTACTGTGATGCCAGATCATCTTAGTGTGGCTAATCACAAGTTTGCTTGTGCCTTTCTACTTGCTTGATAGGGATGCAAAATGGAATAAGGATTTTGCGTCTTGGCCATAAATTCCTTAAGGCCTATCGATGTCTCCTTGTGACTATGTGCTTACACAAATCTCTGGCCATAATATGTTGTTGTAGCTGACGGCTCCGATTGCAAGATTCTCCTTCTAATTATTGGGTAGATAGACATCGCAGAGATTAATGGGAAGCCATGCATTGGCTCAAGACAATTGCCACAGAACAATCAAGCCTTAACACGGTATGAGGAGAGAGAAACGAAGCTTATCTCAATTTAGTGAAAGTGACAAGAGTTCCGAGATCATAGGTTAACCATACAATCATTGAAACCTTACAAAACTTGTTGACGAATTTTAGAGATGGAGGGAGAAAATGATAAATTTTGCTCCGTACCATTGCAATTGCCCTCATGTTGAGCCTTTTCGCAATGGCATTTCACAACAAAATGACGATTGTAATAGTTCGGAGCAAATTTACTCAGGTTTAAATGCACTTGCAGATGGAATTTGTGCTCCACTCGAAACATTTTTGGGAAGTAGGACCTAATTTTCAGATTTGAAAGAGATGAGACCGAGTTGAGACAATTTTGAAGGATTTGGCGCTCCTGGTTTTTTAAATTTGCAATGGGTGAGGTTTAGCCATGAAATTCAAAAGGAGTATAACCAATGTCGATAGTTTCTCAAGAATGTAAATAGAAAGGGAATTGATATGTGTAAGACGTCCGACCGAACGAATCATTCAAACACCTCACACACTAAAACCCACGACCACATCCTCTCTCCTTCATTCTTCCCTTACCTCCCACCAGATCCACCCCCCCCGCGCCTCCTCCTCTTCCACCTCCGCCTCCCACCTCCTCCTCACACCCATGGTCGTTCGCCGCCCAAACAGTCCGCTATACGGATCCGCAAGTGTGGATCCCGCCTTCTCGACTCCGCATACTCCTCTGCATCGCCCGCCCTAGTGCCCCGATTGGAGCTCCCGCTCCTGCACCCGCACGCCCTACCCCGAATCCCGCGCAAGGGGCGCTGACTTCACAGCCACAACTGCCACCTGGGATTCACGCTGGACAAGCTCCACCGTCTTTTCCTCCCAGCGCCGGATCCATGCCACGCACGCCACCTTCCCGCCGCCCGCCGCCGCTGTACCAAGGCCTTGCTACCGCCTGCCATGGAGGTAGATGTTTATTTTGTTGTAACATTTTTATTTCATGTATACAACAATCAGCAACAACCCGTGTAACATCGAGATTTTTATCAAACATTTTTGTTGCATATATGGCCGAGAAATGTTGCACACATAGCAAAGAAATGTTACGCCTGACCGTACGGAGCTAGCGCCCGGATAGGACGTCCGGGCTCTAGCAAATCCTAAATAGAAAACTTGACATGAAATGCGATAGCCTTAGGGCAGAATTTGAACCAGTCCAGATCCCATCAAGCATGAGCAAACAAGATTGCCCTGTCCTGACACACACTAGAAGCCAGAAGAAGCCCTCAACACGAATTGCAGGCCATGGAGGGTTCACATTAACTCCTCCCATTCCCAATCCAACCATGACCAGTTAATTAATTGCATCTGTTATCCGGTTATGGCACAACCGGCCGCCACGAAGAGAATACTCTAAGCCGCCGATATGTTAACATAACTAAAAAAAAAATTGGTATGTTCCTGATGACAACAGTGTTCATGGCTGCAACCCAACAAGCACCAATGGACACAGGAATCTTCCTGTGTTTGGCTGGCCTTTGTCCCTTTAGAGGACATGGATCCAACCTAAGTGCAATTTGCCCCATGGACTGCCATAGAAATGTTATGGGAAAGCAAAGCAAGGATCGATCGATAGATTAATTGACTAATTAATTATCGAAAGCTGAAATGCAATGCCATCAGTAGTTGTTCGCACATTGCAGTAGGTGTCTTTTTTCTTTTCTTTTTTTTTTGCCAAAGATTTTGCCACAAGGTGTGCCATGTTGCATTGCGACTTTGCGAGTGTGAGCGTCGCTCTGTCTAATCCTATTCATGTGTTGGAATGATGATTCAAAAGGAATCAATCGTCTGGGATAGAAAAATGGAAGGGACTCCTGTCGGGACACACCTCCCTGCTGTTCTTGCTGTCTTGCGTCTCCACGTGCTCTAGGAGTTGCCGAGAAGGTCCCAACGAAAATCAAATCTGTTCCCAAACCTTCTGTTAAGGATTTGATTATCAAGCAATCACTGGGGAAACCTGTGTGTTGAGGTATATAAAAGTCCACAAATCTTGTTCTGACATAAGCTAACACTCCAAATGCCACAAGTAATTGCGCCCTAACAACTAAGCAAGCGTAGCCTCTCTCACTTTTTTTTTTCTGATGTCAGAATTATCTCTTTTTTTTCCTGTTCTTTTTTTCCAGCACTTTTTTTTTCTGATGTCACAATGTTGGAATCAGCATTCAAGTTAGGGTTCACCTCCAACTCCAAGCAGATTTTGGGGCGTCTTGATCGATCCACACACACGTCTTCCCAGCTTGGGCTGTGAAAGAAGAGATGGTGGCTACTTTTTCATAGCTACTGAAGTGAAGTAAAGAGTTTTTGCTCTCGCTCAGAAGAAGTTTTTTTGAAAAGGCTCCGAATAAATTTATGCTCCGATTCAATCTCCCTCCAGTCGCCGTTCTGAATCCTACATGTAGCCATTGCTGTAAACAACGCATGAATAATTGGCTACTCAATGTCTTGATGCAGGAGTGCTTTGAGAAGCACTCACCAAAAGATACAAAGAAAATCTTGTGCTAGTTAGCGACACTACAGAACACACGAGCAGCAAGACACACCGATGATCCCCTTGGGCGACAAAACCTGGGCCGACATTTCAAGGGGGCAAGAAATCCTAACAGAAGTCCCTGGCCTCTGTATTTGAACCAAAATGCAACTGGGCATGCCAAATTAGTATCCAATCAGTCAAATTCACCCCAGGATGTACAAAACCATCGAACCAACGAGACTGGCCATAACATGCCGTGCAAGTAGAAACTTCCCGTTCTACCATTAACAGTTGGAACAGGCCAAAAAAAACTGCTACCGAGACGGCTATTTGGGTGCATGCAGATCACACCGAAGGGAAGAACTTGTTCAGATTGAAAGGCAAAGAGTAGAATTCCTCGCTCCTGGTGTCCGTCTTGAAGCTCCTGAACTTATCCCACCAGTGGTAGCCCCTGTCCCTTCTCACCGCGTTGTCACGCCTGTGGATGGTGTTGTCCAGGAAGTATGCCACAAGCCCTGCAACAAACGGCTTCGACGAGAACGGTATGTTTATCATATCGTTGAACTGTCGAAACAATGAGCAGAACCCTATCAGTGACCTGCACAGGGTTTAACCGTAAAGGAATATAGCACAGAGACGGAAGGATTCTTCCACGTACCCAACGAGCACCAGTGTGCACCGGGCCATAACCCGCAACGGATGTATACTCGTTGAAGTACTGAGGAACTGATAAGCCCATGAAGAAAGAGAACCCCAAAATGAACTTGGTCCTGAAGCTGTTGAGATTGCAGAACTGAAGGAAGCTGAGACCACATACACCTGCAAATGGAAGCATTGATAACATTGGAAACAACAATGGATAACAAGCGCTGGAAATGATCACAAATATCCTGTTGAAGGATGATAGATATCTGGACCTACCAATATATGCAAAGAAAATGCAATACAGAGCAGCAAATATTGGCAATGGAATTGACGCGAAAATTGCTCCAAATTTCCCTGGTTTAGCAAAAGAAATATGATCAGCATAACAATGTACATAAGAAAACAAAAAGTATAAATGCGAAAAAACCCACATGTTCCGCATGCCAACTATGTAATACACTAAAGCAAGTCTATAATGAATGTGAAGGTACAATCACAATATCAAAACTAAGCAACCAATACTCATTGCTGTGAGGACTACCTATCAGTGTGCCCTACTCGAGTTTGCTTTGTGCAAATATACTCTTTGTTAAACTTATAAACCTAAAGTGAAAAGTTAGAAAACATGGTACATTACCAAGAATAGAGAAGAAAATCATGAAGCCAGCAGATATTTGCACTACTCTCCGGCTGCCAACATGTGTCAAAGCTAGTAAACCAGCATTTTCGCTGCAAAGACCAAAAATATGAATACTTAGACACAAACTGAAAGAAAAGCAGTAACCCAAGCAATCAAGGGCTGCTGGTTTATAGTAACATCTCACTTACACTGACACTGCAGTTCCATTGGCTGTCCCGAAAAATGCACCCAGTAAGGTACCAATACCCTGCAGATGATACCAATGTTGATAATAAAAAAAACTAGTGATAAAAGAAAATGATGTTTCTGGTGTGAAGGTAATAATCGACTTATTTACCTGCCAACCAATGCCCCGGCCAAGAACTGAGGGAGGTATCATAGTCGCGCTTGCATATCTTGAGACAGCAATGAAGGTCCCAGTTGACTGAAAGGTAGCACATTGTTTGTTAGATTGTTAATTATAACTAACTACTAGCAACTCACACACTATTTTTCACTTTTAGGTAAGCTGTGCAGACAAACCTCTACAAGAGCAATAAATGAGGCCATCATCATCGCAAAAGATTCGCCAGCATCAAATGTTGGAGCTCCCCATTGAAAAGGAAACGGGACTCTTATCCTACAGCAATTTTTCAGCACTTCTATAATGAATTTTATCAACACAAGGGTCTACACAAAAAGTGATGTAATCCTCATTAACTGTTTACCAAGGAGCTCCGCTGATAAGTCCAGAGCGGTCAACACGACAATGCACTTGTGTCTTTGGTCGGGAATTCTTGTATGCACCACTAGCAGTGAGAATGTATGCATACAGCCACACAATAGCGATGGTAAAAATTACAGCAAATCGGTCGAACACAGGCTTTGCCACATGTATAACATGAGGTAAATACTGTAGAAAGGACATACAATTAGTACATGACCTTCAGCAACAATGGCTACTTGTGTGCAAAGGCATGACAACGGATGTTAGTACCTGAGAAAATGTGAGCAGTAGAATGATTTCCGGAAGCCCAATTTCCACACACTTCGCAACCTGCAGGAATGGCAATACTACAATCAATCTTCTAAAGAGGTAGGGAAGAGTAAAGATTAAAGAATCATGCGACAGAGACATCAGAATGATCTCTATAATAAATGTAGCGAGTTAACGCTTACCCCTGGAAAACCAAGCTCGTAGAGCCCAAATCCAGCAAGTGAGATCAGTGGAACAGCAGACAATGGACTTAGCAATCTGCCAAAGGAGCGAACAACAGTCAGGCCACAAACCGAAATGATGCAATGTGCAACGGCAGTCAAACCTGCAACCTGAAATACTAATATTGTACGATGTACAACCAAAAGTTCAAACAGAGGACAATGATCCCTACCTAACTACATTGCGCCAGAGGCCACTAAAACCAAGTATGATCTGAATTGTCGATGCAATGATGAGCGCGCCTTGTGTTCCTCGCATGGTCCGCAAGAATTTCTTCACAGCAGTAACAAAATCGGGTTGACTTCACAAGGAAATCCCACAGAGCCCGTGACAGCACTAATATGTAGATCAAGCTATTCGGAAGTTGGAACTACCTCATGAGGGTCTGCTTCGTTGCTGTAACGGCCGGCCAAGATGATGGAAATGGTCGGCGCAACAACGGTGTAGGATCCACCCATCACAGCCGGAAGACGAGTCCCAAAGAACGATTGGAACAAGGTGTTTATGCCCGCGACAAACAGCAGCGTCTGAATCACCCGAGCCTTCTCCTCCTGACAGAGGCAATGAAATACAGCCTCAGTTCAGCAGTTTGTCATGCAAAGACCACCACAAGTTCAGCTCAAATCTTAGGCCTTCTCTATCATCTTCAAATGCATATTTAAGCAAACAAAAAGGCAACCAAGATTGAGAACATGGAGTGGTTTTCAGGTGGTTAGGGGCTCACATTTCCTCCTCCCATCTGGGGAACGAGAGCACTCGGTATTATGACAGACGTGCCCAGCATCACAAGGTAGTGTTGGAATCCAAGTATGATGGCCTCAGCTGCAAACAAGAAATCGATTCATCAATAGGTTAGGTGATAGCCACCACCGAAGCAAATTAAGAAATTAGAATCAATCACAGAATCACACCCCCATTCCACACAACGACAGTGGAAAACATCAACATCAACGGGGAAAACCTACACGGCAAGAACATAAATGCCGAAGTACAAAGAACAATCCAACATTGAAACCGAAAGGTCATTAGTGATTGGTGAGAGAAAGAGACGTACGCCAAGGTGGTGGGCTTGTGATGCAGTAGGACACGCTCGGCAGCTGGTCCTTCACCGGGTGCGGGTGCAGCTCCTCCTGCTTCGGCGGCGGCGCTGCCCCTCCTCCGGCCATCCTCGTCTCTTCCCAAAACCCAAACTCTTCACCTCACCACACTGATTCACTCCACTCCACTCAAAAAAGAGGAGCAAGAAGGGGAAAAAATGCAAGAACCAAGAACGAGCAGTCCAAGAACCAGAATACACTGGAACAGGGCACAGAGCAAGGAGACTAGCGATTCTTTGCGTGCAAAGAGGACCAAGAACCAAGGACCCAAAGAAGAAAGGAACAACCGCTACAAGAAAAGGCGCAAGGAAACTGAGGAAAGGGAGTGCGTGGTTGTGCTGCTGCTTCTTGCTCCTCCCTTTTTCTCCTGCTCTCTTCTTCTTCCCCCACACAGGAGTGGAGCGGCACTCGTCGTAGCTACTACTCAGCTCGAAGGAAGCTACAGTTCACACACAGGAGAGGAGAGGCCTCTCTGTCTCCATTGCTTTCATCCCTCTTCTCCCTCTCTTTCTCGCTTACTGCTTTCTTTTATCTACTCATGGGATTGGAGTTCGCCCTGCGTCGTCGCCACCCACGACAATGCGCTCTGCTCTTCCCAAGGAGAAATCTTTTGCACCGTAAAGGAGGTGGCAGAAGCCAGAGAGGCAGAGGGGGAGAGCTTTTCCTCCTACCGCAGTGCAGAGCTTTTCTGCTTTCGCTGCTGCTCTGCTTTTCTGCTCTAATGGAGGAGGGAGGGAAGGAGGCATCCAGGGTTTTTTTTAATCATGTGTTCTATTTTATATTAGATTTAATAAAATACTTTGTGATGTATTTTTTATATGCGGGTTCTGAATTCATATGTAAATAAAATATTATAGAGCATTTTAAAAAATATATATGAAAGATGAGATAAATAATCAAATATTTATGGGCAAAAACGTTCCTACTGCCGTCGAAATGAACCGTCGCGTGCACGTTGTGGCGTTGCGGTTGCCTGCGCTCCTTGTTCGGAGGGAGCTCTTCACGTGTGACCAATCGTCTGATCATCGAGAAATTGATCGACTACTCGAGCTGAGGCCCCATTTGCAATTGGGAAAATTTTACATGCTTTCGTTCCTTTCCACATGATGTAGTACTACGATTATCCCTTTGTTCGAAACCGGGTCTTAGTGTGAAATATCCGTGAGAGATTTCTTTTTAGACCTGTACGATGCAAATTCGATCCCGGTTTTTAAGACAGAGGGAAACCTCCCCATGTGCTCGCTTGAACTGTTGGGAATCTGTTTGGATTGTAAGTGTTTTATAGAATTTACAATGAAACAGTCCCATTTCTGCAGAAAATTCCTGTGGATAATAAGGCTATATGGCATATTTTAACCCATGATTATAAAACCATAAAAAAACATAACCAAAGAACTAGATGTGATGGAACTATAATACTTGTTCTATCCAAGTTTGTAAGTTGTATTTTTTTCTAAACACTATATGGCATATAAACCAAGGAGATATTAGAAATGACTAAACTATCCCTAATTATTATCTCTAAACACTATATTCAATGCATGCATGTAGAGAACATAAAATAAAACGGGATATTTATTATGGATATATAGAAAACTTCATATTAATTTTGCATTAAAATATGAAATACGTCATATATTTATGGACAAGAATATTTAAAACTATACTCCCTCCGTTCTTTTTCACTTGACTTCCTAGAATACGTGCCGTCAAGCTATCTAAAGTTTGACCACCAATAAATTTAAGACTATCTAATTGACTATACGAAAATTATATAATTAGATTTGTCATTAAAAATACTTTCATAATATTAGAATTTTATTAGTATATCTTAATATAAAATTATAAAAAATAATGGTCAAAATCGTATCTCGAAGACCATTAAAAAACGTCATGTAAACGTCACATGAACAGTGCCTCCAAAAAGGTGTGCATCATAGGCTTTGAAATCGGGC
This sequence comes from Bonia amplexicaulis, assembly GCA_036346245.1. Classification (NCBI taxonomy): domain Eukaryota; kingdom Viridiplantae; phylum Streptophyta; class Magnoliopsida; order Poales; family Poaceae; genus Bonia; species Bonia amplexicaulis. The sequence goes on from CM070756.1 coordinate 6,433,520, forward strand.
GGGCTGGCTACCCACTGGCGAGCTGAGCCACCCGAGCAAACGATCGGTCGTAATTATGTGTCCATGTTAGAGATGTTGTATTTCTCTGTTCTTCTTCTGTGCATGTTCATGTATGGATCTGAGAGGGGAGAGGAGAGGGAGAGAGATTACCATCCGATTGTGTGGAGGGTTAGACATCGCGGGTTCGTCGGCGATCTGCGCAAAGCGCGCGACGGTCGGGAAGAGGTGGACGGTCACGGCGGCGCTGCTCGGTGAGGTCGACGGCGACGGCGATGGAGCTTCCGTCGCGAATCGCGGCCCTCGATCGGTCGGAATATTGGTGGGGTTGGCGGTGCGATCAACCTCGTGACTAGAGCCCGGCCCCACCCTCTATTTATAGCGCAGTGACAGGGCCCATCGGCCAAAGTGGGTGGAGCCCCGATCGTATGCGGGTCAAGGGCCCGATTAGCCGTTATTAATCGGGAGAGATCATTCTAACATTCTCCCCCTTGATCTCCTCTCATACTTTATCCTTAATTACTTTTGCCTTTACACATTCCATCACAGATTAGTGCATAGAACATGTCTCATCGTCACGGTCAATCGCCGATAGATTCAACAGCTACAATACACCTCTTTGTTCTGAAATAGTTACTTTAATACTTTGGGCCATCTTTTAGTCCAGGAATCATAGGCTTTCCCTTAAACCCATGCCGGCTACATGTTCTCTGAACACGTTGGGTGGTAAGCCTTTGGTAAGCGGATCCGCTAACATCTTTGCGGTACTTATATGCTCAAGACTTATAATTTGATCCCGAACTTTATCTTTCACAACATAATACTTTATGTCAATGTGTTTGGCAGCACCACTTGACTTATTGTTGTGGGCATACGTTCTTCGGGTTCATTATCGCAGACAACTTAAGTGGTCTATTGATGTCGTCAACCACTTTTAAACCGGTATGAACTTCTTAAGCCGTTCACCCGCCTGTAGCCTCATAACATGCTACAAACTCGGCATACATTGTGGACGATGTAGTGACGGTTTGCTTTGAGCTTTCCACGATATAGCTCCTCCGCGAGAGTGAATACATATCCGGATGTAGACTTTCTATCATCTCCGCAAAATCGAATCAGATACCCCACTATATGGAGTGAAACCGATTTTACGTATGTCGAAGATGAGGCCTTTTGTTCCTTGCAAATAACGCAAGACTTTCTTTATCAATTTCAATGTTCTATTCGAGATTGCTCGAATCGCCAAGTAACCCGGTAACAAACGCTAAGTCAGGGCGCGTACACACTTGAGCATACTGCAAACTTCCGACAACTGAAGCATATGGAACCGCTTTCATTTGATCGATCTCATACTGGTTCCTGGGGCATTGAAAATCCCATATCTATCGCCTTGACTATAGGTGCGGTGAAGGACTACATTTATGCATACCAAATTTCTTTAATACTCTCTATGTATGCCTTTTGTGACAGTCCCAATACCCTCTTGTTTCTATCCCGGTGAATTTCGATCCCTAAAACGAACGAAGCTTCACCAAGATCTTTCATATCAAAGTTTGAGGACAAAACTTCTTTGTCTCGATGAGCGCATCGACATCACTACTAGCCAAGAGAATGTCATCCACGTCTGTGATTAGGAAGATAAACTTCCCATCTTTAAACTTTGCATAAACACAGTTGTCCTCTACATTCTCTTTAAACCCAAATTTTCTTATTGTACTGTCAAACTTCAAGTACCACTGTCTTGAAGCTTGCTTTAACCCATAAATCGATTTCTTTAGGCGGCATCCCATTCTTTCATTTCCTTCCACAACAAAACCTTTCGGTTGTGCCATGTAAACATTTTCCTCCAAATCCCCATTAAGAAATGCCGTCTTTACATCCATTTGATGTAACTCTAAATCATAATGTGCAACCAATGCCATTATGATTCTGAAAGAATCTTTACATGAGACTGGAGAAAATGTCTCATTGTAATCAATCCCTTCTCTTTGCGTAAAGCCTTTTGCCACAAGTCGCGCTTTGTATCTTTCTACATTCCCTTGGGAGTCAAGCTTTGTCTTGTAGACCCATTTACAGCCTACTGTTTTGGCTCCTTTAGGAATAATTTCCAAGTCCCAGACTTTATTAGCCTTCATGGACCTCATTTCTTCTTCCATGGCCTCAAGCCATTTTGAAGAATTTTCGCTTCTCATGGCTTCTTCAAATGAGGTGGGATCATCCTCCATTTGAAATTCCTCTGTATGATAAATCTGATAATCATCAGAAATAGCTGATCTTCTTACTCTTTGAGACCTCCTGGGGCCTCCACATTTGGTACATCTTCTGTTTGAGGTCATTGCTCCCCTCATCTATGGTAATTGGTTCTATATGATCCTGAAGAACAGGTTCTTCATTCTCATTAATTGTTGCCACAGAGGAACAATAACAGTCTTGGCACCACAAGATCTTGTACCGTCGATTGTAGCGACAGCAGTAGTGCGAAGAATGGCTCTTGAATCATCGGAGTGGGCGCATACGCCCGCTTCTCTTCAAGGTCAAACTTTCGAGCTACCATACTCCCCCTCATCATTTCATCCTCTAAGAAGACAGTGTGTCTCGTTTCTACAAACTTTGTATATCCGTTCGGGCAAGAGAAACGAAAACCTTTGACTTTTCGGGTAGCCAATGAAATGGCAACTTCATCGCTTTGGGATCAAGTTTCCCAAGGTTTGGGTTAAATACTTTAGCCTCGCAGACTCCCCACACATGTAAGTGGTTTAGTGAGGAACTCTTCCGTCCACATCTCGTGCGGTGTTTTGGGCACCGACTTACTAGGCACTCGTTGAGGATATGAATGGCGGTTTTCAACGCCTCCATCCATAAACTCAACGGCGGTGTGGAGTAGCTCATCATGCTTCGCACCATATCTATCAGGGTACGGTTGCGTCTTTCAGCTACTCCATTTTGCTGAGGTTCGTCCGGTGTAGAATACTGGGCCACTATTCTATTTTCTGTAAAACCTTGCAAAGGTCCGTGAACTTGTCCATATGGGGTATGTCGATCGTAGTACTCCCCACCACGATCGATCGGACTATCTTAATCTTTAAATCGTGTTGGTTTTCAACTTCAGCCTTAAATATCTTGAATTTATCCAAGGCTTCATTTCTTTCTTTGATTGGATAAATATATCCATAACGGAGTAATCATCCGTGAATGTTATGAACGAGTCATATCCATCCACACTTTTCACGAAAAAGGACCACAAATGTCTCGTGTGAATAATTTGTAGAACTCCTGTGCTTCTTTTGGCGTCTTTCTTAATTTTCTTTACATATTTTCCTTTAATGCATTCTCTGCATTGTTCTAAGTCTGAGAACTCTAATAGAGGAAGAATATCATTCTTAACTAGTCTTTCTATTCTCCCCTCGAAATATGGCCTAAACAACGATGCCATAATTTCGACGACGCATCTAGAGTTCTCTTTCGTTTCCTGTTTACATTCGTAGACGAGGATTCATTTATGAACGTAATAATGTTCTCACCTTTCTTTGACATAATCATCTTCAAGAAATCGGACAATCTTTCTTGTAGTGTCCGTCTTCTTGCAAAGTGAAGACACTGATCTTTCTCCACTGTGAAATTATTCTGTTGAGGCTGAAAAACAAAGGCTTTTCTCTTGTTCTTTGAGGAGAAGTTACTGTTGAAGTTCCTTTTCTTGTTATCCTTCACATAGTTGATAGAACCACCATGTGAGGATTTAAATCTTTCCTCCTCTTGCACACACATAGCTATGCACTTTTCTAAGTCCCATTTCTCAGTGCATATTGTAGTTGACAACAAAAGTGTCAAACTCTTTCGGCAAAGAAGCAAAAACAAATGAATAAGGAACTCATCCTTGAGAGCCAAATCCATTGGTTTAAGCTTGGATGCCAAGTTACTCATCCTTAGTATGTGCTCTCTTATGCCACCGCCACCACCGTAGTACCTTTCACACAAGTCGCTTAATCACCGTAGCATAAGTCTTTGAAGAGACAGTAAACTGACTCTTTATTTTATCAAGGTACTCTGTGACAATGTCACACTCTGCGATTGAGCCCACAATTGCAGGCTCAATCGTGTTCTTTATCACAGCCAAACATTTCTTGTTGGCAGTGACCCACTTTTTATGATCAAGATCATATGACATCTTTATGGGAGCAAAGTCCTCTCAGATATAGTGAGAACATTTATAATAACAATAATAACAACAACGCAAGTCTTGATTTCAACGTTGGTTAAAATTAAAACATACAGTCGTTTACGCATTAAATCTACATCACCGTTGGGCAGAAATAGAAATAATGCATAAAATCATCAATTAAAATTATAATACTTTTAACAGCAAAATTATATGCCTTATTTTAACGTTGGTCAAAAATACGACATACAATTTCATTTATACATTAAATCTACATCACCGTTGGGCAGAAATAGAAATAATGCATAAAAACTTCAATTAAAATTATAATAATGTTATTATCAACGTTGGTCAGAAAATAACAATATCATAATTAATCAGAATTTTATCTGTTTTTCCAAAATTAAATTCTCCCGTTGGTTCGAATTTAATAATGAAAATTAATCAATCATTAACTTTTGCAGCGGAAACATGAAATTATTCAAAAATAATTCATTTTCAGAAGCAATATTACTGTACATATTTAATCTCTGTAAAAATAACACGTTGGTGCAAAATTTTACAGAGATTTTATTCATTTATTTCATTCAAAAAGAAAAATTGCTTCTGAAAATAAAACACTCCGAAGGCTGGAGTTAAAGGCTTGCGCCACCGGACCCGAAAACAAAACGTGCGGCCACTGCCCAAGGCACGCACTCAGTCCATACGGTTCAACACCACATGCACCGACGCCTGACTCCTGACTGGTCAAAGATATTCTCCACCACTCATCTACTTCCCCAAAAAAAAAATGCACACCAAAAATCCCGCTCCACTTTCATCCGCAAAAAACGGATCTGAACATTTGGGCGAGCATGGGTGCGGCTCCCTCAGGAGCCCGGGCGGAGGAAAAAATGCGCAGGGGAAGAGCGTCGGCTGCATGCGCGCGGTAGCGGCGCCGCAAGGCATGGGGCAGCGGGCGTGGAGCGCGGCGGGCGGCAGTGGCGCAGCGGAGCGGTGCGGGCGAAGCGGCGGGCGGCGAACGGAGCGGCCGACAAGAAGAAGAGCGGCGCCGGCAAAGACGGCCAGCGCAGCGCGCAAGCGCGGGGTGCGCGGCGGCGCTCATGCGGGCGGCGCGCCGCGAATGGCGGAGTTGGCGGCCTCGGCGACTTCGCGGCGGCAAGCAGGCCAATGGGCGGCCGAGCGCAGGGCGGGCCGGACCGGCGGCGGGGCGGCGCAGCGGACGGCAGCGGCGGCGCGAGCGCGCGCGTGGCGCGGGTGGCGCCGAGAGCGGCGGTGCGGCCGAGGCGCCGGGCCGAGCCGGCGCGCAAGCAAGAGGCCGAGGACCCGCGAGCAGCGACCGATGGCGGCGCGCGGCCGGCGCGAAGACGGTGCGAGGCAACCGGGCGGCGGCGGCGCGACGCTGGCCGGCGGGTGGCTCGATACCAATGTTGTATTTCTGTTCTTCTTCTGCATGTTCATGTATGGATCCGAGAGGAGAGGAGAGGAGAGAGATTACCATCCGATTGTGTGGAGGGTTAGACATCGCGGGTTCGTCGGCCGCGATCCGCGCAAAGCGGCGACGGTCGGGAAGAGGTGGACGGTCACGGCGGCCGCTCCGGTGAGGTCGACGGCGACGGCGATGGAGCTTCCGTCGCGAATCGCGTCCTCGGATCGGTGCGGAATATTGATGGGGTTGGCGGTGCGATCAACCTCGTGACTAGAGCCCGGCCCCACCCTCTATTTATAGCGCAGTATGACAGGGCCCATCGGCCAAAAGTGGTGAGCGCCCGATCGTATGCGGGTCAAGGGCCGATTAGCCGTTGGGCTAATCGGGGAGAGATCATTCTAACAGTGATTAGTGCCTAACTAATTAGCTGTGCATATATGTATGTATATGTGAGTCCAAGACTTCGCGATTTAATCACGAAACGCGCTACTCTAATGTCGGGATTGCTAAAAGGAAAATTTTGGGTGCATGTGTGTATTTGTTTCAGGGATAGTTGGCTATATAACTTCAAATCATATGCTTTTTTTAGGTTAAATTTTGAGTTGAATAAACTAGAAAAATAATCATGTTTGACGACAATGCTATTTTTGTGCTCTTATTATTTCTTACCCTAAAATTTCATCTACGCTCAAGGGTGATTCGTTTCTTCAGTTCTTGCGTTGTTGCGCACTTGGGTACGTAGGAGATCGTCTACCTATCTTCGCTGCTATTGGTTCCGTTCGTGAGTCGCCTGCGAGGTAGGGAAAGCAGGAATGCATATGGGCGAGGTAGCGTGGCCTGGGTTTGTGAACTCCTGAACTCAATCGCTGCTGCCGTGTGAACGCGTGTTGCGGCGGTTGCTGCTGTTTTGGCGTGGAGAACAGGCACAGAAGCGCTGTCAAATCCTCTACTGCTGCCGGTATTCAGTTGGTAAGGAATTACAGGTTTCTTTACACGCTAAAACCTGTTGATTCTTGTGCTGCCGAGAAAGATCAAGTAGTAGCTGGCTGACCAAACCAAGTGATTACTAGTTGTTGTTGCTAATTATTTGGTACGTGAGAAGGGAAGACATGGAAAATTATGGGAAGAACCTGTTCCGTGGCAGACCCAGGGAAAAAAAATCTAGGTAGGGCGAAGTCTAATGACGGATCCAGGAAAAAAACTAGATAGATTGAAGTCGAAAGCGTGAAATAAACAGTAGTACCCAAAACCAAAACAATCTATGATCAAACTATGTTGCAATCACACTAATAAAAGTATGTGATACGAAATAGAAACAACAACTACAATTCTCATGTTAACGTATGTAGATAACTGAAGGACAGTGAAAAATACCTCACTAATGAAGATTAATCCACAATTGTAGATGAGCTGTAAAACAAACAACATGTCAATTGTGAAAGATAGATAAATTAATAGTGTCACAATTCGATAATAGAATATAAAAGAAGACAAAAAATATACCAGTAAATAACTAAGTACGTCTAGGAGAACGAGGCATTTTCATTCTTCGAGTTTTCATGTCTTGAAATCATTTCTTCATTTTTTTTCACGATCAAGTCCTTTGAATATCTCTCGCTCGATATAGCACACCATCAAATCATTAAGCCAATCATTGGACATCTTATTACACAAATCGGTCTTAACAATATTCATAGCCGAAAAGTATTACAGACAATTCTATATACCAACCGTCTGTGATACTCACACATCACAGACGGTTGGTAGCTACAGGTTTTGGTTCGAGCCGTCTGTGATAGTATTTTTCACAGACGGTTCTAGTTATAAACCATTTATGACGTATTTATCACAGACGGCTCATAAATCATTTGTGATAACTTTTGATTATCACTGATGCATAAAGTAAGACAGTTCAAAAAATCGACTATGATAACAGTTTTGAACTGTTTGTGATGACTTTTTTTGTAATAGTGCCACCACGCTCACCGGCTATGATAAACCTTAAAACTACTTAACCAAAATCATACTATTAAGAAGGAGTTAGCACATTAAAGTGGGATCTAAACTTTAATCATACAACACAGCAATAAAAATGAATAAAAATTCATTATATAAAAGTCCGGAGTACATAAACCTAATTGCAAGAACTTTGTTTAGTGCTCTGAAGGTAGATCCCGATGCAATATTATGCATGCGCTAGGTGAGACAGAGATGGATGATACGTGTAATTTTGTCTCTCTTAAAAAATTGACAAGTTCATTAAGTTGACATTAGGTGCATTTCTATTTTATTAGCTTGCTTTGGGGAGGCGTATATACAAATTTCTCATGGGAGGATTCCTGAAATTGTGACTGAAAGAGAAATTTAACTACCACTCTAAGGCCCTAGATCATCCTATTCCTATCAGTAAAATCTTCAACTTTGAGTGCATTGAATTCAAATCATCCAAAGGAATACAGAATGTGGTAATAACAGAGAAATAAGTAGCTCTGCAGTGTGTAGTTAGCATAGTAGTACATAACGTGGGATCGACTTCTACAAGTAATACTTATGTTCGATGCCCATTTTGCCTTTGTCGCTAGCTAGAACCAAGCAGACAAGTGAAGAAATGGACTCACGCTTACCAACTCCAACGCCGCAGTAAAACATCTTACGAATTTTGGGAATGCCATTTAACTCCTCACGACCACGCAAATTGAAGACACCAGCGAGGGGAGCTCGGGTGGCCGCCCGGGCTCGCCTGATGGGCAGATCCACCTCTGAACCTGTTGCCAGAGGAAAGTACCGTAAAAAGATTGGGCCAATGACACGCGACAACTAGAGATTACTAGTTGAGCTATATCATCTTGGTATCAGAGCGTGATTGATCACGGTACGTTGTTACTTATTTTTTTCTTGATGGCGGCTTCCATGAAGACCGAAGGTCGCGAGGTGATTGATAATGATGTTGAGGCAATCAGGGATACACCCCAATATGCGGTGCCTTTCCTGTCCAAGATGTGCTTAGGGCTTGAAGCTACACATGATTACTTCTTAGATTATCACCGGAAGCTTAAAATGGAAGGTTGATATTTTGGGAGCATGAATTGACACATTAACGGAGGCTATATGTCACTGGCCACCATAATTTCTGCATGCTGAATAGGTTTCTCAAAATCTTGAACGACATGCACGCTTTGAAGACGACGAGCAAGAGATAGACTTTGATGGTGCAACAGGCTTTTGCTCCACAACCGCGGTGTACTCAAGACCATTGTGGAGCTAACCATGATGGAGCCGTGCGTGATAAAGGTATTGTTTGTGGTGGAGGCATGCATGATGGTGTTGATTTTGCTCAACGTGTTGCCATGGATAATAGCATCAAGTGGGTCCAAAATTCTATACCGTCGTTTAATGGTAAAGCTGAACTGGAGGAGTACTCAGAGTGAGAGATGCACGTCAATCAAAGTTTTAACAACCATCACTACATTGAGGACAAGAAGATTCATTTGGTGACAATTGAGTTTACCAGATACACTCTAGTTTCATGGAACCAATCGTGTCGTGCAAGAGCTCATCTAGACACTTAGGTGCAATTGAAGAATATTTTGAGGCGATGTTTTGTTCTAGCACACTACACTAGGACCTTGTACAATTAGGTACAACAATTGCATCTAGATACTTCTAGTGTTGATGAATACTATAAAGAGATGGAGATGTTAATGATTTGTACAGGGAAGGAAAGCATGATAAGGCTACTATGACTTATTTTTATTAATAGATTGAATAAGGATATACAAGATAGGGTGGAGATGATCAATTACTACAACGTCCAAGACTTGCTGCATCACGATGAACATGTTGAACACCCAAATAAGCTCATAGAGGCGTCCATTATAGCAAGGCGATAATGTTAGTTCACACTTCAAAGTGGCGATATCAAACCATTCAAATGGTGCTCTTAGAAAGGAAGCAAGCAATGGAGGTAAAGAAGTAACTAAAGCTGATTGTAGTTTGCCTTCTAATGTTCGTACTAGAGAAATTGAGTATTTCAAGTGTAAGAAAAGAGAGCATATGATGCATAATTGTCCAAATCAATGGAGATTGCTTATCACTAAAGATGGCTATGTTTCGACGAGTTCTAGTAGTGATTCTAAAAGTGAAAAGTCTGAAGAGAAGATTATGTGCACATATAAAACAGGGCCATCAAAAGATGATATGCTAATGCTAGAAAGATGAAACATGCTCATCAAGAAAGTAATAGGTACTGAAATTGAAGCTAAAGGGCAACGTAGGGGTGTCTTTCAAACGGAGTACAAGATCAAAGATAAAACATGCAAGTTGATCATATATGGTGGGAGTTTTACCAATATGATTAGAAAGGATTTGGTATACGCTTTGGGGCTGTCCACATGGAGGTATCCTCAACCATACCATGTGGAGTGGCTGCACAACCACGGGAGACAATAACTTATAAGGTGCATGCTCCATTTGTAATTGATGATTATATTGATAAAGTAGATTGCGACGTAGTTCTAACGAATGCATATAGGTTACCGTTGGGAAGACCATGGTAGTATGATCACAACACTACACATGAAGGATGATCCAACACATATACTTCGTACATAGAAGAAAGAAGCATATGTTGAAACTGAAATTAGAGAGTGCTATTCATATTGATCAAGAAATTTTAACAAAGAAGAAGGCTCTAAAAGTTATCCCAAAGCCAAGAACGACTTTACTTAAAGGGTAAGCGGATGACACAGTGTCAAGTAACACTACTATTACATTCATGATGACCAAGAGAAAGGAGAGGAAAGAAGGCCAAGAAGAGAAGACTCAAGGGCCAAGTGGTGCACAAATTTACGTGCGCAATTTAGGCCGCGTAAGTGCTGCACATGTGCGTACACGTGGAGAGCGGCACGGCACGCTACGTGACCTTGATCGCATGCATGTGGCATTCGGATATCATGCATCGCGTGTACAGCCGAAGGCGCATGAGGTGTGCAAGTGGCGTGTAAGGCACACGGAGTGAAACCAAAGGATTTCTTTCTCGTTGGGTCCATCCAGATTGAATTCTAGTTGACTCTGAACATGAGTCGTCATGTATAAGAATGAGTTGTTAGTTTTTAGTCGGTTGTACGCGTGAGTTAAATTAGTGCACGGCTAATTAGTCGTGTGTCATGTTAAGAGGTGTGTGTATGTTATTAGTGACGGCTAATTAGTCGTGTGTCATGTTAAGAGGTGTGTGTATGTTATTAGTGACGGCTAATTAGTCGTGTGTCATGTTAAGAGATATGTGTATGTTATTAGTGACGGCTAATTAGTCGTGTACTCGTGTGTCATGTTAAGAGATGTGTGTATGTTATTAGTGACGGCTAATTAGTCGTGTGTGCATGCATGTACGTGTGTGAGTCCATGTAACTTGCAAGCACGTGCTCCCGAACTCAGCCGCTGCTGCCATGTGAGTGCGTGTTTGCCATGGGCTGCTGCTATTTTGGCGTGCAGAACAAGCACAGAAGTGCTATTCGAATCCTCTGCTACTGTTGATGTTCGGTTGATGAGGAAGCACAAGTTTCTTTGCACGCTGAAAACCTGTTGATTATTGTGACGCCAAGAAAGATTAAGTAGTAGCTGGCTGACCAAACCAAGAGAAGACTGGGAAAACTACAGGAAGAAGCTGCTGCTAGAGGAAAGTACTGTGAAAGATCAGATCAACGACACACGCCGATTAGAGGTTACTAATTGGATGTATCACTTATGGTTTCTTCTCTACCGTCATTTTAATATAGCTTATTGAGACAATTTTTTTTAAAATGGTTTATCGATTTATCGGTATTCGGTTCATTTGTACAAACACTTATATTAGTGCCAAAAGTAATCAGCCACATTAATAAGTCATAGTCGTAGCCAAAAAGTCATCAAAGCCATGATCGTAGCTAAAAAGTCATCAACTGTAGGCCCTGTTTTTTTGGCTTTTTGTGACTTTTGGTTTCGACTTCTCCAAAAGCTAAAACATACAAGACATCTTCTCAAAGTTATTTCTTTAAACAGTTTTCTAAACCTAAAATTATATACGCTATTTGCGTCGTCTTAAAATTAACTATAGTTAAAAAGCATGGTCACAGAGAAAAAAAAAACGGAGCGATAAGCTATGCGCAAGGGCTACTCGTCACTGGGTTTGGTTAAAAAAAAGCATCTTGGATTAGCAAGGAATAAACTACGTGTACGGCCGGTCAACAGGGTTAGAATATAGTAGTCGTTAGCAAGCCCCATCCCTTCTCATTTCCTTTGCATCGATCTCTGGCCTTCAACCGTGCGGCGCGTATTCTCTGACGTTTGCTTCGTAACGTCCATCCGATGCTCCATCAACGGCCAGAATTTTTTTGTTTTTTTTTTATTTTTAGTTTTTCGTTTTTTTATTTTTATCTTTTTCGAGTTTTTTCTTTTTTTATATTTCTTTATATTATCTGTGTTAAAATAATCTATTTTTTAAATAAAAAATAAGTTTTTTTATTTAAAAAATAGGTTATTTTAACACAGATAATATAAAGAAATATAAAAAAGAAAAAAAAACTCGAAAAAGATAAAAATAAAAAAACGAAAAACTAGAAATAAAAAAAACAAAACAAATCTCACCGTTGATGGAGCATCGGATGGACGTTACGAAGCAAAGTCACGACGTCAGAGAATCTCGCTCGTCAACCGTGTAGGTCCAACTGTTCGTGTCATCAGTGTGCATATGTGGAAGGAAAAGGACGAGTGCTTTCGCCAGATCTCGCACGCACAGGCAGCGGTTTTGGCGCCACTACAGCGGCCTATCATTTACGGCCCTATTGCTTTTAAAAGCTGCTTAGCAGCAGTGGAAGAAAAGCTGCTTTTTTTGAATAATAAATAGTTTTTTTTATAATTTCTCCTTTTAAGCATACTATTTTTTTATAAGATAACACTCGTCCGACTGATTGGACTGATAATCTTATGGTTAAAATTACACTGTACCGGTTAAAATTTTACTATAGCTGAAGATGACTTATTTGACGTAATTAAATTTAAATATTTAAATATGATTATAAAATTGGTAAATCTGTGTTTCAAATATGAAACTTTTATAGGACGGTTGTCTAGAACTAACTGAAAAATGATCGTAAGTTTTGTGCATTCCAAACAAAGGCCGGATGCAAGAGAAATGCTATGGGTGAAAATGGCTGTCAAACCTCCGAGAAATTGATCTGGTGCAAGAAGCTATTATCACAAGCCAAGAACTGTGCTTCAACTGGCTGTGGCACTGTGTTTGTGGCAAATGGGAGGTTTGTTCCTATTTAGGTAATCGCCTTTCTCATCAATGCCCGGCTTCAAATTCTTGTTTCTTTTTCTCCTTTTGGCTGGTTGGTCAATTGAATGATCTGAGTTCATGACATGTATAGCCAAAACTCCAGATGGCATGTGCCTCACTGATTTATCTTCCGCCAACGCATGTGTTGGCAGAGAATTTAGCCCGGGCTTATTACCTAGAACGTCCAATTTCACATCAGATGAGCTGAACAATGTAGCACATTGTTACACTTTGGTGCCCTTTCTTATGCGCAATAGCTCTCGGATCGGATCAGAGATTGTGAGATATGGCATGAATGTACACGGCATCAAGAACGAAAAAGATAAATCTTGTAGAGAGAACTAAAATAACGACATTGAAGTAACTATGATAAAAGAAAAGGTTTGACGAAGCCGACCGCAAATTTTTTAAATACAACCTCGAAAGAGTATAAGGAATTGTCGCTCTCGCACAACCTCTTAAATCTTTTAAAACCCTCGGATCCTTACGCTATACAAAAATCTAGTGCTAAATGATAACCTAATCTCTAACCCTTTGGTGTACCTCTACGTCTGGATGAGTGGCTTCCCTGTTTTCTTGCTTAGTTTGTCTATGATCACCTCTAATGATTTTGTATAGTCTCTTTAGCCGTACTCTAAAATGGAATAAGAATTCTTCTCCAAATAAATAGAAATCATAATTATATTAAAATTTATCTAGAATTTTTTATAGCACATTCTTCTAAATTTTTTATAGTCTCTTTAGCTGTGATCGTTTCGAACTTTCCTCGCTTCGCTTATTTTTCACTATTCATAATTTCGTCTTTTTACGAACTTTTGGCTTTTTGAGCTTTTTGCGGTTCTTTTTTTGCAGATTCGTTTGCGTTGTTTGTGATGGGCTAACATATTTTTATATTTTTAATTTTTAAAATTTAATTATGTTAAATAAGCCTCTCACCATTCTGATGTTTTTTTCACCACTACGGTTTTTCACCATAAACCACAAAAAATAAGCCAAAATGATCACCACCATAGAAACAACATTATACACATATATCACCTGTGCCGGTTGAAATGTGGCAGAGGATGCACATCGGCAATGACTATGCAAATGGCAATGCGGCCAACCCTCCCAACATCTCATCGCATATGATTTTCAGTGCAAGAAATGCCTTCTTTCTTTTCGACTATTGACCATTGCAACAGACTCACTCACACAGAGTACTGTATTACTCTAACATTATTTGCGAAGGCAGAGCAGAGCAGAGCAGCATCATCAGGAGACTAATCTAATCATTCGCAACCATCTGCGTCCATCGACGTGCTCTACGTCGGAAAGATACGAAATAATTTTATTAAGTGGGAACTGCTTTTGAGGCGGGAATGCAGGGATCGGGGAGAAAATGTCGGGATCCCTCTCGGCCAACGTGCCCCGGGAGGAAGCCTAAGGGCATCAACAGTGTATAAAAACAGAGGGTCTTAAGTCATCTTAAGGTCGACCTTATACATTACAGGGATGACTTTAAGCAGGTCATAAGCAAAAAAACCTTAAGACCAGTCCTTAAGCTAAAGAACTGGCCATAAGCATTAAAATATATTTTTTCTTTATCTGACAAGTGGGACCATTTTAAGGCCTAGTAGGTTATATACATTACAACATTGACCTTAAGGTTTAGATGAGACCCACCTTAAGACCTCTTGGGTTATATACACTATGGATGCCCTAATAAAGGTGTCACACGGTGGGGTGAAATAAGATAGCTTATAGTTAAAATTATACTATAATTAATTAAAATTATACTGTAATTGATTAAAATTATACTGTAGCTGATGGTGGTTTATTTGATATAACTAATTTTTTTAAAAAAATTAAAATACAAAAAACAGGTTAACCCATCATAGACAACACAAACGAACGTGGGAAAAAGAGCCAGTAAAAAGCTCAAAAAAGCTAAAAAGACGAAATTTATGAATAGTAAAAAATAAGTCAGAAGCTCAAGCCGAAATGAGCGGACCCAAAATCGACTGTTTTATGGTTCAACCCGACTCCGGAATCCAACGAGCCGAGTCCATGGCACATTGATGCTGGTACGAGTGTAACACGGTGTTTATTTAGATTTTCAAGTTCAAGTTTATGGTTTATTTTGTATTGTAGTGTTTTTTATAATATAATAGTTAGATCTTTTCAGCGTAATTAAAATTTAAAAAATAGAAAATGTTGTATCATTACAGACAATACAAAGAAATAAGAAAAAACAAAAAACAAAAAACAAAAAACAAAAAAAATTAGAAAAAAGCAAAATTAAGAAGTTAGAAGCTAGAAGCTCAAACTTTAATAGCGGATATAATTTCTAATGTCACTGTTACATGCGCTGTTTAAAATTGAATTTTTTGTAAGAAAAATTTAAAGAAAACATATTGATTTTCATTAAATATTTATGTTCGAAATAACCCATTCTTTGATGATGTAAATAAATCATCTATATATATACAGACAACCGGTGATATTCAAGATACCTTTTTCGCTTGGAGGTCTAAAAAATCCCACAAAAATCCTTAAATCAGAAAAAGCAACATTTCTATAAAACCTCTCATTAATTGAGATAAAAAAAATATCTGCACCACTTATTTTGGTGCGGGTTAAATTATGATGATGCAGAATATTTTGATGGATCCCTCACCTCCTCCCTTGGCGGACGAGGTCTCCACCGCCGTAGCACTGCCTATTCCTCAACTCATAAGTAGGCCGTCGCCCAACTCCCATCACCATGACGTCGCCATCCCTCCTCTTTTAGCTAGACCTGAGTATAAACTGTTCGTGACACTCCTCTTGTTTTGTTAATGTGAAGAATTGAAAATTTGTGGATCTTTAGGTTATTCTCTGAGCTATAGTAGTTGGGTATTCTATTCAATAATTTGTGTGCATGTTTTTGGAAGAAAAAACTGAAATTTGCAAATTGCTTCCTGTTTCTTGACGTGGAGTATACTCCGTTGTGATGTTAGTTGATTTATGTCATTTGTTACTGAGCTTACTTGAATGGAGCTCAAACTTTGATCGAGCTTAGGCTCAAGCTTGATCGACAATAGAGGCTCGCTTAACCTCAGCTCGAGTTTGTTTTAAGCTCGAGCCTAGCATGGCGGACTGTTTAAAATCGGCTCATTTACAGCTTTACTCGGGAGCATTTGATGAAAGGAACGTGCTTGGTCTCGTGGACGAGCCCATGGGCAGGGCAGCCGGCAGCTGCAGCCTTTTGTTTTCATATATAGATGGCATTGCCAGTGCAGGACCCCCCTGATCCGTATTGTAGTTTTGCTGTCCGTGTTAACAGAGCTGCTTTGGCTTGGCTTGCCACTGATGCACGTCTTTAATGTCTAGTGTCCGTATGTATTTGTCTCAACCACCACTGTGCAATGAAAAAAACATACCTGAATTTTTGGCTGAGGCTCCGTTCGTTTCGGATTTAACTTTTAGCTTATTTTTTTGCTATTAATAAATTTCATCTTTTTTTTGGTTTTTTTGAGTTTTTTTATCGGTTCTTTTTTCCGTATTCGTTTGTATTGTCTGTGATGAGCTAGCATATTTTTTTTTCTATTTTTTAAATTTAATTGTATAAAATAAGTTATTTTTAATTACAGTAAAATTTCAGATACTATAATATAATTTCAGTCATGAATCATAACTCTTCGGTTCAACCGAGTCTTTTCTGAAAAATGAAAATAGGGGCTAAGATGGTTGCTCCGTTGACACCAGACCGTGATGATGGATGAGAAGACGGGCGGGAGGGGCGTTTGCGATGCTGCCGGTCTTGTCTACTCAGTACGGCCGGGTCGCGCGGGATGTGACGGCAAAGGTCAGTGCTGCGTTTGCGGAGAGGAGAGCCCATGCCTCTCCCACCGAGCCCGAGCGACGGGGCGTCCGTGAAATGATTGGACGCTATTCCCCAGTACACCACTAGACGGCGCCTTTTCCCTCCCCTTTTTCTTTTTCTAACGACGGGGCAGCAGGCGTAGGAGTATCTTTGGTGTACGGGGGCGGACAACTTTTGGATTTTGCTCCTGAGATACAAAACTTATGTATAATTTTTATCGATATAAAAAAATTGATATAATATATATTATAATTAATTAGTAGATTTTATTTTAAAAAGATATTTTTTATTAAAAAACTAATTACTATAGAAAAATCAAAAGCAGAAATTAAAGGCTAAAAAAACAGAAACTTCACGTCGGATGATTCTAATTTCTAAGCACGTGCTCAACTACTTTCTCCTTTTGTTTGCGAAAGAAAACATTACTTCGGCCTTCCTATGAAAAAAAAGTTTATCCTTCAACTTTTAAGTGTTCCAAACTTGCAAGATTGTCCCCTGGTAGATTAACCAGATTTTTTTTTATACTAGAGAAACCAGCTTATTTACTTGTAAGCGAGTTATCTACAAGCGATAAAAGTGAAGGAAAATGAACGGGCACAAGCTCAGTACAGCTCTAAGGTAGATAAGTACGAGTGAATCACTCGTTTTTCTGATCAGCTTAGCTTTTTAGATAAATTAGTTGGTACATACAACTCAATATGGTATCGAGCTGTTTCTCTGATTGACACAATTAAAAAAAATAATTATAATCCACTTTTACTCCACATATTAGGTATAAGAGAGCCGTGAGAAAAAGTGTTGAAGTATAAACTTTTTGAGTGAAATAGGCAGTGCATGCAACTCAATATAAACAGAAAACTATCTGAACTAGGCCGGCCAGTTCAAAAGCAGTTTCTGCCTACCAAGGCCACGTCCAAGCCCAATGCACGTTCCACCCACCAGGTCACCAGGCGCCAGCCCAACGCACCCACATCACGGCCTGCTACCCTCCACCTCCCGAACACGCTCGCGTACGTAGGCGGCGGGGGACGGTGCGCACGCGGCCCGCCAAGTGCAAGGCAGCAGCCACCGGAGCATCCGGCGGTCGGTAGTCGCCGACCGGAGTTATCGTGCGGTGCAAAGTAGTAGCTTCCGCCCAGGCACAAATACACGTACGACGATGAACACTGTACATAGGGGGAAAAAACTGTATACATCAGTGGACATCAGTACACATGTGAATATGAGATCGGAATAATCGAACTGGTAGATATTATTACATCTGCACAGCATGAATGAAACAGCGTCAGAATCATCAAAATAGAATGAAGAGAGAAAAAAACCACGCACGCACACACATATATAAATAAGTCTTAGGGCCTGTTCTTTTTGGCTGCAGCTTGTGATTTTTGAGCTGTTCGTGTTAGAGATTACAGAGTAATAGAAACTCACGTGCGGTTTTTACCAATATAAATGAAGTCAGTAAAATATGTACTACAATTAATTAGTAGACCCTATCTTAAAAAAATAATCTATTTAAAAGCTAGTTACTGTAGAAAAGTCAAAAAACAGCTTTTAAAAGCTGAAAAAAACATGACCTTAAGCTCACCTCATTTCCACGAGGTAACAATCGAAGACCCATAATGCAGGGGATAACCAGAAGCACATTCAAAACGGCAACGATAGAACCCGCTTGCAAAGAAGAAGTTACCATGCAAAATAAAAAAAATGCAAACAGAGCGAAGTCATATCCATTCACGAGATAAAATGTCTTGGGGAGCATTTTCTTCCATTAGTGCATTAAAAACCATACAGGTGACCCCAAAATCTCATCATACCGCCACTCATTGCCAGGGTACGGATTCCACAACCATATACAGTACACGATAATGCAAAATTGCGAGAGAAAGTAGCATAGGAGTGAACCATTTTTCGGGCGATGGATTGTACTACGTAGCTTGGTCGGTCCACGTGAGGCGTATTCTAGTGGAATCGGAACATGAGAGACTTGCTGATACGTGAAAAGTCAATGGTGCACCTACATATGGCAAGTATGGTATTTGCTTGCAATGGAAGATGAAGATTGTATCAGGAAAGGGTATTTTAGTAAGTTGACAAAAACATCGAAAACTATCTTGGGTAAAAATCGCGATGTTTGGGAAATCGGTTTAGATCAAGGAGAAACTAAGAAGATCAAGTTGGATCAAGACTAATGATTTAGTGGATTCGGGCTTATACGCTTTGAAAAGCATGTATAACTGTAGTGTGTGAATTAAAGTCCGTGTGTGTAGGGTTATCGAGTTTCTCTCATATGTGCTAACTGGATAGTATCCCCTAAGCGTTAGATGGGACGGCTAGCCTATCTATTTAACGGATTGAGATGGAGATTTGCTAGATAATCATTCAGCCATCCTCTCATTGAGTTCATAAATTCTAGAGTTAGGGTTTAAGAGAAGTTAAGTGCTGTGGTATGCTCTTTTGTTCCCCAAGTGGAATGGTTGTAAAACATTCATCCTCAAGTAGCAATACATCAATTTTATTTATCTTCATAGATCCCTCTTGTGTTGATCGATTTGCTCTTAATTTGGATGATTTTTGCCCTTCTCTCTCTCTCCTTGTTGATCTTGCTGTACCAAGGATGTGTAAGAGATGGACATGACCTCTGAAAATCAATCTCCACCATCTAGGCACATGGTTTGCAAGTTCATGAAGAAGCCTGGCTTTGCTCTTTTTGGCCTCACCGACTGATTTCTTGATTCGGCTATTTTTGTCATGATTTGTTTGATGTTCTTGTTTACTGTGATATGTGATAATACATCTAGATCCATCTTAGCCACATCCACTAACGAGAAAGTCATATTTACCGTTTTAGTTTTTGCCCATTTTTGTGCAACATTCCTTCAAACGAGAAAAGATCAGAACTTTGACAACAATTTTTTTTATTGATTGGAATAAGTTTCTAACATTCTAGATAAGGCACATATCAAATTTCAAGTGATTGGATCTTTGGTTTGAGAGTTTGCTCAATTTTAGATTTTGGCTTGGTTTTGATATAGCAAAGCTTTACAAACCAAAATATCCAAATACTCTTAAGTTGTTTTAAGATTTTTAGTTGGAATAGGTTCTTAAGCTTATAATCTAACCTTAGTTCAAGTTTCAAGTCTTTTAGATCTATGGATCAAAAGCTTCATAGATTTTTGAATTTGAAATAGTGCAGTTTTTCACTGTTCACAGGCTAAAATTATTATAGCACCGAGATATTTTTAGTATTTTGGGTTCTTGATCTTAATAGATTCTCATATCTATTAGAGTGAAGAATTGGTGAATACTTAGGGGCAATTTGAAGTCACCATTCACACTGATCCTACAAGTGGTATCAGAGCCTGGTTAGCTATTCTCATAGATCTTAACCAGTCTTATGAGCCACGACATCAGACAAGCATTTAGTCAAGCAACACATTTTCAATGGAGTTGATTTTTCTTATTGGCAGTCTCATATACAATCCTACATTGAGGCTAAAAGGCATGTAATTTGGATCAAAGTCAAGAATCTACATGTGGTGTTGACCAATTATGAGGTGACCATACTCGATGTAGAGGCAAACTGCAAGGCTCACAATTTTCTTATTCAAGGGATTAGTCGATCTGAGTTTGAGTTTGTTACTCACTTTAGGCCTACTCATGAGATCTAGAAGACCATCTCTGACTCAGTAGATGAGTTGTGGGGATGGTTTTCCAAGATTATTTATGATTTGCGTGTTGTTGGCCTTGTGTTTACTAAATTTGAGAATGCATTCCAGTTGTTGGTGCACTTGATGTGCAAGTTTGGGGGATGAAGATCACTTCCATCAATGATAACACTGTCATGAGTGAGCTTACCATGGATAAACTCTACTTGAGATTGAAGATGCATGAGATTGGCTTCATCTAGTGTCTCTCCAAGACAAAGTCGATGGTATTTGTGGTTGCTACTTCTCAGAGTAGCTCTTTTGATTTCTTGGACTTTGGCTATTCTGGATTTTCATTATCCACCTTGCATTTTTTGAGCGATGAGTAGCTAGAGAGAGTCCCTAATGATGACTTAGCCCTCCTCTCTACAAAATTCATGAGAGTTTATAACAAGGTAAGAAATAAGAGAAGAGGTGGCCCTATCACTTATTTCAAGTGTGGTGAGCCGAACTGCATTTGGACCAAGTGCCCCAAACTGAAGGGCAAGGAGTAGAAGGACCTTCGAAGGTATCCTCAAACTTGTGATGTGAAGGCCAAGAAGCCTAACTACCACAAGTTCCTCAATTTGGTCATTGCTGCTCTTGAGAATGTTGACATGGGCGATGTGGACTCAGGGATGGAGGACGATAAGGATGACTCCCATGGTAAGAAGGAGGCCCAGGACTTTACTGGCATGTGCTTCATGGCTAAGGGTAGCCTCGACGTCAACTGCTCCTCTAACGAGCCCTATATTGATCCCGACGAGGTATGCCCCTTCCCCAAAGAAATGAAATATGCTCTTGTTGCTGCTGAACAACAAATGAAAAGACAAGCTAAAATGATTAGGAATCAGGATGTTATGATTGACAACTTGAACCTAGAAGTTGTTAGGCTTAAATCCATTAATCTTGATGATAATTGTAATTATTGCTTGTACTTGCATGATGAAATGACTAATATAGAAATTGTTCATTCGTCTGTTATTGATCAACTTAAGAATGCTTTAGATGAACTAGAATATGTCAAATTGAGTCATGATTATGATTACGTAGATGTTATTTCTTTAGATGTAATTTCTATAGATGCTATTCCATCATCTTACTCAAAGTGTGCTTTGCTTGAATTAAAATTAGATAGTGTTAATAAGGAAATTGTTGAAATTTAATCATGATCATACTTGCTCTCATTGTGAAGATAGCAAAACTAAAATGAAAGAAATAGCCAAGATACTTTTTCATTTTGGAACTGAATCTTGTGAAAATTATCCTAGGCTCACAGTTGAAATTGATGCTCTTAATAATACACTAGAGGATAAGTGTAAACTTGAAAAATCCACGTCCATGACTACATCTAAGAAAATTATTGATTCTATCTCTTATGCATTTTATGCTGAAATTGGGACTACTTTATATGAAATGCATGATGCTTTTAGAGTCAAGTATAAGGAGCAGTTGGATAGGGTTAGAAATTTTCCTTGTGTGTCTTGTGAGGCATTAAAGCTTGAGGTAGCTATTCATAAAGACAGATATGCTAGGGCAACCAAGGCAAATAAGTGTGCCACATATGAGAACCTAGTACAAGAGAATGACCATCTTAAAAAGACCATTGAGAGATTTTCTAGTGGGAAGAAGAACCACAACATGATCCTTGACCAATCTAAGGTGAGTGTGAAGAAGAGAGGCTTAGGATTTAATTCCCTAAAGCATTCTAAGAACTACCCACCTAATATTGTGAGAATTGTTGAGAGTGGTAAGTTTGAGATAAAACCCCCTGAGCTATCTAAGATTGTCTTTAGGTATACAGGTTTTGCCCGAACCCCTTCTAGCATTAAAACGAAAAACCATCAGTAAAAATCAATATAGCAGTAGACTATCACTTGTCAAGGCTAGATTCCCCCCTAGCTTTGCCCTGGCCACTAGGGCTGAAACGTGCGGATGCGTTGCTCAGCAAGACCTACCGCAGGGCGCCCCAAGAACGCTCCTCCTCATGTGCTGCCGCACTGCACGGCGGAGTTGCTTCCGCTCTTCGGCCGGTGCTGCCGTGGTGCTTGTCGGAGCCCGCGATGGCGGCAGAGGCGACAATGGCAACAAAGGCGAACGGAGGAGGCACGTGTCTACTTCTGCGTGGGTCACTTAACCGCCTCATACCAACATGGTACAAGCGGCGTCGCACATACGGCTATGCTGATATGCAAATGCAAGCGTGGCGCATCCAATTGGGCTCGAGCGAGCAGTCAAGCGGATAGGATCAAAGCGGAACGGGAGTGCCACTGGCGCTGCACATCGACAGGGTTCTTTTGGATTTCATATTTATGATATTTGGTTTCTGTCATAGTACCTAGCTTTTAAATGATATGTTTTTAAGGTAAGATATATAAATTTATTGTAGTAGATACTATATCAACTTTAGATATACCGGCTAAAATCACACGTGATTATTTCTATCTGTACTCTCTCTTATAAATAGACAGAATTCAAAAATAATAAGCTAAGAGCTAAGTCACAGTCCAAAAAAACCCGTGCGATTCTTTTGTCTATCGGAGGTGTCTAGAAATATTTGAGTAGTAATTTGTTTGGAAGTACTCAAATTCTGAGCCATACGAATACCATCTGTCTTCGTCCAAGAAATAAATGTAAAACCGTTTGTCTTCGTGGGCTCGTATTCCGGCCTGCGTTAACGGGTTGGATTTATCCTGTTTCACTCTCGTGGGCTGCTGTTTTTGTCTGTCCCATTACTGTTCGTAACAAAATTATCCATCCCAGTACATTTGGTTCATATACATATTATGTCCTGAACAAGCACAAATGGTCCAAGATGCCGTGGATGCCATGTGCTACAACTTGCCGCGGTGTGGCAGCTTGACAGGTGGTAGGTATCGTCTACTGTTACTGTTATGGTTATAGATAGAATTAGATTTATAATTTTGTATGTATAGATGTTAAATCTGGAAAAAAATTGCTGCAGGGCCATTTGTTTGATGGGCTCGGGGAAAAGGGCCGCCCATGCAATAAGAAAAGTCTCACAATAAAAATAACACTATCGGATATAGGGACATGGGGCCTGTTATTTTCAGCTTCTAGAAGCTGGTTTTGGTTTTTTTTATAGTAACTAGCTTTTAAACAGAGTATCTTTTTAAGATAGAGTCTACTAGTTAATTGTAGTACATATTGTATCAACTTCATTCATATCGGCAAAAACCGTACGTGTGTTTTTGTTACTTTGTAATTTCTCATACGAACAACCCAAAAGCTATAAACTTCAGAAAAAAGAACAGACTCATATCCATTCACAAACCTGTTACATCGAGTATGGACTGCAAACAAGCACGTTTTCTGGCTTTCAGGCAAAACAAAAAATGCTTATGAATTTAAATTACACACTTCTAAAATAAATTTTACATATTTTTTTACATGTAAAATTTGTTAATAAAAAATATAAAATAATATGGACATATGTTAACATTTATTTATTTGTGGCTGTAATGACAATTTCATATTTACAATCTTGTGAAGACCAATTTGTTGCAGACTACAAGTGAAAAGGTACTAGAAAAACCAATTTTACAAAACATACATGAATTCAAAAAGTGCAGAACAGATATTGGAAGATTTAAAAGTGTTTAATATGATATGTTTTACCTTGAAGCAGAACAACATGTTTGTGACAGCCAGCAGAGGCCAGGATTCGCTTGCTATGCCATCAACAGGCCCTTCAAAACAAAAAGGTATATGAATTTCAGAAATTAACTTTGCTGAAACAAAACGTTTATATAGCACATGGGGGAAATGGTAACGAAAACTGATTTCCTTACTTACACAATTGGAAAAAACCATAACACTGAGCACATGATTCAATAAGGTATAAGGTTGGCGATTTGACACCGCTAAGACGTATGTTTGGAACACGGGAAATTTTCCGTATTCCTACGAAAAATAAGTTGTTTGCTGTGGAATTCCTGAATTTCAAATGGCCCCAAATGATACTACCCAAAGAAGAGGTGAGTGTATATAACCAAACTTATTTATAACAAAAAAGATACTATGAAACTGAGGAATTACAACATACGCTTCTATCTTTTCTCCGCAGCTTTTTCCCCCAACAAATCATCGGCGACAAAAAAAGTTTGCCTGTACGGCCACCACAGACCACGCTTCTCCCATGCGAGAGCTCTAGGATTCATGGGTGCGAGATGAAGTGACTGCTCCTCCCAGAGTTGCTCTGCACAAATTCCTCTACCTCTCCCCCTCCATGTATAACAACAGAGAGAATAAATAGTACCTTTAAATTTTTTTCCTAAATATTTATCGATCTTCACTTCAATAAATATGAGAAGCTATGAAGATCAAAAACCAATCACCATATGAAAAAAAACCAAGCGAAAACTAAGCAAAATAACCCTCAACCATAGTTATGAAAACCAGACCGGACCACCGGCTGAACTAGAAAAAACCGGAACCAGAGACAACATTGGCTTGATTTGCTTCAAAGACCGTCATGCAATTGGGCCTAAAAACGGATGAATCGACCGATTTTTTACAGAACCGCTGAACCAGTCGACTAACAGCGAACCGAGCGGCTTTTTGTTCATGACCTTGTTACCCCCTCCTTCGGCAATACGATTAGGAGCAAAATGAGAAAACTATGTAGATTGGCCTATTGTGTTGAGATCTTTTTAGGATTACTTTTCACTATTTCACACCAGCTATCAGTATTCCTATTCTCTACAATTTCATAGGCCACTGGAAGTACCTGATCGTTTGTGTCGGCGGCCACTATCGTCAACACCATGTCCTTATACATGCCAAGGAGAAATGTGTCGTCTATCGTGAGCACTGGACAATGGTACTTGAACCCCTTGACCGCATGTCGAAATGCTCAGAACACCCGACCAAAGATAAAACAATTGGGTCCCTCCATAGGGTACACCCTCTCCGTCTTGTTTATATATGTCCTGAGATTGGCTTCGGCGATCTGATGCGGTATTCTTGGTACGAAGTTGTAGGCCTCCTCTTACGTGCCATGCATCACATGTATGACCTTCCTCTTCGTCCGCCGCACTTTACCGTAGCTCACCAGGAAACCAACTAGATTCACGGCATCGGCTATCAACAACTTTAGCAAAACTACGATGTCCACAACTACGAGGTGACTGATCAAGCTGACAACGAGTGACGAGGTCACATTCCGGTGCATGTGCAGAGGTTCCGCAAGCTCACATGTGTGATCCTTTACCACCGTTATCCTAAAGTCTATTGCACCACCTCTAAATCTCTGCGCACGGACCTTCCTAGGACTAGAACCATCCACACACTTCAACACATATGCATCAGGGTCCAACCTGTGCATCCGATACGTGTGGCTTATGCGGATGACATATATTGCAATGGCTTGCTGCGCGACACCCTTGTTGGGAAAGTGTTGCCCTTCAACAAGAGTGTCTTCGTCGAAGGACCATTATGGCCCATATTCAGAAGGCAAAATTAGGGAGGCCAATGCAACAACATCTAATCTTAAGGAGACGTACTCAACATCTATGCACATAATGCCGTCGGATGCACCACCCCCACCACCACCTACACCAGCCTCATCTCCATTGCTGGCTGTGTCAACATCCTCCTTCCTTGTCAGAATGACTTCCTTCTGACAGACCATCTAAATATTCATAACTGTCAATACGTGCTACCCACTATCTTCCTGCACCTTCTGTTGACTCAAAGTTATGAGCCAACCTCGACAGCCATCCATCAACCTGACCGGCACCATCTTCCGCAGCACCACCACCATGGCCAGCACCAACAGGTTGCACTTCGCCTCCACTAACACTACATTCCACACCGCCACCACAAACCAACCGTAGCACTTCCACACCACCACTCCCACCGGCCTCGCCTTTGCTTGACGCTTCAGCCCTCTCTATAAACTACACATATGCCATTGGCCTCCAATATATTGCCGCAGTAGGATGGCTCGCAATCTCCATATACTACCGCCATGTGACGTTGCCAACCACCTTCTTTAGTTCCTAGAAACACTCCACCAAATCTCCAACCACCATGGTTGTCACCGCCTCGATGACAAGCTTCTTCTTACCAACCTCCCTATCAAATGCACTCCGCACATATCTCCTGAGCTCAGGGACACTCATCTCCTTCAGCCTTAGAGTCTGGATTACAGTTCTTTCATAATTTTGAAGATCCGCTCCGTACAGCCCATCTCGTACAACTCCCTGTCCATAGTATATGAAAAAATATTTTATATCCGACAGCAGGTACCTAGCACCAATGTAGTTGAAATGCACTTATTTCAGACGATGCTAAATACGATAAAATATAATACAAAATAATCATCTACATGTACATAGTTGAGCTGCCAATTATGCCTATGGCCATGTGCTAACAATACATGTTAACAGATATTATGTACATTATTTGCAATAGTACCAAAGCAATACACATATATGTGCTTACGTACATACATATTTCCTAATTTACAAAGTCAACAACAACAGTACAAATAACTGTGCATATCTGAAATAACGTACGTACCACCAATGCAAATGAAATGCACTTATTTCAGACAATGCTAAATACAACTAAATATAATGCAAAATAATCATGCACATGTACATACCTGAACTACCAATTATGTCTACAACCATGTGCTAATAATACAGGTAAATAGATATTTTCTACATTATTTGCAATGGCACCAGAGCAATACATTTATATGTGAATACCTAATTTGCAAAGGCAGCGATAACTGTACAAATAACAGTGCGTATTTCTTCAGCTATTTACAAAGAATCGTCGTTATCATCACTAGTACATCATTAACATGGCTAACTACAAAATATCATCTGCATGAACTAAATATATACGTCAACTAAACATGGTTACCAAGCGCATTCTATACAACCAATCACCGCTATGTTAATGAAACGTTAATTACATATTAAGCGTATTGCTCGCAGGCGAATAAAACATACCTCTTGGTGAAGGTCTTCATCAGATCTACACTAATTTCAACTGTGAAATTCCCTAAATCGCAGCAAAACCACCTCAAAAAACTAATTCAATCTCTCTTCTACTTTTTTTTCTTTCTTCTCCCTTAGCTTTCTCTCGCTCGGTGGGGAAGATACTCAACTGCGCAGTTTCAGATGCAACAAATCAGAACTCAATCACCAAGTTGAGTGGTGCGACAGTCGACACGTGTCACCTGACGCGCTTGCTGAGCTTGGGAATGGCACTATTTTTGTAAAAACAGACGTCCAGGGACCAGAATAAAAAATACGCTATAGTGTTATATGTATAAACAGTTCGTTGTTTTGCCTTCTCCACAGTAGTGGATGAGTGGGTGAGCAGGGGATGTGCCAACTTAGTGGGTAAGCGCGGTCCATGCTACCGCTGCACGTGGTACATGCTTTAGGGTATGTACAATAGTTTGTCTCTTAAGATTGTCTCTAAGGCTTTCACCCCATCTAAAGACAGTACTAGAGACAACTTATTCAACAGTAAATTATTCCTTTAACTATTTTATACTATTTTCACTATAACTTCTTGTCTCACACTATCACTTTTTTGCGTTGGTTTACGAGCTAAGTCGTCACTTGCATAAGAGACAATGCATTATCTCTCCTCATCTCATCTCTTTTCCATATAGAATTTTATTCATTTATATAGCCAAGAGATAACTAAGATGATACTATTGGAGATGCCCTTACTGCCACCCTGCTGAGTGCTGACCTTGTCGGAGTTGGGAGGAAGGGCATTTGTGTCTTTTTGAAAAGTTTGTGATGCAATATTCCTCGAGAGTGTTGTTGATTTCATGTGTTTGTGATGTCGCAAGGCAGTCAAGTGCAAATTGGGTGTTATTTTTTTTTTTGCTAAATACGGGAGAATGGAGTGTTACTAAACAAATTTTCCGTAGAAGGTTCCGTGAACCGACTCCACGGGAGAGGACGACGAAGGTTCTGGCGGCTGGTGACGGCGAGATGGTTGCAGTCCGCTGGCATATCAGGCAAACGATCATGTGCTCGCAGGTCGCTTGCTTTGTACATACGTGAGGGAATATAATGAACCCAACTCAAATCATCTGCTGATCTAAACAAAGAGCTGAATCATGTTCTGCTAGCTGTTACTCAAAAACTTCCCTCTGGTCAGACCTAGCTATCCTCTGACTGGCTACCAATTCTATATGCAAACCAAATGCTCAAATAGCAAATGTGATCTCTGGTAATTTAATTAACTAGAACTTTAATGTTACTCGTGGCCCACGCATAAGATCATGAATGCATTGTTATTGTATCGATCCTTTTCCCAGTTCTGAACCTCTGATCTATCGTATCTCATTGAACTGAAGATTAATATTACCCTCTCGATCGAACTAAATAATGCGGTCCCTTTGATATCCTAGCTATCTAACGTGAAGAACAACAAAAAAAAAAGTCCCAAAAAAATCATTAGAGAGATAAAATGGCGGCACCGATACGTGTGGATAAGAGCAGGTGTATAGTAGGCTACTAATATAATTCATCGAGAAACATATGCCAAATATCATGAAATAAACAATAGCAAGTAGCAAGTACTCTAATGCTCGTTAGAAACTTGGATCGGTAACACTAGTAAGTTAAGGTGTGTATGTCGGAAACTAGCTAGCATCCGATATGTGCTTACAAATGCTGTCTATGTCCATTTGGATTAATTTGTGAAACACCGGGATTATTTTGCAACTTGTAAACCCTTTAAGCAATTTACCTGGGCGTTAGGAAAATTTTCACCTATAGCACTAAAAAAATTGCAATGACGATTATAATAGTGGCAGTAACACTAACAAGTGATTGGTTAAAGACCGGACGTCCACCGCTGCTAACCAATGGCCATGCACCGTCGGATTTTCGTGAGCGGAGCGATGAGCCGTCGGACTAATTAAGGTGCATGTGGGAGAGGGTGTCCGCTGGGTTTTCCACACGACTTCAAGACTTTGTGTGGTTCTTTCTGGCTGTAGCTTATGACTGTGACTTATGATGTTTCGTCTTAGTATAAATGTTTATATGAATGATCTGAATACCGATAAGTCGCTTTAAAAATATTGTCATAATAAATCGTTTCAAAATGACGACGGAGAAACCGTTTATTTGTTTGAGAGAAATCATAAACTGAAAAGAAGATGACTTTTTCCCACACACACTTTCCACCTTATCCATTTCAATAGATAGACAAGGGTGCGGCAATGTGGCTCACTTTCCCATTTCCATTTCTCTTCTCCTCTTACCTTCTCCCAAATCCATGAACGGCAATGGGTGAGATTGCCCGGGGGCACCGCCGTGCAACCTTCCATTGCCCGGGGGCACCGCCGTGCAACCTTCCACCACCGTGGCGTGACAATCACGTCCCTATCCAACCTAGCGTTGCATCTGTAACCGGTGTGGTGATGCGATGTGAGAACGACAATGAGGTGAGCATGCAGTGGAGGCTATGTGAGGTAGCAGTAGTGGCGGAGCCACAGTAATGCATGGAGGTGCAATTGTATCCCTAAAATTTTTGCACAAAATTCTAGTATATACCCCTTAATACATAAAGTATACATTACATACTAACATATTCCTTCAAGGCTTCAATTGCAGCACGCAGCCAGAAGTCCATTAGGCCCAACAAGTCAAGCCCAACAACACAACTCAGTAGCTCACAGCACCATTCTCAGGAGAGAATCAATCGATCCCCTCATCCCCAACTGGCTACCCAAATTGGCAAATTCCCCAATCGGCCAAATCCCCATCTTCTGGCTTCACTTTTCAGGCTTCTGCCCTACCTAGCAGCCATCGCCCATCGCCAGGCGCCAGCAGGCCAACCCGCCACCTACCAGCGATCACCCGTCGACCACCCTCGTCTTCTCCCCGGTCGTGGCCACCTCACACAGCTGCCCTCGCTCCCTCCTAGTCGCCCGCCGCTACGTTGTGTGACTACGTTGCCATCGAACCGACGAACCCGTCATCCTCAGCCGGTTAGTCCATTAGCCCCGTGTCGTGCCACCATGCGGTGTGCACCCGTGTGTCGTGCCACCGTGGCCACTGGCCGTGTCCCCGCCCCCGCGGCATTGTCCAGTGAGTGACTGAGCTCCGATTTGTTCTACTTATTGTTATACTTTGTAAGTTCTACTTGTTCTACACTTCTATTTATTGTTTTACTTTGTAAGTTCTAATCTAGTTAGTCACCACTGAGAATTCTATTTATTATTTGATCTAGTTAGTCACCACTGAGAATTTCTAATTATTGTTCTGATCTAAACATATTTTATGATGTTGGTTATAGTGCAAACATGCAATTTATCACATTTGAATTTATATTAAAATAGATGTGTCTTAAATTTATATTTTTATCGTCAAAATACTGGGTCGGCCACTGGCTAGCAGCGAGACAAGCACTCAGTAGTGACATAGTGGCGTAGCAGCGAGACAAGCACTCAGTGACAGCGAGGTGAGGCGGCTAGGAGCAGCTGGATTGGGAAGAAAAAGGGTTAAAGTTTTATTCCCCGATGTGAAAGCTCGAGCTTTAAGGTGAAACTTTTTAAATCTACCGGTTGAAAGTTGAAAAATTCTTAATTGAAAGTCAAACTTATGATTTCAAAGTCTCGGGCTTTTCAAGTTGAAAGTTGATTTTTTTCTTGGATTAGTTTTGTTTTTCCCGATGTGGGAGCTCATGCTTTGAGAGGAAACTTTTTAAAACTATCAGTTGAAAATTCTTAATGAAAGTCAAACTTCAGATTTATAATCTTGGGTTTGTCAAGTTGAAAGTCGATTTCTTTTTCTTGCTGAAAATTGAATTTGGGGGAATATTGAACTGGAAGTTTTGTATTTTGAGTATAAAGTTTTGTGCCTTTTTGAGTTGAAAATTGCTTCGTTCGAGTTGCAAGTGGGGAATTTGTCAATTTAAAAGGTGATTTTTTCTTCACCGGGTTTTGTTGATTCGAAATTGAGGAAGGGGCGGAGCTGGAGGGAACGTGCCACTGTCTGCTAGCTTGGTTGCCAACGGACAGCTACTAATTAGTTCCCAAAAAGCAGACAGGACTTGGACTCGCACATCAACGAGACAGGACGGTTTGTTTTGGGAAACCACTAGTTTTTTAATGGAATGAACGAAATCTACCTATTTTATCATTAAAACGATAAAAATAAATAAATCATCACATTTGGTCTTAAGGGTTAGAAATTACTAGTTAATCGGAGAAAAAGATAAAGATCTACACTATCTTGAAGTGAGTCCAGATTTTAACGATGTAGCTTAAACATGTATAGATATGAGAGATGTTACAATTATATAAGTAATACAACTGTATTTCCATCATAAACATAAGGGTTATAAAACGAATACAACTCTCTCTCTCTCTTTGTGTGTGTATTGATCGTAGTATCTATCAACGTAATTACATAGAAAATTCAGCTAGCTTCTCTAGATAGGTGGAGCATTACAGTATTAAGGTGGCTCCTTTTTGTTGGGCTCTAAGAGGACATTTTGGTAATTTCTCAATTAGAGAAAAGAATAAATGGAAAAGGAAAAGAAATTGGTGGAGCCCACGTGTCAGTGAGAGGAGTGAAGGGTTAACCCTAGCTCTCTCTCGCTCTCGCGTGTGGGGAAGCAGTTTGCTTTTGGCTGCTTGGGAGGCGGGCAGCGAGGCGGTGACGGATGCGCAAGCAGGCTCGGGTCCTTCGGGGCCAGCCATTCGTGGCCACCGCATCACATGGAGCCGTTCTCTTCCTTAAAATGTGGCCTCCTCTTTTTCTTCCAGAGCGTGGGCAGAAATCTAACTTTCCCTCCTAGTTTGTGCTTCTTCCTCTCCAGTTCTTGGTCTTGATCTTGGAGGGGATTTGGGGTTTTAGCGATGTGGTTCTTGGTGGTGAAACCTTGATCCCCTGTGCGCATATCCCCTCGGTTTCTCCTAAGCGCCGCATCATCTGTGTGTGTTTTGGTTAGAGGGGAAACTAAGCCTTGTGTTGTCTATTCCCGTGGAGATCAACTTTGGCTTGACTGTGAGGAGGAGTGATGTGATACTTAGTGTTCTTGGGTGCGCTTGGCCGATGCATTTTCAGTGATCTTGAGCGGCATCCCCTGTACCTCAACTTCATTACTCCGGTGTGTCTTGGATTGTGATGGCATTGCATCTCTGACAATATCGTCTGTTTGCATGACACAGTGAGGCGATAGATTTTCTGGGACAGCGCCTTGTGTATGCCTTGCCTGGTTCTCTTCTCGATGGCTTTGAGTGCCATCTGCATCATGAGTATCACTCAGTTGTGGGCAATTTCTGTTCAAGTGCGTTGTACTAGTAGTCTTATTTCACTGGCTAGTACTGTGAGATTTGAATCATTCTGTTGTTGGCTTGATTTATTGCTCAATGATGAACTGGTGTCTATACTGAGATTGAATATGACAATTAGACACAATTCGGTCTTGAGATAATCGAGTACTTGCTATTTTATCTTTGGATGTACAATTCATGAATGCTCTGTATATACAATCTTTACAGTTTGTTAGAGGCTTACGTATTTGATCCATTGTGTTAATGTTAATGCTTGATGATTACTGGACATAACTGTGATTCATCTTGTTATAAACCTGCACACTGTCTTGATTTGCTGAACTGCAATCTTCAGTCTGTTTGTATAGTGCTGATATCAGTAGATGGTTAGTTACTGATTTGCATGAATTGTATTAAAGAAAAGTTACGGTTTAGCTCAAGGCCTAATTTATCTCATATAATTGTCGTATTCAATTGTGATTAAATTTGGCATAAGCGCCCGTGAGGGCCAAGGTTAAAGTCTTGAGCAACACGGCCTCTGAGAGCTCACAAACAAACAAGTCAAAACCTGAGCAATATGCTAGTTTTTATTGCCCTCCAATTCTATATTTTGAGTATATTGTCCTGCTTAAATGACATGGGATATTTACTTGTGTATGTGTTGATTAAGTCATTTATATGCTTCTGGAGTCATGTTTTTTATCTTTGTTAATTATGCTAGAATTAATTATGAATATTTGCTAAACCACAATATTTACAACACTTTTTACAATATTATACTTCATAATATAGAAGTTCCAAGAGGGAGACTCACTCCACCCCCAAACAAGCATCAAAACCAATGTGCAGGTCGATCTCAACCCCGGTGGCTAGCTACTGTCTTGTACTAAACCGCCTCAACTAACACTATGTTGTGCATGGCTCATATATACAAAGGAATGGGCTATGTATAGAAAAGTGGAGCCACCGAGTTGAACATGTAACTGGGTTATAATACCGTCGACCTCTTGTAATCCTAATCATGAAAAGAAACTCATATGAATGGAGCCACTACAATTCGGCTCCCGAGGACATAGACATTGCTGAATCTCGTTAGCAAATATTTATGTCGCTTATGTGTTTTTGCGCTTGCTGTGAAAGAAACTTGCAGCGAAAAACAGAAATAAGCGTAGTAGCCATTTGACATGCCCACAGGCAATCGACTAGGGAGCGAAGTCCTAATACGCGAATTCGTCGAGGTATCCTCCTTCTAGTAGCTCCTGCTGATCTAGCCCTTCTTCCTCAACTGAGCAAATATGGATGAAACCATGAGTACATAGAGTATTCAGCAAATCGTTTGTAACAAAAATGCAATATAGTGTGCAAGGCTTACCAATCGATGGCTGAAAGGTTAATTTTGTAGAAAGCAGCAATTTAAAGTAATTACAATAAATAGGTTGAAAAGTGATCTTTGAAAGCGATAATAAATAGTAATCAAAGGAATTGAGACAAACTACAAGTGAATTGACAATTCACCCCAATGAATCCACCATGAACCAAGATTCATGAAATGAATCACCAGTGAACTAACCATTCACTTCTCAACTTAACCCAACCAGGTTTTTTTATGAAATCTCTACCCCTCGTGTGAAATTACCGAGCATTGTCCATGACCGAGGACACGGCTATTCGAATAGTTTTACACTCTGCAGAGGTTGTACAACTTTACCCACAAGACATGTTCATCTCATATTGCCACTAGAATAACACACTTCCTTTGGTGTGCGGCGAAGAGATCATGACAAGGCTTTTACAATATTCAATCTCAACCTAGTTCCACCTCGCTACGGTATCGCCGTCGAGTAGGCTACCACCTAGTCGATAATTGCCCCCTCTTGCGCCAATGTAGATCCATGGCTACAACCACACCACACTCATCCCAACGATGGAATCGAAATTGAAACATCCCAAATTAATCAGCCTGGTCCATCCCATACTAGACATGTGATTGTATGGTAAGGCTCAGATCAATGGCGCACAAAGTTAAGTCCTTAGATTTACCCAGGCGAAACATCCACATCCCAATGTGCAAATTGCACCCCCTTTACTTCACGATCATTTTCTCAGGTGAAAACCAAGTTTGTATAACCAACACCAATGACACCCCAATGTCATGGCACATAAATTATATCACTGTGGATACCACCACGATTCAATATCTCATTAAGTCAAAATTAATTATTTGATCACATGTGATGATAAACCCAACGTTACTATGAGCATGGCTAAGCAATTTAAACGTACACCCCATGTGACAACTAGTATTACATCACTAGATAATTCTCATCCAATGGTGACAATGGAATCATGATATTCAAATTATCAAGATGAATTAATCAATTTGGACAATAACTACCAATACAAGGGATTATAATAAAATAGTGATGCATGATAATTTAAAACAAATTAATACATAATAGATTTGAAAACTAGGATTAACATGATCAAAGGACGCGATTTGCCTTGGCCTTGCTCAGTTGATGGCTCTTGATCTTCAAATCTTGCTTCAGCTCCCTCGAAAGCATGATCTAACGAGAGAGAAAACGAAATGAGGCACAAAACAAATTCAACTAAAATCAAATGAACTCCAAAAACTTCCAAAACCAGAACCAAAAGATAGAGCTTAATTTTATATAAATTTAGGAAAAAGAATCGGGTCAATCGGAGCTAGGACGAAGTAGAACGGGCTATCGGAAAATCTAATCTAAAGAAAAAAAAGGCTGAAAATTGGAAAAACTACTGTGCTGTAGACACGGCTCATGGGAAAGCTGGTCTACGGTGGACTTGGCTCACAGAACAATGCACGTCGATGGGCCTGCTGACGCAGCCACTGACTGGGCTCTAGGGCTGATGAGGACGGCTTGCGTGGCGGTGCTGACTCGCCTGGCTCATGGGTCCATGGCCTGACATGTGGCCCTACGTGTCAGTGGCTCGCCTCACATAGACCAGGTCCACGGGAAGGCGAAGCGGCGCGGCCACGCAGGCTGACGTGTGCGGGTGCGTGGATCGAGGTGACACACACGGACCGAGGTGGCGCGAGGCGGCGAGGGTGACCATGCGGCGGCGGGGCTCGGCAATTCGGAGGTGACGGGGCGGGCGGTGGAGACACGGCGGGGTGCTCACCGGCGGCAGTGAACGATGACGGATGACGGAGGAGCGAGGCGAAGGTCGACGGCTACCGAAACGAAGACGACGGCTCCGGCGAACTCGGCAAGACCGTCGACGGCGCATGGCGATGAGGCTCGGAAGGCGAGGCGATGGCTTAGGATGCGAGGAACGGAGGGGGCAGCTCGGCTTTATACCCAGAGGCTGAGGTGACTCGGTCGGAAACAGAGAGCGGCGCACGCGAAGCGGACACGGATGCCAAGGCCGGACCGGAGGCGGACGGTTAACAGTGCGACCACTATCCGATGGATGAAATGTGTTTTCACAATAGATTGGATGGCTGAGACGACACGACACAGAAGCACAGTACCTTGGCGCACAGATGAGGGACACATGCCTGGCCAAGGATCGGATGGTAGAGAACAAAGGCGGAGCGGGCGGCTCGGATGCAGCGGCGAGGCGATGGATGACCGATGCGTGGCTGGGGGGCAGGGCAGGCTGGGCCAGCGGGTTGGAGCAGGCTGGTTCCATGGGCTTCGGCCCACCGGGCCATTTAGGGATTTTTTTAGAGTTTTTCTTTTTCCAGAAATTTAAATAAACCTTTTAAGCTCTACAAAATAGCAAATAAACCCAGAAGAATCCAAGAAAATTTCAGAAAGAACCTTGAGACTCAAAGAATCCAAATAAAATACTTTCATCAAATGTTAAAATTTTAATTTAGACATGTTAAATCCTTTTAATTATGAAAAATTCCAATTAAGCTTTAATTAATTCCAGAAAAATCCAAATGGTGAATTTTATTTTAAAAGCTACAAAAAGGTTTTGAAAATTAGGATGTTACACGGATGGTCTCGGGCAGCCATGTAGGCGATGGCGACACGACGAGAGGCGACTGACGGAGTCGGCGCACGGTCAGCAGGGTGACGCGACAGCTGCCGCAGGGCATGGCGGAGACGCTCGCACAGGTAAGGGAAGCAGAGCAGGAGAGAGGAAACGGAGGGGAGAGGCCGGGCCATGGTGATGTGCGCATAGGGCGCGGCGACGTGCTTACAGGAGCAGCGGGGCCGGCCGGTCGGGGCGACGAAAGCAGGCGCGCAGCACAAGAGAAACCAAACAGGGGAGGGAGGCGACATAGAAGGAAAAAGAAAGAGAGAAAAGGGGCCACGGGCAGTGAAAGGAAAGAAAAGGGAGAAGTTAGAAAAGGGTTAGGCATGATTTTGGAATTTCACATTTTTATTTTTATTTCCAATCAGAAAACTCAAAATTAAATCCGAGTTTGAATTCTGGGGTCAATTTGATTGAAGATGAATTTTCATTTAATTTGATTTCTGGATTTTGGTTTTTGGAGTTTTAAACTCATATTTAAAATATTTCGTATCTTTTATCGTCATGATTCTTATTTGTATTTGAGAATTATTTCCAGTTATTATTTTGCTTAGCACAAAACTCGGGAAAATTCAAATAAGATTTTGACAAAATTTCAAATGCTAACAAGATGCAAATATAAGTTTTAAATTCTTCACAATTTCGAACATCCAAAATTTAGGATGTTACATGTATCTAGGTATACCTCCCTTAGCCCCCGCACCTCCCTTTATATAGCCTCTAATCGAATCCTTATCCGATATCATTAGATATCATATCTAACTCAGAAAACCTCATGCTAGATCTTTATGCAATACGAGTAGAGATTGTATCCTACTTGGAGCACCTTCAACCGAATCCAATATGAGTAGAGATCGTATCCTACGCAGAGTCTATCATCCAGACCCTTATCGTTCTGACCTGTTAAGTGTGTAACCCTATAAGTTCATATATATTTGGCCATAGACTAAAAGCTCTTTTCTGGTCCATAAGTTGGTAGCGGTCCCTAGCAGGACATAACAACTCTCAAATATATATAAAGATCATATTGAACGAATCCATATAGTGATTATGTACTGATCTTTTTATCTCATGGTATAGATTGAACTCAAGAAGAAAAGCGTGTTATCCTATGATGGCTTGATCCTTCACTCAAACCTGTAATGGATTACTTAGTTGTGATTGACTCATCAACCATATTCGGTATAGCCATGCACTTTCTTAATCCAACCACATTGAGGGGCCCAGAAATGTCTCTCTTGTTATTAGGAGGGACAAATTTCATCTTGATTGCTCACATTCCTTCGCATATCTCATAGTAGATCCGAAAGCTGCCTTTATGACCACCTAGTTACAGAGTAGTGTTTGGAAAACCCTAAGTAAACTATTACACATGTAGAAAACCATGACAATCTCATGTCTAAGAGTGCTACATACACTATGTATGAGACCAACTAATGACACCTAAGAATATAATAATTTTCGCGATGTCTCATGGTAGGTTAATCCAACATTATGTTCTCTAATATGTGTCCACATTATTGATCTGATATCCTCGTATTCATGATTCGTGAAATATGACCATCAATCAATATATGTATTGATCTTTAAATAATAATTGTCCCTCATAATGACATTAGATCAG
Organism: Bonia amplexicaulis; assembly: GCA_036346245.1. NCBI lineage: Eukaryota > Viridiplantae > Streptophyta > Magnoliopsida > Poales > Poaceae > Bonia > Bonia amplexicaulis. Next base: position 6,471,895 of record CM070756.1, read on the forward strand.
GTATAATTTAGAATAAAATTAAAACATGAATGAAGAGTTCCACGAACAAGTCACATTCTTGTTGATCAATATGAAAAATATTTATTAAAGGGATAAAATAACAAAATATTCAAAAGATCATAAGATAGAAGTGATACAATTATCTCTATGATTGCATCTATGGCATATCACTAACACGGGTGTATTGTGATAATCAGAGTGCAATTTATTTGGTGAAAAATCAGGTATATCATACTAGGACAAAGCACATTCATGCAATGTATCACAGGATCAGAGAGTTGACACACTAATGATAATGTTGCCGATATGTTGACCAAGCTCATCACCGCCAACAAGTTTGAGTGTTGTCTCAATTTGTTGGGAATCACAAGCTATTGAGTAAGAAGGTAACCCTGGTTCATGGGTGTGTGAGAAGCATCAAGGCATTTTCTTTTATTCTTCAAAGCGATGCACTCATCAAGGTGGAAATGATGTTCTTCAAAGTGGTGTATTCGCTAAGATAGAGATTTGTTGTGTATAGCTCATATATGCAAAGGAAGTGGTTGTGTCCGGAAAAATTGTACGGACGTATAACCTGGGTATAAATATATACCACCGACCCCTTGTAACCCTAATAGTGAAAAGAAACTCCTCGTACGAATGGAGCCGCCGCGATTTGGCTCTCGGGGACGTAGGTATTGCTGAATCTCGTTAACAAACTTTCGTATCTCTTGTGTGCTTTTGCGCTTACTGCGATTGTTCTCTCATCGTAGGGTTGTTACTGGTTTCAACACACTAGCTATAATTAATTATTACAACAACATCATCACTGGATCAACAACAAAAGCTATAAGGGTGGGTTCTTTTTTTATTGCGGTTGATGGCTTATAACTTTAGCACATGCGCTTGTGAGAAGGAATCGAATGCTGATAAGTTATTTTAAAAAAACTATTATGATAAGTTATTTTAAAAAGACAACAAAAAATAATTTTATTTGTTTATTTGGAAAAGTCATAAGCCGAAAATAAAGAGCCCTGAGTCAGCCGGCGACTTCTACAACTCCTGAACCCGCTATAAATTCCACTGCACTGTCTGCGAGGAAGAGAAGAGGCGATCAGTACGAGTGAGCCAAAGCTTTGGACACGCGCGGTGAGGCACATGGGCATCACAAGAGTCGACCTCCGCGGGCTTGAGCTGGGCGGGCCGGGCTGGGAGGAGGCGCGGGTCGCGGTGGCCACGTCCATGGAGGAGCTCGGCTGCGTCAACGTCGTGCACGAAGCGCTTGGCCCTGAGCTCCGGCAGGCACTGTTCGCCCGCGCCATGCCGGAGCTCTTCACGCTCCCGCTCGACGTCAAGCAGCTAACCTCCTCCCGCTCGCTCCCCTACAGCGGGTACATCGGGCGGGTCCCGGCCGCCGTCGGCAGGGCCTACGAGAGCCTGCGCGTCGCGGAGGCCACCGACGCCGGCCGCGTCCGTGACTTCGCCGACCTCCTATGGCCCCAGGGCAACCCTGCCTTCTGGTAACCAAGGCACCAATTCTTGATCACTTCCTGCCATCATTGCCTTCCAGTTTGTACTTCGTACACAAATGTAGCTGTTATGTTGGCTGCCCAGTGACACCATAGGTGAATTTGCCGAGAACATGCGGAAAGTGGAGCAGACAGTGGAGAGGATGATCCTGGAGACCCTCGGCGTCGGGAGCATGACGGTCGCCTCGCACCTCGACTCGCTAGTCTATTCCGTCCGGCTGTCGCGCTACGATGCATATGCGCCGGACACGGGGACGACCAACTTATCCATGGAGCCCCACAGCGACTGCAATATGATGACCGTCGTCGTGCAGCACGACGTGCAAGGCCTCGAGGTGCAGGCCAAAGACGGGAGCTGGATCGCCCTGCCTCCGGAGCCGGACACGTTCCCCGTCATCGCTGGCGAGCTACTACAGGTAGTAAGATAAGACCCATCAGGACCCGAGATATATACAGAGGATGCCATTGCCGTGGATATATGTGGATTCTGCCATTTCTGGTGCTTAATTCAGAGGCATGTGCGCTGCTGTAGGTCGTGACGAATGGAAGGGTGCCGTCCTGCGTCCACCGCGTCAGGACGCCGAGCAACCGCGAGCGCTTGTCGGCGCTGTTCGCGTGCAGGCCGAGGGACGGCAGCGTGATGCGCGCGCTGGACGAGCTCGTCGACGGGGAACACCCTCTGCAGTACAATCCCTGCGACCTCGATGACTACGGCAGGTTCAGGTTCTCGGAGGAAGGACGCAGATGCGGCGACCCGACGAGGGCGTTCTGCGGAGTGTAGAAGGATCGATGAAGCCGTGGCACGCACGATTATCCAGCAATCCATGAATGCACACACGCTCTCAACTCGGTATCCGTACAGAAGAATTAGAATTGCGTTCGCATGGCAACGTGTAATTTCTATACAGTTTATCTGCCAAATAATTGGAAGTGCTAGACTCGAAAGTATAAGCCGCAGATTTGCAAAGAATTAACAATGCCGCTTGTAGCGGTAACCACAACTACGTGCTCCCCAACTAGCCGCACGGGCCGCCCTAGAGAAATCGAATATGAAAAATCGCCAATTGACGTTCTGGAATTCGATAGCCATTCCTGAGCATTTGGACCCAGTAGATGATTCTACTCCAAGAATCCCAATGCTTGGACCTTTCGGCCGGCCCTTAGGCCATGGGCAATGTAGCTAAGAACTCCAGGCTAAGAAATTCATAGGAATTTCACACAAGTTTCATAGAATACAATTCGATTCCCTAGGAATGGAGAAAATTTTCCACTGTTTCAAATGCTGCCAGGAAACAACATTACTGATGGGGAAAAAATCCCGGGATTTTGTTGGGCTGAGATAGGTGCGGGTTAGAACTCAGCGCCATTTGCGGTTGGGTTGGCCCATCTGTAGGCCAACGATAGGAGTTGACTCGTTATGTCCCCTAAGCTAGATGTCCTCATCGTTGTCGTCGGCGATCTACTCATGGTACAAACCCTATTCATCCTTTCTTTCCTTCCCTCTAAAGGTTATTAAGAAGATGCGACGATGCCTATAATCTGTGAATGTGACTGCAGGCCATGACGAATGGGAGGGTATCGTCCTGCGTGCATCGTGTCAGGACATCGAGCAAGCGCGAGCAATACTCGGTGCTGGTCAGGACCGTGCCCAAGGGCGGCGGCATGCTCTGCGCTTTTGACGAGCTTGTCGACGATGACCACCCTCTGTTGTATGGTCTCTGTAGCCTCGATGAGTACATAAAATTTCGGTTCTTAGAGTAAGGATAAAAATATGATGATCCATTAAAAACATTCTACGGAGTCGAGACTGATGAGAAAATAGGGAGATCATAAATATCAGTTGACGTCGGCGATCCCCGTCAACTCGTCATTTCTTTGATATCATTACTACACCTCACTTTACTTCGTCCTGGCGATGCGCGGCGCCGTTCTTTCCATTTTAATTGTTCAAATTTGAACCTGTGACACATGGGTTCTGTAAAAATAACTTGTACTTTTAAGATGAATTTTTTGTACAGATAATCCATTTTTTATTCAAAATAGGCTCCAATCGCCTAATGATTGGGCGACTGGAGCATGTCGCCCAACCTAGCGGCGACACATGTGAATCTGCCAACCGTTGGGCGATTAGTATGGATAGTAAAAATTGTAGATATAGAAAATTTAGTATGGATATTTGAGTATAATTTTTAGTATAGAAATTTTAGTATTTGTAGTATACATTTTTTTAGTATGGAACATTTGTAATATAGAAAATTGTAGAAATAGAAAATTTAGTATGAAAAATTTAGTATTTTTGATATATTAGTGTAGAAATTTAGATGCAGAAAATTTAGTGTCAAAATTTTGTATAATATTTTTGATGTATTATTGTAGAAAATTTAGTGTAGAAATTTAGATGTAGAAAATTTAGTGTCAAAATTTTGTTCAGTATTTTAGATGCATTATTATAGAAAATTTAGTTTACAAATTTAGATGTAGAAAATTTAGTGTCGAAATTTATACGTATTAGAAAAATCAGTAAATATTGAGGGTACAAATTAATCGTGCACGTTCATTGCAGTGGGTTACGACACGTTTATTTTGTAGGTAACTTGAACTCTTTTTGTAGGTATGGCTCGTGATGTTCGTGACTCCGACTGGCGGTACCCGCTATTGGACGAGCACGTGGACCGCGTGCACCGTGCTTACCGTCGTGTGCTGGCACCGGGGAGCACGGACGAGCCGACCAAGTTGCAAGTGGTTCGGACACGCACACCTCGCGTGGCCTGGGGACTCGACCCCTGTTGGACTGCGAGGTTTGCACTACGCCAGCGTTTTAGTGTTGCCGTAAGAACGTTCCGTGCTGACCTTCACTTTGTTTGTAGGCTGCGGGATGTCGGGCTACTCCCTCTTGCCGGATGGTGCAGCCACGGAGGAGGATGGAGCCGCCTTGGCGCGGGCGGGGCGAGGCGGGCGTGGAGCGATCACGACGCTTCCCGTTCGATCGTTCCCTGCTGACGGCTTTGGTGGACCGTTGGCGGCCCGAGACACACACTTTCCACCTCCCATTCGGGGAGATGACGCCGACCCTGCAGGATGTGTCCCTGCTTCTTGGCCTTCCGATCGAGGGAGGCGCTGGCTTCCTACCGGAGGCCCCGGCCGAGTGGCGCGCGGACATGCTCAGCAGATTCAAGGGGGTCCTTCCACTGGCCGATGGTCGTACTTAACAACTTGTCTTTCTTGCAGGTACAGTTCGCGCACGTGCAGGTCACGCGGGCGTACCTGCCTTTTGTTGAGCAGTTTGACCGCCTCACAGCCGACGACATGCGCTAGGAGCCTTACACAGATACGGCACTGCAGGCCCATGCTCCTGACGGGTTGTCCACACTATGATTTCGTGACCGAGCTTTCTGGCTCACGCGCCGGAAGCTCGTGTACGATATCTTCGTGGAGGACTACGCACCCAGCGAGTTATACGGCAGTTTGGACTACGGCAGGCACTTCTTGTACCAGTCGGACCACCGTTTCCGCGGCACGTGTACGCGTGAGTACAAAAATCAATTACTAAGAACATAATAGATCAATCATAGGAGACATAGTTGAGAGAGAATATTAGAAGGTAGTTTCTATTAATTTTAGATCTGTCTTATAGTACAAAAATCTTTTTATTTATAGCCTAAAACGTAAGAGTAGTTCTGATATTTATCTATACCCTAACCTTTTAGGCTTTGTAGGCTGACGAGATTCTACCCACCACATCATCTAGACATAAGGACGAAAGCTTCTATTGAAATGAAAGGATGATGCGGACAACAGGGAAGGGATAAGGATAAACCTAGTCTAACACATAGATTACTTTACAGTATCAACTGGCATGGGAGGGTACTATACGGATTTCTCAAAGAAAAATGTTCAATTCTAGGTAGTTTTATATATCAATCGAAAAGCCCTGAACATGTTACCTATTATTTCCTTATATAGAGATTACACTTTATTATTAGGACTCTTAGAAAAATAAAAACTTCGTAGAGGATAGAAAACAAAATAACAAAGATGCCATGATATAACACCCTATTAAAAAAAAACTTTTGTGATTTCAGGCGAAATTCTCGCTGTTGGATTTGCCAGGAGATTTGTGCTCCTTCAACCTCTCCTTCGAATCCTGTGAGCTTCCGTGAGCATGTGCAGCAAAGTGATGCCTCTAATGAAGCCCCAGCTCGTGGGCGCCCCATGCCACTGCCTAGAGAAAAACCGCACGACATTTCTGCAGAAAAATGCATCCATTCGATGAGCAGCCGCTCCACCGAATGCTTGCCCTCCGTTTTCCTTCAATCAACCCTTTTGTCTTTCTCTGCAGTGTTGAAGGTCGTCGTCGTCTTCACCTTCGGCGTCAAAGGTGACGGCCGTGGTGACAGCCGTGCGAGCAGAAGGGACAGCCGCGAGGGAAGATGAGGCGTGCAAGCAAGGGACAGACGCGAGGGAAGATGAGGCAGCGCAGCCAGCGAAATTAGTTTTTAAAATGGCTGCAAGGTGGGCTCAAAGTGGGCTACAACTCTTTTTTAAAATGGCTGAAATTAGTTTTCTTAAAAAAGCGCCAACAAAGTCTCAAACTCATGATATGTGGTTAATTTTGATATTATATTGAGCTTTATGCACCAATCAATTAAAAAATCTTATATCTAAAAAAGTTAACCAAAAAACTTAAATTATTAGAAAAAAGTGGACAATATACTTCTAATAAGCTCCACTCTAACCCATGTGAGTTTTTGCCCCCATGGTTTGTGTGTGCATATCATGCTTCGCATTGAACATGGGTTGCTAGCTCCTCTCTTCTAACTCTATTTCACCTCGGTGAAAATCCTACATTGGCGAGGATTTATGGTGAATTGTTTCGGCTACGGCTGATGGTTTTTAGTCCTAATACAAGCGTTTATACGAATGAACCGAATGCCGATAAGCCGTTTAAAAAAAACTATTCTGATAAGTCGTTTCAAAAAAATGACAGAGAAACCGTCTTATTTTTTTATTTGGAGGAAGTCATGAGTGTTGAAAGTCTTACGACTTCGTCCAGAAGTTTACGACCGCTCACAAGTGTTTACGACCGGTTTCAGCTGCTACCGATCGCTTCCGCCCACATCCTGATGCCGATCGACCGCTCAGATAGCCGTTCGACCACTCAGTCGCTCGTCCGATCCCTCTGATCACTTCTGCTTCGTGATTGTTGTCTTCACAACGTGGTCGATAGCCTTACGACCACGTTCAGTGCTTCTTCAACGTGGTGGAACGCCTCTTCGACCACATTCAATCTTCCTTCAACGTGGTCGTAAACCTCTTCGACCACGTCCAAATTTCTTTGCTGCGGTCGTACGTCTTCCGATCACCTTCAATCTTTCTCCGCCGTGGTTGTATCTTTTCCGGATGGCGTCTTCTTCCGGTTTGCCGTGGTCGTATACCTTTCGACCACGCCTACTGAGGTTTTGCCATGGTCGTAAGTCCCTCCGACCACATTTGTCTTGGTCGTAGGTCGACTTCGACCACGACTTGCGAGAACACAATGAAGTAGATACTTGCTAGTTTTTTTCTCCTCTTCTCTTTATTTCTTTTCCTCTTTTTCGGCGTACATCTGATTACATGACTCCTCTCTTGTTATATCCTGTTCTACGACTTGCACTCGGTTTCCAACTACGAACACAGAAACAAGTCCGACTCCGACTCTAATTCGACTACGACTTCGACTTTCAATTACGATTACAACACGCCACCAAACTTTGTATACGATTTCTAAACAAGATTATTTTCAATAATAAGCCATAAATTGAAGAAAAAAAAGGCTTAGATACAGATGAGGTGTAGCACTATAGGGCCTGTTTGGCAACGGCTGCGGCTTTTGGCTTTTGGCTGTTTACGGTACAGATTACGGAGAGAGATATATACTTGCAATTTTGGATGGTACAGATGTTGGACTTTTAACGCGTACATCGTTTAATTTGTAGACCCCGTCTTGAGAAAATACTCTGTTTGAAAGTTAGATACTATAGTAAAAATCAAAAGCCGTCAGCTTCGGAGGAAAAAAAAATAGGCCCATAGATGCGTAAGATTAACGTCTAGTGCGATTTAGTGATTTACTAAACTCAACAGCGTCGCATGAATGATGAGCAACCGCACTAGAGCTCATTTGCTTACCTGCCTAACTGTGCCTCGTCACTAAGAAAGAGAAGCATAGCAAGCCAAAGAAAGCCAGAAAGCCATGGGCTGCGGCGAGGGTGCTGAGCAGCAGGGCATAGGAATCACCAAGGTCGACCTCCGCGGGCTGGAGCCTGGCCGGCCGGGTTGGGAGGAAGCCCGGACCGCGGTGACCGCGTCCATGGTGGCTCACGGCTGCGCCCTGGTCGTGCACGACGGGCTCTCCCCAGAGCTCCGGCAGGCGCTGTTCGGCCGCACCATGCCGGAGATCTTCGCGCTCCCGGTCGAGGCCAAGCAGCGGAACGTCTCCGCCTTGGGGCCGCACAGAGGCTACGTCGGGCAGATCCCCGGCGTGCCCTTGGAGAGCCTGCGCGTCTCGGAGCCCACCGACGACGGCCGCGTCCGCGACTTCGCCAACCTCCTTTGGCCTCAGGGCAATCCTGCCTTCTGGTAAGACCACAAATTCTGAATTCTTGGTCATTTGGTACCATCACTGCACTGTTGCTATCCACGAATTTTGACATCCCCGTGGTGTCCGTTCAGTGATACTGTTGGGGAATTTACCAAGAACATAGTGAACCTGGAGAGGACGGTGGAGAAGATGACCCTGGAGGGCCTCGGCGTCCAGGAGGATCACATCGATTCGCACCTTGACTCGCTCACCTACGCTATCCGTCTGATGCACTACGGGCGACCGCCGGACACGGAGACCAGCTTGTCCATGAAGGCGCACCGCGACGAGCACATGATGGGCGTGATCGTGCAGCACGAGGTCGAAGGCCTCGAGTTGCAGGCCGAGGGCGGGAGGTGGCTCACGGTGCCTCCCGAGCCGAACACGTTCGCCGTCGTGGCCGGCGAGCTATTTACGGTAAAGCCCGCATGCATCCTTCTGTCACTACTCGCCATGTTAACAGTGACAAGGCGAGAGACGCCTCAGATTTGAACGCCGCTCGCGGGTTTGCTCTGCATGCGTTTTGCAGGTCGTCACGAACGGGAGGGTGTCGCCGATCGTGCACCGCGTCGTGACGCCGAGCAACCGCGAGCGCTTCTCGGTGCTCCTTATCTCCAGGCCCAGGGACGGCGGCATGGTGAGCGCGATGGACGAGCTCGTCGATGGAGACCACCCTCTGATGTACAATCCCTGCAACACCGACGAGTACTCCAAGTTCCGATACTCCGAGGAAGGGCGCAAATCCGGCGACCCGTTGAAGGCTTTCTGCGGAGTGGAGAAGGACGGATTATCCATGGAATGACCACACTTTCACAACTCTGTTCATCGGTCCATTCTCTAGTGTCGCCACTCCTACCGAATAATTCGAATGGCTTCACTTCTTTCCCGGTTCCTGTAAGTTACTTGTGCGTGATATGTAGCAATGTGGACAGCGCTCTTAGAGCCTACTTATATTGACTTTTATTGATGTCTTTTGGCTACGGCTAATAAATTGTAGTGACTGATAGAAGCAGGTGATGAATAGTAGTAAGCTAATAAATAGTAGTGTATTATGTAAGAAATACGGTACAACGAAAGACACTACAATATTCAGACCACCATACGACTTACGGAACTATGATATAATAAGTTATCATTTATAACTTAAACAAATTACCATGTTAAATTAAACATTTACCACGATAAGTCACATCTATATTTTAAATATTAACACCTAAAAAGTAGCACTTCTATCTAGCTTTAAACATATCTGATATTAGCCTTATTTTGTTGGCGTCATCGTGTAGAATACAAAAAACACATGAATTACAAGTTAAAAGTACGGTTTGCAAGACATGACCATATAAATCTCTTTAGTTAGATGAGAAAAGAAAGTTCTAAATATTAATAGAAAATTTAAGGGGCGCTTATGCAAAAGTAAGAATTCCTCTCAATTCGTCATTCTCAAGCAAAGAACATAGAGGGTGGGGCCGTACGTGGATGCATCCTGTGAGACAGAGTGATTGCTATCGGATGAATCAAAAGTGACACGCGCCAAGGCAATAGCACTGTTAGTAGTGAGCTAGATTTAGTAAATAGTGATTACTAAAAGAAGCTATGAGGAGCTTCAGCCATGGAGGGCGTCATGTGTCGATACTGAACATATCCATAATAATTGGCTATTATTAAACGTGGCATGATCACATATCAGCGGAAACTCGGTTACGGCCATGGAAGAATTCAATTCGTGTGTAATTTTCCAGAGCTCTCGTGTGTCAATGTGTGTAATTTTATTGATACATGATGATGTAGATAACGGCCTTCAAAGAAGTGAAGAAAATGACGCCTAAATTACGCAAGTCTGCCGTTTTGCTCGTGATTTGATGCACCTGTATTGATCATTTTGAACAGGCAAGCACGCAAGCAGCAACATGAACACTCGTGGAGTGCTGTCAATTGGTACAACAATGACTGATTGCAACTGTGGGACTCGCATACAGATACAATAGCATGCCCCATCGATGTAATAGTAACATGTCGTAATTGGCTAGCTGTGTCGTGTGTAGAATACTGATCACTAGGAGTACTATATAAGATAAGAGGTAACAAAAACACATGGAATCTGAACCATCCTGGGGCAAGGTCCCATTTGCGCATAGGGAATCATATACTCTCCGACCAAAAAGGTGAATAAAGGCGGCTTGCTCATCAGGAATATTGGACTTGCGGTGGAGACGTCAGTAAGGGCAAATTTCTTAGAAACAGCAACTTCCAGTAGGAAGGCTGTGTCAGATAATTCACTTGAGGAAAGTGCAACCCAAGAACATCGAAATATAAGCAACCAGCGAAGTAAGGAGCTCGAGGGACCAAGTAGGCGGGACGATGAATGTCGGGATCACTGGGACAAGCAGAGAACCTACGATCCAGCCACTCACAAAGACTCCTAGCCTGGAAGAACAAAGGAGTAAACACCCAACACATGACCAATAACTGCTAAGATAGTTTACAATGGAATGCTCACTAACCCTGTGGTAGACGCCCTGACAAGGTTTTTCATCTTGTCATTGAGGAAGTATATGCATGAGATGAGTGACAGTGCAAGCTGCAAAAGCAAAACATCAATGGCCTATGCTCAAAATTTGTTACATAGCAGGCTTCATCTTATATGTGCAGTCTGTTTGATGATTACAATTCTCAAACCAAAAGGGGAAAAAACCTGTTTGATGATTACAATTCTCAAACCCAAAGGGGAAAAAACCTTTGGGTCACTGTGAGTTCCTGATCTTTTTTTTCTAATAACAAAATTAGCCAAAATATTGGAGCTAGTCTCTAGAAACTCATCTAAACCCCTCCCTCCCTTCATGGGAGTCAAACCAATGACCTCTTATATGAACAGACAGTCTTAGCTCTCAGAAGTTCAAAAGTTAAAACTAGATTATTAAAAGGGTTGGAACGGATCCAAGCATACCTGGAAGGTGGGTCCAGTCTCAGCAGAAGTTGCAATGCTCCACCCAGCAATGAAAGCAAAAAGAGCAAATCTTCTGGAAATAACATCCACCGATGGCACCTCAAAATATCCAAGCAGTGCCTTAACCCATGATGGGGATTCTTCGACTTGCTTTTTTAGCTTGCTTTTCAGATTGATTTTGGATTTCTTACGGTGTGAGTAGCTTTTCATTATTATCTTATCATAAGCACCTTCAATAGCCTCTTCACTTTCTTCATACCCAGCGTATTGTTGAAGAAGGAAATATCTTGCACTCCTGATCTCTTCTTCAGAGGCATCATAATCAACACCAAGAAGCTTGTAGGGATCCCATGTTTGGTGTCTTGAGAATACCGGAAGATGCTCTACAGACACATAAAATTGGTTCAACTGCAGATATAATTGCTAAACATGGTACTGAAACAACCACCAGTACCAACTGCAGATATAATTGTTAAACATGGTACTGAAACAACCACCAGTACAACAAAACAAAATTTAAGATAGAATCTCCTAAATCCTAAAGAAACAAAAATAACACATAACTGACATACGAACTGTGAGGAAGAAAAATCTACAGAAAAATATAACGATTCACCGGCCAAGCAAGTTCATCACAAGTTAGGCTAAACTTTGCTAATTCAATCTCCACTGGCAACTGGAAAACAAGAGGCTTCAATTGCAAATTTTGCAATGCACCAGTGAAAGTGAAAGAAAAAGAACAGCCAAAACATCACTCAACTAATGTTTCTTGCAGCTAAATAAATAAAACTGGCCATTTGATTTCTTTTATCAACTAATTGTGTTCACAATAAGAAACAGCATCTTGTGAAGATGAAACAGGGTCTACGACTTTAAGTTTGTTACCGAACTGTGGCTCCAGAAGCATGACCTAAAGAATGCCAACAAAATTATAGTAAGTTATCCAGAACCTTGTACTACCAAAAACAACTAATTTCCAGTCTCACAATATGGAAAGTGGGTTTGTACCTACAGTCCACCTGGCTTGATCTCAGCAGAACAGCGAAGCTAGGAAAAATAGATGTGATCAGCCAGTTAACACCAGTTCCAAGATTCACAGAAAGGACTAGGTTATGTAATCTGGGGTAGGATATGGGTGATTTATGCCAATCCAGCCAGGCTAAACATGTTTGTTTCACGGGACATATTGTTCAGAATGACAAAAAAGTACAACAGAGGATTGTCACAGACTTTCCTCATAAAGAAGCAAATTCAGCTGATTCCTGGAAGATTTTAGATGTCAAGGTCAAGAATAAACACTTAATTCCCTCAAGAAAAAGAATAAACACTGAAAAACAACACCACAAGCACTGCAGCTTCTAGGTCTAGGTCCAGAATAGTTCTGGAAATATTGATTAAAGCAAACATGGAAGCAAGCTAATATTGCATTACACCTGGTATTCCGCTGATTGTTGCCAACTGAATTCCAGCTGAAAGTACTGTATATGCAAAACATACACCATTTAACTTGAAGGCTAGAACTCCCTCCTTAGTTTCTACCATTCAGACAATCACAAGTTTCCTTCGTGATCAAATTGAATTTGTATTTATTTTCCCTCCACAATAGCTAGGCAATACCAAATCAACCGACACAGTGAACTAGCATATTATTCCTTGACTCATCGCTTATTTGCATAGGCAAACCAAAATCTACCTAAAATTGTTGCCCTTGCCGTAAACTAAGCAAAACTGCAAAGCTACCATGATCTTTAGCTTCCAAAGTCAGCAAGGTATCAGGTCAGCCAGCGCAATAAAAAGTTACACAAACCAACCACAGCACTAGCTGGAGCTAGGGTTCTCCGCTCTTACCGCCACCGTAGCCGCCGGCGCCGACGGAAAGGCTCGCGGAGCACCGGGCGCGCCGCAGCCGCGGGAGGGACGCGCCTCCCCGTCCCGCCGCCACACCATCCTCCGCCCCGCCGCTGCGCGATTAACCAAATCGACACGGTCCGATTAGCACTGGAAAGTGGAAATTAAGACGTAGAGGGGGAGGGGCGGAATTGAAGCATGGGACTCGCGCGTACGCGTGGTAGGGCCTCGGGGGCCGACGGAGCGGACGGGTGAGGAAGGCTGCCTGGCCGAAGGCGACGGCCGCCTGCATCTCCGGCGCCCGCGTCGAGGTGGAGGTCGGCGGTGGGAGGTAGGGATGATGGAGGCGGCGGGTGAGGCGAGCTCGGAGAGAGGAAGATAAGTAGAGAGGGGGGGAGATTGGAGAGAGGAAGACGGAGGCGGCGAGGTAGGTGGGTCGGTCCGTCGGTGCGCGTGACGCGTTTGTGGGCTTTGATAGGCCAGGCCGGCCACAGCTCTCAGCTTGTGGCCTCAACTCTCGGTTGGGCTCTTTTAGACTGTGCCTGTGGTTTTTAGTTTATAATTTTTAAATTTTAATTATTTGTAAGAGATAATACGTAGAAAAAAATAGTCACATATGATTTTAGTCAATATAGCTGAACTTATTATAATATCTACTACAATCTATCTATAGATTTCATCTTAAAAAAACGTATTATTTAAAAACCAGCTATCATAGCAAAGGATCAAAATGCCAAAGTCTTCCCGAACAGCTTGCTTGGGCAAGCTCTGTTGTCGTGCAAGCAATCCATCCAAATTCAATCAATGATCGGTGTCGAGTGTCTTATCTCTTATACACGTATATGTTCAGTGGAAAAGTATGAATACGTGCTTCATATGGTGTTGGATAAATCTAGAATTTATCTATGACCTTCGTTTAAGTTCTAACGTTTGTTTCAGTAGGACGCATACACGTGTGTACGTGTGGCGGCGTATAGTGTAAGGTATCAAAGCCACTTTTGACACTGTTTTGCACCGTATTTAAAAAAATAGCAGTATGACGACAGTATTGACAAAAATATCGTTTTTGCCGCCTGGCTGCCAGGCGACGCGTGGCGCCTGTCGCCCGGTGGCTGGGCAATAGGCTGCCTGCCGCCCAAGGAAGAGGTGGCAGGTTGCCTGCCGCCCGGCCACCGGGCGGCAGGTAATTTAGGCCGTTGATTAGCCGGCCTAATTATTTTCGTTTAGTATTTATTTGAATTTTTAAATATATCAAATGAGCTCAAACAATTACAATAATTTATGAACAGCCTTCTGACATAACATTCATTGTAGTGTAATTTTTAGGGAATTGTATTCATGACGAATATTGCTAAAAAATTCATAAAATTTTGATATTTTATGAGTTTTTACATATAGAAAATGAGCTCTAAAAATTACAAAATTTTATGTGAAACATCCCGATATAGTAATAGTCATTATGTAATATTTTGGGAATTTTATGCGATCTGAATTAGCCACATTTGTTTGGATTAACTTAACCAAGAATTTAACGAAACAATTCCTATTGTTAAGTTAATCCGAACAAACGTGTCTAATTTGGGAGGCTTTACATAAAATTACATAATAACTATTACTGTATTAGGAGGCTTCACATAAAATTTAATAATTTTTAGAGGTCGTTTTCTATATGTAAAAATTCATAAAATTATCAAAATTGTATGAATGTTTGAGCAAAATTCACCATGGATAAAATTATCCAAAAATTACACTGCGAGGAACGTTATGTTGGGATACTGTACATAACTTTTTGTAATTTTTCGGGCTCATTTAATATATTTAAAAATTCAAACAAACACTAAACAGAAAAACTGGTAATTAGGTAGGTAATTAGGCCAGCTAATTACTTGGCTTAATTACTTGCCGCCTGTGGGCTAGGCGGCATGCGCCATGCATCGTGAGCGCTGCCGCCTGGCCGTAAGTGGCAAAAACGATATTTTTATCAATACTGTCGTCATACTGTTATTTTTATAAAGACGGTACGGAATAATACCAAAAGTGGCTTTAATTTTAGTGAAATTGTAGTGTACGGCCTCTGTTGTGATTAAAAAAGCAATGTGAACATGGGTATTGAAAGCAGACAATCCAAAATGGCGAAAGCTCTCTAGAAAAATTCATGCTCGTTTGGGTTTCAGCTTTTGTTTTCCGGTTTCTCTCTTCTAGTTTTTTAATTTCGTTTTTTTAGTGTTTTGGCTTTTTTTGTTTTCTTTCTTTTCGGTTTTTTTTGTGTTGTGCGTGATAGCATAATCTATTTTTTCTTTTTTAAATTACTCGTACCTCCACTGTTCACGTCCCTGTAATCGAGAATGGTTTATGTGCCTAGGTGGAAAAGCACGAGCTTGCACTTCATAATGTTAATGCTTTATCTCTTGAGTCCGTAATTCTGCAGAGGTGCTAGCTTGCTATAGGGTGCATTCATAGGTGTGTGTTTGGCGGCGTGTACGCGTGTAAGGCTACATTATAATTAAAAAAACGCCTCAGAAAACTATTAAAGCAATGAAAAAAACGGTGAATCGATAAAAACAAAAGCATTTTCTTTTCGAGCTTTTCAAGTTGGCTTTATCTACGACTACATTTGTAACTATTTGGTACGTACAAACGAGTGCGTTGCATGGATTGCATCGCACAGACGAAAAGTGCAGAGTGGTTGTAAGGCTCCACGTCATCTTTATAAAGCTCGAAAACGAGAGCTGCACCTCCACTCTCCTCAATCTACTACCTTTTCATCAATGCGACCAAAACGGTCTCCCTGACATGACCGTGCAACCAAACTTGCAATTGGCTACATTGACGATTTTGAGCTAAAAATAAACTATAGTAATTAAAAAAAGTAAGTTTTAAAGGATGACCTGAGTGGTGGATAAAGTAAAAAAATATACATACGTAAGATAAGAGCGAGAGAAGCGAGATGCGTTGTATGTTCGTGTCCCCTGCTTTGTCTCCAGAACAAGACAGGAGCGAGATGAGTGAAAAAAAACTTCAAAATACATAAGTAGAACAGAAAATAAATCGTAGTTGATGTCCTTGGAGATCACTACCTCAATAACCGCTTTGGAGGCTATTAAAGTTGCTAGGCAAACTAGCGCATCACCTTTCCTGATATACCCACGAATGAAAAGTAGGAATCGAATCTCTTGCAAGAGAAGAGGCACGGTGCTACAGCCTGCAGTAGGATGTCTTTTCTGGTGGCTATCTATCTGATCGTAAAGCCATTTAGGTCCTGTTTTTTTCAATTTTTAAAAGCTGTTTTTTAGTTTTTCTACAGTAATTAGCTTCTAAATAAAATATTTTTTTTAAGATAGGGTCTACTAGTTAATTGTAGTACATACTTTACTGACTTCATTTATATAAGCAAAAACCGCACATGAATTTTTATTACTCTGTAATCTCTCGTACAAACAGCCTAAAAATCACAAACTGCAGCCAAAAACCACAAACCACAGCAAAAAAAAGAACAGACCCTTACAAGATTAGTTTAAACACTATCCGGAAGGAGTCATAGCAAGCCATATATATAGTAGCGATTCTGAGATAGTGACGCTTTCCTTCTCAAAAGGAGTGTTAGATATTTTCCCAGAGGAACTTCAGAGGTGCTTATTTGGGCTTTTAAAACTTGAGTTTCCATTTTTTTTTCCCTGGTACTGTAGCAGCTTGTTTTGTAATGTAGCCATCGATAGTTTTTTCAGCATAATTAAATAAAAAATAAAAAATATTATATCATCACAGACAATATAAAAGAATAAAGAAAAAAAATAAACTTTAAAAGCTTGAGTTTCTAGCTTTTCTAGTATTGTAATAGCTTTTTTTGCACTGTAACTATCGATAGTTTTTTCAACGTAATTAAATAAAAAATTATATATCATAAACAATGCAAAGGAATAAGAAAAAAATACAAAAAACCTAAAAACAAAAAAATAGAAAAAAAGAAATTAGGAAGCTAGAACCTAGAAGCTGCCTGTCTTTTCTTGCCAGGGGTAGGATGATCTGGTTCCAACGAAGCAATGCCCAATTTGGCCTTCAGAATTAAGAACACCTAGGAAAATCCATGGTGCGTTCACTGTCATTTTGGATGACGAAACAATGCAACCCCATGGCCAAATTATTCCGAGTATATTACTCAAAAGATAATCTTTCTTTAGCGCATGCATGTCATGCGCTCTTGTCATGCCGTACTGCGGTCGGTATAACAAAATAGGAGTCAAATGCTCTTGAATTCTAGTAGAGTAGTATACTACTTGGCTGAATGTTTTTATATAATCAGTGAATTAGTTGGCCAATACATTGCTTAGTTATGGCTTCCATAAGCTTTCAATTTTTTATTATTATAAAAAAGAAGGCATAGAGAGGTGATAGATGAACCACATGAGAAAAGTCAGACATGGCTAATTTACGACAATGAACAAAGTCAACGAAGGATGGAAAGCAAGAGGCGCTCGTACTTGTCTACATCCGTTCGTATAGATTTTTAGTTTTGGTTTATAAATAGTAATAGCTTATAGAGAAACTTATAGAAAGACATTCGTGTGTGATTTTGACCGATATAAATGAAGCCGCTGCAGTGTGTATTAAAATCGATTAGTAGACTCCGCATTAAAAAGACACTCCGTTTAAAAACTAGATACTATAGAAAAATCATTTACTATATAAAATCAGTTTTTAGAAATCAATACGAACAATACTTGTCACTACAGTAAACTACAACTAACAGTCAGTTTAGTTCCTGCACTGCCTGAAAGCAAAAGGCTAAGAAAACTAAGCTCTCACTTTGGCAAGACACCTGTGTACACCATACGGGTTTTTCTTCCCGGCTCCTAATTAAGTCGTTCATGTGATCTGTTTGATATTGGAAGCGACAGCTTACCAGACAAAACCATTCTGTAAGACTGATGAAACAAGCATAGCTGGTACTTGTACGGACACATGTACTGGGGAGCGAATGACAGACTAGTACAAGTTGATGAAAAGCCCAGTTTGTCATGATGAGATACATACACGATTACATGGGTGATCACTGACGGCAGAGAGGCTTCTTAATTCAGGTACACAATCACTTCGTAATTTGTACTACTATCTCCTGACCAACAAGCAATTTTACTACAAGGGCAGATCTTCTGAATCATCTCTGCATCTTATATTGCTTTGATTTCGATCAGAAGGCAAGGGAGAAGCGCTTGTTCCTGCGGCCGATGGAGTCGGCGGCGACGAGGTTCTTGGCGATGAGCTTCTGGGCCTGCCGGCTGTTGATCTCCACCCTCATGCTGTCCGTCTTGTCCATCTTGTCGTACGCCGCTTTCTTCCCCGCTCCCCTCTTCCAGCCGCCGCCGGCCAGCAACTTCGACTTGATCCCGTCGACGAACCTCCCCAGCTGCCCCGTCATCACCATCCTCTGCAGAGTACAACTCAAACAGATGTCTGATCCTGCAAGAAACATCACATAAAACGAAGTACAAACAACATGGTGTGAGCTAGCTGAACTTGTACAGCCAATTAGCTGAGTTCAGTGATGCTACACATGGGGTAACACTGTAACAGAATGAGATACCTAAGCAGGAAGAGGAGCAGCAGCAGAAGCTGAAGCCAAGGCAGCGAACAAGAAGAGTATACACGAAGGGGCAGACAGGCTAGTACCGGTGGTGGTCATATACATGGCCAGACGAGACATCAGAGGCTATATAGAACCACGGAATGGAAAGGTGAGGCAATAGAAAACGACTTGAATATGAGATCGCTTTTGTTAACTTTTTTTCAGAAGAAAACGTATAATCGCAAAAAAATCGAGAAAATACAAAAAAATTTCGCTATTCTTATATTTTGCTCCCCTTTTCTTTTTTACTTCCGCTTTTACAAAAACTAGCAACAAGCCTCCTCAATATATAGGGTCTGTTCTTTTTGGCTGCGGCTTATGGCTTTTGGCTAAAATTTTTGAATTTTGGTTGTTTGCGACAGAGATTGTGGAGAGAGAGATACTCGCTTGCGATTTTGATTGATACAGATGTTAAGCTTTTAACGTGTACTACAATTAACTTGTAGATCCTGTCTTGAGAAAATATTTCATTTAAAAGTTAGGTATTGTAACAAAAGGCAAAACCCGCTTTTAGAACCCGTAAAGAACAGGTCCATAGGCTAATAGTCCCCTACTAGCACATGTATTTGGACTTCAAGTTGGACACAGCTTTAACTTGAGTTACACACGGAGACGGACTCTACTATATCTTGAACTCTAAGGGCATGTTCTTTTCCTCCGAAGCTGACGGCTTTTGGCTTTTGTTGCAGTATCTAACTTTCAAACGGAATATTTTCTCAATACGGAGTCTACAAGTTAAACAATCTATACGTTAAAAATCCAACATTTGTACCAGCCAAAATCGCAAGTGGGTATCTGTCTCTCCGTAATTTGTACCGTAAACAGCCAAAATTCAAAATTTTCAACCAAAAGCCATAAGCTGCAGCCGCACCCAAACATGACATAAGTCAAGATTATTTCTAACAATCTCCCCCTTAATCTTGACTTGACATACTCTAGTTTTAGTCTCAACACATTATGAACTACCAGTCACGCCTCCACATGAAGCGTTCTACATGCAAGCTACATGTAGGGACTCAACTCAACTGGTACGAGTCCATCCAGATGCAAAGATTCTAAAACATTGAGGCAGTCGGACTCAACTACGACTTACTAAACCCATACTTGACACAGAACGGTGACACATCTCCTCAACATTCCGATTTCTTTCCACCTTACTTGAATTTGGACGGCAACACACCTTCTCAACGTCCCTGACTCAACTCCTCATCAGAGCACTGTTAATTCATCATCGCTGAGCACTTAAAGCAAGAAACGTTTTTTTCATCCTCTGCATAGGGCATTCTGAAGCAAAGTGCACATAATCATTGCAATTATAACATCTCACTTTTGCCTTATCAAACTTCCGATTATGATGGCCTTGGCCACCACCACTGGAAGTGTTCTTGCCTTCACGTTTCGATGATCGGATCTCCCACTCAGCGCGGGTCAACAAGATATGTTCGTCGCCGTTGTTACTATTGTCGCGGATATGTTCCTCATATGTCTTAAGACGACCGATGACCTCTTCCATGGTCATTGTCTTTCTCTCTCTCCTTTGCCTTGCTGCGTTGCTTGACCAACGGATGCACCACACGGACGAGCTGCTGAAACGTGATGACACGCGAAGCGGATGCCTCGGGAGTAGAGCTGGGACTTGGGCAGTGCTTTTTGGGCCAGCCAAAGCACGGTCGGCCGACGCGGCCCAGCACGGTCCGGCCCGACACGTGGCGGGCCGTGCGGCCGGCGACGAACGGTGGGCGGGCCGGGCCCGAGCATCCGAAGACGGTGGGCGACACGACGCAAGACGGCAAATCGTCTTGGTCTGCTCGGGCGGCAAGAGACGGCACAAGACGGCGCAAGACGGCGAGGAAGTAGAACGGCCGCGAAGTGCGAGCGTACCGCAATCACAAATTCACAAATCACAATATGACAATAATACAAGCAATCACCGATACACACGATACACACCGATACACACACACACGACGCGGCGGCGGGGGAGCCCGGGAGAGGTGGGGAGGAGGCGGCGGGGGAGGAGGAGGCGACGGGGAAGGTGGCGAAGGAGGCGGCGGGGGAGGTGGTGGAGACCGGAGGCGGGCGCCGAGGCGGCGGCGGAGGCGGTGGGGAGACCAGGAGGGGCGAGGCGCCGGGGCGGTGGCGGTGGGGCTGGGCGGTGGGGAGGCCGGGAGGGGCGGCGGAGGGCGGTGGGGAGACCAGGGGGCGGGCGCTGGGAGGCGGTGGCAGTGGGGAGGTCGGGAGGGGCGGCGGTGGAGGCGGTGGGGAGACCGGAGGCGGCGGGAGAGAGGCGCAGTGGGAGAGGTCGGGAGGAGGGGCGGGGGAGCCGTGCGCCGTGCCGCCGGCGTGCGCCATGAGGCGGGCGGAGGCACTGGCCGCGGTCCGCTGGAAGAACCGAGGGAGGAGCGGAGCGGACGGGAGCGAGCGATGGTGGGAGGGAGAACCGAGGGAGGCGGCGTCCGCGAGGTGAGAAAAAGCGCGCCCGAGACCATGACCCGTCCGTCCTCCGTCAGTCGGTGGGAAAAAGATGGCGCATGGGCGGTAGCGCAGGGCAGTGGCGGCGTATGAGTGGTGTGACGGTGGAGAAAAAGAGGAGGAGCGGGCCGAACGGGTAAAAAGAGTGATTGGATGGGGAAAAAGCGGAAAAATTGAAAGCAGTGCATTAAGCGGTCAATTAAGCGGTCGATTAAGCGGTCGATTTAACGGTCGATAAGTGTAACGTTCCAATAATCGTCTCTATAAATCACTCCGCTTGACCTTGAGCCTCCGAGTCCGAGACTCACAACGCAATTCATTTTCACAGAATCACTCCGATTGCTTCGCCATTTTCACCATGAATCACAGCGCAATTTTTCGCATAACATTCTCCTTTCCTTCTCATTTCTTCATTTATTATAGTTGTACTCTTTATTTATTTATTTGTTATTTCTTATTTTTATAAGCATATTTATTGTATTAACTAATCATCATGTTACCAAGAAGTCACAGTACTAGGGAACACTCAAGCAGTATGCAGAGAAATCGAAGCTCGAAAAGGACAATGGATGACTTAGTGTAAGCTCTGCTGTCGCTCCCTAGTCCTCCTCCGCCTGTTGATGCTCGTCGGCTCTCGCCAAGCATGGGAGATTACGGCATGGATGATCGTCATATGGACGATGCAGAGGGCTACGAGGAGTACCGAGGCGGTCCGAGTCAATGGGGACAACGAATCCGAGTCCGTATGGTGCGCACGAAGGCGGATTCTTTGGAAGCACATGACCGGAGCCAGGAAATCCGAGACGGTGAAACGGTAGATATCGCAACTTGTAATTATTGTAATGCTAAATTAAGTGCTCGTGCAAATTGTAGGGACAGGACACTTGAACCGCCACTACAAGGCATGCTTACACAAGATGGCGGCACAGGGACGAGGCCGAGGGGAAGGAGGAGTACAAACACAGCTAAACTTCGAGGTGATGGCTCTGTAAGTACTTGGGTATACAACCCGCTTAATGCCCGTGAAGAAATTGCTAGATATATTGTTTCAGAAGACCAGCCGATTAGGATGGGAGAAAGTCGCGCATTCGAAAGAATGATCCAACGCGGCTTTTGCCCACGATACCAACATGTTAGTAGGAGAACTACTACATCCGATATTTTACGGATGTATCAAAAGGAATTGGTAGAGTTAAAATAATTATTCCAACAAGTTCAGTATTCTTTTGCCATAACATCAGATATTTGGACATCATCCCACCAAAGAAGTGCATACCTTAGTATTGTAGCCCATTATTTAGATGATAATTATAAACTAAATAAGAGAGTTATAGGATTTAAAGTAATAAATGAATCGCACATGGGAGGCTATTGCGAACGATACTACATGTACTAGATGATTTTAAGATAGATAATAAAATTACTTCTATAACTCTTGATAACGCATCAGTAAACACAACCGCTATGAACATCCTCACCCCAAAATTACAAACATATATTGGTGGTTATGTCCTCCACCGAGATGTGTATGCCATATCTTGAATCTTGTTGTTCAAGATGGTATGCAAGTAATTGGTCCATATCTGCACAGTATCCGTGATGCTATTCGTTACCTCACAAGTTCTCCACAAGTGATAGCCAGCTTCTCGGATTACTGTGCAGCTAATGGTAAAGAACCAAGAAAATTTGGTCTTGACATGAAGGTGAGGTGGGACTCAACATATATTATGTTAAAAAAGTTACAAGGCTACGAAAATGTCATATCCGTTTTTGTCAATGTTAATTCTCAAAATAATGAATTGGTAGTTACTAATACAGATTGGCGATTGCTAATCATTTTGAGAGTTTTAAAACCTTTTATAAAGCAACAAAGGTTTTATCGGTATTTATTATCCTACCTCTTGCTTAGTTATAGAGTTTATTTGGTTAACTGCAGATAGAATTGCTAAATCTAGGGACGACGCTCTTTTAAGTCATGCCGTCGTTGCAATGGAAGAAAAATTTATTAAATATTTTGGTTCTCTTTCACACTTATATTGTTTTGCTATTATTTTGATCCTACAAAAAGTTGGCGGGTTTACGATAGGTATGGAGGGATAGGTGAATGTCTTGGCCTAGATTATTCAGAAGCTTTCGCACATGTGAAAGAGGAGCTTTTTCGTGTTTTTCGTTTGTATCATGATAAGTTTGGTAGCAGCGGAAGATCGGAGGCCTCACAGCAGGCGCAACATGGAAAGACAAGCATGGCATCACACTTGTGGAAGAAGCTAAAGGGCAAGTCTACTTCTTCGTCCTCCCGGTCTCAAAGCGACCTCCAAGTGGAATTACCCTCGGAGTTGAACTACTATTTGGAGCATGATTTTGCAAACATTGATCCCGATCTTCTCGATGGAGGCAAGATAGACTTGCTCGAGTGGTGGAAGAACAACAAGCGGATCTTTCCTGTGTTGTCACATTTTGCACGAGATGTTCTCTTGGTGCCAGTGTCCACCGTCTCTTGAGCGACATTCGATACGGTAGGGAGAATAATAGAAGAGAGAAGATCATCCCTTACGCCAAAGATGGTGGAGGCAATCACATGTGCCAAAGACTGGGAATTAGCCAAAGAGCGGGAACAACATCAACTGGAGGATCCCGAAATCGACAGCGTATCTTGACCTAGACATTGCCGAGTAGATATTATCTATGCATCTTGTAATAGTTAGTATATACACATGTTGTTCTTGTACTCTTTTCCTTACTCGGAAACCCCACTGGGGCGTAAGGTTTTAACGAGGCAGTAATATTGTATTTCTAAAATATCAAAGAAATTCCACTTTTCCCGAAATATTTATGTCATTGTGTGCCCATGTGTTTATGCAATTAATTCAGTTATTTTAACTAGTTTTAAACGAGACAGCACGAGAGAAAGGAAGATGACGACCGTCGTCGCCTTCAGCAGATAGTAATTTCGGCCGGGCTTGGTGGCACGGCACGAACGACCGCACGGTGGGCTTTGGGCGTGCTTGGGCTGGCCGGAGACGCGCGCCGGCGACGCAGTGCAAGCGCGATGACATGACTAGGCCGAGCCGACGCACGGCACGACGAAGCGGCACGAAGCACGATGGGCTTGGGCGTCTTGCAACGCAGACGCCCAAGTCCCAGCTCTACTCGGGAGCGCTACGCAAGACGAGCGCAAAACGGAATCGTCGAGGTGATTCTTTCAGCTACTCCCTTCTCGCCTAGTCTCTGATATCACTTGTTAACTTTTTCCAGAAGAAAACATAGACATCGCAAAAAAACCGAGAGAATACAGGAGAATTTCTCTATTCTCTTACTTGCTTCCCCCTTTTCTTTTTTACTTCTGTTCTTACAAAACTGGCTACAAGCCTCCGCAATATATAGGCTAATACTCTCCTACTAGCACACATATTTGGACTTTAAATTGGACACAACTTCAACTTGAGTTATACATGGAGACGGACTCTACTACGTCTTGAACTCTAAGTCAAGATTATTTCTAACAGCTTTTAATTAAAGGAAAGAAAAAAAGGCATTCACTATCTATCGAATAAGAACTACATAGTTATGGAGCGAAATTTAGATAGTTATGAAACGAAATTTAGACAATAATCAAATTTAGATAACAAAATGGTAAACCTGGGTTAGAGTTCTGGTGACGGCGAGCAATGGCGGTGGCCAGAGTTCGGATTAGGATTCACCCAATTAGGATGGAGTTCACTAGTCCATTCGACCATAGATCCCGGCAACGCACGGGGCGTGTTTTCGCCGCTTGCTCGTGTGCTTTGCTTAGAGATATGGACAGGAGTGATGCGGTGCAGAGGCTCCTTTCAGTTTCTAGGGTGTGGTTGTGAGTACAACAAATCCTAGGAAGAAGCTCTGTTTTGCATTGGGGAAGTTCTGAGGCAGGGATGCAGCTAGAACGCTTGAGTTGTGTGGGAATTTGGCTGAGTTTGGTGGAGCTTGCAGGATTTTCAATCTGGCTGTATCTGGTTCTAGTGGCTACAGTGTACAAGATTTGGAATTTGACATGTCTTTCCAAGTTTTATACTGTTGTGTAGAGATCTTGCATATGCTTTTTGTGTTTTATTGAACGGTAATCTCAAGAACCAGATAGATTTAATACAGTATGCAAGATAAATATCATAGAGCACTAGAATTGTCATAGAATAAACAAACCCTAAAAACACTTTGAAAGGCTTAAAATACAGTGTAGCACTCGCAGTCCTGTCAATTTGTATAAAAATTTCTTTTCAGGTAAATTCTTAGCTTGCAAGCAGTGATTGCCTAGATGCCATGCAGCATGCCACCGTAAAGCGGCAAATTGATGAGTAAGTCTTATTCACTACTACAAAAAGCCTAATACTAGACGCCAAATCACAGACGGTTTGACAAAACCGTCATGATAACACTAACACGACGGTTTTAATTTGGACACCGTCGTGTTGATGGCGTCGGAGAAAGCAGTATCACGAGCGGTTCTTATCGATGAACCGTCGTGATATTCGATATCACGAGCGATTTTAATTAAAAACCGTCTGTGATAATTCGGAATTATCACAGTCTGTGATAGGCTGATTATCACAGACGGTTTTTAATTAAAAACCGTCTGTGGTATGTTTCCCGCCTTGCAATTCTCTAAAATTTCATAATCTTTCGCCTGAGTCCGAGTAGGATTCAGTTTTGAGACACCTTCAGTAAAACGGGCATAACTTTTGCATACGGTGTCCGTTTTCGACGTTCTTATACTCGTTGGAAAGCTAACGACGAGCCCGATCCAAAAATAACAAATGGATTGTGCCAATTTCCCTCCAAGACCCCCAAAATCGGTCATCTTTGGACCTAAACCTGCATCGCAAGTTTTTGGTGTCTGTTTTTGCCCTTTTTCTTGGTCTTCCTTTCGGGATTTGGATTTTGTTTCAACTGCAAAGTTGTAGATCTCGTCAAAACCTTTCAAATGAGTATATATAAGCCATATAAAACTTTACTATTTTATCATTTCAGACTAGTTGTTTATATTGCATCGGTATATAAAATTTTGTGCTCTAATTCTATGACGGTTCTAGCTATAGAACCGTCTGTGATATGCATTCATCACAGACGGTTCTAGCTATAGAACTGTCTGTGATAATCTGACGGCTGGGTCCGTCGATCCTCCTTAACCCAATTCTAGCCAATAGAAATTCAGCAATCCTCACCCCACGGATCGTAGCTCCGCCTCTTCGTCCCCTATAAATAATTTCAGATTGACCCCACTGTTCTCCTCCATGCTGTGTTCTCCTCCTCTGTGATATTTTCTTCCTCTTTGTTGTTCTCCTCCTCTTTGTTTTCTCCTCCTCTGTGATATTCTCTTCCTCTTTGTTGTTCTCCTCCTCCTCCTTGACTCATACCATAATAGCCCCACGAAACAGATGATGCACAAGGCAGTGCTCAATCAACACCGACGATGGTGGGCATCAAAGACATCCACTCGTCTTGTTGCATCGAGGCGAGAAGGCCTAGGCATAGAGGATCATTGCTTTTCTCTGTTCTTGTTGTGTTAGCTAGATGTGTAACCTATTTGTTGTTTTGGGATATTGTAATAGTAGGTTCTAATCTTAATAAAAATAAAATGTGTACTGTGTTTCATACTATATTTACTTGTTTTCATTTCAATTAATTGATTTGCGAAATGGATGTTTTATGTTTGTGAAATGAATTGAGATGTGGATTAGATGTATACATGTGCATGTTGATCTTCTTGTTTCAGAGAGCATGGCTAGCATTTCCTAAGGCTAGCCAATAAACAAAAATAGATTTAGGGGTAGAAAAGAATAGCACAGACGATTTTTAACTAAAACCGTCGCGATATATCAATATCACGACGGTTTTCACTAAAACCATCGTGATAGCGATAATCACGACGGTTTTAGTTAAAACCGCTCGTGATTATCACCTATCATAGACGGTTTTTACTTATAAACCGTCTGTGATTATCAGCTATCATAGACGGTTTTAGTGAAAACCGTCGTGATATTACATCACGACGGTTCGAAACCGTGCGTGATAACCTTCGATTATCATCGACCCATAAATTGACGGTTCGAAAAACCGCTCGTGATAATGTTTTTGAACCGTCTGTAATAGGGTTTTCTGTAGTAGTGATTAGTCCCTCCTAAAATATAATCCTAGGTCTGTCGCTGACGGTGGATGGGGGTTAGGGGCTGCGATGATAAGCCCGGCGATCAGCTAGGGTGGACAGGGCGGCAAGGGCAGGGAAGATGTGGCGGCGCAGTAAGGGGGCGAGGGCAAAGGCCGCGTACGCAATGAAGTCAGGAAAGAGTAGAAGACGAGGCAATGCTTGAGTTGGATGACCCAACCATAACTTAAACGGAGGAAACTTACCGCGCAAACTTTGGTTAGGTTCTGTATCTGTCTCGCTTTAAGATGAGTCAGTTCCATCGGCGGATTCAAACGCTCGTAATCTTGCACGATTGGATCGGTTTGACGGGCGCCTTCTAGTGCAGCTGCTTCACTCGTCCGAACTCGTGGTGGACCGCCTCCGGTTTCAGAGATTAAATTTAAATAGTGTAATTAAATTTAAAAAATATAAAAAAATAAAAAATATACTAACTTATCATAGACAACGCAAACGAATACGAAAAAAAAACCGACAAAAAAGCTAAATAAAACTAAAAGTTCAGAAAAAGACGAAATTTATAAATAGTGAAAAATAAATCAGAAGCCAGAAGCTGAAGCCAAAAACGAGTTGTGTCTCAAATTTCTGATGTCAGATATATGTATAGCAGGAACGAACGGCTCAATCAGACTTGAAGCCCAACGTATGATCGGTTTTCTGCGCACACAGACAGCCTAGGTGTGTGTTTAGTTGGTGCCCCGACAAGCTCTATCAAAATTTAACTAACCAAAATTTTGACTAAAGTTTTGGTTGCCCAAGTTTTGCTCAAAAATTAGCAAGAAAATGTATAAGATGCGACTAAAGGTTCATGGCTATGTCAAAATTTAGCGACTATCCAAACAAGGGCAATTATTGGGGTGTTGCCAAACAATTGGTAGGGTAAGTTAGGGGTATAAACCAAACATACTCTAAGCACGCGCACGACGGAGGATATCCAGCCCAACCCAGAACCTAGACCGGGCCAGTTTACAGGGCCCTTGCGGCCCACAGCTCCTTCCAGAGGCCAGCCGTCAACCCTCCAGAGGCCAGCCGTCAACCCACCACATGTCCACATCACCTCGGCACCAACCTCCTCCCCGAGCACCAAGCCACGAACCCAACCAATCCCCCATTGCCCCCTCGGCTGTTCCTCTTCCCCCACCATGGCGGCCGTGGCGTCTCCTCCCGACAACCTCGACCCGCCGCCGTTCACTATCCCCGCCACCGCAACCCCGCCTGCCGCCACCTCCACCCCACCGAACCCCACAACCTCCAACCCCGACGCCAAACCCTAACCCGATCCCCGCTCCGCCGTTCCCCCCCGCTCCGGTCTCCTTCGCCCCCTCCTTCCGCCCGCTCGGCGCGCCGCCCCCGCCGCAGATGTCGCAGTACGGCGCCGTGCCGAACCCGGCCTACCCGATGGCGCAGCCGATGCAGCCGCCGGGCGTCTCCCCCGTGATGCCTCCAGGCGCCGTGCGCCCGCCCGCGATGTATGCGCCCCAGCCGAGCGCGTTCCTGCCGCAGCTCGGTGTTGCCGTCCCTCCCGGTGGGTCCCCTATCTCCATCCATCTCCGTTAACATCTGCGGTGCTCTCTCTAGGGCTCAACGATGATGAATTTATGCTTCGCCCCCGAATTGTGTCTGGTGCTGTCTCCGAAATTCCGAGACGTTTCATGAGCTGTTGGTGTAGGGAATCTGGTGGATTTGAGGGGAATCGAGTGGATTTGCCATTGGACGTGGGTAGGGTGTGGGATTAGGGTTTAGTAGTGGGATGTGTGAGATGCTAGTGATTTAGTGTTAGCGAAACTGGGATCCGCTCGCTTGATAACGATGACCGGGTATTTCTCTGCTACAGCGGTGGTCGTGCCGGCCGTTACTCCCTAAGGCGAGAGGTGCCAGCTCATGTTTGATTCTGCAGCTCTAACTGAAGCTCTAACCGATCATTCACTCCCTCATTGCGTGTGGTATGCTGAATGTTTGAATTTGAACTGGTTATATTTACATTGTCTAATTGATTTACATGCTATAGTTCGGCTTACCGCTTAATTAGGCTCAGTTTCTTTGTACTTAGATCCTTCAACAATGGGTTGTTGCAAAAATGTGCTAAGGTACCAAGATTTCCTATCGCTTAATTTCATGTCAAGTATTTCTTTGTTCTTTTGGTTTGATTTACTTTTATTGTTAATAAGAAGTTTAGAGATAGTGACACATTTGCTTAAGTTTTTATATCTGAGTAGTGCATTGCAATGGTGTGAGCTATCCCAAGTTTTGCAAATAACCAATACAAGTACATTGTCCTGTCCATGGGGGCGCTAAGAGGTAAGGCCAGCTTTACCTAGTTCTTTTTGAGCAGAATATTGCTTTCATCGATGTTCACCCTGGCTATTCTGGACATGCAAGATATTTGCTTATCTATTCAGTACTACTCTTACTTCTCTATGGATTATGGTAACTTAAGCCTTTCCATATTTCCATGTCCCTTAATTCCATGTGTATTCAGATGATTAATTTGTGCACTATGTGTTTTGTTTGCTGGACTGTTACTAATGTGGTTGCATAGATGTTTGTTTGTTTGTCTCTTCAGGTGTGCCTCGTTACCCTGGACCGTACCCTATGATTCGTCCAGGCTTTCCTCCACGCCTGATGCCTCCGGTTGGTGTTATGCCAAGTCAACGGCCAGCAATAATTCCTGGGATCCGTAGTGCTCCTCCTGTGGTAGCCCCTGCTGCCAGACCACCTGCTCTAGCTGTTACACCTGCTGAGAAGCCACCAACTGCGGTTTATGTAGGAAAGATTGCTCCAACAGTGGACAATGATTTCCTTCTTTCACTTCTTAAGGTATATTCTTTTTTCTCGTATTATTTTAAGATTTATAGATGGCAGGGTTGACCTGTACATACTTCAGCAGGCTTTTCTGTTTATGCTTGGGTAGGTGTAATCAATTGCTTGTCGCATGTCTGTATTCATCTTCAGCTTTGTGGACCTGTCAAGAGTTGGAAGCGCACTCAAAATCCAAGTAACGGAAAACCTGTATCATTTGGCTTTTGTGAATTTGAATCTGCTGAAGGCATCCTTCGCGCAACGCGGTTGCTCAACAAATTGAGCATTGATGGGCAAGAACTGGTGGTATGTATCATTACATATTTCTTATGGTTGCGATATTGGTGGATTCAAAAAAATATGAGAACTAAAGTGTAAGTTACTTTGAAAAGGAAAGATGTACATTGTACAGTACCAAATAGATCTAGGGCATGATGTCGATTGTTTCTGACAACTCTGTTTTCTTTTAAATAACTGGCAGCTATGTGTTTGTAAATTGTTTTACGAGTAACTTGCATGTCCCATATCCATCCAACCAAAAAGAAATTATTAAATTTATGATGTACTTGTGCCACTGACAGGTGGGTTTCAGATCTGTCTGTCAGTGTGACATAGGGCACCTTTTCGATTAGAGAGCAAGGCTGAGGACTCGAAATATCTAATTTGAAAAGTTTGATTTTTAAATTGGACTGGAACCCAAAGTTGGAGGACTAAAACAACCATTTCCCGTTGTTTCTATCAATGTTGTGTTAGGATTAATTTTTGACATCTTTAAGTCTGAAGGCATCCTAATCATAGAATATTTATTTTATATGCATGTTTGTAAACAATTTACCAACACTAAAGGGATTATTGTCCACAGGTGATGCACCACTCAACATTCAAGTGGTAGCAGATAGACCAGTTAAAAGTCTTGGTCATACAGTCGAGAAAAAACACTCCCCCTAACTTTTTCTTGTGCATTATGATTCAGTTCACTGAGTTATCTATTACTGTGTGTATAAGTAGAACTTGCTCAGAATCCCTCCATTTGATGGTTGCCAATGTGTCCATAAGTTACTGCTGTGCTGGAACCAAAATTTGAATGTCATGCAGTTTTGTTTTGAGCTTTAACAGTATTTGCTTCAAGAACATACCTACTTACCTAGCTTAGAAGTTCTTCATGACGTAGCATGTCCTAATTGTATGTATTTGAAGAGATCATCCAGAAATAACTGGTTGTGGTCTGAGATAGTTATGTTACCTTTTTGTTTTTTCTGTTGGGCAATTGCTTGTAATTTTTTTCGTAGGTTCTCAAACTAGTGATAATGATATTCTATGCCTGCTTTCATTTATTTGAATACCAGGTTAATATTAATGATGCCACCAAGGAGTACCTGAAGAAACATGTTGAAGAAAAGAAGAAAACACAAGAGAAGGCCAAAGAAACAGAAGATGGAGGTGGAGGTAGAACTTCTGCTGTTTCTGAAAATGGATCGTCAAAGCTTGTTCCTGATGAAACAGACAAGGAGACAGGAGATGCGGGAGATAAGGACAACGAAGAGAATAGTAAGAAGTTTGGGATTGTTACAAATGAAGATTCTGAGGCTGATAAGGATGCTGAAGAAAAAATAAGCAGTATGATTGAAGAGTGGTTAAAGACTAGATCACCGCCGCCACCACCACCACCTCCACCAGTTCAACCATCTGCTGACATCTCTTCCAAACATAAGAATGGAGAGTCTGGTGTAGACATGACAAAAACTGGTATAGGATGCTGATAATTATGATTTTTTTTTTGCTGATAATTGCATTTGAATAACTGAATAGCATTATATATACTTCATTTCTGCTGCAGATTCTGAAGATAAGAATGATGTTGACACTGATAAAAGGGCAGTTAATGAACCTGAAAAAACAGAAACTGGCTCTCCTGATAGGAGGAAGGACAGAGAGCGCGATAAGGAGAGGCGGGACAAGGAACTTGAAAGATATGAACGCGAGCGAGAGCGAGAAAGAGTACGGAGGGATAGAGAGAAGGAACAGAAGCATAGAGAAGTGGAAAGGCTGTACAAGGAACGTCTTAAGGAGTGGGAATCTAGGGAGAGAGAGAAAGAATATCAAAGACAATACGAGAAGGATTGGGGGAAGGAAAAAGAACGTGAACGCAGAAGGGAGATCATGAAGCAGGAAGATGATAGTGATGAGGAGGATACTAGGAAAAGAAGACGAAAGAGTAGTAGCACAGTTGAAGAGAGGAAAAGGAGGAGGCGACGTGAAAAGGAGGAAGACTTGGCAGATAAACTAAAAGAAGAAGAGGAACTTGCTGAAGCAAGGAGGCAGGCTGTAGAGTTGCAACGGCAGGCAGATGAAGCAGCTGCGGTAGCGGCTGCAGCCGCTACAGAGTCTGCTACACTTATGGAGGTTGATGGTGAGGAAAGAAACTCACAAAGCAAGCCAATTGTTGCGGACGATGATAACATTGTCAACTTTGCTAATGGTGTTGATGCCGGTGTGTGAATGTTTTTCCCCCAATTTATCACATTTGCCACATTCTAATTCTGCCCTTTTCTTTTTCTTCCATTGCACAGGTGATGGCATTCATAAGGACAATGATGGTGATGAAACAAGCATGACACCAGGTCAAATTTTAGATATCAAGCAAAATAGCAATGCTCCAGCAAAGAGACTGGGTTTTGGTCTGATTGGCTCTGGTAAACGGACATCTGTACCGTCAGTTTTTGCTGAAGAGGATGACGATTATAATAATGATAAACAGATAAGACCTTTAGTACCTATCGATTACTCCACTGAGGAATTACAAGCTGTTGAGGCCAATTCTTCTACTGGCCAACCAAATATTGTAGCAGCTGCTGAGTTTGCCAAGCGCATTTTGGTATCTAATTCAAAGGAAGAGAAACCTGAAACTGAGAAAGATAGGAGTAGGAGATCCAGTGATAGATCGAGCCAAAGGGATAGAGGTCGAAATGATGAAGATGGTGCTCACAATAGTGACGAGAGAAGGGAAAAGATGCACGATCGAGAGAAAGATAGGCAAGATAAGCCCAAGTTAGAGAACAAGAAGATTTTGGATGCAAAACAATTGATTGACATGATTCCAAGAACAAAAGAAGAGCTTTTTGCCTATGATATTAATTGGGCAATATATGACAAGGTGAAAAAAGCTTTGTGACCTTTCATGTTCAGTAAAAAGTTAAATCATGTTTTGTTCTTTCACCTTCTGTCAAGTTATTTTCACTACTTTGTGCATTCATGTTATTCCAGTTGTTACTTTGTGGAGTAAATCATGCTTGTAGTGTTTTTTAAACCAATACAGATCCGACAACAGCTGAGCAGCCGCTGTTGGTTCCATGCCAATTCCTTGAGATTTCCGGTTGTAATAGATTCGTGACCCAACCCCCCAAAATATGTTTTCATGAGTACAATGTTAAACCTGTTATCTTCATACCAATTACCACCCACAATTCACAATTAATTGGCGATATTTCACTGTAGCGTACATGACTCCTGGCCATTGCTAGGATATCTTGCAAGTTGGGACTAGATGGTTACCCTCTTTCTGCACTATGTAATTTAGCTTGCCTGCTCTTTTTTTTTGTTGTTATGGCTATATTCAACGCTAACATTGTCAATCTTTTCATGCAGCACGAGTTGCATGAGAGCATGAGGCCTTGGATTTCAAAAAAGATTATCGAATTTCTTGGTGAGGAAGAATCAACTTTGGTGGATTATATAGTCTCGTGCACCAAAGATCATGTCCAGGCATCCAAAATGCTGGAGCTCCTGCAGTCAATTTTGGATGTTGAGGCTGAAATGTTTGTCCTTAAGATGTGGAGGATGCTTATATTTGAAATTAAGAAAGTTGAATCAGGACTATCAGGAAGAGCTAAGGCATGAAGTTGAGGCTACTGTCTTTGTATAACATTTTCGACTTACTTTTCGTGTCAGCTGTGTTCTCATTTGTAAGCTCATACTGTAAGACTAGTAGCATCTAAAGACATTTAAGTGAGATTGAATTAATGGTTTCCGTTTGTTCTGATATCTACTGTAGAAATATAAACATGAATCAATTATACTTCACATTCGTTCTAAATTGTTGCGTGTTTGCAGTACCCTTTTATTGTCTCCAGTGGGGCTCTTTCATTTGCATTTGTATACACAAGGCATTGTTCGGAGTGTTTTTTTCTTTTCAATTAATGTACACTTCAAATAAAGGAAACTAAAGTGCATTTCTTTTCTGTAACCAATGCGATACAGTGAGGAACTGTTCTTGGTGTCGTGAAGGAAGCCATCACTTGCATTGACGTCTGTGATTTGTGTAGCTGGTGAGTTCAGGAATGTAATACACGAATTAATTAGGTCTTGTTTGGAAAATTGGAACAAAGGATTTTGTAGTGGAAATATGTAGGACAGGAATTTCATGGGAATTGTAGGAATAACTTTTAAAAAAATCTTCCTTTCCTGCCCTTTTGGAGGAATTCAATAGCTCAAACTATATGTTATTTTTCCATCGAGATGTCTAAGGTGATTCTTCTCTTTATTTCTGTCCAAAGAGAGATATTTACCTCCAAAATTCCTAGACACCTCTTTTCTCCTATTTATGTGTTTTACATTCTTATAGGA
Organism: Bonia amplexicaulis; assembly: GCA_036346245.1. Lineage (NCBI taxonomy): Eukaryota > Viridiplantae > Streptophyta > Magnoliopsida > Poales > Poaceae > Bonia > Bonia amplexicaulis. The sequence continues at coordinate 6,506,509 of CM070756.1, forward strand.
TTGTACTACTGCCATTCTATTCCTATAGAAACTCGCCTCACCCATATTTATGTTGAAATTGAATTGTTTTGCGTGGAATTTATGTTGAAATTGAATTATTTTGCGTGCAAGTTCATGTGAAAATTCCTATGTTCCAGACTAACCATTATTTTAGCATGTTTACGGCTGTGCCGAACAATGGGCTAGCCTTTTTAGGACCGTTTGAAACGCATGAATTTCTTAGGATTTTGAATTTTACAAGAAATAGTTTAATTCCCGCGTTTCGAACCCGGCCTTAATCCATGTAAAAAAATCATTGCAACCGTACGGGCCGACCCATGAGACCAAAATTTCCCTTAAGGCCCACCTATGGCCTGTTCTCTGTCAGCCCAGCCCGACTCAGCCGCACCGCACTTAAAGCCCTAAACCCACCCATCCCTCGTCCCCTTCGCCTCCCCTCCTCCCACCAAATCCAAGTTGTGATCCACAAAAGCTGGCCTACGTGACCCACAAGTTGTGAGATTCGACTTGGACAAAAAAAATCAGTCCTGATCTTAAGCTTGTCTTTTTCACGCTGTGTCTGGAAGAGAAACTAGTCGCTTTCTCAGATATGGTCGGGGGCGAATCACTCGAGGAATGATAATAATATTTGTTTCAACCAAGTATCATGTAGAGTTCTTGAATATTCTTTTCCGAGAGGAGAGCGTAGAACCTTCACTTTCCTATGGCTCTATGGATCAAGAAGCCTAGGGGCGGAGCTACAGGGTGGTCCCTGTGGGCCGTGGACCACCCTACCACCGGCCGGAGCATGGGTACCCCCCTAGCCCCCCTCTACCTCCGGCTAGGCCGCTGGGGCGCCACCACCGTCAGCCGAAGCTGTGATGGTGAGGTGGAGAAACTGATGAACTGAACAACATTACAACAACAGCAAAGTTGGGCCAACACAAGGCCGAAACAAAGTTGGGCCGCATACAAGGTCGAAAACTACATTGCAAAGCAACCAAAGAACCAATAGGAGGCGGCGCAAGGCGAGCACCTCCTACCGTGGCCGCTTAGCCCAGATCTGCAGAGCAGGAGCAGGAGCAGGCGAGAAGCCGAGGCCGCCGCCGCCGCGCCAGATTCACCGACTCACCGAGCACGAGCAGGAGCAGCCGAGACCGCCGCCGCGCCAGATCTCGCCGGCCGGCCGCCTAGCCCAGATCTGGAGAGTGCGCCGCCGCGCCGCCGCCGCACCGCCACGCCGGCGAGCAGAGCCAGAGCGAAGCGAGCCGCGACCACGAGCAATGACCGGTGGCCGCTGCGCCAGATCTCGCCGAGCCGAGCTCCGCCTCGACCTCCGAGGCGCCTCGGTCCGCCGCTGGGGCTAGGGCGGACTAGGAGGCCGGTCGTTCTGGCCGGTCGGTCGGCCGGAGGCGCTGCCAGCAATGAGTAGGGCGGAGAAGGCGAGACGCCGAGCGGCCCGAGGCGGAGAAGGGGAGAAGGCGAGACCGTGTAGTGGATCCGCCGAGGCGAGAGCTTCGCGGCCGTGCCTTTTTATTCGGTGAATCGGTGATTCGAGAAACGCACGGAGAAACGGAGAAATGGTGAATCTGGCCGACAGTTGTGCGTGTTAGTACTGTGTACAAAGGTTGAATATCTGATTACTAATATTTATTTGTTTATTTAATCAGAGATTAAAAAGTATTGTGTTGGTAGTACGCAGTAGACTTTGATTTTTTTGTTTGTGAAACTCACTTTAGTTTATTTTATAATCAATCTTGCGTTGTCTTCTTCAGCAGGCCTGTTTGTTGAGGAAATTCAAAGAACATTGTCTTCTTCCAGTGTGGAGTTGCTTACTTGTATGGCTGCTTTGAATCCAGCGAATTCCTTACAATTGAGTGAAGAAGAGATCATCAACACTTTCATGGCTATTAGAAGACGCAGGCCTGACAAGAAGTAGTGACGTACTGTTCTTCAACTATTATGGGTATGTAATATTTCAATTCTATGTTAAGAAAGCTATATTCGTCTATTTTATGAAGTTTGTATGTCCTTTTTACCTTAATTGAATTTCGTAATTTATATACTTGTGTACCGACATGTTAAATTTATAGCGGTTAAATAAATTTTAGACAATGGACCACCATAGCTACAAATCCTGGCTACGCCACTGAAGAAGCCCACAATATTCATATTTCGAGATTCAGGGCAAGGAAGACCATGCTACTTATTGTGACAGATGTTGCTGCAAGGGGTCTGGATATTCCATTGCTTGATAATGTTGTGAACTGGGACTTTCCTGCAAAACCCAAGTTATTTGTTCATAGAGTTGGCAAATGGGGAAACAGCATATGGGCGTTTTCCTCAGACAGTCATTGATCTTGTCTCTGATGGAGTAAAAGAAGTCATTAATGGATGTACCGATCTGATTGCATTGGAAAAGCCATGTGCTAATGCTTTCCGGTTGTATCTGAAGACTTGTGCTATGCCTTCAAAGGAATCTATCAGAAGGGTGAAAGATTTACCTCGTGAAGGTCTTCATCCAATTTTCAGAGATATTCTTGGATCAGATGAACTTTCAGCTCTTTCATTCTCGGAATGCCTGAAATCATTTCGGTAGTTACTTTAGCCACCAATACTTGATTTTGCTTGTATTTGCTCATTCTGTGTTATCTAATGGACATTTTCATCCTGACTTAATGGTTACCAGGCCAAAGCAGACTATTTTAGAGGCTGAAGGTGAAGCTGCTAGATCAAGAAATTTTAAGTGATGCAGTACTTCTTTTTCCCCCTTTCGAGAATTTACAGCATCGTATTCTTAGGTTACTCTCCTGCATCTGCAACTGGCAGCTAGTATACCAATACCTCTGAATACTTAATTAATGCTGAAACTAATTGTTATGTATTTTTAGGCATTTGCAATGTAGTTCACACAAACTTTACAGAGATGTGCATTATCATTTCTTTCAAAATTTGCTAACATCACCATCTTGTCTTGCTTGTAGGATTCTAATCAATGGCTAGATGTGATGAAGAAGAAAAGAGAAATCCATGAGGGGATAATAAATTTAGTGCATCAAAAGAATTCTGGTGATCTGGGGACTAAGGTAATTATTAAACTAAAATCATATCCTTGTTTGATGTCATCAGACTTAGGGCATCCATAGTGTATATGACCCAAGAGGTCTTAAGGTGGGTCCCATCTAAACCTTAAGGCCAATGCTGTAATGTATATAACCCACTAGACCTTAAGATGGTCCCACTTGTCAGATAAAGAAAAAAATGTATTTTAATGCTTATGGCCAGGTTTTTAGCTTGAGGCCTGGTCTTAAGGTTTTTTTGCTTATGGCCTGCTTAAGGTCACCCATGTAATGTATAAGGTCGACCTTAAGGTGGGTTAAGACCCCCTGTTTTTGCACACTGTGGATGCCCTTAGCAAGCTGCAAACGACCACATGGACATGTAGTATTGACAAAAGTTATTAACTGGACACGCTTATTATATCTTGGAAATGCTAGAATCTAGATGTGACTATGTTACCCAGTTGAGATGTAGTATTAGACTGACTGAAGGTCTGTAATCAGACCCTGTAGGTTATACTAATTTTGAGTGCTTTATCATTTATACGGAGAAGCTAATCCTAAGGAGATCTATTATTCCATAAAAGATGGCTGCAACAAAAATAGAGTAAGTGGAGAATGCATTTCTTGCAAAGCTGATCACTGAGAAAGAATGTAGATCGCACTAGCCTGGATGGTCAACGGCATTATATTGTGATTTTGTCTTTGTGATCAGCAAGAATGTAGATTGCTGCAACTAGTTATGTGAAATTGTTGCTTATTTTCTTGAAAGAATTGCACATAAAGCAAACTTTAATGTTCCTCCTCTGGCAGCAGAAGTCACATAAAGCAATCAATGTTGGTGGAAAAGCAAACTTTGCAGGAGAGGGCACATCCACGACAGGTAGTGCTTTATTTATCCTCTTTTGTTACATCACATTGCCTTGTTTGTTTTTGTTAAGGGTATTAGAGTTGTATTAGAGATAATATATTAGAGATAGAATAGGATTGTTATTCTATCTCCTTCCTTATCTCTATATGGTATATCCTTACCATATATCCCTTTGTACTCTCCTATATATATGGCCTTTTGGGTCTCATATCAATACACACACAATATTCATAACATGGTATCAGAGCTTAGGTTAAAACCCTAACCTCGATTTACTTCCGCATCTGCTGCCCCCGGAAGGATTGATCTCTCCCGGGGGCGGCCATCCGCACGGCCATCGCTGCTGGTCGCCAGCTTGCCGTCGGCTCGACGGTGGCCTTCGCCACCGTAGTCGTGTCGAGTTCTTTTCTGCGTCACGATTCCTTGCCGGCTCGTGCATCTCACCGCCCGCACTGGCCGTCATTGATCCGGACGCTGGGCGGCCAGACATCGCGATGGCGCACGCGGTGGCGATGGCTTCTCGTCTTTGTCGGGTCAGACGGCCTCGCCGACTTCCTCCGGCCGATGCAGGCCACATACACACAGCTTTGCATGCATCTGTGTGCTTTGCATGCATGCTCCACATCGCGATTTCGCTGGAAAAAGTACATGGGCGGCGATCATCTGCGGGTTCGTCTCGGCGTGGGTGCTCATCGGGCTCAACGCTCTCGCCGCGCGCCTCAAGTTCGATGACCCGCTCGAGATCGCGCAGCTCCACGGCGGCTGCGGCGCCTGGGGGATCATCTTCACGGCGCTATTCGCCAGGAAAAAGTACGTGGAGGAGATCTACGGCGCCGGCAGGCGGTACGGGCTGTTTCTTGGGAGGCGACGGCCGGCTGCTTGCCGCTATCTACGGTCATCTCCAAGTCTTCTCGTCGTAGCTGCTCCACATCCAAAGTGCTGCCGCGAGACGTGGGCCACGCGGCCGCCCGGCGCCAACGGCCTGGCGCCAACGGCCAGACTCAAAGGATTCCGTGCACGCGCGCTGCAACTCCGTGGTCACCCATCTCACGATCATCCTGCGCTCCCCGCGCGTCAACTCGACATGGGGGCTGCATGGGCTTGCATGGGAGTCAGGCGCCCACACCTCTGCATGCCGCATGCGCTGCTCGCTTGTGTGGAAGTCCAGAGGCCGCACCTCCACGCCGATCGTCGGTTCCCGGTGTTGGCCCGCAGCCTCGCCGAGATCAAGCTGCTCAACACGGAGCTCGGACGCATCGCCATGTCGGCAATCCAGACGCTCGCGGCGGTGTCGCCGTACCAATCCATGCACGAGGACGTGTCCGTGCTCGCCGAGGACAAGCACGTCTCGCTCATCTTCACCGGCGTCATGCTCGCCGGCGTGTGCACCGACGCCATCGGCATCCACTCTGTCTTCGGCCTCGTCTACCGCTCCCGAGGCCATCCCCGGCGTCTCTGTCGCTCTTCTTCCGGTCGGTCCCGACGACTCCGCTGCCTACTCCGCCGTCGCTGCACCGACTCGCTACCGTCGCTGCATCGACTCGCCGTCGTCGCCAGATCCAGCGGATCACGCTCATCTTGTTGTCAACCGCAGTCGCTCTGCCGTCCTCGTTCGGATCGGCTTCCCTGCGGTCGGCCGTCACTCAACCGTCGCTCTGCCGACTCCGTCGTTTGAGGTCGGCCGTTGCCAACCTCGCTCGACTCCACCGTCGCTCTGCCGACTCCATCGTCTGAGGTCGGCTGTTGCCGGCCCCGCTCGACTCCACGGTGCGCCTCGGCCTCCCATCGTCTCCTGCGCCGGCCTGCAGCCGCGCTTCCGCATGGCTCCGTCATGCTCGCCGCCCTCGGCCGCCGCCCGAGGTGCCGGCCTCTTCGCCGCCGATCCGGCCTCCTCATGGCTCCGCCGTGCTCGCCGCCCTCCGGCCGCCGCCGAGGTGCCGGCCTCTTCGCCGCCGATCCGCCTCCTCCGTATGGCTCCGCTGTGCTTGCCGCCCTCATTGCCGCCCGAGGTGTCGGCCTCTTAGCCGCCAATCCGGCCTCCCCGCGCGGGATCCGGCCTCCTCCGCATAGCTCCGCCGTGCTCGTCGCCCTCCGGCTGCCGCCCGAGGTGCCGGCCTCTCCGCCGCCGATCCGGCCTCCTCTCCTCCCAATCGGAGCTCCTCGCACTGCGCCTCGCGTTGTCGCTCTCTGCGCCGGCCACCTCGGTCGACCTCCGTCGCCTCCTCCTGGCCGCCGTCTTTGCGTTATTTTTCTCGTGAGTCTTCCGTTGCGTCCATCCAAAATCCATAGTCTTTAATTCGTCTCAGCCGTGCGAGTCCACAAATTTATTGTCAGTCATAGAAGTGTAGGAATTTTTCTTTTGCATGACAGCAGCCGCCTTAAGGCCGTCGCGCTTCTTCTGCACCGCGCCTCCGTTGCGCTTCTTGTGCTCTGCGTCGACTCGCCGTCTCGGGTTTCGATCTGCGCCGTCATGCTTCTATCTATTCCTCTTCGGCTTGATTTGACAGTTTATTCTAAGGCTGCACGCAACGACGACATCATCAAGACTCGGACTTCGGATTTATTTTGTTTTAATGTCAACCTCTTTTTTCAAATGCAATGCTATTGCATACGCCTTGCATTTGAGGGGGGGTGTTAAGGGTATTAGAGTTGTATTAGAGATAATATATTAGAGATAGAATAGGATTGTTATTCTATCTCCTTCCTTATCTCTATATGGTATATCCCTACCATATATCCCTTTGTACTCTCCTATATATATGGCTATTTGGGTCTCATATCAATACACACAATATTCATAACAGTTTTGATGTCGACTTTTGGAAAGTTCATTGTAGTTTTAATCAATCCAGGTAATTTCAAAACCTGTAATGTTGATTGTTAACTAATTTTCCTCCTCTGGGTCTATCATGATGCTATAGGCTTTACCTGAGCACCCAGTGAGTTGAATTTCAATTTTGCTTTCTAATTTCTTCCACAGTGGCTTCTAAAAACATTCATGTCTAATAAGCATGTCTCAGCTTTACAGTCTTGGCATGAAAACGTACTATATAACTCCTCAAAGAAGTTCCTTGAATATGTGTGAGCATTTGCGCATTCTGAGTTAAAAATCACTGAAGGGAGACTGATCCTATTTAGCAGGCTTATAGTTCTCACCTGTGTTCTGAAGTTTTGGGGGTATTCATGGTTATCTTAGATATGCCAGCCAAGTAGTGACTAGTGATGCCCAGGGTCCCATTTCTTAGCACTTGATTATTTGAAGTAGGATTAATTAGATTCGTATCTCCCTTTACCGACAGTTCTGTTTGCTCTTTACAATGGAATTCTGGCTGGTAGCTCCGCAAAGATCTAATATATACTCACCGGTGCTTCCAGATTCCAAAATGATACGCACTCTTCTCAGCCACCACTTATCACCAAAGACGTCTATGCAGGTAGAGCTGAAGCCACTGGTGCAGTGGTCTACCATAGCCTAATTTACCCGGAGCTGCATGCATCCTTGTGCATCATATCTGTGTTGATAAAATGTGCTTGCAAATAATTGCTGATTTATCTTCTGTCATCATGAAATGATGGAAACCCGATGGCAGGAGTTGATGAGGGTCCGAGCTCAGAAGAGATATGGCTGGGTAAAGCCACTTTTTCCTGCACGAATGAATTTGTTAAGGGTATTAGAGATAAGGTCGTAGAGATAGAATATGATCAGCATATTCCCCTGTAATATCCCTTTGTACTCTCTCTATATATATTGCCCATTGGGACTCTTCAATATACACACAATATTCATAACATGGCATCAGAGCTTAGGTTGAAACCCTAACCTCATCTACTTCCGCTGTAGTTGCTGCCCCTGGGAGGATGATCTACTCTCCCGGGGGCGGCCATCTTATTGGGCTGCGCCGCCGCCGCCTCCTCGTCTCCTGCTCACCACCGTCGCCGGATCCAGTGGCCACACGGCCGCTGTCTCGAGCCGCCGCCGCCGCTCGGGTCGTCTCGAGCCGCAGCCGCCGCCGGTTCTTGGATCGCCGTCTCCCCAGATCTGAAGCCGCACCGCCCAATCCGGCCTCTTCCACGCTGGATCCAGCAGCTCGCTCGTCTCGGCCGGCGGCGACGCTTCTTCCTCGCCGGCCCGCTCCTCCGCGGGCTTCTTCGACGATGGGACGCCGCCGTCCTTCCCGGATCCGGCGTCTACAATCCTCTTCCGGATCCGTCGGCTCGGGCGCGGGATCTCACGACGACGCTGGCTCTTCGCTTCCCATGCGGCGCCGTCGGATCCGGGCTTCCCGTGTTGGATCCTGCCGTCGGGCTCTTCGTCGCCTCGGATCTGGTCCTCTCCACCGAGCCCTCGCCCAGATTCGGCCTCGCTTCGCCGCTATCCGGCCTCTCCGCCGCAGGATCCGGTCTCCCCGCCGCTGGATTCAGCGCCCACTGGCTCGTCTTCGCTGGCTGGTTCTTCCTCGCTAGCCGTTGGGCTCTTCTTCGACCACCCCGACGTCACCGCTACTGCCTCCTTCGATGCCTTACCGTCCTGTTCACCCTCGCCGCCTGGGTCCGGCCGCCGCCCCAGCATCACCCCTCATGCTCGCGGGTGTGAAGGAGAGAGATGGAGAAAGAGTGGAGGGAGAAGCGGCGAGGCCGGGAGTGACAGGCGTGCGCGAGTGAGGAAAGGGGGTGAAGAGAGAGAGAGGGGAGGGGTTTAAGGGAGTGGGTGCTGATTTCTTTTAGGTAGTCTTTGAGTTAATTTTTCTCGTAAGTCTTCTGTTGCGTCTATCTAAATCCGTAGTCTTTAATTTTTAGTTCGTCTCAGCCGTGCGAGTCCACAAATTTATTGTCAGTTATAGATGTGTAGGAATTTTTCTTTTGCATGGCAGCAGTCGCCGCTCTATTCTCTCGAGACGCGTGCAGATCGTCGAAGTTGTTATGATGCCATCGCTTTTTTTTCTAGCCGCCGCCCCGAGTTTCTAAAGCCGCCGCGTTTCTTTTGCACCGCGTCTCCGTTGTGCTTCTTGTGCACTGCGTCGCCGCCATCTCAGGCTTCGATCTGCGCCATCATGTTTCTATCTATTTCTCTTTGGCTTGATTTGATAGTTTATTCAAAAACTGCACGCAACGACGACATTACTTGGAAGTCGGATATTTCTTGTTTTAGTATTAACCCTTTTTCAAATGCAATGCTATTGCATACGTCTTGCATTTGAGGGGATGTTAAGGGTATTAGAGATAAGGTCTTAGAGATAGAATAGGATCAGCATATTCCCCTGTAATATCTCTTTGTACTCCCTATATATATTGTTCATTGAGGCTTTTTAATATACACATAATATTCATAACAGAATTGACTGCTCTGTTTTATGACACGATCAAGTAGTTAATTTTGATTAAGTAGTTAATTTTGATCACGTGGACTGTGGACGCCTGTCACGTAATGGTTGGACTTGCATTGTTTTGGGTGCAGTGGACCCTGCACCTGAGCCATTCACTGAAAGTTTAGTGCTACACCTGTCACATAATGGTTGGACTTGCATTATTTTGAGATATAGTTGAAACTTGAAACTAGTAAGTATAGAAAGTTAATGAAACCCTTCTAAGCCACCACTTATCACCAAAGACGTCTATGCAGGTAGCAGTGGCGGACGCAGGAATTTTAGAATGGATGTTCGAAGTTGTAAAAATATTTTTCAGTACAAAACATAAAGATCTACAATAGCAATAGTTAACATACAATTGTTCGTACTAAGGATAATATCTCAAATAATATCTTATTTTCATTTTTCAACACATACTCACATACTACAGACACATACAGACATTGCTGATATCAAAAGTAATCTCTTCGTGTGTTTCTCTTTCAGAATTTATTGGTTATGACTTATGAGATTATAGTGCGCAAAAATGTAATTCAGAAACTTGATATATCAGATTTCATATAATACTAATTGAAACAATACTTAATCCTTTTTTTTTTGGACAAGTCCATAGAGTAGAAGCTATTTGTGTATTTTTTGTTGATTGTCTCTTCTGTTTAACAACACCGCCCAAGTGATTTGTTCTCCTAATGTAATTAACCTGCAAGGCTAAGCTCTATATAACACACGTCCTCCTGTGTCTAGCTGATGAGGAACATAGGCAACCAAACTCAAGGAAATTGCAGGCAAAAAACTACTTAGGGAGCTGCCATTTTGAATTGGTTTTTGTTTTCTATAAAACAGATTGGAACATTAGGGAGACGTTGGGGCAGAGATAAACTTAGACATATTCTATACCAGTTGGTGATATGGTGTTGAGGAAACTAAGGAAATTTTCTTAAAAGAATGCTATAACAACTGCTGTCAGTAAAGTTATCACAAGCATGTTTACAACTCTGGAATCTTGTCGTGCACTCGTGCTCATCTTCTATGACAATGTCATTTTCAGAGAACATAAGCCTTTTTGAGGGTGAACCTACTAATCATCATGAATGAAATACATCAACTAAGCATCATAATAGGTGTCTTCCTCTTCAAAGCTTAAACTTAGCCTCATGAAAGTGCAAATTCAACTACTGATGCCGAAGTACTCACTGGTCGCCGGAGGCTCGGAGCCGGAGCGGCGGAGCTCCACTGCTGCCTGCTGGACGGCGGTCAGTGGGTCGGCGGCCGCACCGGATTGTCGCTGTTGGACGGCGGTGCAGTGTCGACGGCGTGCCGCAGAGCGGAGGCGTGGCGCGCGGTCCGTCGGCCGGTCGTCGGCGGCGCGGTGCCAGTCGCCGGCGGAGCCGATGGCGGCGTGGTCGTGGGTCGCCGGTCACGCGGCGCGAGCCGGAGCCCGAGGGCCGAGCCCTGAGGTGACGCGGCTGCGGTGGCGGCGGAGCGAGGGCCGGGGCGAGGCGCAGCCGCCGGTAGTCGCGGCGCACGGCGCGGCGCAGAGCCGAGGCCCGAGCCCGATCTAGCCGGAGGGCAGAGACGCGATCGCCGGTCGCGGTCTTGGCGGAGCGAGGGCGGAGGTCGGAGGATCCGTCGCGGTCACGGTGACCGATCTGGCGGTGTCGCGGACCTCGCGGTGCCGGCGCCCGGAGCGGAGAGCCGTCTGGCGGTCGCGCTGGCGCCGGCGCGAGCCGATGTCCAGATCGACGCGGCGGCGGCCCGCGAACCGGAGGCGCGGTCGACGCGGACTAGGGTTAGGGATTGGGGAATCGGGGCGTCGCCGCGTCGGGCTCGGCCGCTCGGGCAGGTCGGCAGGATGGGGATCGTGGGGGGACCGGGGGAGCATGTGGATCGGCAGGTCGGCACTCGGCAGGCCGTTTCTATAGCCGTCGCTCGTCACAAGACACGCAAAATGGTGGGCCTCGAACCGCAGCATTGCGGTATTCTGCTGCGTTCCGCCGGGCCGGCGGATTGAGACTGAAAATAGCTCATTTGGCCCATTTAATTATATGTATATGTATTATACCTCATATATACTAGATTTTTTATCAAAAAATTTAGGTGTTCAGCTGAACACCTATGAACTACTGTAGATCCGCCCCTGGCAGGTAGAGCTGAAGCCACTGGTGCAGTGGCCTACCATAGCTTAATTTACCCGGAGTTGCATGCATCCTTGTGCATTATATCTGTGTAGATAAAATGTGCTTGCAAATAATTGCTGATTTATCTTCTGTCATCATGAAATGATGGAAACCCGATGGCAGGAGTTGATGAGGGTCATTGGTTTAGGTGCAGTGGACCCTGCACCTGAGCCGTTCACTGTTAGTTTAGTGCTACACCTGTCACATAATGGTTGGACTTGCATTGTTCTAGGTGCAGTGGACCCTACACCTGAGCCATTCACTGAAGTGACGATCCATCGCCACTTGCTCCTGTTCCTTCCTCACGGCCAAGAGAGACATAGCCAAATACATTATGCCGCTAGTACTAAGGTGTCAATCAATACTTAGCCTGCCTAGTTGCGACTCGCGATCCAGCAGGATTTCGTGGCACGGTAGCAGGGAACAAGACCAAACAAAAATGATTAGGGTGCCACTCGGTTGGACTGAAATAAATTTATTTATGATTAAAATTACACTGTAGCTGATAGTGATTTCTTTGGCGTAGCTAAATTTAAAAATTAAAAAACAGGTTAGCACATCACGGATAATGCAAATGAACACGAGAAAAAAAAGATTCGGCAAAAAAACTAAAAAAACCAAAAGGCTAGAAAAAGACGAAATTAGAAATAGTAAAAAATAAGTCAAAAGCCAAAAGCTCAAACCGAAATGAGCAGAGCTAGATATCATGGTGTAGCAAGATCATTGCCCCTAGGTTATCCATTGGCGTTTTTAGTTTTCAAATCTTAGGCCATGTTCAAAAGTGTTGTGGCTGAATGATACTATTGCGGTTGTTAGTATTGTTTGAGGTATTTAATTAAACAAAAATAAAAAAAGAAACATCGTTATATCTCTATAGATAATGCAAAGTAAGAAAAAAACGAAGAAAAAAATAGAAAAAAAGTTGTGATAAAAAGTCAACACGTTCTACATAGCTTTTAGCTTCTAAAACCAAAAGCAAAAGCGGGCTTAAGTCTTAGTTTGCTATTGTTGCTCTATGCTTATTTTTAACGCAGCCGTGGAAAATCTAAAAGTATGTTTGGCAAATCAAATTAGATTAAAGTTTGACAAATTCTTATATCCAATGGTTACTCCCACATTTCCACTCGTTTTTTTGTTATATGGAATGCAATAATTTTTCCGTTCGCGACTTTTTTTTTAAAAAAAAAATAAACAGCTAGCCAAACACCTAAAAAAATCTAAAAGCGATTTTACTAGACAAGATTATCATAATCCACCCTAATACCAAACAAAGGTGGTGCTCTAACTAACTTTTGGCTTAATCTTCTGGCTATGACTTTTGGTTGAAATTGTACTGTAGCGACTGGTAGTTTTTTCTGTGAAAAAATGATAAAAAATAGAAAACAAATTGGGAAAATTGAAAAAAAACTGTAATATCATTACGGACAATGCAAAAGAATAAGAGAGAGAAAAAAGGCAAAAGGCCAGAAAAACCAAAATAAACCAAAATTAGAAGCCATACGTTCTAAGTAGCTTCTGATTTAAATAAGCCGAAAGACAAAAAAAACGGGTAGAACCTGAATCTGTTTCGAGCGAAGCCGCCTCATGACTGCAAGAGCTCTTCTCCAAGCCTAAGCTTTTATTTCTAGACCTTTTTGCTTCCCCCACTCGTAAATGAATGTCGTGAACAAGTCTTTTCTATCGTCAACCATAGCACAAATTTTGACCTGAATGAATATAAAACCGCGCATCATTACGAACCATGTGACTTGCTGGTTTGATTAACGTTTCCTCTCCATTTCCTTGTCCTTTTCTTTTTTGAGAACATGCAGGAGAGTCGCATTGCTTCTTCAGCACCGAAGACCAGCCAAATGGGCTGCACCATCCAATGTTTGGGCTTCCTACCATGCACCGGTTGTGTGCGTGTCGCGCTGTTGCCTATGCTATGCTATCGTAACCAATGACCGATTGGTGATGTAGCTAATCAGGGCATGCAATGTGACACCGCCATGTTAGAACACTCGCCGCAAGAGCGTCACATAATTGTGCACAGTTTTATTTCCCTTGTTGCATCGGTTAGATTAGGTTTAGGGGGCGCGTCTGTTTGCATTATAGTTTATGTTACGGTAAATAGCTTTTAAATATAATGTTTTTTAAAGTAGGGTCTATAAATTAATTGTAGTAGATATTGAATCGACTTTAACTATATCAGTTAAAATTGAACGCTAGTGTCTCTCTTCATACTCTTTCTCGCGAACAGTCAGCTATAAGTCATAAGCTACAGCCCAAAAAAATGACCCCTTAGGCTTTTAACCTCTCTCTTTCTTAATTTGTTAGTTGTTAGAGGTTGATGGAATCAAACTCCCTATTTGTATTTTGGCTTCTAAAAACTGTTTTTTAGTAAATGTCTTTTCTACAGTACCTAACTTTTAAACGAAGTGTCTTTTAAAACGGGGTCTACTAATTGATTGTAGTCCACAATACAGTGACTTTATTTATATCAACCAAAATTGTACATGACTGTCTTTCTCTATAAACTTCTCTACAGTTATTGTTCATAAGTGAAGAAAAAAGCTAAAGCCAAAAGTCAATATAGCGGCCGGTAGATGTGCGACTTCCCAATGTCCTAACGGATACTAGTACTACTATACTATATTACCTGTTGTCTGTCTGGCTTTAAATGGAAGAAATCAAGAAACCCCAATTTGTCGTACCTCTGAAGTCACACGGAAATGGGTGATAACAGCGAGTTGATTGGAGCACACATCGAGTGTTGGGTTTAAGAACAACCAATTTGTGTCACAATTAGGCATATTGCACGCATATTCTGTGTAGATTCAAGATCCTAAATTACAGCAACAGATGCAGCAACAGAGCTTTGCTTTGCTCATATTGACATGTAGACTGTCAAGACCAGATTACTTGGTATGTGAATACCATTTTTGCTTTGCTCATATTGACATGTATAACCTAGACTGTCAAGACCAGATTAACTGAAAACATTTTATAGTATAAGCGCGTCGCGTTATGACATGACAAATCGTAAGACAGACAAGATTTAGAGATGGCTACAGTGAGTTGTGAAGTAGCTTTCAGCCTTGCACCTATGCGTTTTTAGAGTTCAAACTTGGCTTGTTCTCGGTTGGAACCGTGCAATTCTTTCCAGAAAATAAGCTCCTTGTGATTACATATTTGCATTTGACATTTTTGTTCTGGTATCTTGTCATTAACAGATTGGAGATGATCTATTGATCCAAGTCCCAGTGGATAGAGGACAAGTTCAGGAAAGACAAGAAAGGCATTGAATTTTCAGCATTACTTAAACGGGTTCTCCATGGACAAGAAACTCTGGGTAAAAATACAGCCTCGAAGTCAGAGCAGAGGCATAGAAACAGTGCCCTGCATGACACACCCCCATGCCATTTCCATTGTTGCAATATGGGGCAATTAGTTATCTTTTCATTTTTAAGAGGCAAATTGCTTTCGGTATCATAATACAGTGCAGCTCAAATTGACTTACATTGTCAATGGCGAACATGCCAGTCTCCTGAAAATTGCATTGTTGTGGCCATGTAAGTACATTTCTTTCCCATGTATCATTACACATTGTGCTGTTCTTTCCTTGCACTGCAGCATTTGTTTATGCAAGTTTGCTTTCTTTTGCTTATCCTGACCATATTCCCCTTCTGTCCAGTGGCAATGCGGCATTTGGTCAGATAACTGAACAAACCACTAAAAATATGCCGCACAGATAAACAAACAAACTAATTGTCACCTCAGCAGATCCAAAGATTATTTTTCATGTACATCATACAACTAGACAAAGTCAGATCTGTTCCTGATATGGCAAATGCAATCTCAACTCCAACTCTTCTCCTGCCCAGATGTTAAGCATTCAGCAGGGTTGAAAAGTTGCACCACCAAGAACAGAAAGTTAGCTCATCTCCTCTTCACTAAGGAAAATAAAAAGGCATCAAGATAGGGTAGAAAAGGCAGGGAAACTTTTTGGTCAGTGGAGTCAGATTTGTTGAGTGCATCACTAGCTGCTGCTGCGATCTGGAAAGAACAAGTGGTGGGCTAAGGACATGACATTTGGTACTTTGGTTCCTGCCCTGTGGAATCTAAGATAAGAGATGTATTAAAAGATGTATTCCTGGGTCTTCGAGTAGTACTTCTACTATTCCTCATGTACTCAAAGCACGACACAGACGAGTAAAGGGCATCTTACTGGAGATGTTAGCTGAAAGATTTGTTTAAAAATTCATGTATGTTTAAAACTTTTTGGTTTTTAGTTTTGCTGTAAGTCAAAAAGCTAAGTGTTGAAATTTGACGGTCTCTTGAAGCGGAATCTCCAAACAGTTTTTCAAACACCAAACCGTATACATCATTTATGTCGACGTCTCCGCTGTCCACTGCCGTATCGAAAAACACTGATAAAAACTATCAGTCATAGCAAAAAAATAATCAATCGTAGCCCAAAAGAATACCCTGTTAACTCACCTCATCCATACTTGGGTGTACAAGAATGAAATATCCGAACGAAAGCCACTTTTGGCACTGTTTAACACTGTATTTACAAAAAATAGCAGTATACTAAGCGTATTGACGAAAATGTCATTCTGCCGTCTGAGGACCGGGCGGCAACGCCCATGAGGTGACACGCGGCGCTGCCGCCGACGGCAGGCGGCAGGTAATTAGACCGGCTAATTAGCCCCTAATTTTTTCATTTAGTGTTTGTTTGAATTTTTAAATATACCAAATGAGCTAAAACAATTACGAAAATTTATGTACAACCTCCTAACACAACGTACCTCGCAGTGTAATTTTTGAGTAATTTTATCTATTGCGAATGTTGCTAAAAGATTCATAAAAGTTTGATAATTTTATGAGTTTTTACATATAGCAACTAAGCTCTAAAAATTACAAAATTTTATGTGAAGCCTCCTGATACAACAATAGTTACTGTCTAATTTTTTTGGAAATTTTATGTGGCCCGAATTTACCATGTTTATTTGGATTAACTTAATCATGAATTTATGAATATTTCGTATTTTTTACAATTTTATACATTAGGAATTTGTACAATTACAAGCAATTACAGTAGTACAAAAAATGCATCACACTAGATACGATATGGCTCACTCATCTGAGCCACTGCTATCTTCTCGCCGCGCTTTCCTGCCCGTATGTGGCCTTGTCTTTCGTCACACACAAGCATGTCCCGTTGGGTACGTCAGTCGGTCCAGAGGTTGCGTATCGGGTCGAAAGAGGTATGGAGACCATTCTGTCTGCTCAGTAGCCGACGGTGGTCCAGTATGCTGGTAGGCTAGGTCTGGTAAGGGTCGAAGTTGTCCAACTGAGACATGCCGAACTGCGAGTCACCCGCAATAATTTCGTGTACGAAGGACTCTAGAAATCCCTCTTGTGGTGCGAACGAGTTCTCGCCCTGACCGTATGACATGGCAGCAAAACCGGAGGAGCTTTTCCCACCGAAGTGTCCAAACCCTGGGTATGCCGAGAACACTGAGCTTTGCCATGCGTACGCTGCAAACCTTGACTCCATGTACTGCTCTCTAGAAGTATCTAGGAGGCCCGTGTCGTCATCAGTGGACTCGTTGTCACACCCATGTTGAATTAGAGGCTGTAAGATGAAACGATATTAGTCACAATAAATATTCCGTATGTACAATGCGAATCTCATACCTCCCGATTGCGTAGCGAAGATGAACGACAGGGAGCGTTAGTCTATTGTAGGACCCCAGATTTTACTATCTGGAATCCTCGTGATTTAATGCACTATTCCACGGATCGAGATAGTGCTCACGATTCTGAAAAATGAATATCAAATACATACCATGCGGAAGCATAAATAAAATAGTAAACTTACTCATGGGCCGATTAGGCCGAAATCAATAAATTGCAGCAGCGGAAGAACGAAGCACACATGTGGGACCTTCAGGACATGCCCACAGGCAGCCAACTGGAGGTTCGCGACCTAGCCCTTGACGTCTTCATCTTCTTCGCCATCATGAACAATGGTGTTGCTGGGGCGCAGTGATCTGATTCCTGATTCTGGATTTTGTTATGAGAGCGAGTGTGAGCACACTAACCACCGTGCTCCGCAAGCCAATACACAGAATGCAAATATATAGTATGCAAGGCTTATCAAAGGGAAGGCTCGGGTTGTTTTATTTGCCAGAAAACGCTTTTGGTTGCATTATTAAACCATAGTGTTATTACTGCTACCTAAAACTTCCCACGGCGATTGCCAAATTGACTCACTCCCCCAAATGCCATAATTGACTTAATTCCCCAAAGACACAATCTTCTTACTAAATGTCGTCTAAGACTCCAAACAATGAACTCCACACGGCGTTTGCCATAATTGACTTACTCCACCACAGACACACTTCCTTTACTTGATCCACCGAACTGATCCTTTCCTAATTGATTGCTGTCTAAGACTCCCAACAGCGAGCGGCATCATTCAGTTAACCCACCGATCAAACCCTTTATATATATACATTCTTTTAGAATCCACCAATGTCTTCACGTATTCCGAATTCATACTAGTCCAATCTTGTAATCAATATTCACCAACTCCCTACTTCTGAATTCCAATGATTCCCTAATAGGATTACCTTTTTAATCCACCGACATCATTCATATTAGAACTTTCTAACAAATCAATCCTTTCTGCTAATGATCCAAAACCATAAATTGCTCTTTCCATAATCATCCTTATTTTCATTATTTATCTCTAACTATTTCATCAATACTTCGCACCAAGAATATCATTAATCTAGTTTATGCTTCAATTATCATATCTCCAAATTTCCTCAAATTCAAATCATCTATCCGGATCAATCTCGTTAATCCCATTAAATCCAACAATTGCCTTTACACTCTTCTAATTCTCCAAAATCATTGATCTAGATTATACTCCGGTAATTATTATTATTCCTCCGATATACCCAAAAATTCAATTCATCCTTCCAGTATTTTAATCAAATCCTATCAATCACGTTATTACTAACATCTCTCAAGAATTTATATTAGTGTCGTAATCCAACAATTTCTTTTGCACACTCTAATCTTCCAAAAATCATTTAAATCATCTTTCTAACCCATCCATTCATATAGACTCCACCGATTTATTTCTCCTAAACCCTCTCTAATATTCTCTTTTATAATCGGCATGAATCCACCAATCATCGTTATGTATTTACCACAACAATCATCCACTCTTCCTACGACTCTATTTATCTTCCTATCACTTTACTTTGTAAAAGCGGAAGCTTTATCATCGTTTAGCTTTTGAAATATAATACATAGAAAACCTCCTGAGACTTAGCAGTTTGAACAAAACGTAATATATATGAGAATGCAATAACAGTAGCGATTCAGATTCCATCCACCGTTACATGGCATCTGCACCATATGCTTAATCCTTCAGCGTTATAGCCGCTTAACTTATCACTGGGGCGACACCCAGGACAACACAAACTAGGGCCTTGCACTGCCCTTCACTTTTTCCTTTCCCACCCACAAATCATTTTGAAACAGAACTATATCGGTTAAGTTTCCCATGTCCGCCCTTGACCGTGGGCACGGCTATTCGAATAGTTTTGACTCTGCGAGTTTGTACACTTTCACCACAAGAGACATCAACTCTTTGCCCCACACGATTCCTTAGTCATGTGGTTGAGCGCACCATCACGGTGGATCTGCTCGAGCATCTAGTTCCTTTTGTCATCTCACCCTATGGGCTTATCCCACGTGCGGTGGGTCCCATACGTTATGCGGATGTTTTCCACGATTACTAACGCAGCCGGGCTCCACTTCCCGCAACGCTTAGAACAGCTGGAAAACTTCACCCTCCCCTTGGTGTCCCTTTAGGCCTCCCCTTGCCCTTGCTTATCCACTTCAATCCACTACCAGTGAGATGAGTCCAGAGTTTCGATACAACTACTTAGCCAAGTTGTACTTTACAGACTTGTGGTTGCACTGTTTTACGTGGGAGATCGTGACAAGATTCAGTCCTTAGTGGTATCTGGGCGATTCTACCACAACCCACTTTGTGCCTCCACTGCACCATTCACACACACACACCATCGAACCATTCGCCCAGATATTCAAGCAAGTTGGGGTTTTTGGGAGCATAAAATAATAGTTCCAAACATTTCTCCAGTCATTCCCACCATGACTGCCCAACCAAATTTTCTCATGATTAAAAGTGATGCTTGGGCGTTTTCACGCCCATGAATATCTATGCAACACTACGCATGGCGTAATAAATTACGGACTTATTTTCAAAAGGTTACTATCATAATTTCGCTAGGGCGACAAGGATCACATATTCAAATATTCAACAAGGGGGTGTAATATTAATCAAGGTAAACAATGGGCATATAACTAGAATATTGAATTAAGCATGTATTTGTACATAAAATAACAGCATGCAATTTGATAATTTAAACAAAAGTAATTTGCATAAAATGTAGGTTCAACATGATCAAAGTATTGACTCGCCTGGCGCGGTTTACCGCGGTCTCGAGCTCGCACAATGCTTTCTCTTGAGCTTCTGGTCTTTTTTTCTTCGCTCTGCTCGGTTCACGCTGATCCCTTGATTCTTGGGCTCCCGTTTCTAATTACGCGATAAACAACTGAACCCAAATAAAAGCAAATAACTCAAAAGATCCAAATAAATCCGAATAAACCCAATTTAGTTTTATTATGAGTTAACTGGTGATTCGAGGCAGGATCGGTGGAGGAATACGATAACTCGATCTTTCTATTAATAGCTCCTCTAATTATTCTTATATTTATCAAGGAAATTCCATGAGTCAGGTTAGACCTATAGACTGGTGTAAGAGTTCAGTGTATTAAACTTATCTTTAGGGTATGTATTCCTTGCAACCTAGGTTATGGTATTTTAGGGGGGGTTCTATTTACTAATTATTCAAGTATTCCCTAATGTCTAATTTAATAATTAGTCGAGCGAGAGTATTTAATTATGTTGTTTCATAGTAAGGTTTAGTCTATTCCTATTTATTACCACTTTTACTATAGCTTCTGCTGAGACTTATTTATCGATGACATACTAGCGATGACTACTATTCACATTGCTACATTAGACAGATTACTTTTACTATCTGATGACCTAGGGTTACTTTATTATAGCTGCCACATATATATACATAAATATATGTACATACATATCTTTCTAACATGATGTCTCTACTTAAAGACGCCCATTTTGGTTAAAGGCTGCCATTTAGTGCAAATTGAGTCTTAAAGAAGAAAGTTGTACATATATACATTTAGGTGACAACCTGGCTTGCTATTTAATTAAATTTACCATTGGTATATATTTGATGGTGGCATGTTAAATGTTGAAATGCAGGTTTTATTCATTAGTAAGGATAATCTTTAACTCGTACATTTTAATTAATATTTATTCTTTTAGATAATTACTCAAACCACATTAATTAATAATGAACTAAACCAAATTTAAATCTTATTTACATCCTAGTTAAATTTATTAGCTTCTCTAAATTATCTTCTAATTTTTCTTATATATTTTTTTATTAAAACGGATTACAAAAATATACAATAAAAATGGGTGGAAAAAGTCACCGACTGGTTCGAACCGAGGACCGAGGGTCGAGATTGCTAAGTCTTGCCGAGCTAGCCAAGTGGTCAAGCGGTATTACACGAGGGGCTGAGGCGGAGAAGGCAAATAAGCCGAGCGACGGCGAGGGCCAAGAGGGAGCCGAGGGCGGTGGGCGGCGGCGAGGTTGCCGGCGAGGGGCTACCAGAGGGCCGTCGGTGAGGGGCAAAACGGGTGGCTGGGGTCGTGAGAAATTCGATGGAGGTGTCGACGGGGTCCGAGGAGCGCCGGAGATAGGCCGGCGATGTGCGGCAGCGGCGGTTTGGGGAGGAGCTCGGCGCCGACGGGGTACGGGCAGCGGGAAGCTCGGGGAAGGCCGGGAGGATCTTCAGGGTGCTCTGAGGATAGTTTGGGTGTAAGCAATCGGGCTAGCTTGGCGTGATTCACCGGCGAGTTTGTCGGCCGGCCGCGGGGAAGAAGGGTGGCGCCGGCGAAGGAGAGGGCACTAGAACCCGATTGCTTGGAGGGGGAGGGAGTGTGGAGTGTGGGGAAGGTGATGGGGGCTTCGGTTGTCCTTATAGTTGACCGGACAGAGCTGGCGACCGCGGCTCCCTGTGAGGTCGTGTCGGGCGGCGGTGATGGCAGGCGGCGGTAGCAGGCGGCGACGTGGGTGGTGTGGCAGGCGGCAGTGTGAGCAGTAGGATCGCTAGGGGGATTCGGCATGATGGCGGTTGCAGCTTTGGCGCCGCGCGCCGCGTGAAGTGACGGAGCGAGCAGGGGAAATTAAACCGCGACGGGACGGCGGTGGGGCCCTGTAGACGCGCGAGGAGGGCGCCAGGGACCGTCGGTCCGAGGGTGCCGGGACCGGTGGTCCGAGGTGGTGGCGCGAGGCGGCGGGCCGGGCGACGAGGCGGGAGCGGCTCGACGCTGGGTGGAAGCAGTGAGGGACGGGAAGAAGGGGAACAGGCGGGGGCGGCTCGGCGAGGACGGGGAGGGGTTGGGCGGCTTGGTTCGGCCGGTCGACCACCTCTCCTTTTCTTTTTTTTTTTTTTTTTCTCTTTACATATATATATATATACCTATATATTTCAAGCCTATTTTACACATATTCCTATATGGAGAATTTCTTTGCATAAACTTCTTTGTTTCTATTATTTCTCTATATTTTATTTTATTTGCTATATATATATATATTTATATATTGTTCTGCATGTATATTCTCGTGTATACATTTTATGTGTTGCTCTAAGCTCTTTGTATACATATATGTATATGTATATATATCTGTTTGCGCCTTATTTATTTTTATTGCCTTCTGTTCTTTTCTTTTCTTTTATACTGTTTTCAAAATGAAACTTCAGATTGTAATTTAAGCCTCTCCCTTCTTATGACAGATCATCTTTTCAGATTTAAAATTATAAGTTATTCTTATTTCCATATTTTCTCTATAGTTTATTAACATTGTTTTTATTTTCATAGATTTCCAGCTACAGGAACATCAACCAAAATTTACAGAATCACCATCAAAATCCAAATTCTAATAAAATATATTGTAAAATAATTCAAAAGCTTCGTATTTTCAAATTTAAGATTTTCAGGATGTTACAAACCTACCCCCCTTAAAAAGAATCTCGACCCCGAGATTCCGGTAGAATAGAAGGAAAAAGGAGGTGGGGTTACATCGGCTAGCAATAGGTTTCTGGGTGTTACTCGACGTATAGTCCTTCAGCTTCACAGCGAGGCGAAAATCTGCACAATAGGGGTTAGCACTTGGAGAAGTCAAAAGGAAAGAAAGAAACCTTATTCTTCTAGATAGGTCGTAAACTTCTAGATACTCGCTCTTTGACATTGTTGTCTTCACGCCATCATAGAATGATGTAGTTGCATCGTCTAGTGGACATACGGCTGTAGAACTTCTTATTGATAGGTGGGTATGAATGATCCGCCCTAAGGGAAGGGGCCTTAAGCGCGTAGTGACAAAGGGGTATATCTATATGGTGGCCTTTTACTTTTGCTGTAATCTCGTTCTTACTCTTGGGCTTCGACAAGCTTGATGATTTTGGCTAAAGGGTACATCTCGTAATCCTTACCTACAGAAGATTTTTGGCGTTGCGGATCTCCGTGTTCTGGTTTGATTTGGCCAAACACAAACTGTTGCATCTCCAGGGTAGGCATACATCATATCGATACTCCCAAAAGTGATTACACATCATAGTAGCCTTTCAACATCTGGTCTACTCTTGCTACCCCCCTTAAAATAAATAGTTACAAATATTAGTTATTCTTCCTAACTTCGGGCCTGATAAGTCCTTTGGTGACTTGGAGACTTGTCCGTTGTATCTCAGTTGTCTTGGTCAGCAACAGGCTCATGGAGCAGTCCTTGGGGCAGTGGTCTTGTCCTTCGCAGAGAAAACATGTGATCTTGCTTGTTGGGCATGCTCCCGTGGTGGTCTCCTTGCGCTTGGGGCGCTAGTGTACATTGACTTTTCTCATGTCCCTTCTCCCACAACGCCTACATGCTACTAGATTGATGAGGCGATCGTCGGGTAATGATGTTTCTTGCAGATAAGCGATGGGAGGCGGGCAATTGTAGCAAATATGTCCGGTTTGCCCGCAAGTGAAACAGGCTCCTTGTCCAATTTGTCGTAGTGGAGGGCAGTGTTGTGCGATATGTCCTTCTTTGCCACACTCACTGCATATATTATTCTTTGTAGCTTCCTGGTCTAGTGACAAAACTTTTGCAACTTGTTCTTCTTCGTCAGAGTTGAGGCTGATGGTGATGGCATCTATTATTCGTTTGTCTTTCCTCTTCATGGGGCAGACCTTCGCATAATGTCCCTGGTCGCCACATCTGAAACACTTGCCTTTCTTCTTCTGAGCACCTCTGCTTACTGCAGGGCTACTGTTATTTTCATGATGATGGCCTCTCTTTGACTTTTCTCGTAGAGTGAATGCTGGTGATGGCTGGTACACATGGTTGGGGCTATTACGAGCATCAATTATTATTCTCCCCTCCTTACTCCTGATTGTGGTAGTGGTCTTGCTTCTATCCATTGGGCCTGATAAGATTTTTCAGAAAAGATGAGAGGGAACAGCATGAGACGAGTGACACATCGCAGAGATAAGATACTCTAAACCCATCCAATTTCTAAGAGAGTATATCCCAGAAGCTGGGGGTGATACGGAACCACACAAATTTTGAAAGCAAGTCTTTCCTATGACTGCGAAATAGGACGCCCGAGGGCAAGAAGGCAGTGCACAGGACCAAAGTGAAATCTTGCAACAATACAACGTCTATTCGGGGAGCACGCATAAGGGGGCACGGGGTTCATCTGCGTACACTTTATCTTCATGACGATCTTCAACGTTCCTAACCTTAAATTTTTGGGGTAAGGGTACGAGATGAGGATCAAAAATTTTCTTCCCAAATCAATAGGAAGAAGAGGAAAGTATTTGGAGGTGATTGGCTTGATATCATTTCTTATTCTAGTACTATCATTATTAATATTATCATTTTAATGAAACTTTGTAGCAAAATGAAGATTTTTCTTTAACTAGGGTGATAAAACCAAACAGGAGTTTAGGTTTTACCAACATAACTCTTTCAAGGTAACACCCAAGGTTAACCCTTAGGATCTATTTTGAAAAACAAAGTCCTTGTTGGTGAAAGTTTTCAAGAAGTAACTTTATTTTGCACTATTTGAGAAACCAAGGTAAAGTTTTGGATAAGTTTTTGGTAAGTAGTTTAACTTATGAAAATTCCTCGGAAGATCCAGGTTTGTCAAAATGAGTTTGAAAATGAATTTCGTAAACAATTTGATAATCTTTCCTCCAAGGATATTTTTTTGAAATAAAGCTTTAAATTCAAGCATCATGACTATTGGCCCAAAATAGGTTTTCAAGGAGAGTTCACAAGAGGAGTACTGGATTTTTATCCTTTTGAATTCAGGGTAAGAGAGCACGAGAAGTAGAAATGGCTAAGGCAGCATATAGATGAGAGGGAATCATCTAAGAGAGATAAGAACGAGCAGTATAACTTGTATTTTCGGAGATAGTGTTTTTAAAGAAATATGTCTAGTCATGGAACTAACGGCCAGGCTAACTAGGTCACGACCTGCAGTCGATATGCTCTGATACCATCCCTGTAGGACCCCAGATTTTACTATCTGGAATCCTCTGTGATTTAATGCACTATTCCACGGATCGGTAGATAGTGCTCACGATTCTGAAAAATGAATATCAAATACATACCATGCGGAAGCATAAATAAAATAGTAAACTTACTCATGGGCCGATTAGGCCGAAATACACACGATTCCTTAGTCATGTGGTTGAGCAGACCATCACAGTGACTGTTCAGATCATCTAGTTCCTTTTGTCATCTCACCCTATGGGCTTATCCCACGTGCGGTGGGTCCCATACGTTGCGCGGGATGTTTTCCACAGTTACTAACGCAGCCGGGCTCCACTTCCCGCAACGCTTAGAACAGCTGGAAAACTTCACCCTCCCCTTGGTGTCCCTTTAGGCCTCCCCTTGCCCTTGCTTATCCACTTCAATCCACTACCAGTGAGATGAGTCCAGGAGTTTCGATACAACTACTTAGCCAAGTTGTACTTTACAGACTTGTGGTTGCACTGTTTTACGTGGGAGATCGTGACAAGATTCAGTCCTTAGTGGTATCTGGGCGATTCTACCACAACCCACTTTGTGCCTCCACTGCACCATTCACACACACACACCATCGAACCATTCGCCCAGATATTCAAGCAAGTTGGGGTTTTTGGGAGCATAAAATAATAGTTCCAAACATTTCTCCAGTCATTCCCACCATGACTGCCCAACCAAATTTTCTCATGATTAAAAGTGATGCTTGGGCGTTTTCACGCCCATGAATATCTATGCAACACTACGCATGGCGTAATAAATTACGGACTTATTTTCAAAAGGTTACTATCATAATTTCGCTAGGGCGACAAGGATCACATATTCAAATATTCAACAAGGGGGTGTAATATTAATCAAGGTAAACAATGGGCATATAACTAGAATATTGAATTAAGCATGTATTTGTACATAAAATAACAGCATGCAATTTGATAATTTAAACAAAAGTAATTTGCATAAAATGTAGGTTCAACATGATCAAAGTATTGACTACTTTGGCGCGGTTTACATGTCTCGAGCTCGCACAATGCTTTCTCTTGAGCTTCTGGTCTTTTTTTCTTCGCTCTGCTCGTTCACGCTTGATCCCTTGATTCTTCGGGGCTCCGCTTCTAATTACGCGATAAACAACTGAACCCAAATAAAAGCAAATAACTCAAAAGATCCAAATAAATCCGAATAAACCCAATTTAGTTTTATTATGAGTTAACTGGTGATTCGAGGCAGG
Source organism: Bonia amplexicaulis (assembly GCA_036346245.1). Taxonomy (NCBI): domain Eukaryota; kingdom Viridiplantae; phylum Streptophyta; class Magnoliopsida; order Poales; family Poaceae; genus Bonia; species Bonia amplexicaulis. The sequence continues at coordinate 6,532,943 of CM070756.1, forward strand.
ATCGGTGGAGGAATACGATAACTCGATCTTTCTATTAATAGCTCCTCTAATTATTCTTATATTTATCAAGGAAATTCCATGAGTCAGGTTAGACCTATAGACTGGTGTAAGAGTTCAGTGTATTAAACTTATCTTTAGGGTATGTATTCCTTGCAACCTAGGTTATGGTATTTTAGGGGGGGTTCTATTTACTAATTATTCGAAGTATTCCCCTAATGTCTAATTTAATAATTCGTCGAAGCGCGAGAGTATTTAATTATGTTGTTTCATAGTAAGGTTTAGTCTATTCCTATTTATTACCACTTTTACTATAGCTTCTGCTGAGACTTATTTATCGATGACATACTAGCGATGACTACTATTCACATTGCTACATTAGACAGATTACTTTTACTATCTGATGACCTAGGGTTACTTTATTATAGTGCCACATATATATACATAAATATATGTACATACATATCTTTCTAACATGATGTCTCTACTTAAAGACGCCCATTTTGGTTAAAGGCTGCCATTTAGTGCAAATTGAGTCTTAAAGAAGAAAGTTGTACATATATACATTTAGGTGACAACCTGGCTTGCTATTTAATTAAATTTACCATTGGTATATATTTGATGGTGGCATGTTAAATGTTGAAATGCAGGTTTTATTCATTAGTAAGGATAATCTTTAACTCAGACATTTTTAATTAATATTTATTCTTTTAGATAATTACTCAAACCACATTAATTAATAATGAACTAAACCAAATTTAAATCTTATTTACATCCTAGTTAAATTTATTAGCTTCTCTAAATTATCTTCTAATTTTTCTTATATATTTTTTTATTAAAACGGATTACAAAAATATACAATAAAAATGGGTGGAAAAAGTGCAGCCGACTGGGTTCGAACTGAGGACCAGAGGGCTGAGATTGCTAAGTGCGCCGAGCTAGCCAAGTGGTCAAGCGGTATTACCTGAGGGGCTGAGGCAGAGAAGGCAAATAAGCCGAGCGACAGCAGGGGCCAAAGCAGAGGGAGCCGAGGGCGGTGGGCGGCGGCGAGGTTGCCGACGAGGGGCTACCAGAGGGCCGTCGGTGAGGGGCAAAACGGGTGGCTGGGGTCGTGAGAAATTCGATGGAGGTGTCGACGGGGTCCGAGGAGCGCCGGAGATAGGCCGGCGATGTGCGGCAGCGGCGGTTTGGGGAGGAGCTCGGCCGACGGGCACGGGCAATGGAAGCTCGGGGAAGGCCGGGAGGATCTTCAGGGTGCTCTGAGGATAGTTTGGGTGTAAGCAATCGGGCTAGCTTGGCGTGATTCACCGGCGAGTTTGTCGGCCGGCATGAGGAAGAAGGGTGGCGCCGGCGAAGGAGAGGGCACTAGAACCCGATTGCTTGGAGGGGGAGGGAGTGTGGAGTGTGGGGAAGGTGATGGGGGCTTCGGTTGTCCTTATAGTTGACCGGACAGAGCTGGCGACCGCGGCTCCCTGTGAGGTCGTGTCGGGCGGCGGTGATGGCAGGCGGCGGTAGCAGGCGGCGACGTGGGTGGTGTGGCAGGCGGCAGTGTGAGCAGTAGGATCGCTAGGGGGATTCAGCATGATGGCGGTTGCAGCTTTGGCGCCGCGCGCCGCGTGAAGTGACGGAGCGAGCAGGGAAATTAAACCGCGACGGGACGGCGGTGGGGCCCTGTAGACGCGCGAGGAGGGCGCCAGGGACCGTCGGTCCGAGGGTGCCGGGACCGGTGGTCCGAGGTGGTGGCGCGGAGGCGGGCCGGGCTGGCGACGAGGCGGGGAGCGGCTCTAACGCTGGGTGGAAGCGAGTGAGGACGGGAAGAAGGGGAACAGGCGGGGGGCTCGGCGAGGGGCGGGGAGAGGGGTTGGGCCGGGCCGGTTCGACCGGTCTGACCACCTCTCTCCTTTTCTTTTTCTTTTTTTTTGTTTTCTCTCTTTACATATATATATATATACCTATATATTTCCAAGCCTATTTTTACACATATTCCTATATGGAGAATTTCTTTGCATAAACTTCTTTGTTTCTATTATTTCTCTATATTTTATTTTATTTGCTATATATATATATATATTTATATATTGTTCTGCATGTATATTCTCGTGTATACATTTTATGTGTTGCTCTAAGCTCTTTGTATACATATATGTATATGTATATATATCTGTTTGCGCCTTATTTATTTTTATTGCCTTCTGTTCTTTTCTTTTCTTTTATACTGTTTTCAAAATGAAACTTCAGATTGTAATTTAAGCCTCTCCCTTCTTATGACAGATCATCTTTTCAGATTTAAAATTATAGGTTACTCTTATTTCCATATTTTCTCTATAGTTTATTAACATTGTTTTTATTTTCATAGATTTCCAGCTACAGGAACATCAACCAAAATTTACAGAATCACCATCAAAATCCAAATTCTAATAAAATATATTGTAAAATAATTCAAAAGCTTCGTATTTTCAAATTTAAGATTTTCAGGATGTTACATCTATGCAGGTGGTGCGAATGGCAAAGGGGATGCATCTCGACGATGGACTTGCGGCGGGACAACGCCATGATGTTAGTGGAACGCAAGACGTAATAGGAAACAAATGTAGATTCGTACGTAACTTACCTCCTCGTCGGTACGGCGCACGGATAATCGGCTGCTAGTACTACGATGCCATGTAGACTTAGTAGATTGCGATGGCCAGCCGAATTCGCTAGGTCGCGATGACCTGGTGGGTGAGCATGGTGCCCCCACTAGGTGGCTCATGTGCGCAATGTGATCCGTGGAACGGCCGTAGCTTAGGTTGTGCACAATTTTTTTTGTCTGCTTTAGGATAAACTTCATAGTCTTCTGTAAGACCGATGTATTTTTTGACTACTGATGGCGGCCTCCGACGCGCTTGTGATGCGCTGCGCCCGTTCCAACTGAAGTGACATATGAAACAGGTTCAGTAACAAGCAGTGTAAATTTATTGAATGGAACAAAAAGATATTTGAACTGTCTTACGCTGTCATGCCGCCGCGAAACACTGTGGGGATCGATGGAGCGTTCCAGACGTTCCTCGTGCGTGATGTGCTCGGGGCGATCTAGTGGAGGAATGGTCAGTCTGCTGCACAATGTTCGTAAATTCATAATTAAGTTAATCCGAATGAACGTGACAAATTCGGACCACATACAATTCCTAAAAAATTATATAATAACTATTACTGTATCGGGAGGTTTCACATAAAATTTTGTAATTTTTTAAGATCGTTTTCTATATGTAAAAATTCGTAAAAATATCGAAATTGTATGAATTTTTTAGCAATATTCGCAATAGATAAAATTACCCAAAAATTACACTACGAGGTACGTTGTTTTGGAAGGCTATACATAAATTGTTGTAATTTTTAAGCTCATTGGTATATTTAAAAATTTAAACAAACACTAAACGAAAAAAATTAGGAGCTAATTAGCTGACCTAATTATCTGCTGCCCTCCTGGCTGGGTCGTCTGCCCCCGGGTGGCACGCTGCCTGCCGTCCAGTGAGGGAGTGGTAGGCGTCTGCCTGCTGCCGACGGCAGCGGCACGTGTCACCTCGTGGATGCTGCCGTATAACCTCCGAACAGCAGAAACGATATTTTTACCAATACGTTTGGTATAGTACTATTTTTGTAAATACGATATGAAACGATACTAAAAGTGACTTTGGCTCGAACTATCCAGGCCGTCGGAGAGAACATGCTTTCGACAACTCCACACTGGCCACACATGGCTAAAAACTAACGTATACATCGCAATCACCGAAGTAAAACACAACTAGGAAGAGCTCACTTCTGAGCCACAGAAAGGAATGGGCTTCGATCTCCCACGGCGGCTATTACATGCAGGTTGGCCGACACAGCTCACCAAAGGTCAAAAATCAGGCGCACTGATAAAAAGATCGAGGGTGGTAAATCTGCATGTCCGGGGGCAGGATTCGGATCCTCCGCCATTACACGAAACCAGACGAGCATCTCGTTTTTTTCGAACACACGCCCGGAAATTTTATAGGAGTTGACATTGCTAGAATTGAAATCCGGAAATAAATATATTCTTTTAAGCTACGATCCATAGATTTTAACTATAACTGTAGTTTTTATCTATGTTTTTTGAGACGATAGCGGATGATGGATGTATTGACGTGGATGACACATGTAGTTTTAGGTTTGAAAAATCGTTTGTAGATTTATTTGAAAAAGCTGCTATATTTATTTTGATTTTCAGATAACCAAAAATCAAAAGAAAAAGACAGGGCCATACATCATCAATTGAGGGCATGGTACAAATCTATTTATTACACAAAGAAATTGAAAAGACGAAACGTATTCAGCCATGGAGGTTGAACTGGTACCTGAGAGTTGAGTGCTTGCTACTTTTGTCCACCAAACCCCCTTGCCGGAGTCCATTGAAGGAATCAATCACACAAATATCACTTTAGCTTTTTAAATGTCTAATCTATGAACGTCTATTTTTATAAATTTAATATTCTCCTACGAATCTATTATGTGCAGTAGAACCATAAGTAGACTTACCGTGCGCGACAGCAATCCTTCTGAGTTATCGTAACTCGGTATGGTACTGCAGGTACATCTCTGACGAACTACTGTGGCTTGTCAGGGCTGCTACCGTGTACGGTAGGCCTGTTGCAGTGTTGTTGAGTACGGTAGACCCTAGAAAGAGGGCTAAATTTATAAATACCGATTTTCTAGGCTAATATTTTTTAAAAAAATGCCAGCTGACGTTTTCAAGCTCGCCTCTCGATCGAAGTCGCTGCTGCGCGTGCCGATGACGTCCGGGGTTCCTTGGCCGTTGTATGAAATTGGAGTCTAGAGCGGCTGCATCGCATGAACATCTTCTCACATTTCTTGGCATATCCCCTCTTTTTTTTTGGGCCCCTGGTGTGGTGAGATGGGATCACCAACCGGAATGATACGGAGAAAAGCAGCTTCCTTCATGTGACAGGATATGGTACATGTTCAAAATGCTATGATTCACAGCCCTCGCATCATTCACGACGTGCAATCCCGTAGTACAAGGTCCCTCGTTTCGGTTTGAGTTTCTCGCTTCTGACTTATTTTATATTATTTATAAATTTTATTTTTTTCTATACTTTTGATATTTTTTTGATTTTTTTGCCAGGTCTTTTTTCTCGTATTTGTTTATATTATATGTGATGTACTAAAATGTTTTTTTATTTTTAAATTTTTTTAAATTTAATTATGTCAAATAAGTCTTCATCAGCTACATTATTTTTTCAGCTAGCTATAATACTTTTCAATCATAAGCCAGCCAAAAAAGCTCTTTTGAGCAGAGTAAAAAAGGCATCGCTTATTGTGATTTTACATGCACGTCGAAGGAAAAAAAACCCTAAAATCCCCAATTAGAGGCAAAACCACCCATCTAACCAAGGGCATTTTCGTCAATGTACACACCCCATCTTGCGCTTCCAGCCTATAGATAAGCCCACCCTACCTGAAGCTCTCAAGTCAAGCCACAAAATTCATCAGCGCAAAAAATCAAGAAAAAAAAGACATCTACCGCCTCTCGCATCCATCATCGGCCCATACTTCTCTGTCCTCACGAACCCCCTCCGACAAAACGTTATTTACATTTAGGTCCCTGTCCAGCTCGCCCAGCCACCGGAAGGAGCAGCCCGCCGGAGAAATCCCGTTTCCTTGCCCTGCGGCGGCGTCATGGGGTTCTCGCTGTACCCCATGAAGAAGTCGACGCGCATGCTGTGGAGCACCAGCTTCTTCCGCCATAAGCTCGCCGCCTCCTTCTGAGCCACGCCTACCTCGCCTCTCGGTGGCGGAGGCTGCTGCGCACAGGTAGCCGGTGAAGTGTGTGCGCAGGTTTCAAGATTGGGTTTTCTTGGGTTCCTATTGGAAAGGAGGGAGAGGAGGATAGCATGAATCCCGGCCGCGTCGTGTTCGACTCCGGCGTGGCGCGGCGGGCTGGCCCCGGAGGAAGCGGCGCGCAGATGCTGCTCTTCGGAGGCGGTGGCAGCGCCAACAGCGGCGGCTTCTTCCGAGGTGTCACTTGGCTGGCCATGGCCGAATCTGGATCGGTAGAGTTCTTGAGATGCATGCATGTCTCAGCTAGCTAAACGCTTCAACTCCTTGCGTGCACAGGTGTGCCGACGGCGGTGCTGGGCATGGAGGACGCGTGGGTGAGCAGCAAGCGGCCCTTCTTCACGACGCACGAGGAGGAGGAGTACTACGACGAGCAGGCGCCGGAGAAGAAGCGCCGCCTGACGCCGGAGCAGGTGCAGATGCTGGAGAGGAGCTTCGAGGAGGAGAACAAGCTGGAGCCGGGGCGGAAGGGCGAGCTGGCGAGGCGGCTGGGCATGGCGCCGCGGCAGGTGGCGGTGTGGTTCCAGAACCGCCGCGCGCGGTGGAAGACAAAGCAGCTGGAGCAGGACTTCGACGGGCTCAAGGCCGCCTACGACGCGCTCGCCGCCGACCACCAGGGCCTCCTCTCCGACAACGACCGCCTCCGGGCGCAGGTGATTTACCGACAGAGATCGATCACCTCCTTAATCAATTTTTACCTCATTAATCACCGCATGATGTTTTCCCCATAGCAGTAGATCGCTGGCACACATGCGCAAGTCGTAACGGAAAAAAAAAGTACTAATGTATGCACGGAGGTCCTTGTGCTTGTTGGTATTTATGTATGGATATACTAGTACTCCTAAAACCTAATATTACAAAAGAGCGCGTCAAGTAGGAATTACTCCTCCGTTCCCGTAAGGCCTATTTAGACTAGACACGGGGATTAAAGAGGTTATAAGCTCGACAAAATTGATAGATGAAAATGATCATTATACCCATGTGTTAATTTCTGGGGAGGATATATAGTTTGTGGATGGGTTTGCTCTTCAATGCTGAAGATAGAAGGAGGGTAAATGAGGGCAAAAAGAAAAAAAACATCATTAAAATTACACGCACGTCATATATTTTCAAACAAGATTAAAAACTATATGTCTTATATTTTTAAATAGAAGGAGTACAATTTAATCTGGATAATACAAACTCATGATCTCGATTGATTGCTTCTCATAGACGTTGTTTTGCTAGTTTGCCGTAGGACAACGACAGCACTAGCTTTGCAAGCAATGTTTGGAAGTTCTTTCTCAAGCAGGCAGTTCAGACCACTAATTCTCAACCCTGTTCCATACATTTCTGCTGTACCAGTTTAATGAGAAATAAGATTGTTCATACCGTCTTTCCAATGCTTAAATTTATATGTAGTGTTCAACTAAAATCTTTTTAAGGTAACGAAAAGTTTTGAGGGTTTCACTGGAAATTAAAATATAGCTCTAGCAATACAAATTTTGTGAAAGAACAAGGGCCTATGTGGGAACATATGCCTTGCTACAATACACTATATTTTATAAAATAAGATTCCACTTTTGTCTCCTTTAATTTTAATTGGCTAGTGATCAGCGACGACCCACTACTCGATGTATTTTAGTTATTCCTATCAAACTCAACAGTGTGGTTAGGAAACTCCAAGTCTAAACTCCATAAACTACGCTAATCTACGCACTAATGTACGCACCACATATTTTTTTTTTATTACCTGGCCACTGAATGCTCTATTGATTGAAATTGCTATGTGTCAGCTCTTGTAACCATATGAATTCGTATATGTTACTGTTTCGATTCTATTTTACAGGTAAGGTTTAGATATCAGTACGGTTTCCGATACACGTCAGGTCACTACCTTTTCTAATCACTACTGTATGTTAGTAAAAAAATGTATATATTCAGATAAGTATTATACACTAGTGACAGTAGTTAGCGTGGAAGTAAAATTCATACCACTTCAAATATACAATTTTACTCAGAAGATAGGGATAGTACGGAAAATGTACGTTATCCTTTGCAATACGAAGTTGTATACTTCAAGATTTGTGCAACTTAGATTTTAGGCGAACACATCTTCGAAAAACGAAAGATATCAAGAGAACATAATTAAGAAACATTACATGATAGAAAATGCAGATTAACGAGGGAGATAAAAAAGCATATTCTTGAGTAGGGGTGTTTTTGGAAAGTTCCGTACTGAGTGTCGATACCTCCCAAGACGCCATTTACCACTTTAGTTTGATCCTTGCAAGTTAAAATGCGATTTACTTTGTATGAAATAGCCACATGACTTGCAAATTTGCACTTGCGTGGTAGTAGATTGAAGGGGAACATAAGTCTTTTTGGCATTATATATTAGGTTTGTTTTGTTGGTAATATATCCGGTGAAAGTCACCCATGCAATAGAAGAACGAAAACCAACAGTACATCTTACCATTAGAACAGATTCAGGTGGTGTTCATTATGGCTTATTTTTGATGGCTTATGGCTGAAAAGCACTGTAGCTCGCTGAAAAAACACTGTAGCTGACAGAGGCTTATTTAACATAATTAAATTTAAAAAAATTAAAAAATATAAAAAATATGTTAGCCCATCACAGACAACGCAAACGAATACAGGAAAAAAAAGAACCGGCAAAAAAGCTCAAAAAAACCAAAGTTCAGAAAAAGACAAAATTATGAATAGTGAAAAATAAACCAGAAGCTGAAGCCGAAACGAGCGGAGCCTCAAACGGCTAAGATCACACATTAAAAGCTATCGATGTTTTTCAACTGACCCCTTGACATATTCTACATTTACAACTCACCATTCCACCTGTTAGTAACATGAGTTAATCTACCTTGTTCAACACTACCTAATTAGGTGTGGTCTAACCTAACTGCTAATGAAGATTATTGTCCTTTATTCTCCTATTTCAGGGGGGATTTTTTTTCCAGACACCCTCTTAAGTTTATATTTATTTCCTCATCTTGCAGGCAGATCTAGCTAACTCTCATGTGCTAGAGCTTGCATGCATGCATTGCATGTACCCAGTGTGGATCAGATCTCAAATGCCGGCTAAATAATTGATCACAATTAATAACAAATAATGCATGTAATTAACAGGTGGCCTCACTGACCGAGAAGCTGCAAAGCAAGGAGACGTCCCCATCGGCAACCACCACGGCGGCGCAAGAGGTCGACCAGCCGGACAAGCATACCGTCGCGTCAGCCACGCGCTGCACCGTTGGCGCCACGGTGGCGGTGGCACCGCCCGCTCAGCAGCAGCTCAAAGAGGATCTCCTCAGCAGCGGCACCACCAACGACGGCAGCAGCAACGCCGTGGTGCTCGACGTCGCCGAGGGCACCAACCACAGCGGCGAGTCGACCTACTTCGCCGGGGAAGGCTACAAGTACAACGACTGCGCCGGGCAGTACGGCGGCGGCGCCCTCTCGTCGGAGGAGGAGGACAGCGGCGCAGTCAGCGACGAGGGCTGCAGCTTCCACCTCCCAGCGGAGGACGCCATGTTCGCCGCCGGAGTAGTCCACCACGCCGCCGAGGAGGCGGTGCCGCTCGGCAGCTGGGCCTCCTGGTTCTGGAACTGATCGACGGATCCATTCCATGCATGCGTCAAGTGTTGAGATCAAGACCTCTCCTCCATCTTTCCTGCACACTATATAATTAATTACTATGTCCATTATGTATGATCAAGTGTTTTGAGTGTAACTGTGTAGTTCTAAGCATATGTTCTGATGGTGTTGTGTGTTCATAATATGAACTGATATGAGACTTAAAGATTGGAGTAAGTGCACGTGTTGAGCAAGTAAACTGTGTATTGGCAGGCGCTTATTGTGTCGTTTGAAGAGTTTTATGTTGTTTTAATATAGGTAACATACTATGTCGTGTGAAAAAGAGGAGGAGATTTGCTCTCATACCACGGGCAAAGTTATAGTTTGTCACAATATCAATAACATGTAGGACCATGCCCCACTTGTCATTGTCACAGCTTGATGGTATTTTGACAACAGGTGGATTTGCCGGCACGGGTGCAAACGAGCGGAAAATTTCTGTCCTATTGATCGACCGAACACTCTATGAGCGAATATGAAAGGGGTAAAAAGATATCCGACACTATTCGTATTTGATTCTTACCTCGAGGAAAAATATGGAACAAGATACGAGATGAGTGATATCCGTCCGTATATCTCTGTATGTCAAGTGATATGAAAAAGTCTGTTATGACTTCACTTAGAAATAAGATAATATATAGATGGATTATCATATCTAAACCGGCAAGGAATACTAAGTGATCTTTCTTTGACATCTCAGTGTTTAGTCTCTCCGTATTCGCTCTGATTGCATCATAATATCCAATGTCCTATATAGGTATGCAAAAAAAGCGAATAATTTCCGTCTAACCGACCATCCGAATGCTTATGAAACGAATATGGAATGAAAATATGAGTATCCGGTATTATCTATATCCGTCCGTACCTACTCCAATTGCATCCCTATGTGCCAAGCATATATGCATTTGCCGTGCCAGTTTGCCCCTACCTTATGCGAAACCTTTCTGCACCATCCAAAAAAATAGTACGCGCGCAGTTAGTATGTAATCGTTTTATAAAGTAAATGTAATGTAAATTACCGTTGCAAATTCTAGTACAAGTAATACTAGAAATGCAAAAGGAAAACGAGACGAGCCAAACAAATCGGTTTACAGATGAGAAAATCATGAGTTAGCGAAAACAAGAGATGTTGATATTCTAACTAGCGCTAGGTGGCTCTCATGTTTATTCTTCAAGCAATTCGTCTCCATCAATTGATCCTATCGTACTCCAATCATTTGAAAGCTCTGTTGCTAGGAGAAGGAAGATTTGTACAAAATTAGTCTTTAGGTGTTTTTATAGTCTATATTGTGTTTTATATACCAATTAGTTCATCCAAAATATTATGCTGTTGAGAAAAAATGAACAATATATTTCAACAACCTTATCACTCTAGCGTTTCTGAATTAGTTCTATATGTTTAAACTGATGAGAAAATAGCTGATGTTTAATCTGTTGAGAAAAGACGAACAAACATAGGTCATGTTTTTTAGGTTGCGGCTGATGGTTTTTTACTACAGTTGATGGATTTTATCGTGCCTGTGGAGACGGCAGCGGATGGCGGAGACATCGACACAGATGACATATACCGTTTTAGACTTAGGAAGCTGTTTGAAAAAAACCGCTTTAAGAAATTGTCCTATTTATTTTAAATTTCGAAAAAGCCAAAGGTCCAAAAGAATGAGGCCATACTTCAATTTGCTTTAGTCTGGTATTTCTGAATTATTTCTATGTCCTTCAATCTGCCTAATTACCTCTACGTCCTAGCGTGGTTTGCTACTTAATTACTTGTACGTCATTTAGGGCATATTCATATTTTTTTTTTGGCTTTGGTTTATTAATAGTAACAGTTTGTAGAGAAGATTATGGAGAGATACTTATGTGTGATTTTAGCTGATATAAAAGTCATTATAGTGTATTCTACAATCGACTATTCCGTTTAAAAGTTAGATACTATTAAAAATAAAAAACCATTAAATATAAAAAACAGTTTTTAGAAGGTAATACAAAGTCGTCACTTATTCTTTTAGCAAATCGTATTACGGGTCCTAACCTTGTACGGGAGTCCAAACTCAAATATTGGGCCATCTTTACTATTTAAAATCCACCTATCAGTGAGCGGTGACGATGATACGTCAATATTCTCCCTTTTCTATTTTACCTTTCTAAGAAATCTCTTAACTAGCTTCCCCAACAGACAAATTTTACCCCCTAAATAATGTCTAACAAAATAACAGAAAAATCAACTCGCAACAAATTGATTAACTTCAATACAAATTAAAATATAAGTTAGAATTGAAACCGAAGACACGATATAGATCTAGCACATCAGTAAAGGTACGACGTTAACTTGGCCAGAGCTTAAACAAACGAGGAGGCAGAGCCCAAGGGCGCGGGGGAGGACAATCCCGACGTCATCAAGTCGACGCGTTGGGTTAAATTATTTTTATTTCGGCTAGTATGTAAACGAAATTAATTGGCCACAACATGCAACCTACCGACAGCAGCAGGCTAACGAAGCCAGCCGGCCAGGAAAGTTTGGTCACATGGTGAATTATCTCATCGACCAGGCCGCACCGGTTGGACACGTGGCACGCTTGGGTCTCGTCGCGTCATACGATTACTGCGATCACGATGCCACGTCAACCTCCAGCCCGGTTACGTGTGCCAACGGCAGCCACGCGTTGTTGGTTCCTGCAGCTTGTCTGACGTGGAAGCAGCGAGAGCTAAGCAAAGTCAAAGCTGGTGACAGCATAACCTAAGGCCCCTCTAGTAATATAATAATAACAAAGTATCAAAGAAAAATAATCTTCGGTGAAACGGCGAGCTAGCGAACAATGCAGTTTGCAGTAAACATACGGGCAGTGTGACGTCGGCGTGGAGCACTGACGTGGATCCCAGTCCCTCGCGAAGAAGTTTTTACTGTTTGGCCTTGTAGTGCCACTATTTTAAATCTAATCATGTGGCTCACAAATTTGCCAAAATAGCCTCTTCTCAAACATGTGAGGACGGGAGGTATCCTATGTCACCTCCAGCACCACCCCACCGCGGTAGGTTGAAGGCACCATGTCACCGACGTCGAGCGTAGGAGGCCAATGCGCGATTGAATGAGATATAAGGATTGAAAGGTAGAGAGAATTAGAAGTAAACAAAATAATATGCGAACTATCGGACCAATATTTTGCAAGGTTGGGTTTAAATGAGTACTAGGGAGGGTAACAGAAATAGCCTTCTGAAGGTTTGAGAGAGAACGGAACGGTGAAGATAAGATTTTGAGCTCGACAAAAGAGTTTATAATGAATATAGGACTTACATGGCGTCTAGGGTTTTGATTGGTTGCATATATTTGCCTCGCTATTCATACGGTATAAATGGCAAGATACACCGACCATAAACCTGAACTACTACTACTGCAATACAATGACTCCTTTTGGGAATAAAAATACAAGATGGATGGGAATGAAGACAGGCGTACATGCATATATTCTACTCATCGTGGGCTCTCCTACCTTCTTCGAGGAGTTGCTTGTGCCACTTCCTATAGCTTCCCTCATATTCTCATTGTCTCCTCTTCTTTGCTTCATGTCCCACCTGGCAACTTCGGCAGGCCCATACTAGTGAAGGTCCTAGTCCTCGTTCGTCATCCAGCCTTCCATGTGCACCCGGCTTTTCTCTAGTAAGGATGAGCAACTTAGTAGTGTTCGATAGAGGTAGAACGAAAATATTGATACATGACTAACCAGCAAATACGAGGAGTAGTATTCACAGATCCAGCCTTGGGTGCCTCCGTGGGTTATCCTGTACTAGGGATGGCAATCGGCGCGCGGGTGCAGGTAGTGCTCGCCCATACCCGCACCGCGACCCGTTTTACGCCTTCTGTATACCGCGAAGGACCACGGGTAAAAACCTCGCCCATACCGTCGCCCATGGTACCGTCGCCCATGGGCATACCCGTTACCGCGAACTAATAGTAGTGCAGCTCAATCCCAGTTTTGCTATGAGATTAAATGCCAAGTCAAATAACAAGGCAAGACAACAAAAGATGTCCCCGAACCATAATAGTCAATACCTCAAATGCTAAATATAACTTGTGATGGATCATAATTTGGTAACAGTAAAACTATGAGCAAAAGAAATAATAGCACATAGTAAATCCTGCCAGACTTCCTGAATGGAATCTATGTCATCCAATCTTTTGGTTAGCAACGATGTCCCAGGAAACAACATCAAGTTCACATTACAAAGTTGTTTCTTCTCATCATCCTCAATAGGTTTGAAATCAAATCCTGACACCCATGTATTAACCAACTCGGGATGGCGAAATGACCAACATCTCAACGTGAAATGATCTCACATCTCGTATTAAAAGGAAAGGAAAATTCACATGGCCAAATCTAGATATGCAAGCATGCATAAGACTGAAAATAATGTTGAGAAAGACCAAACCAAACAAGTATTTAGAAGGAAGAAAATTACATCTTAACATCTATAGTAAAGTTGAATTCCCACTGTATGAGGTTATCGTGGTACAGGATCACAAGAAGTCCCTTGACGGCGATAGTCTGCAAAAGTAGCAATGAAAGGCAGCTCGGCTGCTTTGGTCCCATGTACTCTGCACAAGATAGAAATGGAAATTCCATAAGCATATAGTGGACCTAAATTTGAGAAACAACCATCACAATATACTCAAAACAAGTGGCTAGTGATCTGCATAAGACAACTGAGATGTTTAAGAACATGATACTCAGTTTGTGATCAGTATTTTCAGAGGTCACATTAAACACTTAAGCTGTAGAAATATTTAAAATGCTGCAGCACAACAAATTGACAACAAGAAACTTCGGCAGAGGCTCTAGCATAGGATGATATTCTTCCTAAAAATAAATTATCTTTAAACCCACTCATGAACACTTGCTAACACACGGTGGGGTAGTGGAGGAGGTCATTGCACGGCGGCGGGGGGAGGAGGGCGGCCGAGGAGGCGCGACAATGGGCGAGGGCCTCCGCCTGTCTCCAGCGCCGGCCTCGGCATCTCCAGTGGGATGGGAGGCTGCCGGTCGGGAGGAGGACGGGCGGTGGGCGGTTGCGAGGAGGATGGGCCGATCTGGATCCGGAGGTGGGGCGAGGCGGAGGAGGCGGCGGATCCGGGGGGAGGAGGAGAAGGCGGCGGGTGGGGGCGGAGGAGGAGGAGGCGGATCCGGGGGCGGAGGAGGAGGAGGCGGCGGGTGGGGGAGGAGGAGGAGGCGGGTGGGGGGAGGAGGAGGAGGCGGCGGATCCGGGGCGGAGGAGGAGGAGGCGGCGGGTGGGGGAGGAGGAGGAGGCAGCGGGGGGGCGAGGAGGAGGAGGCGGGGGGGGGAGGAGGAGGAGGCGGCGGGGGGGGCGGGCGCCGACGTTATCGGCGGATGAAGGAGGAGAGTGCGAGAGGGGCGGAGATGCGAGAGGGGCCGATGGGGCGGCGGGTGAAGAGGTTTTCGGGCGGGCGGAGGCGGAGGAGGAGTTAGGGTTCTTGTTTTAGGATGGCCCACCTGTCAGTCTATTTCACGGGTAAACGGGTGAAACGGGTACGGGTAGAGCTAACCCATACCGTGCACTTTACCCGATGGGTAGAGGTTTCCCATTTTCCTACCCGTGGGTAAAATCCATCCCATACCCGACTCCATTAGGGTATTTACCCACGGTACACGGGTAAACGGGTACAATTGCCATCCCTATCCTGTACATCGCAATGACACTGTATGATTGGAGGTACGTGCCCGTCATAGATCGTCCGTTCACAATGAGGTTCGGGGAAATTGCCCGCACACATGTACGGTAGGGAAAGCCTATCCGCTTGTCCCTTTCCTTTGCTCGGTGTGGAAGGTCCATCCACTGGTCCCTTTCCCTTGTATTTTCCACTACTTTTGATTGCAAGAGGTATCCAATGGGTAAAAACTCTCCTACACCTCTAACCACCGTGGCATACATTGCCTTGATCAGAAAGCTCTTTCCTGGCTGCCTCCCTATCGAACGCATTTCGTACGCACCTTGTGGGCTCGGACAGACCCATATTCTTTAGACCTACCACCCGGATCACCGTCCTTTTACAATTTGATAGGCCCGCCCCGTATGGCCTGTCGCGTACGAGACAATCTCCGGAGAACACAAACAAATCATGTATATCCAACATTAGGCACCTAGCACCAATGCACACAAATTCAGCTTAATTCCGATAATGCACAATGATGCTACTTTCAGAAGTAAATATTGCGTCAATTATTGCTACCTACTTTCGTTGCCTAGCAGTCTCATCAAAAAAAATAGCACAGGTAGTAACTACCCTCATTCCAACAAAACCCTACAGAATATATTTGTACATGTCAACTTACGAGCACATTATTATTCATGTAATAAAGCAATGAATTACCATGCTTTATTTTTATTAACTCTTCGTAAATATTAGTCACTATATATGTCATCCACTACTACTAGTATTTGACTTGGTGGCTACACTGGCATGGCAATAAAATACGTCTTTTCCCTCATCTAACTCTAGATAAACATTGAGTGGGTTCTTTTAGGCTGTAGCTTTTGGCTTAAATTTTTTAATTATGGTTGTTCGTATGAGAGAATACAGAGAGAGAGAGGCACTCACGTGTGATTTTGACGATATAGATGAATTTATGACAGTATCTACTACAATCGACTTGTAAACTCCGCTTTAAAAAGATATACCATTTAAAAGCTAGTTATTGTAATATAAGTCCAAAGAACCCAGCCAATATCAGCCACATAATTATTGTGACTAAGACATCATTACCACGACTAATAAACATATGTCATCCACATAAACTAAACATATATATGAACTAACTATGGTTAACTACCAATTTCTACACTATCAAGCCATCGTTAATTTAACGCTAATCATATATTAATAAAATACTAGCATGCATATGAGATTTACCTCCTTTTGAAGCTCTCAAGTTGATCTACGCTTTTCATAACTAGCAAATATTCTAACTTTAATCAAAACAGCCTCAAAATCGAATTAAAACATTTTTTCCTCACTATCCCTTCTCCTTCTCCGCTGTTTTTGGTGGAGCTTCGGCTAGCGCAACGTAAAATGAGAGCGAGGAGGGAGAAAGCAATGATCGATGGGCTTTATGGGCGGGGATCGGGCGAGAGATTCCTGCTGCGCCCAACTGCCACGGCAGGCACTGACTTCCAGCACTTGGTGGGTGCGACAGGCGCCGACCTTCAGCGCTTGGCGGGCGCGGCAGGCACTAAGGTCCTCCAACACTCGTGTGCTAAGCAGGTGGGTGAGCCTCGTCGCCAGCTGCACTTTCCATTAGCCTCTCACGCTCGACGCCGGTGCCACGGTGCCTTCGACTTGCCGCTGTGGGGTGGCACTAGAAGTGACATGTGTTGCCTCTCCGTTCTCCCGTGCTCGAGAAGAGGCTATTTTTACAAATCATGTGCGCCACAAGGCTAGATTTAAAAAGCGTGGCGCTACAAAGCTAAACATTAAAATTTTCAATAGGAAGCAAGTGTAGGTTAATTTGTACTTCTAGAATTTGTCTAACTTTTGAACTGCTACATTTATTCTCTTCGGGGAAACTACTAGTTTGCATTTTGGTTAGGGTTATGATTGTCATCGCGGTGAATTATATATAACGGCTTGGTGACGCTATTCGTCTTTGGCTTTTTTGCATTTTCCTATATTCGGCCCAAACGAAAAATTGTATTGCGCTCTGAATAACCAAAAAAAAAAGGTTACACACTATCTATAACAGGAAATTCCATCAAAATTAAACCACACAAATAATTGCTACGCAGGAGGGAATGCGCACGGGAGCAGGGCAAGGGAACAGTGGGTCCGCGTTTGATTATAGAATTTATTATTAGTTTGAAAAGATCATATAATTGGTTAAACTTTAATCTATCTTTGTTAAACGTGACATTAGACTTTCCATGGAAACTTTGCATGAGAAAAAAAAAGCAATAAAGAAAGACCAGGAGTTCTCTCTATATCTGAATTTCAATCTACTATTTCTGTCATTTGTGATTGATCTATTTTGCATAGCAGAGAAATCGATCGGATTGATCGCCAGCGACGGTTCTTCAACAGAAAAATGTCACATTAGATTTTCAGCTTTGAAAAAAAATAAGCACAGTAACGTAAAATGGCCCTGATGTAAACGAAACATAAACTTTTGGGACGTTTGTGTTGTCGTCGACTTGTCATAATGGGCTCGCAAGATTAACACAACACAACGTCCGTATATCTTTTTCCTAGAAGGCTCGTGATGGGCCAGGCTTTTCTAGCTGTCCGGCTCCAAGCCCGCATAGGTATATTCCTCAAAAATATCCACAATAATATTTTGGGCCAGCGTTTAGGCAAGATCGATTTACAATTTAAACAGTCCAATAAAGTTCATATAAAAAAATATTCAGTGTAGTGCTTGGCATCATCTGGATGTTCCAGTGAATATTTTTTGTTTTGAAAACGCATATCGTTCGCAGTTATGTTATTACATAATTTAGTGATCTCGTGATATTACTGTCGTTTAAGCATAGCAAAATTAAACGCATTTCCACAAGTAGCATATGATGAATCTGCTAGAAAAGAACCCATGGAAAATAGTTCGTTTTCATTAGAAGCAATGTCGCAGTAATTTCAAAAGAATCCCGCGGAAAGAACCCTGGAAAATAGTTCGTTTTCATTAGGAGTAATGTCCCATTTGGAACATAGTAATTTCAGAAAAAATTTATAGGATTTTTCTATAGAAAACAGCTCAATTCTCATAGAATTCGGAAAAAAATCCTGTATTCCAAACAAGGTATAAACTTCGCTAGGAGATTAGGACAACAGGAAAAACATGTTCTAAAAATATTATTCTTCTATGCAATGTGAGATAGGCACTCCCTTTCGCATACAAGACCGAAGAAACAAGTTACATTATTCGCGATGTACGCATTCAGGACTTTAAATACTGAATCAATACCGTACGTACCATACACGTGCTTCTGTTCTTTTAATGTAAATTCCGATGCTCTGCCTGTCGATGTGCATCCAAAACTGACAGAAGCAAAAATCTGATATCAAAGAGAAATATTATTGCGGCAGTTCACGAGGCGCTGATCGCAGAATTTTTTATATATTTTTCTTCGATGTTAGGTTAGTGGCGCTAATCCAGGATTAAAGAAATGCTTATCCCATCTATCTACATACATGCACACCGACCTAGCTCGACCGCCTCAGCCGACAGTGTCTGCACCGATTGGTTCCACCGCTGCTGAATTGTTACGAGACACACGTCGCATAATAATAACTATATTACACCCGGGGTTCCCGACCGGAGAGAGCAGCCACGTCAGAGATTTTGTAAGAAACTCTCTGTATTTTACGAAATCTCATAGAGATCCTTCGTTCTCGTAAACAGGTCCTTGCTTCTTGCAAACAGATCCCTGCCAATTTTTTTACGGAAAACATCCTCCAATTTACCGATAGTAACCCGCGGTTTTCAAAATTATGTATAGGTCCTTATTTAGTTACGTACAGGTCCTTACAGGTCTCTGTTTTTTTTACAAAAAAGCCCTTTGATTCCTCCGAAATTACGCATCCGTCCTCAATTTTTTTTAAAAAAGAACCGTCTCATGAATTTTCGTCTTTTTTATTTCGGTCACACGGTGGCTAGCGCGGCGTAGCGCCGCGCTTACGTGGCTAGTGTTGCATAGACGAGGAAGCTAGCTGCTTCTCAGATACAAGAAGAAAAAACCCTTTGGTTCCTCTGAAATTACGCATCCGTCCTCGATTTTTTAAAAAAGAACTGTCTCACGAATTTTCGTCTCTTTTACTTCGGTCCATACGGTGGCTAGCGCGGCGTAGCGCCGCGCTTACATGGCTAGTGTTGCATAGACGAGGAAGCTAG
This sequence comes from Bonia amplexicaulis, assembly GCA_036346245.1. Lineage (NCBI taxonomy): Eukaryota > Viridiplantae > Streptophyta > Magnoliopsida > Poales > Poaceae > Bonia > Bonia amplexicaulis. Next base: position 6,552,319 of record CM070756.1, read on the forward strand.
CTGCTTCTCAGATACAAGAAGAAAAAAAAAGGCGCTTCCAGCATGTGATGGTAGAGGATATTTCTTTGCTTTCTTACCGAGGTGTGAACTGTCGGCTGTCTTTTTGATGCATCCATGCGTGGCCGCAGTTAGATTTCTCTTGCACCTGATAGGCTTTCTAAGGATCGGATCCAGGAAAACGAACAGGTGGCGGAGCCACAATAATGCATGGGATGCAGCTGCACCTCTAAAATTTTTGCAAAAAAAAATAATATATAGCTTTTTAATACACAAATACTCTGAATGCATATTTGTATTCGGCCTACCATATCCGGGGGGAAATATTGGTTAGGATACGAGATAGGTAATATCCATCTGTATTCAATCATGTTTCGCCCCTACGATAGAGTAGTATATTGCCAAAAAATTTCGAGATTTCGATGGTATTATGGAGAACCAGAAGTTTACTATGGTATATATCAAATCGGGCACATTTCGATTGTACACATCCAAGCCGGGCCGGGCTGACGCTGGGAAGAAAGAAAGAACAAGAAGCAGCAGGATGTAGGTTCAACTCCAGGCAGGTCTCATCATGGAGTGGTTTGTGGCTGCGTAGGTGTAGTTATGTTGATCATTGTCACACACGCATACTCCCACCCATCAACCGAACATAGAAATGTTTGATAAGGCACAGAACAGGAGATGAGCATAATGTCAACGTTTTTGTGACTGCAAAAAAAGAAGAAATGTGGTAAGTTGTGTACAGTTATATCATTCCACACAAGTAGAAATGTAAAACGGTTAGACTGTTGTTAAAAATTCCGAGCCAAAAAAAACAAGAATGATAATGCCCATCGTGGGGCTTGAATAGCCCCGCTCGTTTCGACTTCAGCTTCTGACTTATTTTATACTATTTATAAATTTTATTTTTTTTGAATTTTTAGCTTTTTTTGAGCTTTTTTGCCGGTTCTTTTTTTCCTGTATTTATTTGTATTATACGTGATGGGCTAATATGTTTTTCCTATTTTTAATTTTTTTATATTTAATTATGTTAAATAAGACTCTGTCAGCTACAGTGTTTTTTCGGCTAGCTACAGTGCTTCACAATTTTTCTGGTTACTGTAATATATATGATAGTAGACCTTCGTTTGACTTCGATTCAAAGGAGCCACTGCTTCTGCATATTGTTCAGACATTCCATGAAAATGTTGCTCCAGCAATCCGGAATCGGGCACTTTTCTTGCGTCTTCAGAAAGCAGCATCACAAGGAACCACCAATTTAACAATACAAGCAAGATACGATCAATGGAATGAACATCCTTCGATCTGTTGCTGCAGATAAGGCCTCTAATCCAAAGCAGTAGCTTGCCTACCCCTTTCGAATTGCAAACCACAAGCAAGAGCAATTCCAGACAAATCAGTGAAGCAACATAAGCAATAGTATATGAATGTGGAAACTAAAGCAACAAGACAAGTTTTGATAAGAAATTGATTAGATCCCTAACTGAGATCATATGTTATATAAGCACCTTTCTAAAATTTTGGGCAGGACTTCATAAAAAAGAGGAGAAAGAAGTCTTGGTGGCTGACGCCAATATGCTGCAGAGTGAAGCTCTTAGGATAAATACTGTTGAAACAGGGGCTGCCCAAAGGAATGGCAAGCGGGGTGAAGAAGGTCTGCTGCGCATTCAAGAGGATGAAGTCCCGCTGGAGTAGGTGAAGATTTGAGAGCAAATAAAGATGACAATAGATGCTGGAGTAGATGAAGATTGAGAGCAAATAAAGATGACAATAGATACAAAAAAGAACTTGAATCCAAAGAGAAAATCTGGAGAGGAAAAATGTAAAACGTTGATGTGAATGTTTTGTTGATACAAATGTAATAGGACATCTAAAATAAATCATAGTCGAAGCTTTGATTTCGTTTTGCGTCTTCTTCATTTGAGTTATTTTCGGATGGTTTGGTGCTTTTCTAAAAGTAACAATCGAATGATAAACTTCTTTTTTTCTGATTTGTAATCAACCGATACTAAAAATGCTAGAGGTGTTCGCTCCGTTATCCGGTGGTAATAGAATGCGGTTGAGCCCGTTTGAAAGAAGAAAAAAAACATCTCTTGCCGCGAGAAGACTTGTTCGTTTCAAGTCTGCAGCCTTAGTTATTTGCCACTCTCTTAATTATGTACAAGAGGAAAAGAATTAAACAGATATGCAAAGTTGCAAATCACTCGCACGAATAGTTATCTGTACAACTATACATACATAATTACATTTATGTGTGTGTATTCGGTAGTATGTCTCACGATCGTAGCACAGCGAAACGAACATCAAAATCCATCCCAGCCCTTCAAAAATGCGAGCCGGGACAGAGAAAATCCAAAAACACAAATCCAATATACACCGTATGACAGGAAGTTCGTGTGCTATACTCGGATGACACGGTCACCAGACGCCGGCTGCCGCTGCTCGTCGTGCCGGTGGATTTCGTTGACAAGCCACCTCGCCTTCTTGGCCGCCTGAGGACCGCCGTCGGCGATGAGTGCGTACAGAGCAGGCATCAGCCCGGGCATCTTGCCCAGCAGGGCGACGACCTTGTCGCCGCCGTGCCGGCACAGTGAGGCCAGCAGCGCCGCGCAGTGGTCCTTCCCCGACCGAGACGCCGACGCGCCGAGGAAGTCGGCGAGGCGGGCGACGAGGGCCGAGCTGGCCAGGACGGCCGCCGCGCCGACCGGCTGCTCGGCGAGCCTCGCGAGCAGCGCGATGGAGTCGTTCACGAGGTCGTCGCGGTCGCTGGACAGGAGGCTGGCGAGCACGGCCACGGCGCCGGCGGACACAGCCTTCCCGTGGCTGCTCGCGCACTGGAGCACCCCGTAGAGGCTCACCAGCGCGTTCTTGCGGCCGCGGTACGTGCCCTCCCGCATGAGGTTGACGAGCGTCGGGACGGCCTCCGGGGTGCGGCTGATCTCCTCGCAGTAGTCGCTGTTCGACGAGAGGTAGAACAGGATGGCCGCCGCGTTCTGCTGCGCCTCCACCTTGGCGGCGACGTTGACGGCGTCGACGATGAGGCCGAGCCCGCCCGCCTCGATGAGCGCGGTCCGGCCGGCCGGGTGCTTCGAGAGGTTTAGGAGGCCGGCCACGGCATTGTCCTGCACGGACGCGTCCGTTGAGGATAGGAGGTGGAGCAGCCACGGCACGGCGCCGGCCTCCACGAGGCACGCCCGGTGGAAGACGTTGCGCTTCGAGAGCTTCCGGGCCTCGTACGTCGCCGTCTTCTGCTCCTCGGGAGTGCCCCTCGAGAGCTTGGCGATGAGGAAGGCCACGGCGAGACGCACGCCGCCGGCCGCGGCGGAGCCGAACGGCGCGGCGGTCTTGTCGACCGCGCACCGGTGCTTGCCGCTCGGCTCGTGGAGCGAGGCGCCATTGCTGAGGAGCAGCTGCTCGATGATCCTGCGCACCGCGACGTTCGACACGACCTCGGCGCTGCGGAGCCTCTCGCCGGTGACGGGGCACGTCCGGCACCCGTTCTTGACCCACCGCTTGATGGACGCGCGGTCGTACGTCTGGCCGGTGGCCACGGTCACCGGGTCGGTCATCAGCTCCAAAGTGATTGGGCATTGCAGCGCCTCCTTGTTGATCCACGCCGCGCAACTCGCCACCCTCGGCGCGGGCGTCGCCGCGTCGGCCTTCTTGGAGTCAATGCGGTCAAACATGACCACGCGGCAGTACACCATGAACGCCATTAGGCCGCTGATGAGCACGAGGTCGTTGTCGTTGTCGCCGCCGGCCTCCAACCGCTGGAACATCTCAGATTCCAAGAAAGACACCTCTTCGGCGCAGTCCCACCAGCTCGTGATGTCGACACGGCCGAGCACCAGCTTGGCATCCTCCGCGTCCGGCGTGACGCCGCTCTTGAACTGCGCGAGCATCGAGCGCACGCTCCGCGCCGCGCGGCCATCGTCCGCGTCCGGCCGCACAGCCGCGCGCCACGCCTGCTCAGACACCAGCCTGGCGAGCTCCCTTGCCTCGGCGGACGCCCAAGCCACGTCCCCCGGCAGCACGTCCATCACCGTGGCCACGGAGCCGAGGACCACCCGAAGCTCGGAGGCCACCAGCTCGGCGTTCATGAGCACCCACAACCTGGCCCCCTTCCTCGCGCAGTCGGCGAGCAAGAACCGCAGCTTCTGCACCGCCACGTGCAGTTCGGAGAGGCCGAGCACCGCGGCGCCAGGCAGCGGTGCGGCGGACGTCGCCTCGCGGACCTCCTCAAGAAACGCGAGGAGGATGCCCGTGATACGTACGGCCTCGCCGGTCCCTCGCCGGAGCGCGGGGAACGCAGCCACGTCTGTGCCGGCAACGTCGGCCGCGAGCGAGACGAGTGACGCCAGCAGCGTCCCCGGCGAGATGGCCTCGCACGGGCACACCGCCGGCAGCGCCAGCATCCGGCGGTGCGGCGCCCTGCGTTCGTGCGGTGGCATCTCGCGATCGAATTGGAGGGAAACGAACAGAACAGATGGGTATACAGAAACTACTCCGTGTTAGACGGTGGAGAAGCTCTCCTCTTCTCTTGTGGCGACCAAAATTGGAAGCCGGCCTACTTATAGAGGCGACGGTACACCGTACACGTGGTGATCTGCGCACGTGGACGGCGGCGGGTGGCGCTGCGCGATGCTTCCCCGATGGTGGCGGGAGGCGGGAGCCTGTGGGTTGGAATCTCGTGATGGTCAGCGGCAGCTTTGGCCTCGGGAGTCGGGACGACGCACGCCAACATCGGGTGAGTTCTTTTTCTCCGTGTCTTTTTATAAAACAATTTTAAATTTTGACTAAGGAGAGCACGGGAAAAATATTCATGTGTGATTTTACCGATATAAATAAAATCAAAATAGTATCTAATATAATTGATTTATAAATTCTGTCGTAAAAAATTATAAATACTGACTTAAAAAGACACTACATTTTAAATCTAGTTACTGTAGAAAGTTAAGCCATAAGTCCAAAAAGAACTTACCTGATATCAACGCATAGTGTTGTACTGTATAACAATCTTCTTAAGTCTTATTCAAAAATGTTGTGGATTTTAGTTTTTGACTGATCGTGAAGAGATTGAGGAAGTAAAGGATATTTGCGTTGAGAACCCACTCTATTCAAAATAGCTCTTCTATGATTTCTACAAACGGTTTATAAAAACAAACTTAAGGAGTCATTTTATTCAACTTTCAGCTTCTAAAAGTAAAATTCAGAATCTATTTGGAGCAGTCCTAAATTGCATAGGTTTATCTGCTCCAAATAAGAGATAGCCTGGTTTTTTTTTATCAGTTTGAAATGAAAGGATAGGACCGATTTATCGGCTTCAGAGAAAGATACCCTGGAATTTTAGTAGCTACGGTTGTTGGGGCAAAAAAAAGGGATCTTTTACACTTTCGGTGAACTCGTATAGTTGTGTAACGAATTATAGTAGATTCGTTGATTCGGCGCCCAAATTGGCGACGGCCTTGCCTAATTGGCTAACAGAAACGTCTTGGCTCAGTACCAAGTGCTAGTATTGGAGATGCCTGGATTTGTTGGCTTTTAGTTCATGATTTTAAACGTGCTCCAGTTTTTCTTTTTTATTTTCGCTGAAACCGCAGCTGGTGAAGGAGTTATTCTGAGGGAAACACGAGCTGGTTTTCGTGTTCCTTGTTTAAAAAATGCGCATGTTCAGAATAGGAAGGGATCAAAATATTCTCGTAACTCATGTAATGCGTGCTGTCTCGTAGTGAGCATGCGCTGGTTGAGCCGTTTAGGGTCTGATCTTTTTTTTGTTAGGATTTATGATTTTTAGTTAAAATTTTTGAATTTTAGCTGTTTGTGATAGAGATTGCGAAGAGAGAGATACTCGTTTACGATTTTAGTTAATACAGATGTTGGGTTTTTAACGTCCACTATAATTAACTTGTAGATCCCATTTTAAGAAAATACTCCATTTAAAAGTTATGTATTGCAGCAAAAGACAAAAGCCGCTTTTAGAAACCGTAAAGAACATGCCCTAAGTTAGTGCTCTAACGGGCTTCTAAGCTTAAGACTTCTGATATTTTTTTACAATATAGCAATTAAAAATATGTTATAGTTGTTATTAATTTTTTCTATATAATTAAATTTTAAAAAATAAAAAAGTTATATCAGCATGGACAATACAAATAAATAAGAAGAAAACAAGCAAAAGACAAAAAAACCTCAAAAACCATAAAAAACGAAATTTAAAAAATTAAAAATCAGAAGCTAAATCCATTTATAGCATGCCTCCCGGAAAAGTGTGTCATCCCTATTCCAGATTTTGTAACGAAACAAACAACTACACCGAGGTTACCAAAACAAACTGTACTATTGGGTCCCACCTGACAGCGGGTCTTGCAATTGTGTGGCGGCGTCGTGGGCTGCATGGGTCATCGCGATCGCAGGACTGGCCGCACGGTACGAAGGCCGGACCCGCCCACTGGACCTTCCAGGACACGTGGCACGAGGAGGCCCGCATGGTACGGGAGGGCGGCCGGGCCCAACTGGCCGACACCATGCCGCCCCAGGTGGCCAGGTGCTCGCTCCCGAGCGGCCAGCGCCATACACCCACCCTACCCCTGCCCCTCTTCATTTCTGTTTTTTAGTTATTTTGACTTTTTTTCTCTTTTTCTTTGTATCGTGAGATATGACGTGTTTTCAAATTTTTTCTTATTTTCTTTAATTAAATACACATAAAAATTAACAGGTATACTTTTTGTCAAAAATCAACAGTCAGAAAATAAAAAACCGCTAAAAAGATGGATTGAATGAGGCCTAAAATTCTTGTGCTGTAGAGCACGATAGCCTTGTTTTATTTATGACTAGTCGTTTTTTGTTGTATTTAATAGTTTTTATCTATATTTTTAATATGGTAGAGATAATGATGTAAATGATACACATAATTTTAAACTCGACCCACGTGCCATCCTAGGTAGTACTACTACATTTGTCTTAAAAGCAAAGCTCAATTAGCAAGCGTTTACTATGGCACGTGAGCTAGCGATCGAGTACACGACACGATGAGCGATGGGTGACGTACGCGACGAACTGACGGTGAGATTTTCCGCGTGGGACTGGGCCCGGGCAACGCAGGCTCCAATTAATGGGAGTCGCTAAGCTAGTGTGATGAGTAATTAGGCTCCACTCGTTTAGACTCGAGCTTCTAGCTTTTAACTTATTTTTCACTATTTTTTTATTTTATTTTTTTATTTTTTTATTTTTTATCAGTTTTTTTTCTTGTATTCGTTTGTATTATACGTTTTGAGTTAACATGTATTTTATTTTAAATTTTTTTAAATTTAATTATGCCAAATAAGTCACCATCAATTACATTGTAAGTTCAGCCAGCTACCGTGCAAATTCAACCATAAACTACAAAAAATCAACCTAACCAAGCAACACCTTAGTGTTAGCGCAGGCTGGTAATACCTGGACGGACCCACTGCACGTGGGCCCTTGCAGGACAAACAACGGTCTTTTTGAAAATCGCATGTGACTTTCTAAACACATCTCGAAGTCGTTACTATGGAATTTTGGTCAAAAGTAGCCCTGTTGATCACCGGAATACCAGATGTAGCCCTCAAACCAACAGCATCCGTTTTAGCCCTTCCCATCGCACGATTTTGTGGCGACGATCGTGGCAATCGTGCGATCGGGGACCGCACGATCTAGCTGTCGTGCGGTCCCCGACCGTACGATTGCCACGTGTCATCACCAGCAAAATCGTGCGGTGGGGAGGGGGCCAAAATCAGAAATACGCTGGTTTAGAGGCTATACCTGATATTCTGGTGATCAACAGGGCTACTTTTGTCCAAAATTCGTTTCTATGAATCTTTTTTAATCCTTTTGGCACACGCACCACTCCTATCAACGTCTCTATTATTAATCATCATTTCAAAAAACCACAGGAAATACAATCCGTCGCACTAAAAAAATTGACCAATATCTACATGTCACAGCTCAGCCCCTCTTTCTTTCCTCCTCTTCGTTCTTTCCTGAGGCGAAGAGCCTGCCCACCTGTCTCTTCTTCGAGCAGCTCGTGAACGACCAACTCGCAGTTTCCGCCCGTGTGTGGGGCTTTAAAGAGAGATGTTTACAGGTTGCCACGTGGTGCGCCCAGCAGCAGGACACCGCCGTGTAAGGCAGGAAACGCAAGCCCGTCACGCGGCCAGCTTTTCTCTATCTATTCGACACGGTCGGTCGATCGATCGATCCATGGAACTGAACATTGATTGGCACAGCCCAGTCGATCTCCGACGGCCCTGGATGCCCGGCAATGTTTGCAACATGCACGCAGGCAGTTGCGCTTCCTGCCTGCCTGCCTGCCTGCAATGGCTTTTATGGTCGATCGATACGTACATCTGCATGCTAGAAATTGAAGCGTTTGTAAGTAGTAAAAAAATAAATCAGAAGCTAAAAATTGAAGCTGCAAGTTGCAACGAGTGGGGGCCTAAAAAGAAAAGACCCAACCTCTGGAGACGCAGCAGGTACGTGCATGCAAAAACCATGGCACAGCCGTGCTTCTGTTATTGGGCTTCGAATCATTAGTCCAGACCCACGACTCCACACGAGTATTTCACATATGGATGCGCTTAGACCATTAGGCGAGGAGTACCTGTCCGATCTGCGACATGCCAGGCCGGGCCCAATCCAAATCCGAACGAAATGCTCCGCCCAGGTGCGAGGAGGGAGGCTAACGGCGATATTTCCCCCACTCTCAGAGGGGACAGCTTACCTACCATATAAATCTTTGCTACGCAGCTTTACTTCCATGCCAAGATAGAAGGGTGGCTCTCTCTGCTTATTTCCCAAAGATATGCAGTCAAGAGCCTACGAGCCTACTCCAAAGCTAACCGTGCAAACCAAACAAAAATTCTCCTCCTCCTATTACTGTAAGCTTCCTTTTTAAGCTACAGATTATACGACAATCTATTATACAGGCTGACTTTGATTGGCCCTAGCTCGAAAGGTGAACCTTGACTTTCAGTTTAACTCGGACATGTATGGCTTGTTCAGCTCTAGGTAGTTAATCTAATCTTCCCCTTTGAGACAAACCCAACGACGTATCAGACAACCCTTTTATCGAAGGGCTTCTCTTTTTTCCATTCTAATACCGGTTGACACGGCAACGATCAAAGTGCGCGGAACTTGCTTGTTCCTGAAGCAGCACCCTTCTCCTTAAAGAATCAGTGCCCAAGAGACCTTTCCATCCCAATCTTGACATCTCCATGATCTCAGAAGCGAGCCAGCCCCCAAATCGAACCATCCTATCCTATCCTATCCTATCCTTAACCTTTCCTTCCCTTTCTAGGCCCTGTGTGTGGCACATGAAGGCCATGATACTGTTAGAAAATCTGATCCTCGGTTCGAAGTCTTAGTTCATGATAAACATTTCACTAATAGACTATAAAATAGGAATTCGTATTCATAATTTTGAATATGCAATCAGAAAGAAAATAATAAAGAAAATCAGAAATTTTCTCTACCTTTCTGTGTTTCAATCTACTATTTTATCTTCTATAATTTATCTTATTTTATATTAAATATAGAAATCGATCGGACTGATTGTCATCGACCGGTTAGACATATTGCCCTCTCCATTCTTTTCAAAGTTGCATGCAGATGACCACAAGCCATACCATATCTCTGACAGACATGCGTGAACCATGGTCCCCTCGCCTTATCCGATCGCAGCCCTAGACATCACATCCGCGGCCAGTAGCTAGCCCTTCCCTGATCCGTCCCGATCAAAAGGGTTCTTCAGAACTGATGGACATGGCCACTGCACGCCATGCCCTCCCTCTCCTCGAAGGCAGCAGCTCCCAGACCAACGCACGCTCCATATGTTCATGTGCATGCGTTCAGAGAGACAGGGCACCCCATCTGCTGCTGCTGCTGCTGCTGCTGCTCCTCGCCGTGTTGGTTTGTGCAGCGCATCTATCTCTGGGCTACGTGATGTCAACAGAGTCGTAGTAGTACTGACAGCCTAGCCTAGCTACTAGCTTGCATCTCCATACTGTGTCACGTGCTTGTTCGATCGATCTACCGACATGTCACACATGCTGCGTAGCTACTGTAGCAGCGGTTTTTTAATTTCCTTTGTAGCGGCGCGTTTTCTTGGGTGCTGTCGATCGTTGCTTGGCAGTTCAAACAGCACTTGTTGGGGAACTCGCTCTGAAGCCTGTACTGTACTCGCGAGAGGCGAGAGATCAAAGCCAAATGCCGAATGCAAGGATTTCATAGAATTTTTTGCATAAGACAATTTAATTTGCAGATTAACCGGAAAATTTTTCGTGTTCCACGTCAGATCTAACAAGTGGATCTCATCGCAATCTGAGGAGGCCCAAGTGGGTGGATTCTTTCGGGTTGTAACTGTTACTTTTGGTTTATATATTTTGAGTTCTGACTATTTACTGGAGATCATGTGTGGAAAAAACTATTATATATAATTTTGATTGATATATCTAATTTCAGTATAATATCTACTATAATTTATATATAAAACCCGTCGGCCACGGCCATGCACAACAGGTCAGGGATTTGCTGTTACGAGGAGCTTTGCTGCTCAGTAAACGTGTCCTGTGTCGTACGTACGCGGCTGACCGTCGTGCTAGACTATTATCCCGTCGATGCTCTGATTCGGTTTTGACAGCAGGCAGAGCTAGCGCTTGAAAAGGCGCCGGAAGAGGCCGTTCTCAAGACATGGGAAGGGGAAGGACTGTACTACGTAACAACAAAAGAATCGGCCGGAAAACAAGCCGTCTACAAGATTTCCAAGATTGTTTTGCTGGCAATTTGTCCAAGTTTGACTGATCTTTGGGCAATAGCCAATCCTTTTACCATTGAGTCAATGAATATGTTAAATTTCTTTATCTTTTTTGTCGAAGACTCTGGATCTTGCGAGACGACATGATCATCGACGATCACAGAAACGGAAAGTAGGATCTTCATGGATGTGTAGACCCATGACTCGGTAACAGTGTTGTTTATCGAAGGAAAATTAGAGGAGATTTATTTATAAATAACTTACTTAGTGTCTATTTTTGGCGTAGGAGTCGTCATCGTACAGGTGAATTAGTGTAGCAAAACCCGAAGGAAACATAGAACAACCTGATCTAGGAAATACAATCGAAGAAACCGAAGAAAACCAAAATTACTTTTGGAAAATGATCTATTCCCCTCTCACTTAACACCGGCGAGAGCACTGCACAAGAGGGTAGAAAGGGCTGACGGCGGGGGGCGGTGGTGAAGCTCCTGGTAGTGGCTAGGGTTCCATGCTCAGTTGTTGTCTTTGTTCTCCACCGCAGAAAGAGTATAATTTTTACCCTATACTCCTACTACCAAATGCTCACAAGCTTAGCTGTCTTTCAGTCGAAAAGTCTCGAAAAAAATATTTTGAAAACATAAAGCAAACAGTTCGGGTGCGTTCTTTTCTATTGCAGTTTATAACTTTTGATCTTATCGTAAACACTTGTGTAAACAAATCGAATGCTAATAAGTTAATAAATCACTTCAAAAACTCTGTCCTAGTAAGCTGATTTAAAATGATAATAAAAAAATCATCTTGTTTATTTGTTTAATAGGAGCTATAAGCTAAAAAAATCTTCCGTTCGGATGCAACGCACCATGCAATTTTTATGTGCAGTGCCAATGGCAGCATGACACGTATGTCTCCTTAACTAAGTATTTTTGGGAGGGTACCCTTAATTAAGTTTAATAGCACACGTACTCTATTATGATTTAACGCAGGAGATCTCGCTTAATCCTGGTGAGTCTGGCATTGGCATCCGATCCGAACTTTGACTCTCGCACGTCGACGAGGTTTGGGGCACGGCAACCGGAGGGCTTACCGAAAGCCAACCTTGACAAACGCATCTGACGACTGAAACTTTCGAGTAGCTACTGCGCAGACCGTTCATCACTTTTTTTTTAAATAAGAACAGTAGGAAAGGATTCTACTGGAGATATTAATTAAAGCAAACAAAGTTTACATACAAAAAATACAAAAGAAAAGTAAACAAACGTAAAAAAGTTCATCGCTTCATTAGATCACAATGGTTCAGGAGTTTTAGGCACCGTTGATTCTAGCTTCGACTTTTGACTTTTAGTTTGCAAAAGCCCTAAGTCAGAATAAATATTGACTTCTTAACTTTGATTTCTTTAATTTTTATAGATTTTAGATTGTTTTGTCTTTTCTTTTTACCATTTTTCTTTACATTGTTTATGGAGGTATAACGATATTTTTTATTTTTTATCATTCTTTAATTGATTGATTCAGAAAAATTAACAACTATTCGGTGTAACTTTAGCAAAAAAAAATAACAAGATAAAAAGTCGCTAAAAAATCGGATTGGACAAGGCCTTACCTACGTACGTCTTCGAATTCGTAGAGTGAAAGATCAGTCCCGGTGCCATGGCCGTGGATAGAAGAGGTCAAGCGGAGTCATAAATGTGGCGTGCTGCCATTGGCCCCACGCGCGGCCGTGGGCTCACCGACTGAGGTGCCCGTGGAACGCGGCGGCTCGCAGCCCGCACGGGCCCCACACAGCGGGTGGTGTCTTTCCACCGGCTCCTCCCCGCATCCTGGCCGTCCAGCCCACGTCCGAGGCATCATCGGACGGCACCGCGGGCGTCGGGACCCACGCCTTCCCACCGGCTCCGGTTCGCGCGTCACCACGTGGGGACGAGCTGACATGACCAGGCTCGGTCTATAAACCGAGGAGGAAGATTTAGCAAAACTGACCCTCTTGTTCTAGCAATTTGTTACTTCGACCCCCGGTTCATATGGTTACTCTATATTAATCCCATTGTCTTCTCAAGCAAGGATTTATTTACCAAATCACTTGCTTTAGGGCCTCGCGGTTGCGTAGCTGTGCTGTGGCCTGAAATCCAGTTGGTAGCATAGAAATCTTTACTGCCTGTAAGATTTTGCTATTACGCTGTTACGGCTTCTAAAAAGATGCTATCAACGAAATGTTATATCCAAAAGTTAAATAAAACGCTTTTTGTAAAAGCCACTGTAACGCCGAACGAAGTCTTAGTTATCTTATTTCTCTCTTCTGTAGCTGCATTAGAATATATTCTTGGTACACCGTATATAGATCGAGCTTTGAAAGCCAAACTGTTAGCACATCATGCCCATTTTATTCAGTAAGGCAGATGGGGCAGGCGGACATCTCTTGGTGGCGTCTACGCATCTCGCCTTTTGGTTTATGAATTATTTATGGTTTAGATTTGGATTTAATCTCAGGGTGTCAGTCAGCAACGTCGCGATTAGTTTGGTGGTGATTTGACTTGCAAACATCCGGAAATGAACGGACGGATCTTCCACAGAGAAGGAAGCAGAGGAGACAGGATTTTGGATTGCTTGAAGCTTGCAAAAGCTACCGGTGACCGATCGACGGCTTACCGGACGTTAGTTACCGACAGTTTCCACAAGGGGGGCAAAAGGAGAATGCCCTGTAAATACTAATGGCTACTGTTTCAATGGTGCACGGTGCATCTACTGCAATTAACGAGCTGCACTCCCCAGCGAATTTGTGCATGAGGGTTGTCCATCTGTGCATAAGGTTGTCCATCTGTCCAGCTGCACTCCCGATCGTATTAGGTTCTGCTTTGATAAATCAGAAACTAACATAAATATTTAACTTTTTGAAACGGTTTCTTCACTTCTCTCACTTCATTCTCGCCCGGAGGATAAGACAGAGGCACCTTCACATTATGCACCCTACTCTTCTCTTCCTATCTCGTGTATATATTTCTTTATCATTTTTTCACTGCTTGTCATCTTATTCTAAAAATCGTTTCTTTTAGCCACTATTATTCATTTTAAACCAAAAACATCAATCACAGCTAATACGCCACATTGTTAATGCCAAATCCACATATACAGCTTCATTTTTCGTGTACACTGGCCAAACGAAGGAGATGTTTGTATTGGTTTTGCTGATGTTTTTTGATTGATGTTTATGGTTAAAATAAATAGTAGTAATCAAAAGAAGTGACTATTAGAAAAATATGATGAGTGGTGTAAAAATTAAGAGAGAAATGTGTGCGTGACCGGAGTTAGAGAAATGGATTAGGTGATGCATCTGTGATCCTTTCTATCTTATTGTTAGAGTGAGACGGTAGCGAAAGAAACATAGAAACCACTTAAAAAACCGGATATTAGTACTTACTATTAATTTTTTCAAACAGAAGACGGAAACAATGCGGCGAGCGGGCGATCGACGAGCCTGAGCGCGAATTTTTTCTGGGGCGGCAAAAGAAAAATCTCGAGCTCCACTTTGCCAGAAATTGCAGGACATATCTCCGTGCTAGCCGTAGGGCCCACCTAGCTTCTTGGCCCTTTTAGAGTGAGGCCCACCCTGCCTGAGGGTCTCGCGGTGGGGCCACGAGCGGAGGAAGGAGATTAGCGCCGTTCATTTCCATTTGAACTTTCGATTTATTTTTTATTTTTTTAGTTTTTGTAAGCTTTTTTGCCGGTTCTTTTTTCTGTATTCGTTTATATTGTCCGTGATGTGATAACTTATTTTTTTATTTTAAATTTTTTAAATTTAGTTACGCCAAATAAACCACCATCAGATACAGTATAATTTCAGTCAGCTACAATACGATTTCAGATATAAACTAGCTTATTTCAGTCTAATCGAGCGGCACCTAGATAGAAAACACCCAAACATTATCCACAGTGTGTATTAACGGTAGTAGTGTAAAGATACCAGAGTTTTTTTTAGTGAGAATAAGGCTAATTTAGTTTAGCTATCTCAGTATTAAGAATCTAGAGGGCACAGATTTAAAATCACAGAAAATTATACTTAAGAATCCACATAAAAAGCCTAAGCAAGAACAGATTACGACCTTCAGCAAGAGAGATGAGATATCGCACCGCTTGTCTATGCAATGACTCGACCTATTGTGAGTTCGACGCAAGAAAAGGTAATTAAACTCCAACCGACCGACTACTAGTAGTAGAGTATTACCAAATCGCATGGTCATTAAGGTATTTTAAGTGTACGAGAGCAATGCGGGGGCCTAACCTTATCCGGTTCGTGATGCCAGCCAGCTCGGACGTCGCTCGCGTGGTCGGGCAGCGGCGCGCAGTGGCTCACACGCCCTTCGAGTCGTCGCGGCCGTCCACCGCTTAATTTAATCCCACTTAACCACTTTAATTAACCAAATAAAACCCACGCTAATTACAAAAATACTATAGCACCTTTCTTCGGAACAACAACAATTCGAAAACCCAATATGGGAGCTGTTCTTTTTATTTTTAGCTACAACTTATTGATTTAATGAATAATAATCGCTATAAACCAAAAAAAATAACTAAAAAAATCAAAGAGATAGACCCATCACCGTGTAACAGAAACCATAAAACCCCGAGGTTTTAAATTTAAAAACCCAACGCCGCACCACCGTCTCGAAAAGAAGCGACAAACCGGACAGTCGGGCAAAGACGTGTTCCAGCTGTAGTTAGTAAAACCCAATCAGCCTCCCAACCTGCAGCAAACCCTCCAACAGATATCTGGGCCCCACATGTCGTACCCCACATGTCAGTGACTGTGGATAGGTATTTGGCAGGTGCAAGGACATAGCTGAGCTGGAGCGCTTTACCGCGGGGCCCCGGCTTTAACTAACTTATCCACTCAGAGTTTAGCCTCCCGCCCCCGGTTGTCGCTATATTTACGGGAGATGCCACTGGGCTAGTGGGCAATGGTTAGGAGCTGGGAGAGAGAAACGGATTGGTATATGCGTGTTTTTTATAGTTTTTGGTTATTTATGTAAGAGATTACAGAATAATAAAAATTTGGTATAATATATACTACAATTAACTAGTAGATCATATCTTAAAAATATATTTCATTTAAAAGCTAATTACTATAAAAAAATTAGAAACAGAAACAAAAAGTTAAAAAAAAACAGAACCATATTCTTGGAATATTACTACCAAAGACTTGTGGTCTTGTTTTATTAGTCGTTCTTCTAATCTTCTTTTCCTTCCTGTAAAGTAGTGGTTGATTATGGAAGGTAGGATTAGTTAAGTTAGGGATTGATGGATAGGGTGGGGATGCAACGAGGATATGATTGTATACCAATTCCATACATGCACGCACGGACGACAGATTTGTTTTGTTAATCTCATCCTCATCTTTGTGGTGTTCTTTTGGTTATGGTTTATAATTTTTATCTATAACTTATTAATTAAATAAATAATAATTATTAAAAGAAATCAAAATCAAAATTAGATTAAAAAACTGAAAATAACGGACCCTTATCGACCAATGTCGATTAATTAAACTTTAAACAAGTGTTGGGTGGGGGAGGGGTAAAGGTCTTGGAATTTAGGGGAAAAGAGGGACGAATTTGGATAGGAAAGTGTTTGTCTTATTCACAGGAAACTGGAAACAGAACATGAATTAATGGGTAATCGGAGATGGATCAAAATATGCATGACTTTAAATGGATTTTGTCTAGTTTCTTTTTCGTTAAGCGTAAAATTTGCCTTGCAAGGACGAATTGGACAAATTTGATATCATAGCTTGATGGATTTTGTCTCTTACTCTAAGTGTTGTAGCTAATAACTCGTTTTATTTAAAGAACAGTGCTTCCATCCTCCTCCGAAAACTGAATTACAAGTGAATAGCCAATGACACAAATTGCCGCCTTTCTTTTTAGTCATGCCCTAGTATATATATATATATATTATATATATATAATATTTATTAATCAAGATTAGAGATTAGCATGAGAGCAAAGTTGTTTCTCGATCTTAGAGTCTTGACCTCAGGCTGCCGCACTTTCGGTTCTTGCTTATCCCCTAAGAAAATGGAATGCTACTAGCAAGTAGTATCAACTAGCCAGCTGGTACACTAAGCAGATTCAAGGCACACTAACCCTACATTAAATTGGTAAGACGGTGTAGATCAAGAGCGGTTAGTCTATGGACCTGTTTGGCAAGAGCTGCGGCTTATAGCTTTTGGTTGAAATTTTTAAATTTTGGTTATTTACGGTACAGATTACGGAGAGAGATACTCATTTGTGATTTTGGATGGTACAGATGTTGGACTTTTAACATGTACATCGTTTAACTTGTAGACACCGTCTTGAGAAAATACCCCGTTTAAAAGTTAGGTACTGTAGCAAAAATCAAAAGCCGTCAGATTCGGAGGAAAAGAACATGCCCTATACCACAAGTAGTACCGGGTGTGCGTGAAGTTACCAAAGATTATTTAGTTTCTATTTTTGCATGTGGTTAGTACAATACTTTTAGAATCGGAGATTTCTAAAAAAAAACTTTTAGTATTAGAGGCATTTCCCTTATGGTTGTCATAGGGTAAACATATAAATTAAAGGCTTGATAAAATTGTCCTAAAAAATGAGTTGGGATAAGCATTTGAGATCATATATGCTCATTAGCTACTAGCAAAATGTCGACTCAATAAAGCTGCATGATATTTAAATATTGGTTAAAGTCGAGCCATAACCCATGAGTTTTTGTGTGATCTTGAAAGAAATGTAGGCCGGATAGGAGACCTTTTTGTTTATTCTTACGCCTGTTAAATTCCTGTGTTCTAATACAGCTATAATGTACTTAGTTGCTTGTGTGTGGAACTGGAGCGAAACAACAAAATAAAAAGCTCCAGGTGTGGCCAAATGCACACCAACACACACCTCCCTCTTATTTGGACGTAAATTCAGCTGAGTTGAAACCTACGCGTGTACTTTAGTGTTTGTAACATATGTGATGTACTGAGTCGTTTGTATGCAACCAGTGAAAAAAAATGAAAAAAAAGCAGCTTCATGAGTTCACATTGAACTAAAAGCCGAAAATAATCACACAAATTTTGCAACATGATCTGCTTTATACCTTCTTTTTGTGTGATATAGACACCGACATGGTAATGCCTTCCCAGCTATTCCAATGCTAGTTCAAATGAGTTGTAGCCCAAACGTTTACGTGTGCTATTGAAATGATCTTGAGTTGTTTGTATTCGCAACCACTGCAATTGACAAAAGGCCTTCCTCTCCTACGTGCACTACAACAAGAGCTCCTTATAGAGGCGTTTTTTTTTTCTAGAGGCGATTTACAACTTGGCTTTAAAATCTGGATATGTCTATTCTAGAGACATTTTTTTGAGAACTTAAGAAATTGCGTCATAGTTTTTCATCTAGAGATAATTTCTAAAGACATCTCTACATGGGGGTTTCGCTGTAGTGGCGAATACTTGTTCATGTTGAGCTGTAAGCCATAAATAGTCACACGATTTATGCAGCATGAGCGGCTTTATACTTTTTGTGTGATATAGACACTCACACGGTATCACCTTTCCAACTATTCAAAATGCTCGTTTAAAAACGAGCTGTAATCCAATAATTTGCGTGTGCTACTCACAAGACATGAGAGGGCTTGAGTTGTTTGTATTTGCAACCACTGCAAATCGACGAAGAGCACACCTTCGTGTGTCCCTACGGGGGAGCTGAATCAAATGCCTGGCTTTGAAAAAGCCATTTCCAAAAGCTTCCCTCACGCTACCTTCATCTTTGTCTCTTTTCACCGTTTCCGCCTCCACCTCATCCTACCGCCTCCACTTCCACATCTGCTCACCACCGCCCCTTCTCCCTTGGCCCCTCAGATGCTGCCTCTAGCGCCTCCTAATGCTCCGCCTCCCCCTTGGCGCCATGCATCCGCCCCTCCCCTCTCTGACTTCGCGTTGCCTCCGCCTCTGGCCGCCTCACATCGCTTTCTTCTTTTCTAATCTATTTTTATTTTTTAAATATAGATCAATTACTATTGTAACAATAGATCTAGTACATGCAGAGTTGCAATTCACACACTCAGGGGTAATTCATACATTTGCTTAACCAAAAGCCAAAAGCTCCAGCTAAATTAAACACTTCCCACTTTTAGCCACTACTATTCCAAAACCAAAAGCTAGAGGGCCTGTTTGGCAACGGCTGCGGCTTATGACTTTTGGCTAATTTTTTTTGAATTTTGACTGTTTACGGTACAGATTACGGAGAGACAGATACTCACTTGTGATTTTGGCTGGTACCGATGTTGGGCTTTTGACGTGTAGATCGTTTAACTTGTAGACCCCGTCTTGAAAAAATACTCCGTTTGAAAGTTATATACTGTAGCAAAAAACAAAAGCCACCGATTTCGGAGGAAAAGAACAGGCCCAGAATCTCCGACCGTTTCAAACCCTCCATAACTATGATGCAATGTATGAAACTCTTCTCTTACTTGGAAATGCATTTCCCATGCTTATTGTTTTGCTGTTACCCTACGTTGCATATTTACAGAGAAGAACTGGACCTCGGGTCTGTTCTTTGCGGCTTGTAAAAGCGGCTTTTAATTTTTACTATAGTAGTTAACTTTCGAACGGAGTATTTTCTAAAGATAAGATCTATAAGTTAATTGTAGTTCACGTTAAAAACCAAACCTCTGTACTAGCCAAAATCGTAAGCGAGTATCTCTTTCTTCGTAATATCTGTCGTAAACAGCCAAAATTCAAAAATTCTAACAAAAAACCATAAGTCACAGTCATAAAGAACAGACCCTCACCATAAATAACAAGCCTATTGTTCAAAACTCACATGTGCAAAAAAATTAAAAATTAGGGAGACCCATACATGAAAAAAAAAACCACAAGCGCGTGTCACCAGATTTCCTAAACCAATGGGAGGGTCAAGCCTGCGCTTAGACCATATGTATGGCTTATTTTTTAGCTTATAATTTATAATTTTTTGAATAAATAAATATGATAACTTCTCTATTGATTTTTTGAAGTGGTTTATTAGAACAGTCTTTTTAAGTGACTTATCGGTATTCAGTTCATTTGCACAAATATTTCTCTTTGGGATAAAAGTTATTAAGACGTAGCTGAAAAGAATTGACGAATAAGCATACAGAGAATATAATAGGAGAAAAAAAAAATCTTATCCTTGATGGCATGGTGTAAATATGAGAACCCCTAGGGGCAGCAGTTGCCTCTCTCTCATTCAAATTAAGTTGAGTGCTAACCTGCAAAACCTTTGGGCCTAAAAATACCACCTCAGAGCAGTTCCTCCCCGTGTCTCGACATTTCTTGCGTTCTTGACCCTGTCCCCCTGTCTCTCAGCTGTGGTTTGGTGTGGTACATACTGAAGCAAGCAAGGAACGAGCAGAAGCATGGGGCCAAGAATTCCGTGAGGAAGCAAAGGGGGAAGAAGGAAAGAGCAGTGGAGAGCGTACGTACCTGGAATCGGTCGCGTTGATCTGGGTGAGGAGCGCCTTGCTCTATCCTTTTGTGCTCTCTGTTTCTTGGTTTTCCCTTCAATGTTGTTCTTTGCGGCTCTAGGCTTGGGAAAGGTTCGATCTTGGGTGTGCCTTTGACCCCATTTCTTGTTATTTTTTAAGCAGCGATCATTCTTTTGGTGATGCGAAGTTCGGCGATTTCTTTTGTTGGGGTTGTGGCTTGCAGTCCTCATCTGCTTCTTCTTTGGTTTGGAGGAAATTGGTTTGTTTTTGGCTTGCATTTCAAAGGAAATTTAATGTAAAAAGGGGATTTTTTTTCAAAAAATCAATGCTGCTTTTGTAATCTTTCTCAGAACTTACTCTGTCTATCTTCCATTTCCTCATACTTTTTCTTGTGTATTTTGATTTGTAATTACTGCATTCCCGTGCAAACATTGCGGCCAATTTGGTATTGTTGCTTCTCCTAACAAAGAAAGGTGTATCCGTGTATGAACAGGGGAAAGAAGACGTAGTATTCTGCTGCTGCATTGTTTTATGTGTACTTCAGATCATATCATATTATCATGATGTAAATTATTTTAGGATTTGTGTTATACCCTCTGCAAATTTTATTAATGCGTGGTATGTTTGATTTTAATGAGAAAGCCCCTTTGTGATTAGAGTTTGCTCAACTTGTTGTCCATGCCAAATGGTGTAATTTTGGGCTGTAGCTATGGCGCTGTAAGATACTTCCTGCAAGTTGGTTGGGTTTCTGGATACACATTGCACGAATTTATAGCGTCACCAGTTGCATTTAACACGATGTTGCCACTGGTTTCGGCAGCTAGGATGAGTTGGATGGGGTGCTGGATCAAGGTTCCATGGCTGCTTTGCCACGGCATGGCTGTTTAGGCCAGCTATTGCCATGTAGGCTGTGCAATTTGTGTGTGAACTGGTTCGATTGTCAAAATGACGCTTGGACATCTAGATCGGGATGCCAAGTATTGCAAGCAAGTGTGGCATTAGGTTGTAGGCTGCTGTGCTTGGTGAGAATGGGAATGGACCGAAATTGAGTAGTAGTTGCATCATGCTGATGGAGTGTGGTGGTGGTCCTGGAATTCCTATTTTTATGTTTTCGTGGTTGGGTGCGTGGTCCATCTTTGGTTATTTTTTTTGGAATGAATATTGTGGTCCTAAATTGAAGGTAAATGTGCTATTGTTTTGGATCTTTGAGGATTTCATCAAAGATATGGGATCCACTGGACTTATGAGCTCTTAGGTTGTAGAATAGCATCCTCAATAAAGATGTTATGAAGTGCTACACTTGCATGCCTAACATTTTTGTGCTGGAGCAAACTGCTATACTGAACTTGATATGAAGTGATTTCTTCTCTTCCTTTATTAATGGAACCAACCGGATCAATACACTTACATATGGAGTTTCTGTACTATTGCGTGTGCAGTCTGTTTTTCATTGCTTGATTATGGCATATTAATTCTGTGTCATTTGACATTTACCCATATTGGTTGGTTCTGAATTCTAATACAAGAATGGATGTAATCAGTCAGTTCAACCACTTTATGTAGTTAACCTATTGCAGTTTGTTGTCATGCACTAGGGTATTTTGTGAAAAAGTCTGTAGTTTAAAATGTGAACAGGTTATTATTTGACATGATGATCGAAAAACATGCTAGCATGGAATCACAACCGTACAATGTATATCTTTAATTCGTGTGTTTGTCTGTTCTTTATAGTAGATATATTGCACTAGATACAAATTAATTAATTAAACTTAAATTCAGCGAAAGTGAGGTATTACACTATTTGACATATTATATGTTAACTGGCATCAAGGTTATCTGATATACTCTTTTTACTGTTTGACAGGAATTCAATTGTATTTTGACATAAAGGCTTAAACAGATTGGCTTGTCAGTATTTTGGTTTCAACAGAAGGTCATTGAATCATGGTTTCAAAGTCTTATTCAAATCTTCTAGAAATGAGCTGTGAAGATGGAGTTGACTTTTGGCAACCTTTTAAGTCTCTTCCTCGTGTGGTGACCTCTCCTGGCATTATATCTGATCCTGATTGGGATACAAGAAGTGATGGTGATTCAGTTGGGTCAGCATCTTCTGCTGAGAGGAAAATAATTGTTGCCAACTTCCTTCCACTGAACTGTACGAAAGATGAAGCTGGGCAATGGTCCTTCTCAAGGGATGATGATGTACTACTCATGCAACTTAAAGATAGTTTTTCAAGTGAGACTGATGTTCTCTATGTGGGTAGTTTGAAGGTTCAGGTAGATCCCAGTGAGCAGGATCAAGTTGCACAGAAGCTTCTTAGAGAGTATCAATGCATACCTACTTTTCTCCCTTCTGATCTCCAGCAGCAGTTCTATCATGGCTTCTGTAAACAGCAATTGTGGCCACTTTTCCATTATATGCTTCCCATTTGCCTTGACAAAGGTGAGCTCTTCGATCGCTCCCTGTTTCAAGCCTATGTCCGAGCCAACAAACTTTTTGCTGACAAAGTTATGGAAGCAATCAATACAGATGATGATTATGTCTGGGTTCATGATTATCACCTCATGCTTCTCCCAACATTTCTGAGAAAGAGGTTGCACCGAATAAAGCTTGGTTTCTTTCTCCACAGTCCGTTCCCCTCCTCAGAAATCTATAGGACGCTGCCTGTAAGGGATGAGATCCTGAAGTCATTGCTTAATGCCGATCTCATTGGGTTTCAAACATTTGACTATGCCCGCCACTTCCTTTCTTGTTGTAGCAGATTATTAGGCCTGCATTATGAATCAAAACGTGGTTACATTGGAATAGAGTATTTTGGCCGAACAGTGAGCCTGAAGATCCTCTCAGTGGGTGTCCATGTTGGCCGGCTTGAGTCTATCTTAAAGTTGCCTGCTACAGTTAGCAAGGTTCGAGAAATCGAACAAAGGTACAAGGGAAAGATGCTGATGTTAGGCGTAGATGACATGGACATCTTCAAAGGAATCAGTCTAAAACTGCTAGGGTTGGAGCAGCTTCTTGATAGGAACCCAAAACTTAGGGGGAAAGTTGTCCTTGTACAGATTGTCAATCCAGCCAGAAGCGCAGGGAAGGATGTGGAGGAAGCAATAACAGAAGCTGTCTCTGTAGCCAAAAGGATTAATGTTAAGTATGGTTCTGCCGATTACAAGCCTGTTGTCCTTATTGACTATTGTATACCATTTTATGAAAAGATTGCATTCTATGCTGCATCTGATTCTTGTATTGTAAATGCCGTGAGGGATGGTATGAACTTAGTACCATATGAGTACACGGTTTGCCGGCAGGGAAATGAGGAGATGGATAAGCTTAGAGGTGTTGACAAAAACTCCCATCACACAAGCACACTAATTGTGTCGGAATTTGTTGGTTGCTCCCCATCTCTTAGTGGTGCTTTCAGGGTAAATCCTTGGAGTGTCGACGATGTGGCTGATGCCTTATACCGTGTAACAGACTTGACTGAATCTGAGAAAAGGTTGCGACATGAAAAGCATTATCGCTATGTCAGTACTCATGATGTAGCGTACTGGGCACGCAGCTTTGATCAAGATCTGGAAAGGGCATGCAAAGATCACTTCAACCGAAGGTGTTGGGCTATTGGGTTTGGTCTGAATTTTAGAGTTATCGCTCTTTCTCCCGGCTTTAGAAAGCTGTCTTTGGAGCACTTTGTTTCTTCTTATAAAAAGGCTACCAGAAGGGCAGTATTTCTTGACTATGATGGTACCCTTGTGCCCCAGTCATCAATCAACAAAGCTCCAAATTCAGAACTCATTTCTATTCTTAACAGCTTATGTAATGACCCAAAGAACGATGTATTTATAGTCAGTGGAAGAGGACGAAGTTCGCTTGATGAGTGGTTTGCTCCATGTGAAAAGCTTGGTATTGCTGCGGAACATGGCTATTTTATCAGGTATTTCAATCATTTTTTTTTCGGTTCCATACAACATTGTATATTTGTATACTCCATAGTATTCAGTATGTATGATGAATGATTTATGTGTTCTCAGATGGAACAAAGCAGCTGAATGGGAATCAAACTATTCAAGTCTAGATTGTGAATGGAAGCACATTGCTGAACCTATCATGCAAGTATACACTGAGACAACTGATGGATCCTTCATAGAGCCAAAGGAAAGTGCTCTAGTATGGCACTATCTGGATGCAGACCACGACTTTGGTTCCTGCCAAGCAAAGGAATTACTGGATCATCTGGAGAGGGTGCTATCAAATGAGCCTGTTGTTGTGAAGTGTGGTCATTTTATTGTAGAAGTCAAACCACAGGTATATGCAATTTGGATATCCTGCTACCTTTTGTCTTTTATTTTTCACTCATGTTAAGGCTCATACTAACTGAAAATTACATTACTCATGCAGGGAATTAGCAAGGGGTTTGCTGTAGACAAACTAATTCACACACTGGTCAACAATGGAAAGGCACCAGATTTTCTAATGTGCATCGGTAATGATCGATCTGATGAGGATATGTTTGAAAGCATCAATAGCATGGCCTCCAGTTCTGCATTTCCTGTAGTTTCTGAGGTCTTTGCTTGCTCAGTTGGCCAAAAGCCCAGCAAGGCAAAGTACTATGTCGACGATACTGACGAAGTAATCAGATTACTCAAGAATGTAACTGGCGTTTCATCTCAATGGGAGGTTGTTAACCATGGACGAGTGACCTTCTGAGATTTACTGGATTATGTGGACTAAGCCACCAGCTATTCACCTGGACTTACTAGCTGCGAAGCATGTACATTCCAATGTCCCATTCTCCAAATGGTTTATTCTAAAAAGGATGCGCTGTCCAGGGTTCTGGACTAGCCAATATGAATCATCACCACCATCAGAACTACAGCAGTGCAAGCTGAAGTGTGTCATTTTAAGTTTTAGGTGATGTCTATAAAGGCAATTTTGATAGGACAGAAGGTTCTTGCTGGAGACTTTGCAGTGTGAAAGAAAAGCCCTTTGCATGTACAGCCATCGGCTTGCTTCACTTACCAATGATTGTCTGAATCTATTCTCCTGCTCTCTTGATGATTGTGTTGGGCATTCTAAATTTTTCTTGGAGACACTTACATATTAGTGCTTATTTGCTTGTGTTGCTTTTCTAGACTATGGCGAGTGTGGATCCTCTCTTTCCTATTTGTATTAGGATTTAGGAGGCAGTGGTAGGCTCAGTTCTTCGTTTTGAAAGTTGGGGAGCCTGGAAAGTTTCATCTGCATTTTAAGGGGCTAGACTGTTGTCACAGTAGGTGAGGTGGTGTTGGGTTACAGTTTTAATTAAGGCTGTTCAGTTCAATCTACCTTCATTTTCGAAGTTTTCTAGTATGTAAATGTTTGTTGTTGTGAAGGGAAGCATGTAGAATAGATGAGAAATGTTTGTCATTCTAGTCTTCCAAGGCCAAATTTTGTCGATGGTCCTCGGTTTCGGATGTACCTGCTTTTAATCGACACGCTCAGGCTGTTGGGGTGATAATTTATACTGTTTCTTACTGTGAAACAAGCACCCAGTCTCAACGAAACAAGATCAGGAGTCAAGACTACGAAAAATATATACAATTTAACTAGGCCAGTGCAAGCAGAGGCTTACGAGTGAGCATGTTCAGGTACTCTGTTCGTCAATCGATCTTCATAGTAAGCATACGCTATGCTATCATGATGAATTGCGCGATGACTGATATCGAACTTGGTTTTCTGCCAACGAATTTGGTTTGCAGCAAGGTCTCAGTTCCTCGCACGACATTGTAGAACGCGGGTATTTTCCCAGAATTTGCGAGCACTGAATCGCTTAAGCAATCAACAGCACCAAGCAGTGAAACGAATGCTATCATTCACACAAAACAGCTATATAAATTAGAGATACTATAAAGCTCCGTCACGAGAGTAACAATAGTAACATCATTACATGGACTTATCATGCCCAGGGTACATTCACACGGCATTACCACAGATGATATGAATACTGTCCACGCATAGTTGTTTTACTTAATTTACCTTCACTAGTACAGCAAGTACTGAGACGATTGATATTTAGATTTTTAAGTAGGCACTACTACAGCAGATACTAGCACATGTGATATTCACTTCCAGAGCATGCGTACTTATGGGTAATGTCAAGCTCAGAGAACCTTACTATCTCCATGCAACCTCCTGCTTACACCAGAACAACTGACAGTTGAGCTACAGCATTCCTCCTGACCCGAAAAGTCTGATAAGTTGGCCTCGATCATGTTATCTATTTTCTTAAAGCTGCCTTGTGGATTATCTAGAAGCGCCCTCAAGTCACTGTCAAAGGATGACTCCTTATCCTCCTGAGTATTGGCACTTCCATCAAAGGCAGATTCATTACCCTCCTTTGTATCGTTATCTCCATCGAAGCTGATGAAATCCCCCACATGCTCAGTAGAGAGAAGTGATTTGTTGCCGAGACCAATGTCTGGACTAGTATCAGTCTTGTCTGAATCAAGAAGAGAAGGAGAAGGAGAAGGTTTACAGGGAACTCCACGCTCTAGCCTAACACTAGGTAACACGACAGTAATATAGCCAAGACTAACTCTAACTAGTTTAAGCAGGAGGGCGTAAAGCATGGAGTTAGCAACTACGCTTTTGATGTCGGAGAAGCTGATCAGAGCGGCCTTCCTCTGGGTTCTCTTGTATTGCTTCCGCATCCTGCTGAAAAAGCGGTTGATGGAGACTTCCTGCCTACATGTTTCAGGTTACACTGTCTTAATTACTGTATCGATCCTTTCTAAAGTAACAGCGAAAGTAGAGTCACACTCACATTAATAGGGTAAAAGTGCCGAACTAAGAACCCAATAACTGAACCAAACAGTGCACATAGTATTGCAATGATCGATACAGACGTAGTTCCCAAACCTGTAAATTCATGGAAAGAATATCAATAGCGTGGTATCCTCACAATTTTTACAATACACCATTAGCAAGACCAGTAACTACATATGACATTTAAAGGAACATTATATGTTTTCTCAATCTATATCAATATTCTCACTATGACACTAACAGGTATTCCTGACAAAATATGCAGACTGCAGGAACAAATGTTTCGAGCTCAGAAACAAGAGAAAATATCACATTCTCATCGCTTTGATCTCCAAAATAGTTTGAATAGAACAAGGAAGAATTTCCAAAGCATTCTAGAAAGTATTTGAAGCAAAACATAACAAAATTGAATAACAAAGGTAGGCAAATATATTCAGCAAAAGTGCTTAGTCTGACCCCCTACTAACAGAACCCAACAAACATGCTATATAAATTAGTCGGTATGCATACACGTCTTTGTGATTGCAGTCATGGACCTACGCAAAACCCTGCTGCATATCCAGATGAGAGAACACACACGATCACTAAATCTAAAAGTGATACACTGTTGATGTATCAGCTGGAAGAATATTCAGCATGGTTTCTCAAACTTTCCACACAGGTAACCGTTAAAGGGACTGTGGGATTGTAAACCCAAACAGACACTACAACAGCTAAAATTTGCTGATATACCTGGTAATGAGAACAAAAACAAGAGCAGTTTGGTATTGAAACAATAGTTCATCATCGTGTGTAACGGGAAATGCTAACGCAAGTTGAAGGTCCATTTAGTATTTACCTGTCTGAGTCTCATGTGCACAATTTTCTGGCTTCAGATTGATTTGTCTAATCAATCGATTTCCTCTGTCAGCAACTAACAGTGCACAAATTTTGGGGACATAAACAAGCTCAAAATCTGGAGAAAAGGTAGCATTCTGTGCAGGTCCATCCCTGTGACCAGTCCTTGATGAGTGCCCTCCAGCAATTGTAGTAGTAAATCCTAGCAATGAGACATTTATAGCAAGAAATAAGGAGAAATGAGATGTTTTGGCAAAAAAAAAATGCTTAGATAACTTATCTTTTCCATGTATGAAATTCTTAAGCATGAATGGTGAGATTAGGTAGAGTAAGGGCGAAGATATAGATGGAAAGAGACAAGAAAGGTTGTCACGATCGGGATCCAAGGTAGGACCATTTTTGGGTTGACATGGATTAGCATGCTAGAATCGTGAAAGGATACGGATCAAGATTCCACAACCATGAATAGAAGTCGTCCGCACAACTAACCCTGGACCAAGTCCTGGTGGAGTACATTGGCCAATTTATCTACATGTATAGGTAGCGCACCATCTACACCATATGTATCATGTACGTTTGATTTCTGGAGAGCTTACAAAGTTATCTCATTTCTGGGGGGCGAAATCGCGAGGAGAATTTCAATCCACAACATTAACCTCGAAAGCGAGAGGCGCACAGCATTCCAACACGACCGTTAATGCGGCTGTATTACAAAGGGGCCCTATCTATCCATCGTCAACATTCTTCAGTCCTCACATGCAAGAAACCATAAACCCTAACGAGCGGTCGAACGAAGGAATGACCAGGCGCAGGCAGGAAGACAAACGGAGCACCGCAAAGGAGTGAGCCGAACTCACCGGAGGGCGCGATCTTGCGGACGGCACCGTTGGCGCGGTCGGCGACGTAGACGTTGTCGGCGTCGTCGACGGCGACGCTCCGAGGGCGGTCGAAGGCGGCGGCCCCGGGGCCGCCGTCGTCGAACCCGGCCCGGCCACCCCGCGAGCCTCCGCGGAGGCTCGCCCCGCCGAGGGCGAGGGTGTAGATCGCGGAGTCGGCGGAGTCGAGGAGGACGAGGTCCCCTGTCCGGGGCCGCGGGAGGAGCGCGTAGGGGTGGACTCCCGAGGACGCGGGGGAACGGGGGTTGAGGTCGGCGGCCGTGGAGACGGCGTATCCGTCCTCTAGGACGAGGTCGGCGGAGGCGAGGAGCGGGAGGAGGAGGAGGAGGAGGAGAGCGAGGAGGCGACGGGGAGGCGAGGCCATGGCTGCAGCTGCGGCGAATTGGGAAAGTGGGATGCCGCGCACTGGTACGCGACTGGGCGGCTGCGCGGTTGGTGGCGTTAACTGAATTGTAAGTCGGAAGCCGTAACCATTGTGCGTGACAGTAGGTCAAGAGCGATCGACTATGGCTGGTGATCATAAGTTAGCAGCAGTCGACGATGATCGTGATCCTAAATCGAAAGTCTTCGACAATAGCTTGTGGTCGTACGTCGGAAGTCAATGGCCACCGCTTGTGGTCGTAAGTCGGAAGTCATCGAGAACACCTCGTGATCGTAAGTCAGAATATCTCGACCAGCGCTCGTGGTCGTAAGTCAGAAGACATTGACCACACTTCGTGATCGTAAGTTGGAACACATCGACCATTGCTCGTAGTCTTAAATCGGAAGCCATCGATCACACATTGTGGTCGTAAGTTAGAAGTTGTTGACCATCGCGTGTGATCGTAGGTCGGGAGTGGTCAACCATCACTGGTGGTTGTACGTTGGCAGGCCTCCAGTGCGCTTGTGCCCTATCGTCCGATCGCAGCGCTAGCTCTCTCGGCCCGACCGCTTTCGGTCCCGACTTCGACCACAACCCTTTGACGTCGACCATGGCCCCCATCGACTATGGCCCCCTTCGACCACGGCCCCGACTTCGACCACGGCCCCGACTTTGACCACTGCCCCCTTTGACTTCGACCACTGTCCCCTTCGACTCCGATCACTGCCCCCTTCAACCACTGTCCCCTTCAACCACGGTCTTTCGACGTCGGCCACTTCCCCCTTTGACCATGGTTTCGACTTCGATCACGGATTTTCGACTTCGACCAGCGCTTGTGGTTGTAAGTCGAAAGATATCGACTACACCTCGTGGTCGTAAGTCGGAACACACTGACCAGTGCTCGTGGTCATAAATCGAAAGCCATTGATCACACCTCGTGGCCAAAAGCATGTTACAATCTATGGGGAGTACAAGACCTTGTGGGTCTTACCGTCGAGGGTGGGGAGCTCAATCTCGGGGGGTGACCTGGGGGTAGGCGACGAGGATGTCCAATTGGAGGGGAACTCGTAGCGGCGGAGGTTATGGACGAACCAGCAAGTGCCTCTGGGTTGGCGCTACGACTACGACCATGACCGCTACGATCACGTCCACGGGCGCTACGACTATGACCATGACCACGACTTCGAGAACTGCTCCCTTCGACTTCAACCACTGCCCCCTTCGACTTCGACCACTACCCCCTTCAACCATCGTCCCCTTCGACCACGTCCCTTCGACGTCGACCACTTCCCTCTTCGACCATGGCTTCAACGATGACCACAGATCTTCAACTTCGACCACTGCCCCCCTTAACCACTGTCCCCTTTGACCACGGCCCTTCGACGCCGACGACCCTTCGATGCCGACCATTTCCCCCTTCGACCATGGCCCCCTTTGACCACGGCTTCGACTTCGACCAAGGATCTTCGACTTTGACCACAGATCTTTGACTTCGACCACTTTCCCCTTCGACCACTGTCCCCTTTGACCACGACCCTTCGACGTTGACCACTTCCCCCTTCAACCACGGCTTCAACTTCGACCACGGATCTTCGACTTCAACAACGGATCTGCGACTTCGACTTCTGCCCCTTCGACCACTATCCGCTTTGACCACGACCCTTCAATGACCATGGCCCACCACTGCCCCCTTCGACCACTATCCCCTTCGACCACGACCATTCGACGACCACGGCCCTTTGACGTTGACCACTTCCCCATTCGACCATCGTCCATTTCGACCATGGCCCTTCGACTTCGACCGCGGATCGACTTTATCCACTACCCTTTGACTTTTACCACTACCCCCTTCAACCACTATCCCCTTTGATCACGACCCTTTGACTTTGACCGTTGACCGACTTCGTCCATGGCCCTTCAACGTCGACCACAGCCCCCCTTTGACCACTATCCATTTCGACCACGGTTTGGATTTCGACCACGTCCCTTCGACTTTGACCACAGCCTGACTTCGACCACAGCCCTTCGACTTCGACCGTAGACCGACCTCGTCCACAGCCCTTCGATTTCGACCATTGTTCCCTTCGACCATGGCTTGGACTTTGACTATGACCCTTCGACTTCGACCATAGCCTGACTTCGACCACATCTTGGACTTCGACTACGGCCCTTCGACTTCGACCACCGCCCCTTCGACCACAACTTCAACTTTGACCACGGATCTTTGACTTCGGCCACGGCCCCCTTTGACCACAACTTTGACTTCGACCACGGCCCCCTTCGGCCATAGCATCGACTTTGATGACCAGTTTGGGAGACCAAAATCACCAGACAACGTGATGGGCACCGAGTGAAGAGTAGGAGGAGATAGAGAGGCTCACCGGGTGAGCAACCGTTGGGTGGCGGTAGGGGGAGATCCACGTGGGCGGGCGTAGGAATAGGAAGCTGCCGCTGCCATCGCCGAGCGTCCTTCTCTCTGATCCACTGGCTACTGTCGCTGAGCGCCCTTCTCTCTGATCTACCGGTCGCTGTCGCCGAGCGCCCTTCTTTTCGATCCACTAGCAGCTGTCATCGAGCGTCGTGCCGCTGGTTGGAGGGGTGATGGGAGATGGAATTGGTGGAGACGCCGAGGAGGATGAGGACGAGGCGCGGTAGAGGGTTCGGGGGAGAGAAGGAGGCGGTGGTTGTGGAAGGTGGAGGTAGGGAGGCGGCAGTGGGTAGATGGGGAGAGGAGGCGGTGGGCGAATGCGTTGGGGAGGTGACGACGTGGAGATACGACGCTGCTGGGGGAAGTTGGGGGACTTCTGATCCACTGGCCGCTGTCGCTGAGCGCCCTTCTCTTCACTCCACTGGCCGCTGTTGCCGAGCGTCGTGCCACTGGTTGGAGGGGCTATGGGAGATGGAATTGACGGCTGTGCCGAGGAGAAGGAGGCGGTGGCACGAGGGTTCGAGGAGAGTAGGAGGCGGCGGCGGTTGCGGTAGGTGGAGGTTGGGAGGCGGCATCGGCCAGATGGAGAGAGGAGGCGGTGGGCAGATGCATTGGGAAGGTGGCGATAGGGGGATACAGCGCAGCTGGAGGATGTTGGGGAACTGCAACCAGATGCTGTCGTGCGGGGAAGAAATTAGTGGCGACGCTGAGGAGAAGGAGGCGCGGCACGAGGGTTCAGGGAGAGAAGGAGGTGGCGGTTGCGGGAGGTGGAGGTGGAGAGGCGATGGCGGGCAGATGGGGAGAGGAGGCGGCGGGCGAATGCGTTGGGGATGCGGCGATAAGGGAATGTGGTGCTGTTGGGGGGAGTTGGGGGACTGCGATCAGACGCTGCCGCGTGGGGAAGGAATTGGTGACGACGTTGAGGAGGAGGAGGCGTGGCACAAGGGTTTGGGGGAGAGAAGGAAGCAACGAGTGCGGGAGGTGGAGTGGTTGTGGGAGGTAGAGGATGCGGGGGAAGAGAAGAGGAGGAGCGCGGCCCACGCGTCGGCCCCCTAGGACTCAACATATAGGACTTAAGCCTCTCATACCAAGCTCTAGGGGCTTGCTTAAGTCCATGCAGGGCTTTGGAAAGCTTAAAGACATGATTTAGGTATTTATGGTTCTCGAAACCTGGAGGCTGCCTAACATAGACCTCTTCCTCAATATACCCATTGAGGAAGGCACTCTTGATATCTATCTGGTAAAGCTTAAAGCCCTTAGACGCTGCGAATGCAAGCAAGATTCTAATGGCCTCTAGCCTAGCTACAAGGGCAAAGGTCTCCTCAAAATCTAAACCCTCAACTTGGGAGAAACCCTGAGCTACCAACCTAGCCTTGTTTCGAATGACTACCCCATCCTCACTCTGCTTGTTTTTGAACACCCACTTGGTACCTATAATATTATGACCTCTAGGGGGCTCAACAAGTGACCAGACCTTGTTTCTTTCAAAGTTTTCTAACTCCTCATGCATGGCATTGACCTAAGACTCATCAGAAAGAGCATGACATATATCATTGGGCTCAAAGTTGGCAACAAACGCAGAATGAAGGCATAAGTGAGACAAGCCAGATTTTGAGCGTGTGACACGCTCGAAGAGATCTCCTATCATCTGCTCTGAAGGATGATGATTTATGATATGTCGGGTAGGTCCTGGATGAGAAGAAGAAGTGACCTCTACCTCATGAGCTGACGAGGTAGGAACAGAGCCACTAGCTCCAGAAGATGAGGAAGTAATGGGCTGATCTCCTCGAGGTGCAGTGGAAGAAGGAGGCTCCTCAGGAGGAGAAAGAACTAGATCAGGTAGACAACCCTCATCTCCATTCTCCTGACCGACATCATCGAATGTCACCTCACATGTCTCTACTATTTTGCTAGACTCGTAGTTCCAGACCCTATACGCCTGTGAAGAAGTCGAGTAACCTAGAAAAATCCCATCACAAGATCGTGACTCGAACTTATCTAGGTTGCCAGACTTCAGAATAAAACACTTGCAACCAAATACGCGAAAATGAGAGATATTGGGCTTTCGCCCATATCTCAACTCACAAGAAGTGCGGTGCAAGTGTGCCCTCAGAAAAACTCTGTTTGAAACATGTCACGCAGTGGCTATAGCCTCAGCCCAAAACTTCCTAAGTGTAGGTACTCATCAAGCATCGCCCTGACCACTCGACCAAGGTACGGTTCTTCGTCTCCATGACGCCATTTTGCTGGGGGACGTGCGGAGAAGAGAACTGATGCTCTACACCTGTCTCATCGCAAAACCTCTCAAAGTAGGAATTCTTGAACTCTGTGCCATTATCACTGCGGATCGCTCGTAGGGCACCCGGAAGCTCAACAGAAAGCCTACTAAACAAACCCCGAATATGACTGAACGTCTCATCCTTCGAGGCTAAGAAAAACACCCAAGAAAACCTCGATAAGTCATCGACCACGACAAGAATATACCACTTCCCTCTTGCTGACTGCACTCTAGCTAGGCTGACTGTGTCCATGTGAAGAAGCTGTCCTGGTGCATCAGTCATAGTCACAGTGACTGGAGGATGAGAAGCAGCAACCATCTCGCCATGCCGGTAAGAAGCACAAACTAAGTCTTTGACCATCTTGAGTTTGGGCAGACCACGAATGAGATCAGGGCCGCTAACTCGGGTCAATTGATCAAAGCCAATGTGGCCAAGTCTCCTATGTCAGAAGGAGAGATCACGGGACTCTGAAGCAACTAAATACCTGAGAGGATCGCCAGAAGACTCAATAAAATCAACACGAAAGATCCTCCCATATCTAGAAATTACGCAAACAAGACTCCCCGAAGAATCAAGAATTTTGCAAGCATTTTTCTTAAAACTTACCTTGAAATCATCATCGGTAAGCTGAGAAACAGAAATCAAATTATACTGCAACTTACTCACTAAGGCAATATCTTTGAGAATAAAAGAATCATTAATCCGCACTATACCTTTAGCGATGACTCGCCGAGATGAGGCGTCTCCGAAGGTGATCGTCTTATCAGCTGGAGCTCGGACTAAGGAAGAGAACCAACGAGAGTCTCCGGTCATATGTTGAGAACAAACAAAGTCTACGAGTCATACCTCTCCCTTCCCAGTCCGACGAACCTGAGTCAATGAGAGAGAGATGGCTCAGTATTGGGATAAATCAAAACAGACTTTGGTACCCAATACTGAGTCACACGACGAGCAGAAGAAGTAGTCAAGCACGACTGACCTCTAACTACCCTACGCTCTACGTCGCTCAGAAAGCTAGAAGGTCTAAGTGCAGACCTGAAGCTGTTGCTGGGCTTGACTGCTACGGAGGAGCGAGTCTGAGCACCAGCAACATGCTGATCTCACCGTGGATAGCTATCTCGATGGGGAAACGAGATCTACCCTCAGGACGGCGGATACCATGACCAGAGGCAAATTGAGGACGAAAATCAGAAAAACCAGAAAAGCCAAGTTCTCGACTCTGCCTAATCACCTCAAACTGATCAACCCTAGACCTCGTGTTGGTCTTAGGTGCACTCAAGGTCTGAGGTAGACCCTGAATGCGCCTAAGAGCGCGAACACGATCTCTTCGCGCGATCTTGGCATGCTTGAAGATCTCTCTATCATGTGTCCATCCTTCTGACAGAAGATACAATGAAACTTCGCCTTCTGGAAGGTCGAAGCACCAGGTGTTACCACCTTACTGTCAGAGATCCCTTTGACAAAGCCCGCAGATTTGAACTCAACCTTTTTGGTTCTGGGTTGGACCTCGATCACACCTGCTGCTATGGGTCTGAGAACAGCAGGTGGATCTTCCTAACATCCTCAAAAAGTCGTATCCTAAACCTTGATTGAACTTGCAAATTTTGGATTTGTCTAGAATAAGATTCAGCTTCTTGCCTCCTACAAATCTCTCAAGAGTGTTCATAAGATACTGACACTTCTGAAGGAGAGAGGTGCAAGAAGAGCAGGGGGAATAAGAAGAGACAGTAAAAGGAAAGGAAGAGGAGCCAACAGCAGAAGAACGAATAGCACGTGTAGATTTTTCCTGATGCACGGCTGCCTCAACATTGAGGGCTTCGCAAGACGCACTGGGAACAGTTCTACTTCTAGCCATTTGGTTCTCGTCGCTAAGCATCTCTACCATTTCCTTAGGTTTCTCCCCCACCACAGCACACACATCACAACAAGATTATGGATTCTCTAGTAGGTCCTTAGTTGGCTTCACATATTTATCATTCAAAGCAACAAGTTCAAATTTTAGTTTTTCACAATTATTGCATGGTGAGTTAACAGGGTCCTTAAATGCATAATGAGCCAATTTGTTGTTGTGGTCAATCATTTCTTGAAACTGTTTTGAGACAGATTTAGGTTCAGCAATCAATTTGGGACAATTCATACATGAAGCAATCGGCTCGAGCAAAGCAGCTCTCATTTCAGCAATTTTATGATCTGCCCTTTTTAGGTTCATTTTCAAGTTTTTGCAACTTTCACAAGTTTCTGCCAGATCAAGAAGTATAGTGTAAAGACCTCTAAAAGCATTGTCCTTATCCTCACATGAGGTGCAAGATGTAGTCTCAACAGTAGTAGATGAAAGAGAAGCTACCCTAGTCATCTCTAGTTCAGCAAGCAGACTAACATTCTCCATCTTAAGTATATCAAGCTCAGAAGTCACACTATCATAGGAGGGTCTTAGCTTCTCCATATCTCCAAGCAAAGAAGTACACATATCACATTCGTCACGGGAGGAAGCAGATATAAGTGAAGTAAGCTCCTGTGACAGTCTCTCTACTTCCTTCTTAAGATCAACGACCCTAGCTCTAGATCTAGCATAAAATTTTCCTAGCTTCAGAAATTCATCATTGAGCTGGTCATAGGAGGGACATACCTCATCGGAGAAGCTGTAGAGCTCGCTGTCGCTGATGTTGGTCTCGTTGGCCATGAAGTACATGCCGATGAAGTCGTCGCCGTCTTGGGGTCTTGATCATCCTTGCCGTCATCGTCACTCCTCTCTTCCATGTCGCTGAAGTTGATGTCGTCGAAGGCGGTGAGGATGCGGTGAAACAACTTCTTGGCTTTGCCATGGTCGCGTTACTTCTTCCCTTTGCCTTGGCCGCAAGCTGGGGGCTTCTTGTTACGGTTCTTGTTGGTGCAGTCGTCCTTGCTCGTACCGCCATAGTCGTTCTTGCCCTTCTCCAGCTTGGGGAAATTTGCCCGAATGTGGTTGGGGCCGCCACACTCGAAGCAAATCATCGGCCCTCTTCTCTTCTTGTCCCTCACTCTCTTGTATGCATGGGAGAACTTTCTGCCTAAAAGGGCTAATTGGTTTTCTGGAATCTGTTCTATCTGATCATCACTTATCTCATAAAGGGCAGCAAGACAGAAACCAGAGATGTCATCAGAAGAAACTCCAGAAGTCGTACTGGGATCGGTGACTAGTGCCATCGACTGCGACTTCGACTTGCGAGAGACTATGTCAATCTCGTGAGTCTTGAGACGTGAATATAACGCGTCAAGAGTCAGTGTCGAAAGATCGGTCGTGTCCTTGATGGTGGTCACCTTCATCTCCGAAACACGCAAATCCAAGGCAGAAAGAATTTGTCGAGCGTTGTCCGAGTCCGGGTATGTGAGACTGACCGCTTGGAGGTTGCTCAGAATTTTGTGAAACCTCGCAAAACACTCATCAAGGGACTCTCTAGCGAGCATTTCAAACTTGTTATAATCTCGCTTGTACTAGTCCTGTCGTACCGTCTTAATTTGAGTGGTTCCCTCATGGTAAGCATCGAGGGTCACCCAAATATCGAAGGCCGACGTGAGATGAGAGATGCGATCGAATTTACTTCGGCTCAAATCTTGGATTATGATGTTCCTCGTCTTAGCATTCGCCTCAACATCAGGCATGTTTGCCACATTGATATTCTCATCGGCAGGAACAATATAGCGCGTTTTGACCTTTCTCCAGAGGGCATAGCCCTGAGCCTGTATGTAGGTCTCAATCCTACTCTTCCAGAAGGGATAGTCGATCCCATCGAAGATAGGGGGCTTGGTGGAATACTTGTCTGTCGCCATGGCTCACAGACCAGTTAAGATCTATAGGGAAGAGCTAACCGGCTCTGATACCAATTGTAGGACCGAAATGGCAACAGAGGGGGATGAATGTTGCCTTCAAACCTCCCTAAGTATTCACACAAACTTCTTCTCTGATAGCTATGACAGTGTAGGACCGAAATGGCGACAGAGGGGGGGTGAATGTCGTCTTCTTTTAAAATTGCCCCCGAGAATTCGTACACTGATATTTCAGACAAATGCAGTACGAGGCAACTCACAGAAAATAAAAATTAATCTTGCTGAATTTTGGAACGCATGTGACACTAAAAAATTCAGCATAAATCGAGACCACCAAGAAAAATTCAATCGAAAAAGCATTGTTTGATCTGCATGCAAAATTGTCAAACTTCAGCAAAAGAATAAAAGAAAAGTGACTTAATGAGACATTGCTGAAATCTGATCGGGAGAGCTGATTTTTGCACTGAAAGAAAGTAGTGAAACAGCAAACAGGAAAGAAGGAAGTTCAGGCAGAAAAGAAGAAACGAAAGCAGCAGCACAGAAGATATTGAAAAGCAGCAGAAACTTGAATACTTGAACAAAAACCGAAAGCTAAAAGACAGGAAGAATGGCCGACCACTTACTGCTCTCCTCTGTCTGTTTTCTTTTCTCAGCCGTATGGCTTTCTAGTTGGTCTTTCTTCTTCTGAAAACTGAAGGACTGCAGTAAATACTATTCACCACTGAAAAGGGAGTAATTTTCTTGACCATACTGCAGACTGGAAAATCTGCTTCACTGAATTTTGCCGAATGGCTCAATGTTGATTTTCTGCAGAAGACACAGGAGAAACAGAACACAGCCAAAGGCAATTGGATTTGACAAGTGACCGCTGCTCTTCTCAGATCAAATGATCAAGACTTCATTCTAAAAACCAAATCAATTTCTGCGAGAAAGAAATGCAAACAAAAACAGTGAGCGTTTGATTGATGAGGAGAACCAGCAGGAAGAGACAAGATCATAAAACTCTTGATCATAACAGACCATGGTCTCAGATCTTCACAGCTCAACCCAAATCATTTTGCTCGCAGAGAAAATCAAGAAGAAAAGACTAGAGAGCATAGAGCAGGGAACAAACTCCAGAAGCAAAACACTGAGAGGTACAAAACCAAAACATCTCAACACATGATTTCTAGAAATGAAAGGTTACAAAGAAAAACAGAGGAGTCCCAATACGCATGGACATTAGAACAAGAAGAGATTACAAGATTTTCAATCCATCCTCTCCCTCTCAATCCTCAAATCACCAAGAGCCTCACATGCTACTTGGGAGGAACATAACACACAAAGAGATAAAATGAGCTCTAAAACCCTAACGCACTCTCTTGTATCCTAAGGGGTATGCAACCCCTCACCTCTATTTATAGCCCTTGGCTAACGGGTCTCCAACCCGTTACGCCGGCTAAACCCTAACGAAGCCGTCTCCCGCTTGTGCAGCCTTGCGAAATTACCGATTCGCCTCTCCGCACCTTCCGGAAGCTTCGCGCCCTTGTCTCGCACGCCTCGCAACCACTTCGAGTCCACGCCGTTTTCGACACATCCCGACCGTTCTGACCTCAGCGCCACCTGCACCTAGTCCGGTCCACCGTGTCTTGCCACGACTCCACCTCGACGTCCTGCAGCCACACAGACAAGAAACACGTCAAATAGCACCGCTCGATACATGAAAGCGTAATAGAGACCAAACCTGTCGAGTCATCAGAATATGCATCCTAAACCCATACGACTAGGTTCGACCAAGTCCGACCGAGCCCGTTACGCCACGCAACGTCTAGGTCCGAACCAACCGACTTAAACTCGACTTTTCTAAACCGATGTCAATTACTCATCATACACAACGGGATGACCTCCACATGGTCTCTCAGACAGCTATCAAGCAAGAAGCTCAATGTTCATCGGAAGCTACAACCAGAAAGGAAAAACGAGGAAAGAAAACAAGCAGGCAACCGAACGCAAATAATCATACATGGTCTGACCGAAGAGCGGTAGTACCACTGTGAGGAGCGGTAGTACCGCCGAGCGGTAATACCGCTGTGAAGAGTAGTAGTACCGCCGTTGATTTCAGTCTGACCAGAGCAGAGAAATTCGGTGGAAATGGAACAGAACAGAGAAACTGAAACAACAGCCGAAAACATACTGAAGAGGAAATAGAGAAAACTAAAAACAAACTGAAATCCGAAAAGCTGAACAGATATCAAGAGATTTGGTTGGAAATCTTCTCCACTAACCAAGGCAATATGAGAGTAAAATCTAATTTGAGACAAAGATCTCAATTTCCGACTCAAGATTGATCAAGATGGTTTGGCGAGAGCAATCGGCATAGCAACTGAAAATAGACACAAACAGTGAATACTTTTTGCTACCAGAGATGGAGAACTTTGAGCAAGAAAATCAGATAGACTGAGAACTGAGAGTATTGCCGAGAAACAACAGAATATGAGACCATATGCTAAAGAGGCTTGGGATTCTTGAATCCTTTGGTCCTGAGACTTTTGAACATGACAGGATGAAGGTCTCAGATCAAGGATACATAAAATAAATCAAGTTTCTGCCGAGATATCAAGAAATCACAAATCCTCTGCTCATGGAAACAGTAAACCCTAGAATTTAGAAAAAACAAAGGAAGTTAAAGCACACAGCGGAGAGAAGAGAATACACATTGATTCTAGCTTTTGCTCTTGGGAATGGATTGGTCAAATGACCTTGAGGCAGATTCCCAGCACGAAGTAGCAATCAGAGGCTACTCTCCACAAGATCTCATCTCAGAACCAAGAAAATCAAAAAGCAGCAAGAAAGAACTAGAGCAAATAGAAGGAGGCACAACAAAGAAAGAAAAGACATCAAAACATTTCATCCGCAAGGCTTCTCAAGTTGATTCAGAGACATGAATGATTACAAAGGGTTTCTCTACAACCATCTCATCCCAGGTCTCTCATCTTGAGAAGAACACACACTAACTCACGTAGACAAAAGAGAGAAAGTAAAACTAACACTGTTCTACCCAACAACTTCTCACTAGAACATGAGACAAAAAACAAAAACCCTTACAAACCACCAGGGAACACCCCCTATTTATAGTCTTCCATTACCGGGTTTACAATCTGCTTTGCCCATTAAACCTCAGTGCTTTACCTGTTATCTCCAACCGAATCCACTTCCACTTTGCAGCCTTGCGCATTTACCAAAATGCCACTCCTGCACCTTCTTGGAAGCTTCCTCTTTTCTTGCTGTCCAAACCTCGCAACCACTTCGAGTCCTCGTCGTCTTCGGTATCTCTCGACCGCTTTGACCTCAGCACTGCCTGTGTCTAGTCCGGCCATTCCATGCCTCGCCACGACTTAGCTTCAAAGTCCTGCATCCATCACAGACAGGAAAACATCACATAGCACCGCTCGAAACACTGTAATCATACATCAACATCAGTAGAAAGTACTCAATGATGAAATACCCAAATTAAACTCAAACTTTCTAAAACAAGTGTCAATTACTCATCACACTCATGGGGTCACCTCCACATGGTCTCTCAATCTCTAATTAAAATAAACAATAGAGAAAAAACCAATTCTTTACCAATGAGATGAAACCTAGATCATGATCCCCTTATCACTTTTCTTTCCTCTCTTCCTCTAGTACTTTTCCCGTTGCTGCTACTCTGATCCCCCTTGTTTGTCTCCCCTTGCCATCCTCCGGATCGACCACAGAGGATCATGTGGCATTTGCTATTGATTGGTGACATGGCGCAAGGATTAGCAGTGCCATGCTGGAGTGTGGATGTGAGGCGATGGCAGGGTTGACTTCCCACGCGTGTTGGCGAACCGCACGGTCGGTTGGCACGTGGCTCGTGAAGAAGGCTCATGGGTGATATGCACGAGGCAACACGCGTGCAAGCATGCGACCAGAGATGCGTGGGAGGCGACCGGGCATTGGTGGCATGGCACACGAGTGCGTGGTGGCACTGGATTTCTTTCTAGCTA
This sequence comes from Bonia amplexicaulis, assembly GCA_036346245.1. NCBI lineage: Eukaryota > Viridiplantae > Streptophyta > Magnoliopsida > Poales > Poaceae > Bonia > Bonia amplexicaulis. The sequence continues at coordinate 6,593,978 of CM070756.1, forward strand.
TGAAATATGGCACCGGAAGAAAGAAAAAGAAATTAGGGATTTGGGGCTTTCCTCTCCTCCATGACCCCCTTTTATCACAGCACGAGTTTGACTCATTCTCCCACTCCCACGTAAGACTCGTTCCAGAAAAACAACTCCCCTCTAAAATTCCCACATCTCCCCTTTTCACATATCCTCTTTCCTCTATTTATGCATAGGTCCTCAAGAGGGCTATTTTCGGAATATTACATAAATCTCATGTCAAGGTCAAGATGATCAAAAGTGCTACCACTTTAGAGAGAATACCATTTGTATGATAAAAAATATCACAGTAAGATTAAATTGGCACATGGAATCAAGAAAAGTACTTGAGGATAGTATCAATGAAAACAAGTATCAACTTGACTTTGGGGGAGTAATGAGAATGGCTAAAGAGTTTGGAAATCAACAATTTGGACAAAGTCAGCCAAAGCTCTCTGGGCTTAGTCACACCTCTGGCAAATGTGCAGTCAGACTACTGGGCATACTCGATTAGACCAATATGAGACACTGGTCAGATCGGTGGTAAGGGGCCGGTCAGACCGAGATGCAATAAAATGCACTCCGAGAGATGAGAATTTGAGGGGAAGTTAAGTATTGATGTAATTTGCTCTAAATTTTTGCACAAAGGAACATAAACCACTTTTGGAGTATTTTCAATTATATCCCAAAGTTAAAACCTTTTTGAAGATATATTTTCAAAGTAAACTCATTTTCAAGACTTTCTTCTTCAAACTTGCCAAAATAAGCATATGAGGGTATTTTAGCATCTACTTGCATATATGAGTTATAAATACCCTTATGAACTAATATATATAAATAATTTTTGTTCAAATGACAAAGCTCACTTAAGTGCTAGATTGTAACTACTTAGGTCAAACTAGAATTTTGGATGAGTTTCAAAGCCAAATATCTTTTGATTGGTTGGCCTTTTATAAAACGTTTGAATATCAATAGTGTTTAAAAATAGACAACTCTAGGTTTTTGGTATTTAACACTTTTTCAAATTCATTTTAGAATTTGTTTTGAGCAATTTTTGAGTTTAAAACCAAAATAAAATACCACATTGCTAGTTTTAGGTTAGAAAGTCATTTTTGTTGAAAAATAGTCTTCTAAGGCCAAAACCTTTGGAAAATCTTTAAAGTGTATTTATATACATTTTCAACTAGTTTTTCAAAGATATACCAATAATTTTCAATTTTTTTAATTTTTAGCTAAAAGCTCAATTTTGAAAAATCAATACTAGCACTTAATTAATTTAGACACACTTAGAGATGTGATATATATGATTATGATTTATCACCCCCTTAATTCTCCACTCTCTGTCTTGCTCAAGATTGCAATGATGAAGTTTTTGAAAAAAAGAGTAAGAACACTCTTTTGAAAAGATTTTTCATACAATGCAACTAACACTCTTTTGAAAAGATTTTTCATGCAATGCAACCTTCACAAGGAGAAAGGCTAGATACTTCAATGTAGATATGTGTTACTGAGATAGCATTGGTTCTTGATATAAAATGACCATTGTCAGGCTTGACTGCAGTTTTGCACATGGTGGAATATACCTTTTCATGATTGAGCTAAACTTCCAATGCTTCTCCAATTACATATTATGCACATGGTGGAATATACCTCTTCATGATTGAGCTAAACTTCCAATGCCTCTCTAATTACATATTAAGTATTTAAGCATCTTTTGGTACCCAATACTAGGTTGGACCTATGAATCTTAGTCACAATAGATTTAGGCACCCAAATGACCCTCATAATAGATTTTGGTGAACTAACATATCTAGTAAACATATTGCCATTTTTATCTTTCCTAAGCAAATAATTTTCATTGAAAAGAGTAGGCTTATGAGTTTTACCCATTGGACGATCTTGACAATTATAGCAAGTTTGACATTTGCTTCCATTCTTTGTCTTCTTACCTTGCTTGTTGTCAGCTTGCCTCTTCCCTGATGACATTTGCTTGTCATCCATTTTCTTAGGGCACACCGAGGCAAAGTGACCCTTCTTATGACAATCAAAGCATTTGATATTGTTGAATTATTTTCTATTTTGCTTTGGGTTGCTCTTCTCCTTCTTGGAGATCAAACTAATTCCCATCTTGTCATTTGACTTTCTTTGATTACTCAAAAGTTTGTCAAGAGGAGCCTTTCCTTTATAGCACCAAAGTAAGGTTCAATTTGATGACTTAATTCTTGAGCTCTTTATTTTTCTCTACAAGGTTAGTCTTACAATGCATAGAAGAAATAGATGTATTTTCATTAGAGCAACAAGCCATATCAAGCAAGTCATGACAAGAGATGGATATGCTAACCTTAGTTGAAATACAATAGCTAGGAGCTATGTATGGCATACAATCTAATAAATTACATGGAATACCTATATCCACCTTAGGTTTAATGAGGTCCTTGAGGAGGAGAGAATCATGCTCTTCTTTTAGCACTTTATAGTTATTTTGAAGAGAGACATGTTCTTTCTTCAAAGCTTTTAATTTAGCCTTCTCCTTCCCAAGATATTCATTAAGATCCTCTAACATATTCATAAATTCATCATAAGACGGCTTATAATCATTTACCTCATTGTTACATTTTGTCATGAAGCATATGGACATGTCAAAAATTAATGGAGCCTCATTATTGTTGGAGGTTGTTGATGGGTCTTCCATGATAGTAAACCCGACAAAGTCTCTACTTTTGCCATCCTTCTTCCGTCTTGATGATGACTTGGGCTTATCATCATCCTCCTTGTTTGGACACTTTCAGGTAATATGTCCCTTTTCTTGACATTCAAAGTATCTGATGGTCTTGTAGTGCTTTGTCTTAGAGGATAGGTTTATTCTTGAGCCCTCACCTTGTGAGCCACACTTTTCACAATTTTCTTCATGAGAGTGGTCATTCCCTCATTGGCGCCTTCATTCTCATTATCACTTGATTCATGCTTGGCCTTGAATGCTTGATTTCCTTGCTTGATGATGATATCTCCTTGATCTCCTCTTTATCCTTATACACATTATTGTTAATGAGATTACCCAAGAGACCAGTGGGCGTCATTGTTGGCAAATTGAAGGAGTTGAGGAATAAGGTCACCAATGTCTCATACTTCTCCGATAGAGCCCTAAGCATCTTGCACACAATATCAATATTGCTTAGTTCACAAGATAAGTCATTGAGGTCATTTACTATGTTGTTCAACCTAGAATACATCTTATTGATGCTCTGAGGCAACATAGTAAAGTTCTCAAATTTTATCCTCGATCTATGCAATTTATCTTCCTTGACCAAGGAAATTCCCTCATGGATTTCTATAAGAGTTGTCTAAACATCATGAGCATTCTCAAGATTACTCACTTTATTAACCTCATCCGTGTTCAAGGCACTAAATAGAGCATTTAATGCTTGAGCAACAAGTTGCAAGTTTTGTTCTTCCATTTGAGTAGGGTATTGTCGACCAATTGGTATAACAAAACTTCATCAACGATTCTCCATATTGAAGATGCATGGCCTTTAGAAATGTAGATATTCTATCCTTGCAATAAGCATAATTTGTGCCATCAAAATGTGAAGCCCTACCGGGGTGCACAACCTCTATAGTTGCCATCCTTTTATCTCTAGGCGGCGAAGCCTAATAAAATAATAGACCAATCTCCGCTACCACTTGTAAGACCCAGGAGGCCGACTAGAGTGGAATGAATATGCGCCTTTAAAATTCACTATTTGATTAAAACTGAGTTTATGTACAAAAGTGTAAATCAAATCGGTTTTGCACAACTAAGGCCTAAATCAACTAGATTTATTTAATTGCACCACCACCCTAAGTCTATGTCAAGGTTTGCAATCATAGGATGACAAGCAATCAATTCAATCTCTATGAATATAAATTTTAAGTATGTATATTGAGATCAAGAAAGTAAACCATAATTGACACACGATGTTTTACCGTGGTGTTTGAAAACTTGCTGGTTTCCCCTAGTATACGTTGAGGTAATCTTAAATGAATTGCACTTGCTCCATGAATTAACCCAATCACCTCACTTTTCACTAGTGGTAGATCTTCCCCCTCTAGGTAGGTGAGCTTCAACCTTCACAACAATATCGGACCTTCTCGCATGCTTCTTTGAGTAGATCACCAGATACAACGCCTCCAATATCGTCTAGGAGTCGGCAACCTCCAAGAATAATAAGTCAAGCCGCTTGCTTGACTCTCACCATGTGCAACAAGTGCACAAGCTCAAGTGGATACAGAATCTTCCTCTAGATGTAATACATGCAACTAAAAATTTCTCTCATACCCACATGGTGCAACACATGTATAATTGAGAGGAGTAGCTCCCACTAGCTCAAGAATGCAGAATTGGGCATCAACAACCTTTCCTGAACCGATCACAAGGGGGTATTTATACCCCCACATAAAGAAACTAGCCATCGAGAGTAAAAACTAGGAACTACGATACTATTACAGGCAAACGGTCGGTACTATTTCTCTCCTCGTAACGGCTAGAAAACTAGCCATTACAAGATTCGGCCGATCTGACCGCCCTAACAAGGGCTGGTTAGACCGCATGTGGATCAGACCGCCACACAAACCAGTCTGACCACACCAACCATAATAAAAAATAGAGCTCTCTGAAAATAACTACCGGTAACAAATGCTTAGTATTACTGCAAGATCGGTCAGACCATGCCGGTCTGACCGCTTGCCATGAGCCAGTCTAACTGCCAACTGACGGCTAGCTAGTCAGACTGCCAACATGCCAGTCAGACTAGCCTGGTCATATCGCCACATATAGAGCAATCATACCATAGGCCAGTCTGACTGCTCACATAGAGCTGATCATACTGCCATGCAATTCTCAGTAGAGACAGATTGCATGTACTTCAACACATTCACAAATCATAGTACTATGTAAACAAAAGTCAAAGCATGATTCACAACAAGTTGTAAAACACATCTGCACAATTTAGAATAATGCCACAAGGATTGGGTATATGGACTCAAACCATTTGCAAACTCTAGTGACATGCAACATGGATTAGATGCATGAGCTATAACTATTTGCGAAACATATTCATAAATACTATCATCATGCCACGGAGAGCTAGAGCAAGTGAGATTGAGCTATCAACATATGATGAGATTCAAGCTACTAGACATGATCTCTCTTAATAATACAATAAACTATACTAGCAATCCTGTCTTCTAACCAAACACCAACACTGGTAAAAAATTATGAACACATCTTTAGCATATGCTAGTTATGTATTTATCTTGAGTATGCTCTTGAAGCTGATGACAAACATCTTCAATTCAAGTTCGGTCCTTGTCTTGATGTGCATTAACTCATGATGTATCCTCATTTGCCATCTATAAACACATGTTAGGTCTTTTCTTGACTTGATGATCAACTTATAATAATCTCTTCTTCATGATCTTGACTTGATGCTCATCAACATATGCTACCATCATCCATCCCGTATCTTAACTTGATGACGATCAACTTATGATGCCATCCAAAGTCTTCATCATCGTAGAATATTACCTATTTGTCTAACTCATAGGAAAGCAACCATATCGATAAATAAGTCTGCACATTCATCATTGGGCTTCCATCAATTTTATCCATCACTCGATGTACCAACTCTGAGCTCCACACCGCACCCAAACTCCCCTATGGTTTCACACTTCATAGCTGTTGCTGGCCCCTCTGCCCTCCTCTTCGGCATTCTCACCGAAAATAAGTAGGGGATTCACCAGATCAGTTATGTATATCATCCCTACCTTCCCCGTTCCTCATCTATGTTGTTGTAGGTGCTTGTCACCATTATTATTACTTCCCCTACTACAAAAAGGGTCATCACAGACGGTTTTTTCAACCGTCTAAATTTATGTGTCAGTGATAATCAAAGGTTATCACAGATGGTTTGTGAGTCGTCTGTCATAAATACATCACAGACGGTTTGTAACTAGAACCGTCTGTGAAGAACACTACCACAGACGGTTGGTATATAGAACTATCTATGATACTTCCCCATCACAGACGGTTTCTGGTTTGAGCCGTCTGTGATAATTCTGCACAGATAGTTTATACCACACAACCGTCTGTGATAGTTCATTATATACCTAAATTTTTTCTATTTTTCGGCTAGCCTCAGGAAATGTTAACTATATCATATGAAAACAAGCAGATACAACAACACATTCTATTTCCATTAAGATTAGAATCCACAATTACAATATCACAATATATTGAGTAGGTTACCCATAGCATTGCATACACAAGAGGGCACTTACAATTTTACAAAGATAAGCTTCATGGCTACAAATTTAGAAAAATGCTTACACTACAAGAAACTTCAGGCAAATGCAAGCTATACTTACACATCCTTCATTAAACTACAATCTAAAATGAGTGGTGCTAAAAAGTTTTCAAGTAGCATAAACAAAAAGGCAACAAACACCATTTCCAGCTTCTATGCCAAAATCAATAGCTTCTATACCGGTGACTTAGAATAGTGCAGATTTGCCATTGCCTTTTTCCTTTCCATCTTGCTTCAAGCGAAATTTCAGTCGCCCTTGTCGAATCCTTTCCCACCCTTGCTGTGCACAAATGAGTTGGAGTAGTACTGGTGGTATTGGTTCGTCGAGTAGGGAGAGGGGGTTAATAAGGGGTGAGAGGTGGGGAGGAGAACGGTGCATGCCATTCGATGCGGAGAGAATGAAAGGGTGAGATCGGGATCCTAGGGATATGCCGTGGATCGGTGACGTGGCGGGACATCACAGACGGTTCAGATTACAAACTGTCTATGATAGAGACATCACAGATAATTCATAACAAAAACAGTAATGATAATAGAAGATATCACAGACGGTTTATAAATAGCTAGTCTCAAAAGACAATATATTGGTACAATATAAATAGCTAGTTTCAAAAGATAAAATAGCAAAATTTTATATAGCTTATATATGCTCTTTTGAAAGGTTTTGACGAGATCTACAACTTTGCAGTTGAGGCGAAATCCAACTTATAAAGGGAAGATAATTTTTTTTGGTAAAAACAGAAACTGAAAGCTTAAAATGCAAATTTGGGGCTAAAGATGGCTGATTTTGAGGGTCTTAGAGGGCGACTGGCACAAGCAGTTATTTTTTCAATCGAACTCGTCGTTAGCTTTCCAACGAGTAAAAGAACATTGAAAACGGATACCGTATGAAAAAGTTATGCATGTTTTACTAAAGGTGTCTCAAAACTGCATCCTACTCGGACTCAGATGGGAGATTATGAAAATTTGGAGGATTACAAGACGAGAAATATATTATAAATAACTGTCTATGAAAATACCACAGATGATTATTCGTATGAATCATCTGTGATACGTACAACACAGACGGTTTCTAGGAACCGTCTATGATGTAAACGTCCAATTTAGTCTCTTTCGTAGTAGTGATCGGCGAGTGGCCGCTTACGTCTCTGTCAAGGATTTTTCGCCCTGACTGCTCAGAAGCATCCCAAAAATCTTCTACGGGGATTTCATGCAGATCTACACAACCACCCAATAGTACAATGCTGAGGTTGATGACCCCTAAATCAGCGGCCCTCGATAGCAAAGGGCGTCACGACCTGGTAGTTCATCAGGAAACTTCGATGTTGGCGTTGTCGATCCCCGAAGAAGCCAACGGCACATCATCTCAACGTCTAGCTGCTCTACTGCTTTTTGCTCAAGAGGCCCTTCTCTTCTACATCCAAACACCGTTGGTCACCAGCGAGAATGCCGCTGCCGTTTGTATCCAGGATTGTCCAGCGTGGGAAATCAGGTCGTGACGTGTGGACTAGAGATTGTTCCCGATCATCCTTTGATGCGTGTATGGGTGACTCAAACACTCTTGCAGACATCTCTGTAATTTCGTTCTCTGTACAAGGTCCAAATTGTACAGTTGGGTACTTTGTAATCCACTTTTGTTCTGTCATATAATATAATATAATCTAGAGCATTAATCCCTTCGATCTAGGGCTTCCTTGCCGTAAAAAACAATGTTCAAGTACATTTTTTTTTGAAATTCTCACCACACTAAGCAAAAGGGCTGGTGAATCGTTTCAAGGAACAAGGGTCGGTGAGAACGCAAATATTTCTTTGCAGCAATATGCCTATGAATTGTCAGAACTAGCAGCAACTTGTAGGAGGTTCTAGAGAGTACCGTGTGATCTCTTCTAAGACCGGGTTCTTGTCGGCTTATGATTTTCTCAAACAAATAAACAGAATAGCTTTTTTACCGTCGTTTCGAAATGACTTATCAAGACGGTCTTTTTAAAACGACTTATTATCATTCAGTTTATTCATATAAACACTCGTGCTATGACAAAAACCATAATTCACAATCATAAACTATAACCAGCAGCTAAAACGAACCCACCCTAAAGCCACGAGATGCCAGTGAGGCCGCACAGCTCGGAGGAGGTAGCCGAGAGGAAACGGAGTGGATCATGTGCGTGCATGTGCCCCGTCCCGTTTCCAACCACAACGGCTGTGGCAAATTAGTACGCCAACCCCACACCACTACCTCTCTCCGGTCTCTACGTGCCATCCCATCTCCATCTCGCTCACGAGAGCGCCGCCCTCGTCTCGTCGCTCCATCGAATCCGCATGCGTCGCAGACTCGTCTCACGCACACACCCAAAAAAAAAATGCATGGTCCCCCCTCTTATCTAACACCTCATGAGCCACAGTCAGAGAGGACCATGTAATCACAAGAGGCCAACGGTTGTGCCACGCATGCTAACTAAACCATAGCCTATTTTCGTAGCCACACCGTGTACCGTTTCAGCTTGTCACGTCTTTAACTTTTGTAGTACGTGATGCCTTGGTACAGGAGTAAAGCTCATTTAGTTAGAGAATCACAGCTGTCGTGATGGTAGCTTCCTAGAAACACAACTGACAATGAGAAGACGCTTGTGCAGGATAGCCTAGCAGCAGTTGCAACGCTTTTGGTTTGGACCTTTTTTTTGTTCTGATTTGTTTGAGTAGTGGTAGTAGTGGTAGAGCTGAGTGGTCCCATTCTCTACAGCTCATGGTGATACATTGCGCTTTATATCCACGTTCTATATCATAATTGTTTTTTTTCGTTTGGCATAGCTACTGTTATTCGATACAAACTACGAATCCGATCACTTTGGAACACCGAATTTCGAAGATAGACATGCAATTGTTGTATTCTTATGCTGTGAGATATTTTAGAATCACAGAAATCACTACTACAGAAAAGGTCATCACAGACGGTTCAAAAACGTCATCACAGACGGTTTTGTGAACCGTCTGAATTTATGGGTCGATAATACGAGATCATCACGCACGGCTTTCGAACCGTCGTGGTGCAATATCACGACGGTTCTTAACTAAAACCGTCGTGATAGTTATAATCACGACGATTTTAATTAAGAACCGCTCGTGATTTATAAATATCACGACGGTTTTAGTTAAGAACCGTCTGTATATTTATATCACAGACGGTTCTTAACTAAAACCGTCGTGATATTTATAATCATGCACGGTTCTTAATTAAAAACCGTCTGTGATTATAACTATCACGGACAGTTTTTAGTTAAGAACTGTCTGTGATATTCTCTCCTAAACCTATTTCTATTTATTGGCTAGCCTCAGGAAATGCTAGCCATGCTTTCTGAAACAAGCAGATCAACATATACATGTATACATCCAATTCACATCTCAATTCCTTTCACAAACATAAAACATCCATTTTTATTAAGATTAGAGCCTACCATTACAATATCTCAAAACATTACAATATCTCAAAACAACGAGCAGGTTACACAACAAGAATAGAGAAAAAGCAAAGATTCTCTATGCCTTCTCGCCCCTGATGCAACGCATGAGCTGGCACGGTTGGCACGAGCTAGTTGCTTCTGCGATGTCTTGCCTCCGTAGACTTATGCGTCGTGCGCAAGGAGGAGGACAAGAAAGAGGAGGAGAATAGCAAGGAGGAAGAGAACAACAAGGAGGAAGAGGAGACCAGCAAGGAGGGGAGAACAGAAGAAGGAGGAGGACAACAAGGAAGAGAAGACCAACAAGGAGGCTGGGTTTTGGTTATATTTATAGGGGAGGGAGAGGCGGAGCTACGATCCGTGGGGTGAGGATTGGTCGATTTCTATTGGCTATGATTGGGTCGAGTAGGATCGACGGGCCCACATATTATCACAGACGGTTCTATATATAGAACCGTCTGTGAATTAGAGCACAAAATTTTATATACCGATGCAATATAAAAAACTAGTCTGAAAAGATAAAATAGCAAAGTTTTATATGGCTTATATATACTCATTTGAAAGGTTTCGACGAGATCTACAACTTTTCGGTTGAAGCAAAATCCAAATTCCTAAAGGAAGACTAAGAAAAAGGCAAAACAGACACCAAAAACTTGCAACGCAGGTTTAGGTCCAAAGATGGCCGATTTTGGGGGTCTTGGAGGGCGACTGGCGCAAGCAGGTCGTTATTTTTGGATCGGGCTCGTCGTTAGCTTTCCAACGAGTACAAGAACGTCAAAACGGACACCGTATGCAAAAGTTATGCCCGTTTCTTCAAGGTGTCTCAAAACCGAATCATACTCGGACTTAAGCGGAAAATATGAAATTTTGAGGAATTGCAAGGCGGAAACATATCACGACGGTTTTATTATAAAATCGTCGTGATACTAGAATATCGCGACGGTTTTATAATAAAACCGTCGTGATATTCAAATATCACGACGGTTTTATAATAAAACCGTCGTGATATTCCATATCACGACGGTTTTATAATAAAACCGTCAGTGATATCTGAATATCACGACGGTTTATATTATAAAACCGTCAGGATATTCCATATCACGCACCGCTCAGCGGTAAGAACCGTCTATGATACTCCTTTTTCCCGCCACAAATATCACAGACGGCCTCCAAATTAAAACCGTCTATAATAGTATACATCACAGACGGTTTCACAAAACCGTCTGTGATTTGGCGTCTAGTATTAGGCTTTCTGTAGTAGTGAATGTTGTGCAACATCAATTTATTTTCTTTAGGAATTAAAGCCTAAATTAGCATTTGCAGCATGTCACCTTTGTCTTTGTGGTTGAGTGTACGTGTATAATGGATGACATAAAATGGGTGGCTCGAGCAATTTTCCTCTTTGACACGATGGAGGCTTTTAATTGACGTCGCAATCCATGTGCATGTGAGGCTACATGCATGCATGCAAATGCCAAGACCTGGCATGAGAGCTACGTATGGGCTGACTGTTGCTTTCCCGGGCGTTATTCTCTTTCCTCCGTTCTTGGACCATTTGTCATGTCAAAAATCGAAAGGCTACGGATGGAAAAGGTTACATGTCCGCCTACTTCTGATATGTACTCCTCTCGTTAAGAGGACAACCATGTTCGTTTAAAAAAAAATTTGGTGGCACTGGTTTGTCGTATGAAATTAGCTGGCTCTGGCTAATGATCTCCGCACATGATTGCACAGTTAATACTGTACAACCGAACAGGTAACAGAGAGGGTGGATGATACCTTCAAATTCTCCTCAAGTATCCACTTAACTCATTTTCTCCAATAACTACTGAGCTATGAAGACTAGAGTTAAAGTCTTACTGACAAAACAGAGAAACAGTCTAAACAGAACAAGAAAAACTGAGCTGGTCGAGATCTGACAGCGTGGTCGAAACTTACCACGCGGTCGTAAGTCTCAACAACATGGTTGATGACTGACCGAGAGATCGTTGTCCGACTACTTGACAGAAATACCACGTGGTCAGTAGTCGATAGCACTTGAGACCAGAACAGCAGAGAAAAGACACCAGAGAATAGACCGTGGTCGGAGACCAGCACTGTGGTCGAAATGCGACAACGTGGTCGTAAACACGACAACGTGGTCACGTTGTCGAAAACAAAGCTCGTGGTCATAAACCCGACTATGTGGTCGATACCCGACAACGTGGTCGTAAATCGCCCTAGTCGACAACCACCGAGACCAGAACCAACGTAGTCGTAACCCAACGAGTGGTCGAACGATCAACGTGGTCGAAAATATAAACACTACGGTGAGAAACTTGAGCGTGGTCGAAGAAGTGAATATGATCATACGCTTTTTGAAAGAAACAGAGAACGAACAGAGAGTGCACGACCGCAAGATTCAAATTATGCATAACTTTTGATTAAGAGATCAAATGGCCATAAAACTTTGTACACAAAAAGGTGAGGATCTCAAGAGGTTGATCTGATTTTTAATTGAAAACTTAGTAAAAAAATGAGAACTTCACAAAATTTTATCGAGACTGCCCAAAACAGAGACTGAGAAAAGGGAGCGGGGTTGGACGCCATGGTTAGAATGGCCGACGGCGGGTAGCGGCTAGTAGGTCGCGACAGACAGGCCCAGTGACGAGAGCAGGGACATTACTACTGGGTCTCTATATAATTTTTATATTTTCAGCATTGTAAAATTTGGAAAGTTACAAACGAGGATGTCGAGGAGAGCAGCGTCTGGGGAGTGTCTTTGTTTTTTGTTTTGTACGTGTGTTTGTGTGGACAATGTTGAGAGAGAGAAGATAACGGGAAGGATTGATTTGGTGGCGGAAATTTTTTTCCTTAGTATTAGAACTGGAAGGGTCTCTTTTACATATATCACTTAGATTGGAAAGAATGCCTCCTATATTTTTTGTTGGCGATTTTACAAAACGCCCCATATAATTATGTTACTATGGACTATGGTGTTTACTCCGTGTTGTACCGACGAGACGTGGCGTCCACGCGACGACCACTCGACCGTCTGCTCGAGAGCGCGCTTTTTCGCGACGCTGTTCTCGCTTTTCCCTCCACGTCCACCGAGCAAAAGCGCCTCGCTTCACATGCACAACCCCGCCGCGGCCGCGCGCGACGCGACGCGACACGCGAGCCCACGTCGACCACCACCACCACCTCTCCCTCTATTTATTCCGCCCCTCTCCTCGCAACGTCAACAAATTACGGAACAAGTTAGCTAGTGAGTTAGCCATGGAGAGCCGGCGCCGGGACAGCAGCAGGAGAAGGCCGTCCTCGTCGTCGCGCTCCGGGAGGCGGCGGTCGCCTGCCGCCGGCATGGTCCTGAGGCGGAAGGTGCGGGAGCTCCGGCGGCTGGTGCCCCGCGGGGAGGAGGCGCCGGCGGGGAGCCTGCTCCTCCGCGCCGCCGACTACATCGTCCAGCTCCGGGCCAGGGTCGAGCTCCTTAGGGCGCTCTCCGCCCTCTACGACGACCTGCCGCGCCACGACATCGACGGCGCCGGTGCGTGAATCCTCGCGCCCGTCCGTCCCTGTCTCCGTGATCGATATATAAATTAATCGATCACAAAGCGAGTAGCTATCGATGAATAGAAGAATTACGATATACACATAATTAATTGTGGTGTTGTAGAGCGTGGTGTGTGTAGTAGATCGGTGGGCGCTGAATTACGAGGGTACGTATACATACTCGTGATGTTTAGTTGTTCGCTCTGTCCTGATTCATTTCTTCTTTTTTCCCCTCCGATATGTTTCCATTGTTTTCTTCTTCAATCGACAGGCTACTCTTTTTAGGGCTGAATGGAGGCCCTTAATTTATTCTTGCTTGGTGTTGTTGATCTTTTTGTTGTGCCAGGGTTTTTCTTCAAAATGGAGACATGTAGTGTCCATTAATCCGTAAATATTAATTCAAGTGAGGATCTTCATGTTGCGAAATGAGATCTACTTGCAACTCCTGTATATACACACGCACTGTTTTTCCCCTCTGGATGGATGTGAGAAGATTTGCTTGAAAAGTTAAATATCATAACTTTTCATGGGCTAATGTATATCACTCTATCTGATTGTAAATATAGGTCGACCTAGATTTAAGGAGTAAAATAAAATGATCTTAGCGTCTCTTATTTATTCTTAAACATTACCAACTTCTCTTAAATACGTGAGGAAACAACAAGGGTATAACAGGAATAGATAAGATAAATGTGGCTCGAAATTGTAGAGCACATATGTCTACCTACTATATTATTAAAACGATAAAAACAAGAGCCACCACATTCATTCTTGAGAGCTAAAAATTATCATGTTAATCGGAGGAAAAAGTAAAAGATATACACTATCGAGCTAAAAATTACCACGTTAACCGAAGAAAAAAGTGAAAGATCTATACTGTCTTATAGTAGGCCTAAATTATAAGATCAGATTAGTCACATGTAAATATAAATGTTGTTACAATGTATAGGGAATACAACTATATATCCATAATAAGCGTTAGAGTTGTATAACAAATATAATTATAATTACAATGTGGTATCTAATTGGGTAGTTGTGTGGCTAGTTTAGAGGAAAAACTATAGGCTTAATGCAACTTATATTTATAACAAGAGGAAAGCATGGGCGAAAGTTTAATTTGAAGCGTGCACATGCAACACATATGTTGTCGTGTCATCTGTTGCTTGCCAGCTAGCTAGCTGGCTTGTTCAATTGTAGAAAAGAGTCATCGACGAATGAGAATGGCGACACGTACGTCCTGCGTAGCGCATACTGTATTCCCTGTTCTCCAAATTATATGGAGGATTACTCGGGTTACCTTTTCGGCTTCTGAATGCACGGCCCTGGCGGTGTCCAATAACAAGGTGTCCTATGTGAGCTGGAATGCTGGATGTCGCCTGTAAGTACGCGCCCATACTCCGATATCATGTTAACAATATCGCAGACTAAGGTGGTGATCGGTTCGGCTTGAAAGCTTATGGTTGAAAACACTGTAGCTGGCTGAAAAAAACACTGTAGCTGAGAAAGGCTTATTTAACATAATTAAATTTAAAAAAATTGAAAAATATAAAAAATATGTTAGCCCATCACAGACAACGCAAACGAATACGAGAAAAAAAAGAACCGACAAAAAAACTCAAAAAAAGTCAAAAATTCAGAAAAAGACGAAATTATAAATAGTGCAAAAATAAGCTTAAGCTTTAAGCCATAAGCCATATTGATCACCCCCTAAAAATTCCCACTATTTTTTTGAGATTAGACAAGGATCTTCGTATTATCTTTTGCTGATAGCTTTTGGTTGTGACAGATAAATAGTAGTGATTAATAGAAACAACTGATAAATAGTGGTGTATTATATAAGAAAAACGGTACAACAAAAGACACTACAACATCCGGACCGCCATACAACTTACGGAATTGTGATATAATAAAATACAAAGTACGTTACAATATATGAAAGAAAAAAGTAGTGGCTGATGAGTATTAGCGGCTGAAAGAAGCGGCTTATAGAAACTGAAGTGTTCGTATTGGCTTTTGTTTCTGAAAGTAGAAACCAATATAAATTGGATCTAAGGTTCTGTTCATTTCGGCTTTTTTTAACGGCTTTTGGTTTTCGGCTATTAGCTTTTGATTGAAATTGCACTGTAGTGAATGTTAACTTTTTTCTAATTCATTCAATTAAAAGAAAATAAAAAATAAAAAACATTGTTATATCTCTATAGAAAATACAAAATAAAAAGAGAAAAAAAGCAAAAAAATAAAAAGAAAATTAAAAAAAGCAAAATTAAGAAGTCAACGTGTTTATTCCGACTTCTGAAAGTTAAAAGCTGAAGTCCGAATGAACCGGGCCTAAAAAAATATTCTGACCATATACTAGAAAAAAAAGAAAGAAAAACCATATTCTAGAAAAAAAAAAAGAGAGAGAAAGTACTGTCTCTGTTTCAAAAAATAATAATAAACTGATGTATGCGCCACTAAACCTCTTCGAACTGTTGGACAAACCGTTCGAAATTTACAGAACTTAACTTTCGAAATACGTGGATGCATAAAGAAATGAAAAGGAGAGAGTTTGTAATAAGATAGCCAACGCAGAAATGTTAGAATTGGGAAAAGGGGGCCAAATCAAGAGCAAGTGAAAGTCAAACAAAAAGGCGGATCTCCACTGACATATATGTTCGTCTTCTTTAGCAATCATCCGGCGAGCTATTGCACAATCGTCCCCCGCACGGCTGGGTGAGGTAGAGAGACGGGCACGCGCGGGGGCGACGCTGCAGTGAGGTGGCGCGGGACGCCATGATCCGCCGCAGCGCCGGCAAGCAAAGCTCGAGGTGACAGCCGGCGGCTCAGGTGCGGTGTGGCCTAGCATTTTCCAGCCACAGCCGCGGCCCAGCTCGTCCCTGCTACAATGGCGAGCTCCGGCTGCGGTCGATTTGTCGGTGACAATCGCACATCTAACAATCTAAGGATAACGAATTAGCAACTCCAGTTGCAGAAAACGAAGCTGAAACCAAATACAATGTGCAGTTTTGCTTAAATTGGCTTTGTGTTGGCCACGCTGACGCAAATGCAGCAACAGCATCCAATCAACACGTGGACGGACTGATTCCTCAAGGAAACCATCCATACTGAGCAAATTTACACAGAAGAGTGAGGCCTAAAAGATTAAGCAGACATTACTAAGACAAAAAAAAGCTTGTTGAAAAGGCTAACGAATATGATTAAGAACGAACAATTGAAATGGAGGACCAAGCATCACCACTCACTGCTGTTGAAATTGCAACCAACATTTTATTTTTCTGAAACCTCCATCAGAAGAGCTGCTGGGAATTATATTAGCAAGGAAAATCGCAACCAACTTGAAGGGTCTGAAATATATATTCAGGGAAACCATTCACACACCAGCAAGTTGCGAATTCACACACCAGCATGTTACGGACCAAGGCTAACAGATGCACAGCGCATAAACAGTACTGCGTGTGGTACTGTAGCACTATAAACATTACCATCGCGTGGTACTGTAGTACCATGAACAGTCCTCACGGGTACCGTATTAGTGTTATCTATTTAGATAATTTTCTTATTATTTAGATTTATTTTTTTAGATTATTTTCATGTATTAAAGATAAGTTTTTTGTAATTAAGGATTAGTTTTCTTAATATATGGATATATTTCTTAGGGGTCAAGTATAATCATCTCTCTAGAAAGGGACAATATTGTATCTATTATCATTAAACAAAGAAATAAATATAGTTCTCTAGTCTTTCTCTCTTCTTCAACAAGCTTCAGAGCCCTTGGCAGCGGTATGGCTGACCGATCAAGAGCGAGCACCCTACCCTCGATCCTCGGACCCTATCTAACTAATATCGATCACAACATTTGGTATCAAAACCACTCATCATAGCTTCCGGTGTTGAATTATCTCCCTTAGGCAGGTTGATGGCTAGTAGCGAGAAAAAGAAGTCCTTACTCGACAACTTGATAGCCACTTTGAAGAAGGCTATGGAGTTGGTGGAAAAGCTGAAACAACAAAAAGAGGCGTCAGATGCCATTGCAATGGTTGCGCTGCCACCACCTTCCCCGACGCTAGTGTTGGCACTGGCCATATTACCGCCTTCACCAAAGACGACTACTCTTTAGGCTTCACATTTGGTGCCTTTGCCAAGAAGAAAGGTTGTTACTGTTCAGTGGCGGTCTTCTCCACGTGATCAGTTGACACCCTGCCTTCGCAAGTGTGGAGCACAACTCTTGCCATGTGAAAGTCAACAACGTCGTCACATCTCTCCCACAACCGTTGCATCTTAGGGCAAGAAGGATACCGCTGCTGCCCTGCGTCGATTGCCCTTGCCGTCGACAACTTCCAGGACATCAGCTAACACTAGAGTGTTGTCCTTGCTATGTATTAGGGCTTCGCTCATCATCTTCCATGTCTCGCGACATCGTCATTGTGCCCTTTTGTCAACATATGGACGCGAAGATCAAAGTCCATGACCACCACCTAATAGTTCAAGGACGAACTGTCTCACCGTGAGAGGTGTAATATTACAAACCAATGTTAGCAAACGCAGAACATGTGAACAGTACCGCGCGTAGTACTGTAGCACCGTGAACAATACCATCTTGTGGTACTGTAGCGCAGTGAATAGTACCATCGCATGCAACTGTAGCACCATGAATAGTGCCTCACGAGTAACACATCAGTGTTATTTATTAAGGTGGTTTTCCTTATTATTTATTTTTATTTCCTTTTAAATTATTTTTATATATTAGAGTAAGTTTTTTTAATATAGGGATAGATTTCTTATGGGTTAAATCTAATCATCTCTATAAAAAGAGATAGAATTGTATCCATTATCATTAAAAATAAAGAAATAAACAAAGTTTTATAGTCTTTCTCTCTTCTTCAATAAGCTTCAAAGCCTTAGCATCAACATAGCTGACCGATCAAGGGCCAGTGTCCTACCCTCGGTCCTCGGATTCATACCCAACCAACACCGGCCGAATAATAGTGAAAGCAGTTTAGATAAACAAATAGGCCATTGATTTTATTCTGGCCTTGACAAACAGGCAAAAGTTTATATACAGAGGAAATGTCATAGGAGCTCACTTCCAATGTATATGAATACAGATATATACAGAAGAATCACAGTCACACAAATGACGTAAGCTGCCAGGACATTATATACAGGTAGTTCGGAAGTTTAGAAGCAAGTGGTAAATAGTACTCCAGCAATTCATTGTGCCAATTGTTATCAGTCAGCACATGGCAATACGCTTTTCTGCCACATTCATCGCATGTTGTTCATGAGTCTTCTTAGTTCTTACTCTGCAAGAACCTCAGGAAGGACAGACCCATTCATTGCTGCTTAAAAATCCTACTGCTCCTCTTGATTTATTATTTTTTTCCTTTTTGGGGTTTCATCTCTTCCTTCATCAATATATTTTACAGGTGGGGAAAACCATAGATCGAATGGAACAATACTATACACATCGAATCCAGCAAAAAACAAAGACATCAGTTCTGAAGGGAAGAAAGCCATTGCTATACAAAATTCTTGCGATCTGCAGAATAAAAACAAGAAAGAAACATTACAACAATAATATAAGCAGTAATTGTGTTTAACATCATGCGTAGCATTGAACAACAAAGCAGAGAAGATTAAAGAACATAACTGTATTAGGAACGGCAAGCTCAATCGTTGTGTACTACATTTGTTTATGGGAACAAATTTAGTTGTAGAATATTAACATTACAACGGAAGAATCAGGCAAAAGATTTTCTCCATTGATTCATTTCGAGCAGGCAGCCAACATTTATCAACTAGGTAAAGATCGCGAGAAAAGATAATAACCAAAACGAATAAAAGAAAGCAGTATTGAAGGATATTATCATTAAAACAATCAAGTGTTACTGAGCTATAAATACATGCTTAATGAAATTTTTGGTTGAAGCGACAAAGCCCCTGAGAGAATCTTGGGCACCTATTAGTTAACATATTCCAAAATGGAAAAGGGGGAAAACCTCTTCGCTATCGTAGACTCTTAACATCACAGATGCTTGATTGCCCAATATGGACATATATAACTGAATGAAGAATGAAGTGAGAGCATATACCAGAAACCTTTATTACCTAAGTATGTGGTGTTCATTTGCAGCTCTCACGTTAGGTGCCATAACTAATTTAGCAGGCAATAATGAGCCATAGGGTCTGTTCTTTTTGACTGCGGCTTGTGGCTTTTGGCTGCGGCTTGTATCTTTTAGGCTGTTTGTACGAAAGATTACAGAGTAACAGAAACTCACGTGTGGTTTTTGCCAATATAAATGAAGTTAGTAAAGTATGTACTACAATTAACTAGTAGACTCTATCTTGAAAAAAATACTTCGTTTAAAAGCTAATTACTGTAGAAAAACCGAAAAGCAGCTTTTAGAAGCTGAAAAGAACAGGGCTATAACTAAGATGTATGGTAGGACCAAGCAGAGAGCCAGAGGCCTTCATAATATGCAGATAAGGTAGAAGCTATCCAGAGCAAAGTTAGAACGGAGAATTTATGAACAGACATATCTCCAAGAACAGATAATGCTAGAGCCATGCAAATGTACTCAACAAAGCTCCAGAGTGTTCAGGACTCTATAACTGAAAAACTGAAGAAAAGGAACACCCTGCTACGCACTAGAGGATTCTCGTAATGAAATTCACAAACAAAAAAAAATCAAGGCAACAGCACAAACTAAGCCATCAAACTCTACAATTGGTTCATCAACAGCATCCAAACATAACATGACTGATGATTGGTAACCTGTGAGGCGCGTGCGCAGAAACAGTGAGACAACACAAGCCTGATATGCGATACTTTCAGGCAAATGGCATCAACACTCACATGTAAGAACAATCATGGCAGCACAACCAAATGATGACAAACAAGCATGTAGAGAGCACAGTTATGCCCTACTATAGGATAACGCCTAAACAATCATTTCGTCAAACAGGAGCTTGTGTCTATGGCTTTCAACAGGAGACAACTATGGCAATTATCAAGTCAATTATGGTCCACCAGACAACCATCATTACAACCCATGCGATTATTTTTTCTTCCCTTTGTAATTCAGATGTTTCACCCAATACTTCAATTTCACATATAATTGTTGGATCTATTCTTTGCGGGGTTCTTTTCGGGTGTTCATGAGAGGAACCGAGAGTGAGAGAGAGAGAGAGGAAGTAGGGGTACATACCATCCGGTGTAGAGGAGAGGTTGGCCATGGCGTTGATCTGCGCTAAGGCAGCGACGGTCGGTGGAGAGGAAGACGGCGGCGGCAGCGCCGATCTGGTGAAGACGACGACGACGGCGATCTTCCTGGAAGTAGAGGCGGCCGCTGGTGGGGTTTTCCCGTCGCTGGAGCGCCCCCTCAGATCGGGTCTAGGGTAGTGTTGGTGGGGTGCGGCGGTGGCACGGTGAACCTTGGGACGCGTGCTACCCCGGCCCCCACCTCTATTTATTGCGGCGCTTGCGACAGGGCCCACCAAATGGGTGGGCGCCCGATCGTAGCCGAGTAAGAGGGGTTGGGATTTGGCCGTTGGGCCAAATCCCTGAGATCATTCTAACATTCTCCCCCTTGATCTCACTCTATACTTTTATCTTTAATTACTTTTGACTTTACTCATTCCATCACAGATTAGTGCATAGAACATGTCTCATCGTCACGATCAATCGCCGATAGATTCAACAGCTACTATACACCTCTCTGTTCTGAAATAGTTACTTTAATCTTTTGGGCCATCTTTTAGTCCAGAATCATAGGCTTTCCTTAAACCCATGCCGCTATATGTTCTCTCGAACACATTGGGTGGTAAGCCTTTAGTAAGCGGATCCGCTAACATCTTTGCGGTACTTATATGCTCAAGACTTATAATTTGATCCCGAACTTTATCTTTCACAACATAATACTTTATGTCAATGTGTTTGGCAACACCACTTGACTTATTGTTGTGGGTATACGTTCTCGGGTTCATTATCGCAGACAACATAAGTGGTCTATTGATGTCGTCAACCACTTTTAAACCGGTATGAACTTCTTAAGCCGTTCACCCGCCCGTAGCCTCATAACATGCTACAAACTCGGCATACATTGTGGACGATGTAGTGACGGTTTGCTTTGAGCTTTTCCACGATATAGCTCCTCCTGCGAGTGAATACACATCCGGATGTAGACTTTCTATCATCTCTCGCAAAATCGAATCAGATACCCCACTATATGGAGTAAATCGATCTTCAGATGTCATCATGAGGCCTTTTGTTCCTTGCAAATAACGCAAGACTTTATTTATCAATTTCAATGTTCTATTCCGTGATTGCTCGAATCGCCAAGTAACCCGGTAACAAACGCTAAGTCGTATGCGTACACACTTGAGCATACCGCAAGCTTCCGACAATGAAGCATATGGAACCGCTTTCATTTGATCGATCTCATCTCGGTTCTGGGGCATTGAAAATCCCATATCTGTCGCCCTTGACTATAGGTGCGGTGAAGGACTACATTTATGCATACCAAATTTCTTTAATACTCTCTATGTATGCCTTTTGTATGATCCCAATACCCCTTGTTTCTATCCGGTGAATTTCGATCCCTAGAACGAACGAAGCTTCACCAAGATCTTTCATATCAAAGTTTGAGGACAAAACTTCTTTGTCTCGGTAGCGGTCGACATCACTACTAGCTAGTAGGATATCATCCACATACGTGATTAGGAAGATAAACTTCCCATCTTTAAACTTTGCATAAACACGCTTGTCCTCTACATTCTCTTTAAACCCAAATTTTCTTATTGTCTTGTCAAACTTCAAGTACCACTGTCTTGAAGCTTGCTTTAACCCATAAATCGATTTCTTTAGGCGGCATCCCATTCTTTCATTTCCTTCCACGACAAAACCTTTCGGTTGTGCCATGTAAACATTTTCCTCCAAATCCCCATTAAGAAATGCCGTCTTTACATCCATCGATAACTCTAAATCATAATGTGCAACTAATGCCATTATGATTCTGAAGGAATCTTTACACGAGACTGGAGAAAAGGTCTCATTGTAATCAATCCCTTCTTTTTGCGTAAAGCCTTTTGCCACAAGTCGTGCTTTGTATCTTTCTACATTCCCTTGGGAGTCAAGCTTTGTCTTGTAGACCCATTTACGACCCTCTGTTTTGGCTCCTTTAGGAATAATTTCTAAGTCCCAGACTTTATTAGCCTTCATGGACCTCATTTCCTCTTCCATGGCCTCAAGCCATTTTGAGGAATTTTCGCTTCTCATGGCTTCTTCAAATGAGGTGGGATCATCCTCCATTTGAAATTCCTCTGTATGATAAATCGATAATCATCGAAATAGCGATCTTCTTACTCTTTGAGACCTCCTGGGGGCCTCCACATTTGGTACATCTTCGCTTGAGGTCTGTTGCTCCCCCTCATCTGTGGCAATTGGTTCTATATGATCCTGAAGAACAGGTTCTTCATTCTCATTCATTGTTGCCACAGGAGGAACAATAACAGGTGCTGGCACCACAGTGTCTTGTACCGTCGGTGTAGCGACAACAGGTAGTGCGAAGAATGGTTCTTGAATCATCGGAGTGGGCGCATACGCCCGCTTCTCTTCAAGGTCAAACTTTCGAGCTACCATGCTCCCCCTCATCATTTCATCCTCTAAGAAGACAGCGTGTCTCGTTTCTACAAACTTTGTATATCCGTTCGACAAGAGAAACGAAAACCTTTGACTTTTCGGGTAGCCAATGAAATGACAACTTCATCGTTTTGGGATCAAGTTTCCCAAGGTTTGGGTTAAATACTTTAGCCTCAGCAGGACTCCCCCACACACGTAAATGGTTTAGTGAGGGAACTCTTCTTGTCCACATCTCGTACGGTGTTTTGGACACCGACTTACTAGGCACTCTGTTGAGGATATGAATGGCGGTTTTCAACACCTCCATCCATAAACTCAACGGCAGTGTGGAGTAGCTCATCATACTTCGCACCATATCCATCAGGGTACGGTTGCGTCTTTCAGCTACTCCATTTTGCTGAGGTTCGCCCGGTGTAGAATACTGGGCCACTATTCCATTTTCTGTAAAACCTTGCAAAGGTCCGTGAACTTGTCTATATGGGGTATGTCGACCGTAGTACTCCCACCACGATCGATCGGACTATCTTAATCTTTAAATCGAGTTGGTTTTCAACTTCAGCCTTAAATATCTTGAATTTATCCAAGGCTTCATTTCTTTCTTTGATTGGATAAATATATCCATAACGGGAGTAATCATCCGTGAATGTTATGAACGAGTCATATCCATCCACACTTTTCACAGAAAAAGGACCACAAATGTCTGTGTGAATAATTTGTAGAACTCCTGTGCTTCTTTTAGCGTCTTTCTTAATTTTCTTTACATATTTTCCTTTAATGCATTCTCTGCATTGTTCTAAGTCTGAGAACTCTAATGGAGGAAGAATATCATTCTTAACTAGTCTTTCTATTCTCCCCCTCGAAATATGGCCTAAACGACAGTGCCATAATTTCGACGACGCATCTAGAGTTCTCTTTCGTTTCCTGTTTACATTCGTAGACGAGGATTCATTTATGAACGTAATAATGTTCTCACCTTTCTTTGACATAATCATTTTCAAGAAATCGGGACAATCTTTCTTGTAGTGTCCCGTCTTCTTGCAGTGAAGACACTGATCTTCTGTTGAGTACTGTTGAAAGTCTTTTTCTTATTATCCTTCACATAGTTGACTGAACCACCATGTGAGGATTTAAAACTTTCCTCCTCTTGCACACACATAGCTATGCACTTTTCTAAGTCCTATTTCTGATGCATATTGTAGTTGACAACAAAGGTGTCAAACTCTTTCGGCAAAGAAGCAAAAATCAAATGAATAAGGAACTCATCCTTGAGAGCCAAATCCATTGGTTTAAGCTTGGATGCCAAGTTACTCATCCTTAGTATATGCTCTCTTATGCCACTGCCACCACTAGAGTACCTTTCTGTCACAAGCTGCTTAATCAGCTGTGTAGCATAAGTCTTTGAAGAGCCAGTGAACTGATTCTTTATTTTCTCAAGGTACTCTCTGACAGTGTCACACTCTGCGATTGAGTCCACAATTGCAGGCTCAATCGTGTTCTTTATCACAGCCAAACATTTCTTGTTGGCAGTGACCCACTTTTTATGATCAAGATCATATGACATCTTTATGGGAGCAAAGTCCCTCTGTATATAGTGAGAACAATAATAACAACTGCAAGTCTTGATTTCAACGTTGGTTAAAATTAAAACATACAGTCGTTTACACATTAAATCTACATCACCGTTGGGCAGAAATAGAAATAATGCATAAAATCATCAATTAAAATTAACACGTTGGTGTAAAATTTTACAGAGATTTTAATCAATTTTTTTTTCATTGAAATTCAATCAAACAATGCTTCTGAAAATAAATATACATCAAAAAACAATTTACTGTTCATTCGGCCGAAACCGGCCCAAAAAAAAATGCTACTCGGGCAGCCCACCCAAGCGCACGGGCCAGCAGAGAGTGGCCCAAAAACACATACGAAGCCCATTTGCGCCCATGAAACGTGGTCGTCCGATCGATCGGACGGCCGAGATCGCGTCTTGATAGGAAATAAAACGCCAAAACCCTAACCCTAACCCATTTGCTCCGCTCCCCGCGCGAAAACCGGAGCAGGCAGGCGCGGCAATGCGCCTGTCTGGCGCCCGTGAGCAAGCGGCATGCAAGGCGGCGCGGCGGCCCCGAGAGCGGGCGGCCCCACGAGGCGGCGGCGCGACGACGGCGACGGCAGCCCAAGCCGAGAACGGGTCAGAACAATGCACAGCAGCGGCGACCAGGTGGCGCGCAGCAGCAGCCTAGCAGCGGCCAGTGCGCGCCATGCATGGCCCCCCCATCAAGACGCAATGCCACCATGCATGCCTGCCCCGAGCCGAGTGCTGTAACATCCATGGACGGCCGGCGGCCCCAGTGAGCCGATCCTTCCCTTTTTTTCTTTTCTTTTCTTTTCTTTTCCCGCTCGATACCAATGTTGGATCTATTCTTTGCGGGGTTCTTTTCGGTGTTCATGAGAGGAACCGAGAGAGAGAGAGAGAGAAGTAGGGTACATACCATCCGGTGTAGAGAGAGGTTGGCCATGGCGTTGATCTGCGCTAAGGCGTGACGGTCGGTGGAGAGGAAGACGGCGGCGGCAGCGCCGATCTGGTGAAGACGACGACGACGGCGATCTTCCTGGAAGTAGAGGCGGCACGTGGGGTTTTCCGTCATTGAGCGCCCCTCAGATCGGGTCTAGGGTAGTGTTGGTGGGGTGCGGCGGTGGCACGGTGAACCTTGGGACGCGTGCTACCCCGGCCCCCACCTCTATTTATTGCGGCGCTATGACAGGGCCCACCACCAAATGGGTGGGCGCCCGATCGTATGCCGAGTAGAGGGTTGGGATTTGGCCGTTGGGCCAAATCCCTGAGATCATTCTAACAATAATAACTTAACTCATTATGCTTCCATAGGTGTATCCAAACTAAATTTATTGCCAACATCAACACATAATTGAAAGCCTGAAAGTTACCAATTTGGAGCACCACTTTAACAGGCTCAAACTGTTGGCCTAGACCACGGATCAAAACGCACATCCTTAGTGGTCGTAACACACTCAAACACTTTTAATTAACTCAAGATACACAAGAGTTTTGTCGCTGCGTAATGTCATGCAGGTTTTTATTTTCTCTTGTTATTTATACTAAATACAACAAATGGTTACAAGATGCAGCTACTAATGCTTCAGTTACATGCATGCAGCCATTGACTACTCTACTAACTCCGCTAGTTAGACTCTCTGTGATCCGGTTTTGCCGCCCACGATTCCTACCATGCACTACCCAAAATATTCACTCCATTAACCAACACACATATAGTGCATATGACTGATGCAGACACACTGTTACCTGACCAAGTCTACGACCACACACAGGTCTTAATAACTTCGAGCCCTTCTTCGAGTCTCTCGACCATGACTCTTCGACCACGGTGCCTACTCGACTCGAGTACTTTGATCACGGCGTCTCGACCGCAACTCCGACCGGGTACTGTAGCTACGACTGTCGACCTACGACTACCAACCGGTTCACTGTATCTACGACAGGTTCACTATAGCTATGATCAGTTCACTGCATAGCTCGACTCACGACTGCGACTGAGTCTCCGGAGACGTACTCGACATACGACTAAATAGTACTCGATGCACGACTAAATAGTACTCGACACCAACTACTATCAACAACACGATTAGTTCTAACACAAACTGAACTATGTATGATGACAGTTTCAATCATGCAGTTTAATTCCTTGCTTACTCTATACTTAACACATGCGAAGCATATAATGGAGAATGTATAGTCAGCTCACCGGAAAGACGGCCGTCGGCGAGACCCCCGGGACCAGGAAAGCGGCCGTCGGGTCGCCCAGACTGCTCAACGCGGCCGTGGCGGTAACACGGCACGAGGACGGCGAAGCTGCCCTCGGAGTCCCCATCGCTCTGCAGCTCCGGCGCCTGCGGCTCGAGCCACCCGATGGACCAGTCCGAGTCGTCGGAGTCCGAGTCCGACAGGCACCCGCCGCCGTCGGACGGCACGATGACCATGTCGTGCTCCCTGTCGATCCTGGCCTCCTCACGGTCGCGCCGCCGGTTCTTGCCCTTCCGCGGCCGCTCGCCGCGAGCGACGCCCCCTCCGGAGCTCGGAAGCCTGACGGCGTCCGGCTCCCGGAACCCGGAAGGAGAGTCCGGGAACAAAGCGTTGCTCGCGGCCGTGCTGCCCGCCGGTAGCTCGCGGGCTTTTCGGGTCCTACTTCCCGGCCATATCCAGTGGGAGAAGCGGCTCAGAGCCATGGCCATTCGGGGAAAGAAAGCAAAGTAATTCTTTGTTCTGTTTAACGGTTTAACCCACGTAAAAATCGCGGCAAACTTGTGGGATCTAACAAGATCGACGAACGCAGTTGAAAGGCATCCGAGAAGAAGCCTTATATTTGGCTAGAACTATATCCAAGAAACAACTTTTCCGCCAAAATTAGTGCACAACGGCGCCGCCTTTTGTTTCAAGCAAGAGGGCTAGATCGAAGAGAACAAAAATTACTCGCAAATGGCCGTAGAAACAGCTGCCTCTTATCTCTAATCAAGGAAAGGAAGGGAAAAGCAACGAAAAATTACGAGTTCCTCACAAGAAATCCAACCAGAATGGGTGGTTCCTCCTACCAAACTTCTCCCCACTCTTTCACACAGACACCAAGGCACCAAATTGGGAAGCGGATCAACAAGCCCTCACAGGACTGCCCCGAATTTACTCCTTTCTGCAAAAATTCTGCTCTCCAAGACTCAAACCAAGAACGACTAACAAACTGCTAGCACCAAAACATGGTTTCACAAGGGAAAACAAATCAAGGAGGAGGAGGTACAATCACTACTAGCACCAGCAGGTTGTTAAGAAGTCAATCCGAGAATCTGAAGGAAAAAACCGCTCTCCGACTGGGATCGGGGAACGAAAGGAAGGGAAGCCATATATAGTACTATTCGGTTGCGAACGGCTGAGATCGTGAGCTTGGGTTGGAGGACGGAGATCTGGGCCGTTGGTTGGGGGGTGGCCCACGGGGCCAATCGTCTGGGTGGAGCGGATCCTTGTACGACTGGATCATCGGGGCTGTCCGACGACGTGTCACGTGTCGTGTGCTTGGAAGGCAAGTTTTCGTGAGTCATCTGATTTGTCTCTTGCCCAAT
Organism: Bonia amplexicaulis; assembly: GCA_036346245.1. Classification (NCBI taxonomy): domain Eukaryota; kingdom Viridiplantae; phylum Streptophyta; class Magnoliopsida; order Poales; family Poaceae; genus Bonia; species Bonia amplexicaulis. The sequence continues at coordinate 6,622,090 of CM070756.1, forward strand.
AAGCCAAAGCTGTACGCCCTACCATTTTTCTAAGAAGAAGCACATAGCTTTCATTAAACTAGAACTCTCTAGATATCTTACTAGGTGGAGCACCAATCGTGGATTGCTTTTACAATATAAAAGTATGTGTGTCGCTATGGATAAAAACATTACCCATAATTTCAATCCACCGTTGTGGGCTCGGTATGCTCCATGTCCCTAGCTTCGTCTCGACACTTGGCCAGGCCTTAGCCTACGCTGCGTCTGTGTCGCTATGCTTGGTCTACACCACGCCTCGGCTTTGTCATCACGCTCCATCATGCTCCACTGTGGCTCGCTTTGTGCCTCAGCTATCATGCTCAACCTGCGCTACACTGACGGGTCGCTATACCTAGTTGTAAGTTTATACTCTATCATGGTTTTAGTGATAATGACAAATACAATTATGAGACTAAATTATTTATTAACTATGATATTGCCTAGTCTCATTTGGATGTGATTAATGACAAATACAAATATGATACTAACCCGTTTATTAATTATGATATTGCCTAAGTCTCATTTGGATGAAAAGGTAAAATTCATAAGAGTTATACATTCAACATCGTATTCTTATATCTTATTACATTCATCGGATCCAAAATATAGATTGAACTCTATCAATAGTCTAACTTGAATATTTGCATATGTTTTTATTATACAGTTTTGTATGCAAATATTTAGGTGAAGTTCACTCTATATTTTATGGTTTCATTTAGTATTGATATGTATTCTTTTTTCATATATTAAGAATATTTACTTTGAAACATATTCTTTGAGTATATATAGCTTACGTAGTTTATATATACTCATGATGTAAGATGGCTTCATGTTTTGAAGGCCATCAAAAAGAGAATATATCATGAGTTGATGCATATTCAAGAGGAGATGATCATGAATTAATTATGAAGTCAAGTAAAAATCCATCATATGTTGTTGGAGTTCAAGTGAAGGATGCATCATGAGTTGATGCATAACAAGGCAATGACCTAGACTTAAAGTAAAGATATGTGTCATCAAGATTCAAGAGGTTACACAAGGCAAAAGTATGACCAGCTAAGGCTAAGGATATATTCATAGTCTTTTACTGGTCTTGATGTTTGGTTGGAGGATTGGATTGCTAGTATAGGTTGCTGTAATATTATATATTGATAGCTAAGAGTGGTCGTGTCTAGTAGCTTGAGTCTCATCATATATTGATAGCTCAACCTCACATACTCTAACTCTCTATAGCATGATGGTATTATTTGCGAATGTGTTTTGCAAATAGTTGAGTCTCATGTGTTTAATTCTTATAACATGAAACTATACATTGCGAATGTATTTTGCAAGTGTTTCAAGTCCATGTTTCCTACTTCTTGTGGTATGATGCTTATATTTGTAAATGTATTTGCAAATGGTTGAAACTCATACATAATCCTTGCAGCATGTGACTCAGGTTTGCGAATGTGTTTTCCAAACGTGTTAAGTTCATGTGCCTATATCTTGTGTCATGATTTCAAAAGTGTGCAAATATGTTTTGCAACTTGTTGGAAATCATGGTTGATCCTTGTGTACATGATACTATAATTTGCAAATGCGTTTTACAAGATTTGTTGAAGTATATGCACTTGTCAGAAAAATTGGAACTACTGATGTGTTGCGCGGTATGACCGGACATCGGAACTACCGGCTCTGTGTGAGCAGTCCGACCAATATTCGCTACTACCGGCTTTGTGTGAGCGGTACTACCGAATTTGCAGTATGACGGCTTGTGTAGCGGTACATTTTTCCAAAGAGACGCCTTGTGGAAAGTTTTCTCTTCCCCTGGAAAATGGTACATTTTTCCAAAGAGACGGCTTAGGGAGGTGGGAAGGCACGATTTACTGTCACCACCACTCACCGACTTAGGAACTATTCATATTGCCTTTTTCTAATAGCTTTTGGTTGTGGCTGATAGAAGCGGTTTTTTGACTGTGACTGATGAATAGTAGTTGTTGAGTGCATTATATAAGAAAGAGAGCGAACAATGGTGCAACGATAGGCACCACAATTTTCGAACTACTATAGGACTTACGGAACTATGATATAATAAAATACAAAGTGTGTTACAACATGTGAAAGTGCAAAGTAGTGACTGATGAATAGTACGGATTGATAGAAACAGCTTATAGAAGTTGAGGTGTTCGTATTGGCTTTGGCTTCTGGAACAGGCCCAATCTTCTTGCTGAAAAACCGGAATGTAGCAATTTTGGGAGTTCCGCTAGATATGGTCACACAACGGTGGTTTCCTGTGTGCTATGTGCATTCCCTTGGTTTTGTTAAGGGAATTTAGGTCTTTTCCTGTTTTCTAGGGTTTGTGTCCATTGTACTATATAAGCCCCATGGGCTATTGCAACACATTTGTACTTCAAGGTTTCTTACATGGTATCATAGCAAGGTTAGCTACCGCTGCCGTCGGCCAACTCGATTCCGCTGCGCTGCCCCCGGGAGGAGCATCTCCACTCACGGGGGCGGCCACCTCCTGGCCACCGGCCGTCTTGTTCACGCGCCGCCGTCGCTTGCACCTGCGCTTGCGTCTGCCTCGGATCCGGCCACCGCCGATCTTCTTTCGCCTGGATTCGGCTGCCTCCGACCTCCTTCGAGCTCCATGCCGCCGGACTGCGCCAAATCTACGTCACCGATGGCCTGCGCTGGATCCGGCCGCCTCCAGACCTCCCCACGCGGATTTGGCTGCCACCGCTGCTACCGCCTTTCGGCCACTGCAACCTCCCACTGGGATCAGGCCGCCGCCATCTCGGATCCAACGACTGTCGCCTCAGTTCTGGCCGTCGCCGCCTCAGATCCGGTCGTCGCCTCAGATCCGACCGTCGCCACCGGTGTCCACCGTCTGCCCATCCGGCCTTGGATCCATCCGCCACCGCCGGTGTCCGCCCCCGCCTCCGGCTGACGTCGCGCACCCTTGCTCTGCGCTGCCGTCGAGCTCTCCTTCGGTCGCTGCCTCCTTCCGCCTCCGATAGGGAGAGAGATGGGAGGGAGGGAGGGAGTGAGGGGGTGAAGAGAGAGAGAGAGAGAGGGGAAATATGAAGCATAGTACTATTGCTGCTGCTAATATCTGTCGTCTTTTATGTTTTGCGTCTTCCGTTGTGTCGATCCAAATCCATCGACATCTCTCTATCAGTTCGTTAAAGCCGTGCGAGTCCACAAATTTCTTGTCAGTCAGCCGATTGCTTTGCTAGCCACGTTCCATTCTTTTGGATGATTGTGGTCCTCTTCTTCCTTTCGCATAGTCGCAGACGCCGCTCTTCTCTTTGAGCCGTTGCAGATCGTAGAAATCTTTATGATGCCGCCGCTTCACTTTAAGCCGCCACTTCACTTTAAGCCGTCGCCTCGAGCTTCTAAGGCCGTCGCATTTCTTCTGCACCGCGCCTCCGTGGCGCTTCTTGTGCACTGCGTCGCCGCCGTCTTGGACTTCTATCTCCGTTTTTAGCTTGATTTGACAGTTCTCTTTACTTTTGTCACCTTCTACATCCTCTTCATTGTGTTATCACGGTCGACTTTGTTCCCGCTTACCTCTACTTTCTCGGTCCCTGCACTTTGTGCTTTATGGGCCGCTGCACGATTTTGGATGGGAGACGATCTTTCCGACATAATTTTTCATGAGCTGCATGCTTTGACGACATCTTCAAGACACGGATTTTGGATTTTCTCTATTTTAGTGTCAACCATTTTCAAATGTAATGTTATTGCATACGTCTTATATTTGAGAGGTGTTAAGTATATTTAGGTCTTTTCTTGTTTTCTAGAGTTTTTGTCTATTATACTATATAAGTCTCGAAGACTATTGCAATAGATTTATACTTTAAGGTTTCTTACAGGTTTGATGTGTGCTCATACACTCCGTTCCCTTGCTTGATGTGTACACGTCCCAGATTAGTGAGTTTGGCGATATGTTTCTTTGCTATTTCTAGTTTAATTTTTTTTCCAGAAACCGCTAACTGAGCTGTTTGCGAAACCGCCAGTTTTCATATGGTCTTCCTTTTTCTTTTGGCCCAAAGTTTGAATAGGAGTGTTTCAAGATTAGACTTTTGGACCACGTGAAAAAGTAGATATACAACTCTACTGCAAAAAGTGAGATTCAGACGGTGCCATTTAAGCCCTAAATCGGCCATTTAAAAACCGGTCTGGACCAGTTTTGGTCAGATTTCTTGAACCCCGGTTGTGCCTTAGCACGAAATAGTAATAAATCTCGAAATACCACTAGGATAGCCTTTGCTTTTAATAGAGAGCAAATACTGGTTTAAGTAGCCTTTCTATGTACTAATGACGTGCATATGATGGCACGACCCAATCCATGTCGTCTCCACTTCAGCAATGTTGATCAACTAGCATTACAAGCTTACAGCTACAACACTAAATGGAGCTTAGGCATCAGCAGTTTAGAACGGTTTGTGCTAACTTGCAACTACACTGCCATTTGTTGTCAGTTCTCACTTCTCAGTGTCACCAAATAGCAAGGCCTGAAGCAAATGAATCTCCAGCAGCCTACTGATACAAAGGAACGACGCATACAAGAATCAAGACATGAATTTTTGGAACTCGAGACTAGCGATAGCGCTGGTACAGCATCCGTAGATCCCTGCAATGTATGCACGTCCACGGAGTCAGTGGAGGATCAAGGCAGTATGAGTGTACCCATTGCGACCGGCAGACATGGCAGCTCAGGAGAAGCTCCTCGGGCTCACGACTGTGGCACTGGTAACAAGCTCCTTGCCCAGACTACACATTCGATCTGACGGGTGTAAGCATTGCAAACCAAAAGTAAACAAGAAGGAACAAGGCCTAATGGAATAAGAGCTCACCGATAATCCAGGAAGGTCGTAGCCTTCGCCACCAAACACAAAAATGTCTGTAGAAGCTCCATAAGGAATGGGTTGCGAGTATATCTTCTGATCTGACGCACCAGCCTCGTCCACCTTACTGATCCAGGTGAAACTTGCTTTGCAAAGAGGACATATTGAGACCTTTCCCCTAGAAGACTGAAACAGAAGATGCAGGTGTATAAGCAACAGTACCTAGAACAAACAATTTCTAACCGAAATTAGAGAGAAAAAAGGACTCCAGAAACTAGATCAATGGGTTCTTCAGTTACATTGGTTAATTGGTTTTGCCCAAGACTTGCTGATAGTTTGATGCCCAGATGTGAGATGTCCACTCACTCAAATACAAAAAACTAATCGGGCATCGAAAAAATTGGGAATGGTAACCATAATGTATCAATTTAAATTCTGATCTGTTGTAAATCGGTAACATTCATTTCAATCAGGATGAAGTGCTATCTGCTATCTTGAAGCCGCAATAGCATATCACCTCTACTGTCTTGCACTGAAGCATACAAGCATAAAGTACATGCAGGCAAGTGGGTTATATAGTAAAGCAACAGATATATCTCCAAAATATTGATATGCAAAACAGCACAGTATAAGCAAACTTTAAGCAATGAATTGGACTAAACAAAATATGTTGACACAACATACCAGACAATCCGCCCATCCTTGAATGCATGAATAACAGAACCGGTGCCCACATGGTAAGATGCCCCTTGTGGAAGAAAAATCTGTCCAGCAAATGACACATGAAAGTTCTGCCTGTCTTTGCAAACTGGATGATTCTCCCATGGTGGGCTTCTCGTCATCTCCCTTTTCATCATCAGCTACAATGTCAAGGCTACTTTGATTTATTTTCTCCTTGGTACAGAAAGCTGGTTCCTGTCCAGATAAATCAACAGGCTGCAAGCTTCTTGAACTCTCGCCCAATTCGAAGTTTTCTTGCTCTTCACTTTTGTCTGGTTCATGCCTACTAGTTTCACCATAATCATATATGCTGTCCAAGGAAGTTTGTCGAAATGATGATGAAGCATCCGTCTTCCTTGTTTTTCTTCGAGCTTCTGTAGTCAGAGTATCCAACATTTGTGGTTCGTCAAAGCTGTCTATCGAACTGTCATTTTCACAGCTTTCTGTAAGATAGCACGCACGCTTGCTTCTTGATTCCTTTTTCATAGGATCATTTCTTTCGTCCATTCTGATAGGAACCTCGTTATGCAGAAAAGCTAACAAGCTTCCCTTCTGCTTCGATGTGCTCGGAGATGTAGTATAACTTGACACATGAAGCACTTTTTTGGTCTGTGTTGTCATTTGATACATGCATAAGATTACAAACGAGAATTAACCAGTAAGAACAACAGAAAAGGAAGCAAGCTGAAACAAGAAGTTAGGTACTATCTATTCATCAAAGGCCATATACCAAAATAGGTGCTAGCCTAGATGAAGTACATATGGACACACTTTGATTTTATCATCTTGGGAATGGACCCCTCAATACAAAATCAAAGTCAACTGCAAAATAAGAACAATAGCTTCATATATGTGCCATTTCCAGTTTCCATCATTAACAGGTCCTTTGAGTAGTCAGGACTCGGTGCAGATAAAGTGGGACGAAAATATTAGCTACTGGGTCAGTAGGTCATTCATTCATTCATCATATATTAGTAGTAAACAAAATATAACACAGTGATATATGATAAACTTTTATACTATGAAGGATACTTGATCAGGATTCAGGACTTTACTGTGGAACAAAAATATTGATAGGTTCATAAACAGATTAAAGAACTAACTTTCAGACAGTACGGAAATGACATCTAAAAGTTCACCAGGCTAAAGCTAGACGGAAAAAAAATTCAAAAGAGTTCTAATAGAGTACGATCTGCAAACTACCATGGCACTTGAAACATTGTCTTGTGGATGTCGGACATCTTTATATGTTGATTTATGTGCACGCTTTAAACGCTTTCTTCTTCCATTAACATCTGCCGGATCAATCTTCTCAGAATTCCTGCCACCAACAAAATTCTGAAGCCAACAGGTCAACCAAGCTCCATCAGGAAATTTATAGTACAAATATACAGCAGTACTTTGAAAAAGTAGGTGTAGGTTCATGTTCAAGTTGCACATTTGAACTTGATAATCAACTTCTACAAGACAACGTGACAGGTAAAATGACAGTTTTTATAAAGTATTCCAATTTTGTAAGACCGTCGACTATTTGGGAAAATGGAGGAAAACAATTCAATGTCATGAAAAACTGCACAATACTGTTCAAAAAATATTGTAAAATGGATACATTACACACAAATTTAGAGCACTTCTGAAACATTTACTTCAATATTTACATTATGCATCTTTTGACATTTTGTTTACATGAATGCATAATTTTTGGGGATGGCATGTTCATAATATGTTCATCTAACTATGATTAGAAGTTCTAGAATGGCAAATTACATATGATGGAATGTATAACATTAGCAACTCAAATTAACAGCTTAGATTAAAACGATAGGGAAACCAAGGAGTTCTTGCTTTACACAAACTTGACACAGGGATAATACATCAGGTTCAAATTATATTTAAAGAAGACCGCACTACATATATGACATAACTTACCTGCAGAACCTAAGGGATGTAATTTTACTAAAAACACCAAAACCAATCACTTGATTACTAATTTATTTCTTCATTGATACAGTTACAGAAAGCAAGGACAATGTCTTACTATAATGAGAGCATCAAAATATCACGTGGTCGGTCATCATGCAGCACTTTTTTTTAACTTAATAACCAGTCCATGATTCAGAAATACTTACAGGAATCGATGCTAAGCAGTGGTATATTTGTCATTTGAACTGAATGGAGAAGCATTGAACTGGTGAAATGCAAAACATGAAGACTGAATGGAGCATACAACATCCAGGGACTGAACTCAGAAACTAATTCAAATGAAGGTAATGGTTCTTACTTCTTTTAATAGGGATGAATCAGACCATCCCTGATGCTCAAAATCAGAACCTGAATCATCAACCTTAAGCACATCACTAGCATACGAGGTACTGCAGAAATCAGCAGGTAACTCCTTCAAAGATCTGTCCTCCATGACTGCATTTCTCTTGGACCACGGACGTGGAAGAGCGGGAAGCTCTGGGACTGGCCCTGCTTCTTCGCCACTGGACATCAGACAGAACAGGAGGTTTTCTGAGAATGACATAGTAAACAATTTGACATAACAACATAGCATTGTGCTACTTCTGCTAGTTTACAAGGCATCAGCTGCCTATGGCACAATAAAGAACTTTAAGCGTCTAAATCAAATGCACTGCTAGAAATGACAATAGGGCCGTGTCACAAGGTTCAAATCATGCTAATGCAAATCTAGGGGCCAAAGTCTACAGGAGGATTACAACTGTCCACAACAATGTGCGTTCGTTTGGCACAGCACAACTGCTTTTAGTTTTAAACGTGCGACACATCTACACACATGGAACTTTGAATATAATTCCCAGTTCCAATTTCACATTTCCTCGTAAAATACCCTAACTATTTCATAAAAAATCATGCATTTACCCAGCAGAAACAATTGCCGAATACAGGTGAAGAAATCGGCTACCTTTCCATCATGTAAGGGTCCTCTTGGAGGCGCCTCCCCTCCTTGAGGCAGTCCTGGAACCACCGGTGGCTCACGACGCGCGTCCGAAGCCTCCTCGCGATGCCATACTTCTTACCCTCGAGCCTCCAACAAACCTACCCGAGAAGCTTCGTCGGATTTTAGGCAACGGAAATCAACAGCGCAGAATGGGGAACCACGACACGCGTGCAACAGCTGATGGCGCACGTACCAGGTGGGTGATGGACCTGCTCATGGCGCCGACGTAGCTAGCGCCGGTCTCCGATATGAGCTTGACCAGCCTGTGCCGCTCGTCGCCGTGGTAGCCGCTCACCGTCGCGACCACCCTGCCCATCCCCTCCACCGGCATGGATCCGCCGCGGGGTTGGGGGCCGACGAAATTCCTGAGGCGAGGTGGGTGCGGAGAAGGGAGCGGCCTCCGGGACGGCGGCGAGATTGGGGCGACGCGGTGGGGGGAGCGAGAAGAGGACGAAAGTTCCTGGAGGCGTCCAAAATTTTGGGCCTTTTGCGTTTCCCTCCCTCTTGCCTCTGGTTCTGCAATTTTGAATTTTTCGCCTCCCCGCGTCGATGCTTGAATTTTTTTTCCCCTTTTGGGTACGAGCAGCTTCGTGTAGGGTTGATGGCCCATTTGTGCAGCTTTTTTTAAGAAAGCCCATTTGTGTAGTTGTGCATGAGGTTTATTTGTAGTGGATAAAAATAGAAAATACAGGTTTATAGGGTAAAAGATTTTATAGCATGAGATAAATTGAGTTTCACCTTACCGGTATGTTACAATGAACTTTCGTGGATAAACACCCATCACAATAGTAAGACAAACGGCTATAAATTTCAAAAAATTGATTGTTACTCATGCTAAACAGGCCAAATGAATCGTGCCCAGGTCAAATGTGCCTAACGGACATATTTTAGTGAGTGATAGGTCAACCATGTTGACGGACCAAGTGTGCCAGGTAGACCGTGCCGAGCCCACGCACACCATTGTTTGTGCCGTGCTATGTTGGCATAGTGGGCCAAAGTGGTGGCCTAGACTCGGCCCACCCCTTCGTGCCATGCCAACCCCACGCCATCAACCTTCATGCCATGTCATGGGCTATGCCTACATCATCGGGTCGTGGGCTGATCCATTAGACACTATCCATTTGGACACTATTAGTAGCAGCAAGGGTGGGAAGAGACAGTGGAAGTGGTCGGTGGCAGTATGGAGGGCGGTCGTAGCGCCTACAATGGTGCAAGCTCCTGCATTGGGCGGTGGTTCGCTAGACAGGTGCATCAGGGCATGGAGGTCTAAGACAGATGGTGATGGAGACGTCGAGAAATAAGAACGATGGAGAGAATAGAAATGTTTAGAAATAAGAGCACAGATGACACGTGAATGTCTACATGTGTTTTTTGCGTGGGTCCCCTGTGCACTAGATAGTAATGTGAGATCATACACAACATAATTAGGTCCTCGTTCGTTTCATGTAAAATTCGTGTGTTTCAGACAGAGCTGACTTCAGTTCATTTGTGTGTGGTTTGTATGTTCTGTTAGGCCAACACATGGATTAACTAGACGCTTGCGGCAAAAAAAAAAAAAACTGCTTCCCATTGCCAAGGTGGATGCAAGTGTGAGTAGTTGCGCAGGAGTCGCAGCTTGAACCGACGGTCGATGCTCGGAACAGGTCGCACGTGCCGAAAATTGCCCCTAAGAGAAGTGGCATTTCAGCAGGCATTTTTTCTTGGGAATTAGAGTGGCCCTTTCAATATAGGATGCCAAGGATTTGGAGGCAGCCTTTTGAGGGGGTGTTCTTTTTTGTTTCTAAAAGCGGTTTTTGGTTTTTGCTACAGTACCTAACTTTTAAATGAAATATTTTCTCAAGACGGGATCTACAAGTTAATTGTAGTACACGTTAAAAGCCTAACATCTGTATCAACCAAAATAGCAAGTGAGTATCTCTCTCCGCAATCTCTGTCGCAAACACCCAAAATTCAAAAATTTCAGTCAAAAACCATAAGCCACATCCAAAAAGAACAGACGAGTGTTAAGAGTGGCTTGTCTCATAATATAATTACGAGGCAAAGCCATTGGCCTCCGATGCCATTTTGAGGCAATCAAATGATTGCCGTCGTATCGGACTACAATCTGAGGCAGAGCATCAGAATCTAAGGCACGAGCTTTTCCTCTAAGAGCATAGGGTCTATTTTTTTAGCTGTAGTTTGTAGATTTTAGTTGTGATTTGTGGTTTTATAGGCTGTTCGTGTGAGAGATGACATAGTAATAGAAACTCACGTGTTGTTTTTTCAATATAAATAAAGCCAGTATAGTATATACTATAATTAACTAGTAGATCTTATTTTTAAAAATACTCTATTTAAAAACTAGTTACTATAAAAAAAATCGAAAAACAGCTTTTGAAAACTGAAAAAAACAAGGCTATAATAACATGGAGGTTACATGGCGGGATCTCAAAAGGAAAATTTTGGAGCTACCGGTAAAACGTTTGGCGCCATATTTATTTCTATTCCCTCCTTTTTACTTAAGTGGACAAGAGAGAGCCCAAGCAGCAATATTTTAAGCCACACACGTTTCATTCCCCGTCTTTCTCATCCCACTACCCACACACACCCCCACTGCATCCCCACTCTCTCGCTGCCGTCCTCCCGAGCTGGGCACCATCGACAGCCATGGTCTCCCACCTCCTCCTGCCATCATCCAACCCCTAGTCGCTTTACCGGCAGTGCCTAGATGCGCTGCCTGCGCACATTTTGCTTGCGTCTTTCGGAGGCGACCCGCGAGTCCGCGACTGGGAAGTACCCAAGTACTGAGCTTGAGGACGCGATAGTCTACTGCATCTGGGGTGCTTGATGAAATGCTAAGGATAGGTGGATACCATGAATTGCATTAGCGTGTGCTGAGTTTCATGATGCAGATAAGGTGGTCGAGGATATGCCTAGATGGTGTTCAGAGGGTTTGAGCTGAACAACAAGGATCCTGTGACGTTTGTTGAGGGGATTGGGAAGCAACGTGTGATTTGTTGAGTCAGTACTTGTGCCGTGCCAGCTACCAACAGTGAATTGGTTTGATCCGAAATATCTCCATGGACTTGGTCAATGGATTGACCATGCAAGCATGAACGTTTGTTCTTGCTGTTAGAGGTGCTTCTAGAAAAAATCACGAAAGGAGCAATCAACTTAGCCAAATGTGTTCAACTCTGAGGTGGTAGCAATGCCAAAAATGTTGGTGAAATGGAATGTTTAAAGGTAGAAGCAGCCTGCTTATATGGTTTCAACATCTCTAGCCAGAAGTGGAATTGAAGGCCGACCACAATTCTTGGTGCCAGACACCCGTACATTTTTTTAAGTACTTTGAATACGCTAATCAAAGGAGTAATGTCTAACTTAAAAGAGAATCTAATAGATTTCCCATGTAATCAATGAGTAATGTCTAATGATGTACTTGAAGAGAATCTAATATTTAATCAATGACGAGCAGTCATGGTTGGCGACACCGATGCTATGCAGTATGCCCGCGGCGTTCACTAGCCCTCCTAAATTTTTATTCTGGGTCCGCCACTGGATGCATGCCGAGAATCACAATTGTATTAGAATATCTGGGGTGACTAGAGAGGTGCCTAAAAGAGCTACATCATACAGTAAAGCATAGAGCAAATATAAAGGTCATAGCAAACCTTCTAAAGTTGCAATAGTTACAAATTCAAAGGTATATGTACATACGTCCAAGTATCCTATTTTCGAACTTGTTCTCAGGAAGGTCAAAGTTTCATAAACTAAGATGCCTATTATAGTAAGCTTTACATCTTAAAGGGTGTAAATGAAATTTATCTCAAAACAACTGTTCGACCATATGATCATGTTGCAAAGGCAACCATCGAGAGCAAAGACCCATCAGAACTTGTTGGGGCCACAAGGCTTGGAAATCAATGTTACAAAGTAGTGGTTGCCTCCATCATATATCCAGATGCTGAGTTGTTTCACCCACAGTGAAACACGGTATACATCTATGATGCTATTGGTTATTTCTTTGCGTGGCCACCTTTGTTGATATATGTGACCCTCTAGATTTTAGGAACATGGCCGTTATACAATCCGCAACAGCCTAGAAATTCAGTTACGAATGAAAAGAGTATTATACCTACTTACGAACAACTTTAGCAATAATACGGGTGACCAAGCCTAAAATTTAACTTACATTCAGAAGAACCGAAGAAAACTCCACAGGAATGCTTAAGTGCGGTTGTAACCCTAATACGAAAACTTGCAATATCCTCTTTTCTTCTGATATCTGTTTTGGTGGAAAATATTGCAAAATTGAGTACAATCAACCATACTCAGCAAGTCACATAAGAAATACTATATAGTTATTTGCCAGGATTATCAAGTGATAGGGTTATAGTGATTTTATTATGATATGTGGATGCAGTTTTATTTGTAAATATTTTTAAACATAAAATACAAATCATAAAAGGAATTAGGGTTTCAACAACTTAATTATCATACTTCAACATTTCCAAATCTACTTATGCTTCGCTGTTGGAATCACCATTAAACATAGCTTCTTTTACTGGAAGCACGACGTATTAAAAAATACTATTGTGATTGCTCCGTAGAATTGCTCGGCTTTACCCACAAGATTATTTAATTCTCATGACTGAATTACGAAAACAAGATTGTTTCACTGCTCATCTCTTTATATAAGCTCTTCCGGTAGATTACCAAATAGACCCGGGTATCCACTGGCCAGGTCGGAACACATCTGCCCGTCCTGAGAGGAATTTACTGTTGTTCAGTATGGTTACACCGCTTCCATACCAACACTCCTTCACTCCTATAGAGATTCAATCGATTTGAGCAGCTATTAGACCAGATTTGATGAGTCAAAGCTTATGGTTGGACGATCACTATATTCTTTACTCAGCATAAGATCATCCTTACTTTCTCCGAGCTTTGTCCTTATTCTACTTCGAAATATTTCTATCTCTAAACTCATATTCCAATGCTCGACGGCAGTGTTATCGAACCACCTCATGGTTTTTCATGGTGATCTTTTCTCCAGGATCACATTTGCAAGACTACCAGCAAAGTGCTTTGTCATTTAGTAGTATAAAATAGTTGGGTTTTCTACACTACCATGATTGTTTAGGTAGTACATTTAACATTACTAAGTCTTGTCAAGGTGAATATGCCATCAAATTAAATAGGGCTTTTTCGGTGGTAGGATGTAACTAGGTATCATGTTATTCTAAATATTTATTATACATAAAATATCAGCACATAAATAAAAGATAATGAAAGTACTAGTAAGTAAATAATTAATGGAATGTAGATTCAACATGATCAAAAACATATGACCTGTCTTATTGTCTATATTCTGATTATTTTACCGTAGTCTCCATGCTTATACTAACTGCTTGATGGCTCTTGTAGCTCTTCCTTGATTAGTTGACCGAATCTGGATATTAACACAAAAGAATAAATCCAAATAAGTTCATACTTTGCAAGATGCAAACTGGGAACAAAATGTAAATAAAATAACTAAAAAGAGACAAGAAAATAAGTTTGGGTGGTCCAAATTTAGGTGGTGTGTGGTTTGACTGATCAAAGTCAGAGTTAGGCTAGGTGGACTCAAAACGATCGAAATGGCTTTATACATATTTAGGACGGATTTTTGGAAAGGACAATAACAGATGGACATGTGGTGGCGGAATGGGAAATCAGAAATGGATTCACGGGGTCGGCGGTGCTGAGAAGGGATGGGAAATCATATGGTGGTGGAATGGGAAATCAGAAATGGATTCATGAGGCCGGCGGTGCTGAAAAGGGATGGGAAATCATATGGTGGCGGAATGGGAAACCCAAACCAAATTCTGACTTCACCAAGTTATGGCACATGAGTGAGAAGGGATTGCATATCCTAAGTAAGAATGGCTCATTATGTGGTAATGAGATTTAGTAAGCTGGAATTTTGTGAGTACTGTGTATTTTGAAAACAAAAAAGAGTTAGTTTCTCTATTGCAACTCACAGAACAAAAGGACGGTTATATTCATTCTGATCTTTTCAGTCATTCTCAAGTACCTTCTCTTGGTCGTTGTCGTTACATACTGACTTTTATTGATGATTTCTCTCGTAGAGTATGGATATATTTTCTAAAACATAAACACGAGGCATTTTCTACTGGAAAGTTCTAGTTGTTAATCAAACAAACCGAAACATCAAGAAACTCAGAACTGACAATGGTTTTGAATTTTGTAGCGGTGAGTTCAACAAGTTATGTGCAGAACATGGTATTGCTAGACATCTCACCGTTCCAAGAAAGCCTCAGCAAAATGGTGTTGCTGAACGTATGAACCGAAACACCTCTTGACAGAGCTAGCTACATGTTATCAAATGCAGGCGTATGGCATCAAAAGGACCTTTGGGCTGAAACAGTTTCTACAACATGTTACTTGGTAAATCGATTTACTCACTCTTCCATTGAGTTTAATATTCCAGAAGAAGTATGATCAGGTTATCCTATTGATTACTTAAATTTAAGAATTTTTTGATGTCCTGCTTACACTCATTCAGCACTAGAAAATTAGATCCTACATCAAAGAAATGCATCTTTGTTGGATATGCATCTCGTGTTAAAAGTTATCATTTATGGTGTTTAGAGAACCACTCCTTTGACCATTTCTCCTTCTCCGGTAGCCACTTCTTCTTCCTCATTCGACTTGTGCGGCGACAATGGCGACGTTCCCTTGTAGTGCAACTGGAGGCACCATCTCGTAGGGGACAGAGAGAGGAAGGAGAGCCCCAGACGCCGCATGGTGAGCTCCCGAGGACCTCCGCCGCATGTCTAGAGTTCATGCGACCGCCATGCCTCGAGCTCATGCGTTGGCGAGGTAGCATGTCCTCGTCTCCTCGA
Source organism: Bonia amplexicaulis (assembly GCA_036346245.1). Classification (NCBI taxonomy): domain Eukaryota; kingdom Viridiplantae; phylum Streptophyta; class Magnoliopsida; order Poales; family Poaceae; genus Bonia; species Bonia amplexicaulis. The sequence goes on from CM070756.1 coordinate 6,637,509, forward strand.
TAGCTCGAGGAAAGTCCATGAGCTTGGACGTGGGGAAGAAGCATTTCGAAGGTGGGCGCGTGGAGTTGTGGTGTGTCTCTCTCTTGGTGGGTTCGGGGTGATATGTCTACACCTGATAGTTGATTTCGTTTTGTTTCCATGTTTAGGCGTGGGAAGCTGCGATCTAGGATGCGTTCAGGAGCTTAGTGTTGCTTAATTCTGCTTGTTTGCGGTGCCATGGCATGATTTTTTTGTTGGATTTTTGGTATTTCATGCTTGGTTGTGGTGGATTTGTGTTCAATTCATACTCGTATTGATTCGCGATTCATGGCGTCGAAGGTGCTGAGAGATGGAGCTAAGGGTCTGTTTGGCAACGGCTGCGGTTTATAGTTTTGGTGAAATTTTGAATTTTGGTACATTTCAGATCTGATTACGGAGAGAGATATTCACTTGCGATTTTGAATGGTACAAATATTGGGCTTTTAACGTGTACATCGTTTAATTTGCAGACCCCGTCTTGAGAAAATACTCTGTTTGAAAATTAGATACTGTAACAAAAGTCAAAAGCAGTCAGCTTCGAAGGAAAAGAACAGACCCTAAGGCAACAATTGTGGCCGTGGTAACCATTGGGGTCGAGGTGGAGACGGATGGCCATGGCCCTGCATGATTACAGTGGTGGACTGGTAGGAGGATTGGGTCGGTGGGGATTGGGACACGATGGTGGTGCAAGGGAGCTACCATGGTGGAGGAAGAAGGACAATTGCGTCTTTTGCAGCCCACTTGGCAAGCTAAGAGCACGTGGATGGAAGTGGCATGAAAGGGATACCAAAAATTCTTCATTGCACGGAAGGAAAGACAACTTTCAGTGACATATTAAGAAACTGGGAAACTTTTGGTGGCTATAAGGAATTGGGTGTGTCTAGGGATCACCTGGATGTTTTCTTCCTAACAATCATCCAGATTTAGAACCGTTTGATTAGAAATCTAACAGTCCTTTTTTTAGGGAGGAGATTTTTTTGGAGAAGAGAGAGATTTTTTTGAAAGGGTAAATTTATGGCCGTTGGATCTCTAATTCAATGATCACAAATCTAAATAATAGCTAGAAAAAAACATCCAGATAATATTTATTAACACCCTAAAAAAAATTTCTCTTCTATAACCCCCTCTCTTCTCCCCCTCACTTTTACTACCACCCCTCACCGTGCATGCCTCTTCCCGCTCCTTGCCGGCATCTGCCTTTCCATTTCCTGCTACATTGGGCTTGGTGCGCCACAACAAGGGGTGTTTAGTTTGACCATATGCTATAATTTTTTATTATAATTAATTTATTTTTTTACTGTAATTAAGATAGCTTATTTGGTTTAATTAAATTTTAAAAAATTAAAATAGAAAAGATAGATTAGCCCATTACAAATAATATAAAGAAATATAGGAAAAAATAAAAAGTCTAAAAAGGTAAAAAAACGAAATTAAAGAATAATGAATTAAAAACAGAAACTAGAAGCTCCGCTGAAATGAGTTAGGCCTAAACTTCACAGGAGAGGATAAATAGCTACAAAATCGCCTGACAGGAGAGGATAAATTAGGTGCGTGATCTCTAGCACATCCCTATCTTGGAGAAGGCCACGCTTAAAATTGCTAGACGGCGCGATTTTGTTCGCTACGGCCCAACCAACGGTTGGCATTCAGCCATGAACTGAAAAAATCTAGATCGAGAAGCTACGTCATCAAATCAGTCATACTCACAATTTTCATTGACCAGGTGACCCACCTGGTTTGCATCGACCCGGCTGAGTTTTGTCCATAAAACCAAAAGACGATAATATCTTCAAATTAGAAAACTTTTTAAAAGAAAAATGATAAGAATATTTGTCTTTTTAGAACTACTAGGATTTTACTTGTTATTTGCCTTTTTAGAACTACTAGGATTTTACTTGTTATTTGCCTACAAATTTGTTAGTTAGAATAATATATATGAGATTTTAGGCTGCTATGATAGCACAACGTTCTTACTTGATTTTATCTTCTCGACCTACGCACGACTTTAACTGCTTAATGGTCATGGACCTGGCGGTTGTTTCTATGAGTATCACTTGTTATTTATCATTCACTTTATTTAATTACTATTTGTTGTTATTGTATTATTGATCCTTTTCTATTTTTTAAGATTTATTTATTTATTTATGAAAATTCAATTTAAAAATATACGGTCCGGTCAAGTGACCTACCGATCCAACCATCAGATCAGTACCCCGAGATCTCAGCTCTCAGCCAGATCAATGACTTTTCCGGATCTGGTAACACTGCATTTAGCAGGCTGCAGCTACTTGCACAATGTGGAGCCACGTATTCACGTATCCCACGCTCCCACCACCACCACCAAAACTATTACAAATAAAAACTGCTCAAATTGCCCAAACTGCCCAATGTATAGATGTCTTTACATACAGACATCTTTCTTGCCACCCCCTCTTCATCTATATATTCATGTACATATTCAGAATAAAGGAAGGAATAGTTTTCTCTCAACACTTGTACTCTCTCTTGCAACACGTTATCAGCACGAACATACATTCACACAAGTGCAAACAGAGAAGATTGACACTTTGTGAGAATCATCAAAAGGCATTTCTGGAGATTCTCGCTTTGGTTGATTCCCTGCACAGCAAACTGCATGTTCCTTTTGCTCCTCTCTATGAGAAGCCTCCACCACCATCACGTCCGGCGGCCACGACCGTCATCGCCACCGCCCATGGCTCTAGGCCGGTTCGTCGTCGTCCATGGGAGGCGCACGACGCCTTCTCACCAAAGATAGGCTCCGCTATGGTCCTTCACGGCGTCCGCAAGCGCTTAAGTGGCGGCTAACGCCGTCCGACCTCGGGATCCGCACTCCTCCATCGGCCTCCTCCAGAGACGCCTTCTCCTCTACATAGATCGGGAGAAGAGGGAGGGAGGAGCGCGACATCACCGGAGTGGCACGCGGCGGGCGGCGCAAGACGGCCGGCGCACGGCCTCGGCGAGGCAAGGCGACGCCATGGGCGGCGCGGCCGGCTGGTGCGAGGCGGCGTGGCAAGACACAGCCTCGGCGGCCGGCGGGCGAGAGGCGCAGAGGCGTGGCGTGGCCGGCGGCGTGGCGCGCGGCGGCCGATGGCGAGCAACGGCGCCCGGCGGCGTGGCGGCCGACGACGGCGACGGCGGCGGCCCAATGGGCGGCGGCGGCGGCTAGGGTTTTGGGGGAAACCCTAAATCCCCCCATTTATATAGATGCTGCCTAAATGGGGCTTTTAGCCCACTAACCCCCCACCTCCCCACATGGGCCAAAAGGCCGAACGGGATTTAGCCTAGGTTTTCTAAATTTTGCATTTCCCCCTAGATTTCATGGAAAATGCAGAAATTTTCTTTTAAATAAATTTGTATTGTAGTATTTGCAGTATAGTTCTTATGCTTATTTATAATTGTACTTATCAGTTTGTACTGTTATAAATTAGCATTTCAGTCCCTATAGGACCTGAAAGTTATGTAAATATTTAAATAAATATGCAACCACATTTATATAATTTTTACATATGTAGGATTATTACTTTATTGCAATTTACTTACAATACAAATACCGACCATATTTAAATTTGCTATCTTTAGCAAATTTTAATTTTAAATTCCCGTTTAGTGAGTACCATTGTACTCCGTAAATTGGAATTTTTGCAAAATAGTATACCTACACTAAATACCATAATTAGAATTTATGGCACTTTGCTACATTCATTTGTACGCTGTGCCATATAATAAATTGGTGTTCACCACCAATATTGTGATTACACGGTATTATAAATATAACCACATGTTATATTTAATTTGGGTATATATATATATTTATTTGGATTGCAATACTCATATTGTTTTCCACATATTTTGCATTTTATTACAACATTACCATACACATTAATTTACCTCATGTAAATTAATTATTTATGATGTACTTTTCATGTAGGTTTTAAATGACTACCAAAGATTTTGAGCCACTCGCTAACGATGGTACTAACTACCCTACATGAGCTATGGACCTAAAGATCAACCTCACCACACGTGAGCTGCAAAGGGTGATATTTGATCCTCCAGATGATCAAATTCCTCCGGATATTGTGAAATATTCTGTTTTGAGCACAATACAGAATCACATACATCCAGATTTGAAGGCTGAATATCTGTATGAGGAGAATCCACGTACTTTATGGTTAGCCCTAAAAAATAGATATGAACAGCAGAAAACTGTTATCTTACCCAAGGCTAATCATGAATGTGCACATCTTAAACTCCAAGACTTCAAAACTGTTGGAGACTATAACCATGCCGTTCATACTATTTGCTCCAAATTGCGGTTTTGTGAAAAGGAACCAACGGATGTAGACAAAATAGAGAAGACTCTATCGACTATACTCCCATCTGACAGGGTCCTACAACAACAATGGCGTGCTGCAAATTACGAAACTTATTTTGATCTTATGCATACTATACTTCAGGCAGAGAAGCATACTGAACTTCTTTTAAAGAACAATCAGCAACGTCCCATTAGGGCTGCTCCACTTCCTAAAGTTCATATTAATCAAAATAACAACATGTTCAGTGATTCAAAAGACCACTCAAAGAACTTTAAAGGTAAAAACAAACGCAACAAGAAGGAAAAACCAAGTGCATTCAAGAAAGGTAAAGGCAATTCTGGTAAGAGAGTTGACAAAACTAAAATTTGTCAAAAGTGTGGTTGCTACAATCATCCTACCAAGAAATATCGCACCCCAAAGCATCTTGTGAACCTCTACCTCCAGTCTTTGGCTCAAGGCAAGAATACTCAATAGAAGAGATTTGAAGCACACTTCAATCTCACATCCAACAATGATGAAGCCGGATGCTCTCAAAAGTTCCTTCAAGAACTCAAAGACACATGTGTTTCTACAAAGAAGGATGACTTCATATGCATCGAGGACACACTTGAAGAATTTCATTTTCAAGACATGTTTGGAGATCTCAGTTAGACTCATAGTCCCATAGTTAATAAGTACTATAGTGTTGTAATAAAAACAATGTTGTCATCTATATTGTAAGCTTGTATGCTACAATCATATATCGAACATATTCGGTATTGTCAATAAAATTTGTATGTATTATATATATACTACTATAAAAATTTCATTAAATTTTTCTTTTGTGTATATAGATTTTTTGGAGTCGATTCAATGGAGGAGGAATTATGCCTTGTGGATAGTGGTACCACAAACTCTATACTTAGGGACACAAATTATTTCCTAACTCTTACTAGGAGGAAAGAAAATATTTTAATCATCGCTGGATGCGATGCAACGATAGTAGGCTCTGGTCGTGCCTCTATCACTCTCTCTATGGGTACACAATTGAAAATTGAGGATGCACTCTTGTATCCTGATTCAACAGGTACCCTACTTAGTTATAGAGATATCCGTCAGAATGGTTTCCATGTTGAAACCCAAAATGACAACAAAGAGAAATATCTCCTGTTAACCAAAAACAATGTATATGGTAAACAAGTACTAGAAAAAATTCCATCTTTAAACTCCGGACTGTATTATACATACATCAAACACGTTCAACGTATTGCGTACAAAGTAATTTTCCAATACACTAACACATTCCAAACATGGCATGATCTCCTTGGCCACCCAGGCATTGCAATGATGAGGAAAATTATTAGCAATTCAATTGGTCATACATACCTCAAAACAAAATTTTCAGAATCTTCATATTTTGTGTGCATTTTCTATGCCACCGAAAAATTGATTTTAAGACCCTCTTATCTTAAAATCAGAGCTGAACCACTTAAATTCTTTGAACGCATTCAAGGAGATATATGTGGTCCTATACAACCATTTTGTGGACCGTTCAGATACTTCATGGTTTTTATTGACGCATCTACTAGATGGTCACATGTGTGTCTTTTATCCATACGAAACCATGCATTTGTTAAGTTAATTGGTCAAATTATCCAATTATGAGCACATTATCCTGAATATCGAATTCAATCAATTCGAATGGACAATGCTGCTGAATTTTCATCCCATGTCTTTAATTATTATTGTATGGCTCTTGGGATATAAGTTCAACACTCTGTTCCATATGTCCATACACAAAATGGTTTAGCAGAGTCTCTTATTAAGAGAATCAAGCTCATTGCAATACCATTACTATAGAATTGCAACTTACCAACATCATGTTGGGGTTATGCAATTTTACATGCTGCTGACTTAATACAATTGTGTCCAACTGCATATCATAGCACTTCCCCGCTACAATTAGTACGTGGAAATCCACCAGATATTTCCCATCTGCGAAAGTTCGGTTGCGCTACATACGTACCGATCTCACCACCGCAGCGTACCTCAATGGGACCGCGCAGGAAATTTGGGATCTATGTTGGGTATAAATCTCCGTCAATTATAAAATACATCGAGCCCTAATAGGGGACCTGTTTACGGCCCGGTACGCTGATAGCATATTCAATGAGGAACATTTCCCAGCATTAGGTGGAGAAAACAAGTACCAAACTAAATGCCAAGAAATTGATTGGAATGCACAAGACATTCCTGCCTCAGACCCACGTACTAGAGAGACTGAACTTCAAGTTCAGAAAATCATTCATTTGCAAAATATTGCAAATAATCTGCCAGATGCATTTACTGATTACAAGGGTGTCACAAAATCCTATAATCCTGCCAAAAATGTGCCTGAAAGAGTGGAGATACCGCAAAATACCACTCAACTCCCAGTTCAAAATAAGAGGGGAAGAAGTACGGTACAAATGGTGGATACAACTTCTAACAAGCGACAAAGGAAACAAAAGAATGTAAATGCAGATCAACCTCAAGTTGATAGACACCAAAGAATCATTGAACCCAGATCAAAAGTGCACTCAAATTCTGATCCTGGGACATCAGAATACCCCGACTCAAATGTTTTGGGAAATAACATTGAGTCACAAGGGATCCAAGAAATTTCCACTAACTATACTGATTCTGGAGAATCATATGATCGTAAGACTATACTTGTCGACATTTATTTCTCCACAACAATTGCAAACAACCTTCAAAATGATCCAGATCCTAAGACCATGGCAGAGTGCAAACAACGCTCGGACTGGAATCAATGGAAGGATGCAATTCAAGCGGAGTTAGCCTCGCTCAAGAAAAGAAATATTTTCACCAATGTGATACATACACCTCCCAAAGTTTCCTTGTCGGTTTCAAATGAGTTTTCGTCCGCAAATGAAAGGAAAACAATGAGGTGGTGAGATACAAAGCAAGACTCGTAGCACAAGGGTTCACGTAGAGACCCGGCATTGACTTCAATGAAACTTATTCTCCAGTAATGAGTGGAATAACATTACGATACTTAATCTCATTGGCAGTACAAAATCATCTATCTTTTTAGTTGATGGATGTAGTGACTGCATATCTTTATGGGTCACTTGATTCGGAAATATATATGAAAGTTCCCGATGGAATTTCAATTCCGAATCCAAACGCAAATCGCAATATGTATTGTGTAAAATTGAACAAGTCTTTATACGGCTTGTAACAGTCGGGTAGAATGTGGTACAACCGACTAAGTGAGTTCCTAACCAAAAAGGGATACTCCAACAATGATGATTGCCCATGCGTGTTCATCAAAAGATCCTCAATAGGATTTTGTATTATATCTGTGTATGTTGATGATCTTAATATCATTGGTAACACACAGAATATAGATGAATCACGTAATCATCTTATGACGGAATTTGAAATGAAGGATTTGGGTAAAACCAAATTTTGCTTAGGTATACAACTTGGGCACCTTCAGACAGGCATCCTAGTGCATCAATTAGCCTATGTCCAGAAAATATTGGAGAAATTCAATATAGACAAAGCATATCCATCGAAAACCCCCATGGTTATTCGATCTCTAGACAGGGACAATGATCCATTTAGACCCCAAATGACAATGAAGAGCTATTGGGACCCGAGGTTCCATATCTCAGTGCTGTCGGAGCGCTTATGTATCTTGCAAATTGCACCCGACCGAATATTGCATTTGCAGTAAATCTACTTGCTAGATATAGCGCTGCTCCAACCAAAAGACATTGGGTAGGAGTGAAGAATATCCTTAGATATCTTCAAGGCACTAAAGATCTCGGTCTATTCTTCCACAAGAATACAAATATGGATTTAATAGGATATACAGATGCTGGCTATTTATCAGATCCCCATAATGCCAGATCTCAAACAGGCTTTGTATTTTTACACGGTGGAACAGCCATTTCTTGGAAGTCTTCGAAACAGACTCTAGTGGCTACATCCACTAATCATTCTGAAATAATTGCATTATATGAAGCATCACGTGAATGTGTATGGCTTCGCAGATTGATTAACCACATACAACAATCATGTGGTATAGGTGCTATTGCATCACCTACCATTATCTACGAAGATAATGCTGCTTGCGTTGTTCAAATGCAAACGAGTTACATAAAGAGCAATATCACAAAACATATTGCACCTAAACTATTTTACCCACATGAATTGTAAGAGAGTGGGGAAATAAATATTCTGCAAACTAAGTCTTGTGATAATCTCGCAGACTTATTTACCAAGTCATTACCAACATCCACATTCCAAAAATGTGTTCATGGAATTGGTATGCGAAGACTACGTGATTTGCAGATGTCAGGGGGAGAAATCTCCTAAGACTTAACCCGTTCAAATACAAATATTGTACTCTTTTTCCTTTGTGAGTTTTCCTTCTAAGGTTTCTCATCAAGGTTTTTAATGAGGCAATATGACAACGTAATCATAAATATATTATATCTCCTTAAATTTTTTCCACTGGGTTTTAAAGGAGATATAATCAAATATATACCATATTATTTTCTCCTTAAATTTTCCCACTGGGTTTTTAAAAGAGTTTTTCATGGCATATTGGTTCTCCTCGTATTTTTTCCTATAGGATTTTGGAGGAGTATTTCAAGATGATGCGAAGATACATTGGTCAAGGGGGAGTGTTACAAATAAAAACTGCTCAAACTGCCCAAACTGTCCAATGTATATATGTCTTTACATACAGACATCTTTCTTGCCACCCCCTCTTCATCTATATATTCATATACAGATTCAGAATAAAGGAAGAAATAATTTTCTCTCAACACTTGTACTCTCTCTCGCAACAAAAACCACGGACCAACGCCTTACCGCGCCACGAGGGGCAAAGGGGGCACCCGCCGCGGTCTTTAAAACGGGCTGACTCGAGTGGGCGGCCTTCGCACTCGCAGATGTCCGCTCAAGCTGCTCTTGATTCATCCTAGTGCGTGCCTGCCAGCTAATTGCGTCGAGTGTAGTCGGCAACATAAATTTCGTTCCAGATGTTAATGTTCGGTTTGCAGCTGGACAGTCAAGAGCACGGAAAACATTTTCGATTGAATTTTTGTAAAATTCATCGAATTTTGGTTATCTCGACCCTTCCCTGAGAATTCGTCAAAAGAAAAAAAATTGATTTTGAGTCTCGAACTGATGATAAGGGAGAAGGTCTATTTGTTAGAGGTAGAGCACATCAAAAAGGGCGACCTAATTCTGATAAATATTGCTGGTATTGCAAAAAGGCTGAACATAATATTTTCTACTGTTTTAAATTAAAGAATAAAGAGGAAAGGAAAAAAGAAGCAGAATGAACAACCCACTGATGCTAGCATTGTTGAAACTAGTCCTGATGGTGATGTTTTATTGAACATTTCACCTGAAAGAAAAAAAATCGAAGTGATTGGATTGTGGACTCTTCCCCGAGAAAAGCCTAATTCGGTCAAGAACTCAGTCCATTTTTAATTTTTTTTGGCCCATTCAGCATCACATCCCATTGGCTCATTCCCCATCCACAGACCCACACTACTGCAGAAAAAGTCATCATAGACAGTTCAAAAACGTCATTACAGACGATTTCGTGAGCTGTCTGAATTTATACATCAGTAATAACATGTAGTCATTATAGACGATTTTTAAACTATCTGTGATAAGTAACCACATAGATGATTTTAAAAATAACCGCCTGTGATGTGTACGTATCACAGATGATTTTTAAAAATAATCATCTATGATGTGTACGTATTATAGATGATTTTTAAATATAACCGCCTGTGATATATACAGATCATAGACATTTTTTCTAAAACTGTCTGTGATATTACTAATCACCATTTTTGGTTTTTCATATCTTCCCCCATTAACTGGAAGCAATACATGTATATTTCATGGTAACACTAACATATGTAGTCTTGCATACCCCATAATTTAAATGAGTTAGAGACAAAATCAGATCACATATTACGCTTGGGCTCCAAGCATAATATGGGATCTGACTTTATCTCTATCTTATTTAAATTAGACGTGCAAGACTACATAAGTTTGTGTTACCATGAAATATATATGTTCTGCTTCCTGTGCATGGGGAAAGATATGAAAAATTAAGATGGTAATTAGTAATGGTAACATGTGGATCCTTGATTGGTCAAAGTTTGCCTATGACAACCATCTGCGAGTTGGTGATGTCCAAAATAGAAAAAAAAATTACACATCACACACCAAGTATATCTTACGGAATAAGGAATGAATTAATAAATTCATTCCTTATTCCATAAGATATACTTGGTGTTTACTATGTAAAATTATTTTTTCCACTTCGGATATCACCAACTCGCAGACGGTTGTCACACGGACCGTGACACTAAAGTGGTATTGCATTAATAAATGGCATTCTTATCTTGGTGATGAAGGCACCCTTGAGGGTGAGGAACATGCAGAGATTTTGTTGAAAAAAGAGTTGTATACGAAATTGGAGTTCTTGGTGCATTGTATATTAGAACCATCATGTGTTCTAGTAATACTAATTTAACTCATGAATCATTTAGTATGGGATATGAAATCGTTAGGATTGTAAAATTGTGAATATCGACAGGTGGGAGGGCATTGGGCAGGTAGGTGATGGCATAACTCATTTTTAGTCCATTCCTTAGATGACAGCGATATCAAACATAACATATTTTGCATAGCTAAAGAAAATCAAGTGCAACTTTATTTAATTATAATTGTGTGAGTTATTGACTTGAGATCTATATATTGAAACTTAAGCCCAGGTATTCATCATCGGGATGTGTAACCATGATGATACATTGTTCATGGTCATATCATAAAATAAGAAAAAAGAATGTTACATACGGCGTGCTTGGGGGAGGTGGCATGCCAGGGAGGAGGTGGCATGCCAGGGGAAGGAGGCGCGTTGGGGAGGAGGCGACGTGCTTGGGGAGGAGGAGGCACGCCGAGGAGGCAGTGGTTCGTGCTCGGAGAAGAATTAGAGATATATTAACCATTTGAGTGGGGGCGCGGGCAAACCTTAGAGTGCTCCAAATATAAATAGGTTGGACACATCACAGACGATTTTAAATTCGTTCTCATATACGTCACAGACAGTTCTGAAGTAGAACCGTTTGTGATAATACACATCCCAGACGGTTTTAAATTAGAACTGTTTGTGATAATAACATCACAGATAGTTCTAAATTCATTCTCATATACATAAATGCAAATTCACACATATATAACATATTCTCATATACATAAATACAAATTCACATATACATGACACCTTTGGTAATTATAATGAGACCATTTACATATATAGAAGGCAGTAAATACATTTTAATCCGGTTTTTTTATTTTTATATTTACATATGGCCAAATAGTGTGGACAGTCACTTCTTACAAAGATCAAAGTTTTTCTAGTGGTGGAGGTAGTATGTTACCTCTGTCTTCAAAGCTTCATAGGTGATGTGGTCGGCATCGAACGATTTAGAATCATCAGCGAACAAAGCCTAAAATGCATCCACCCGTTGACTCACTCATTCCAGTGTCTCCCGAAGACCCTCCGACTAACGAATAATGTTGAATCGAGCCCATAGGCTCCCTTTCTTTGCTTTAGGGGTCTCGGTTAGGTTGACTCGATCGCCCACCGCTTCGACTAAGCACTCCAAGCGATGACAAGCCTCCTGGAGACATACAACATCGTTGTAAAGGACCACATTGGTGGCGAGGTTAACTCGCCGGATGTGAGAGACCAACCGGAAGATGCAGTGGAGGAGGATGTCAAGACGGCGGAAGGTGGCCATTAGCTTCTTTGGAAAATCCTCGGATATAGGAGGGAGGACACTGTTGGCACACTGTCCTCTTATATCATCCGCCAGCATACGGCCGGCGAAGTGCTCGTACATGATGGTCAAGTTGGCTATCAATGCCGGCAACAAGAAAGAGGCCACTGGAGCCATTAGTTATTTGTATTTGAGAGTACATAATATAAATATCAGCGATGTAAGGATTCATCTCCGATACATGGTGGCTGATCATTTTTATAAATTCAGCGTGTGAGGCGAAGAGACGCATTAGGTAGCCGAAATGATCAGAGACGCATCGGAGAGATGAAGCGCGCGCCATTCATTAAGAGACACATCACAGACGGTTTGTATTAATAATCGTCTATGGTAATATCATAGACGGTTTTAATTAAAAATCATCTATGACGTCTGCAATTATCACAGATAGTTATTAACAAGAACCATCTATGATAATTGAGTATCATAGACAGTTCTAGCCATCGCTTGTAATATAGATGCTCACGCTTGTAGAACCGTCTATGGTAATTACAACACAGATGGTTCCTCTTGAACCATCTGTGATGAGACGTTCAGTATAATTATAATCTCTTTTGTAGTAGTGTCCCAGCCGATTCAAATCAAGGCAGCACTGGCTGTGGGCTGTGAGGGTAGGACAATGGACAGTTGCTACAGATGGAAGGGGAGGGTGGTGCCAGCAAGGGATGGGGAGGTGGCGTGGATGAGGGCGGTGGCGGCAGGGACGAGAAGGCGACGTTGGCAAGGAAGGGAGAGACACCGTGGATGCGGACTCCGGCAGAGGACAAGAACGAGGCGTCGACAAGGGACGGGAAGCGGCTCGGATGCAGGTACCGACATTTTTTATTTCTTAAATTTGAATTATATGTTTAAATATTTTAATTTTTCAAAAAAAATCAAAAATTTTAAAAGTGTGAATTTCACATTTCTCGGAATGTCCAAAAATTTTCTAGCACCGAAATTGTTCTCCCTGGTCAGGAGACTTTTCAGACCAGAGTTTGGGCTTCGGCTGTAGCGAGAGACTGGCCAGTATGGTCACTATTGCTGTTCAGTACATAACGTCCACATGAAGAAACTATTGCAATTAATACAGCTCTCGGTGAATTCGTTTACGGTTAGAGTAGTGCACTATTTCTACGTGGCTTGCAGTGGATTGAAGACAACTTGATAGCGGACGCCATGCTGGCGAAAGCATTCAGATATCGGTCTATTTTTTTGGCTGAGGCTTATAGTTTTTTTGTTGTAATTTATAAATTTTGAACTGTTTGTGTAAAAGATTACAGAGTAATAGAAATTTACGTGTGGTTTTTGACGATATAAATGAAGTTGGTACATTATGTACTATAATTAACTATTAGACTCTATTTTAAAATAACAATTCGTTTAAAAGCTAGTTACCGTAAAAAATCAAGAATAAAAACCAAAAGCTTAAAAAGAACAAGACCATCAATTGAGAGGCATTAGCTTGTTCATTCTTCATCGAAAAAGGAGGTACACAAGTATGCTGTTTTTGTAGCCTGTAGGAATTTCCAGTATGTAACATCTGGTGAATTGGTGACTGAGTCTGAGATTTCCTTTCAGAAGCTATCTATAGGCAGTTGCGCCAAGTGAGGACGATGATGATTGAACGCTCTGAATTGCTTTTGATACAATCACAGGTAATTGGGATTTTAAATCCTATTCTCTTATTTTATTACCCGCTTGGCGACGAAATCATTTCAGAGTGCAAATATGTGAAATATAGCACATTTTTGCTATCCAGTGAGCCACTGTCTTAATTCGACAAGAGCAGATACTTCGATTACAGCTTTTGCTCATGCCCATTTGGTTCTAATCTTGTTGGTGTGCTTGAATTCATAGGTCAGAGCCAAGCTGCCATCCATCCTCCTGAGAACGAACCTCTCCACCAGCACGAAGCACCCAAACTTCTCCCATCCACCGAGCCCTTCACACCTCTCCACCCTCTCTATCCTCTCCACGTCGCCATTGCTGACCCACCCTCCCCTCTCCTGCTCCCACCTCATTCTCTCCCACAGCACCACGCTCAGCCCCAACTCTCCGGTCGCCGCCGAGCTCGCCGCCGGTCGGAACCACATCACCCCATCGACCAGCTGGGGGCCGCCTTCTTGCACCTCGTATTTGCCGTTGAGCAGCGCCTTTGATCGGTGTACCGTCGCGCTCACCGCGACCTCCGGCGTGCTCTCCCGGCCGTTAAGATTGTGGCGGCTGTAGATCTCCTCCCAGTTCTGTTCCAGCGTCATCTCGTAGAACATGCACCGCCGGACCTGGTCCTTGAGCTGCTGACCCCCTTCGCTGACGAACATGAACGGGCAGTACCACTTGGCGACGACCACAACGACGGGAGGTGCGCCGCTGCCGGCGCCGGACGGGTCGAAGTCGGGCATACGGTAACGGAGCGTCGAGTCCATCCCCTCCGTGTCGATGAGCTCGTAGCTTGTCGAGCGCGAGGTGTGCACCTGCCAGCCCTTCCTCCTCAGGTACTCCGGCGGGATGCCGTCCGGTGCGACTGCTTTGGCCGTGAAGCCCTTCCCGCGCGGCAGCTGCACCACCTCCACCTGCTGGTAGACGTCCCGGTGGTCGAATGGCCTCGGTGGCACGTCGTTCACGCAAGAGCAGAAGCAACATGTGGCCTTGTCCTCCTCCCTCGAGCACGCCGCCACCTTCCTGCAGGTCAATGAGTCAAGTGTCGCACACATATCTTTGCCAAGATCATATCATCTGTACACTGCTGAACACGCTGAAATCAACCAAAAAGCAAATCGTGTGTACCAACCCGATGTGTTTGCCTTTTGCTCTGACGACGTAGTAGCGGTTGGAGGAGAGGGGCAGGTCCATGACCGGGACGAACACGACGTCGTCGCGGTCCGTCTCGGTCTCCACGTCCATGCCTCCGTCCCCGTCGCTAGTCATCGTCGTCGTGCTGTTCTTCACCTTGAGCATCCGGTTCTGCGGGAAGGGGAGCCCGTACACCTGCCTGTCCCTGCACAGGCCCCAGCAGCACGTCGCGCGCTGGACGGCCTCCTCGTTTTCCACAACGAGGATCCCGGAGCCGGCGCCCTCAGGCGGCGGCTCCGCCGCGGCATTGGGGTTGTCCAGGTACCGCGAGATCGGCCTGGTGACGTACATTCTGTTGACTCCCTTCTGCTCCCTCAGCTGGATTATATCTTTACATGCCCACTCACGCCAAATTTTCACGACTTGACGTTGACGAGCATTAGATGAGGTACCATAGATATTTTTTGCAACTCTTTGTCACAGATTAGGTACAATGAATCAACCCTAGACCAAGCGAGGTCAATGTTGACTTGTCGCTCCCAGGCATCTAGCGTGTTAGAAGTATTCTTGTATAGAAGAGCCCGTATACGTATAAAACGAGTATGTCCTAATAGGAAGCTGAGTCGGTTCTGTTGAATTCGTTTATAAGTCTTATAACTAGTCTTTATAAGAAATAGTATTGTCTGGTAACAATGTATCATAAGCCAATTAGGTTTTTTCTTTTTTGCTGTGACTTATGACTTTTAGACTGTTTATATGAGAGATTACAGAGTAACAGAAATTCATGTGCAGTTTTTGTTGATATAAATGAAGTTAGTAAAGTATATAATACAATTAACTAGCAGATTCTATCTTGAAAAAATATTATATTTAAAATTAGTTACTATAGAAAAATAAAAAAATAGTTTTTAAAAGTTGAAAAGAAAGTAGCCGTGAGAGGGATACAAAAAAAGGAAAACGGGCGCGGTTGGCGCCCCGGGAAAAATGTACGCGTCCTCTCTTTGGTGACATGGTTTGTTCGGTGTTTATCTCCTTGCAGACAGAGGTGTTGCGTGTGCAGCACATGATGCGCTTCCATCATGTGAACACAGCAAGGAGGTAGTGCTGCTGCTTTGTACGTTATCCATCACGTCAGAGAAGGGAAGTCAACTATAATGTTTTTTCAATCAGTTACAGTGTTTTCAGCCATAAACTTTCAGCTTTCAACCGAACCGATCACCACCTTGTGTTGTCATCTTCACTTCCGTGAGCAAGGACCAGGAGGGTCCCACAGAGGAAAGGGATGCGTCTCTGGTTGTGGGGATCCTGGTGTGTTTAACACCAGTAGTTACCGTATTCTATATTAATCCTATAATTAGTAGTTAGTATACATATTTATAATATTGAGATCCTATTTATACAAATAGCAAATGAATTTATAATAAAAGGGGCAAATACATAAGCGATGTGAGATTAAATTTACAACATATGGCTGACCAGCCAAACAAACATTATATTTAAGGGTAAATTGCAGCGAAAGACAAGTAAATAAACAAAAGAGTCCAACGGTGTGCTAACATAGTCCACAGGCAATTGACTAGAGATTAGACCCTAAAAAGACCCATCGTCGTATTCTCCGATGCCGGGGCAAAGTACGTATCGTCGGGTACATATCATTCTTTATTCTCCGATCAACAATATTTTAAGCAAGGTTGAGTATATTGCATACTCAGCAAAATATATAGTGTATCGCAAGATTATACATATATGCAAGGCTATCAAAGAATGAGACTCTATGCTAAGTTATTTTCAGCATGAAACAAATTTTATTTGCAATATTGATAAATAATAGTTTACAACGGAATTATAAAGAGCATTTGACATGTAATGAAATAACATTTATATAACTTCCATAACAGTAGATCCAATCCATTCATAGTCTTCCTCGGCTGTGAACATCGCACAAATCCTATCCATGGGCACGACACATGATTAGACGTACATGCCATCTTATTATATTCAGTGAAATAGTTTTGAAAAGGAAAACTATACCCATTATGGCTGCATCCAAGCATGCTCATGACCACAAGCACGGCTATTTAAATAGTTTTTAACACACTACAGAGGTTATACAATTTTTTCACATGAGATAATCAATTATACTATCGGCAACTTCACACTTCCATTGGCATCTGACAAAAGTTGATTACCATATAACTTTTAGGTCACCTAGTCCTAGCCTTACACCAACCTAATAAATGGACAAAGCCTCACTTGGTTGCCCCAAGTGAGCTGAATGATAGACCCTCACTTAGGGAGTTTGTCCCCTAAGTGAGTATTCACTGTTGTATTAGTAAGTTTTGTTTTCATCACTGTGGTGTGGGAGCCCCTACGAGCAGACCTTCACTCGAAATGTTGTTACTTCTTCTGCGCTTACAATAATGCAAGACTGGACCTAGACAACTTTAATCAGCTAAAGCTAAAGCCTATATAGCACTTGTGGTTATACGGTGTGACTTAGATATGCGGCAATAATGTTCATCCTTCATTGACTCAAGCGAGAATCTCCCCCTATCTACATGCGAGGTTCCTCCTCACATTTGACAGTTATTATATAACTCGTCCGAGTCCAAAAATTAGGTTTTCTATTTTATTTTATACCAAACTAACAGAGGTTTCTTCTCTGATATAACATTTTGAAACTACTATGTTCATGCATAATTTTCTAAAATATCAAGCTTAGAGAAAATTACTGCATGGCTAAGCATCTAGACCATATATCAATGTAATATTCTCAATTTGACAGTAGATATAGTCTAAACCATGTCCTAGATGTTACAACAGTGAGAGTATCAAATTTACAAAGAGGTTCAATGCATACGAGCGGTTGTAACTACCATTACCCACTGTATAGCAATTTTAATATAACATACACGCATACATAATAGATTTTACAAATAATATATAATAATTAAAATATTGGGATGAACATGGTCAAAGGGGGTGCTTGCCTTGCTCTTGCTGTTCAGAGAATGTTTCGGGTGTGTTCTCGAAGTTGTCCATCGCAGTGTCATCAAAATGATAAAATCCATATAAATGCAAATAAGAGCCAAATAAATTTAAACAGAGACAAAAATTTAAATATTTTTGTATATTCAGAAAGATCATGATTTTAGAACAAAATTAGAAACAAGTATCACTAAATTTGGAGTTTGTATGCAAAAGTTATAAGCGTTTGAGTTTTAACTAGATTTGAATTATTTCTTATTGACTGATAGCGTAATCTTTTCCGATTGCTACAGTGCTCTTTATGACTTCTAACACTCTTCAGTCGCTACAGTGATATTTACGACTTCTAACATTTTTTGGTCGCTACAGTGCTATTTACGACTCCTAATACACTTCGGTGGCTATAGTGCTATTTACGACTCCTAACACCTTTCGGCCGCTACAGTGCTATTTACGACTCTTAACACTCTTCGGCTGCTATAGTGCTATTTATGACTCCTAACACTCTTCGGTGGCTACAGTGTTATTTACGATTTCTAACACTCTTCGGTGACTACAGTGCTATTTACGACTTTTAACACTCTTTGGCCACTACAGTGCTATTTACGACTCCTAACACTCTTCACTACAGTGCTATTTATGACTCCTAACACTCTTCACTACAGTGCTATTTACGACTCCTAACACTCTTTGACCGCTATAGTGCCTTTTACAACTTCACATACTACCACTACGATATTCTTTTTGACTTCAACCACTACGATACTCTTTGCGACTTCGACCACTATGGTACTCTTTTCGACTTCGACCGCTATGGTACTCTTTTCGACTTCGATCGTTGTGGTTCTCTTTTCAACTTCGACCACTGTGGTACTCTTTTAAACTTTGACCACTATGGTACTCTTTTTGACTTCGACCACTACGGTACTCTTTTTTTACTTCAACCGATTCTCTTTTCGATTTTGATCACTAAGGTACTCTTTTCAACTTTGACTACTTTAGCTTTCTTTTTGACTTCGACTACTTTAGCT
Source organism: Bonia amplexicaulis (assembly GCA_036346245.1). NCBI lineage: Eukaryota > Viridiplantae > Streptophyta > Magnoliopsida > Poales > Poaceae > Bonia > Bonia amplexicaulis. Next base: position 6,656,526 of record CM070756.1, read on the forward strand.
CTCTTTTTGACTTCGACTACTCTAGTTCTCTTTTTGACTTCAACTACTACGGTACTATTTCTCACTCAACCACTTCAGTACTCCTATCTCCCGAGAGAGCCATGGCTCATCGCCGACGAGGGACCCCTTAACAGACAAGGCATGAGCCAAAATGGAGCCAAGACCTTGGCCCGCATGCCTAGGCGAAGTATCGAGGCCCAACTTGGAGGATAGGGCAATCAATAGTGAGGTCCCACTGCTACAGAAGAGGCTATACTGGACGGGTACATCACAGACGGTTTTACTGGCAACCGTCTGTGATATTTTCATAGACGGTTATTAACATGAACCGTCTGTGATAATTGAGACATCACAGACGGTTTTTATTAATAACCGTCTGTGAACTTTCACAGACGGTTCTTAATACGAACCGTCTATACCAATCGAGATAACACAGACGGGTCCTGTTAAGAACCGTCTGTGAAAGTTCACAGACGGTTATTAACACGAACCGCCTCGTGAAAGTTGATAACACAGACGGTTCCTGTTAAGAACCGTCTGTGATAATCCCATGTCACTTATAATTGGTGTGTAATAGTCACATGTCACCAATAATTGGCGTATACACAGGATTTCGATCTCACCCGTCTATTCTCTCCACATCGAATGGCCGGCACCGGTTCCTCCCGGCCGCCAGCCCTTATTAATAACTTCCCATCAACCTTTCCACGGTACTAGTCACGCGTGAGTTCATCCACTCCGACATCACATCTCGACAGTAGTCGGCATCGTCGAGGAACATGCAAATACAGAGGCAAGCACAAAAACACAACAACACATTGATCAGATCGATCTATTACAGGATGACAAGCTAACAAACCCTTCGTGGCACGACGGTCCACACTAAACAAGACACACTTACGACACTTACGGCAAGAGTGTGTTCTTTAGTATGAACCGGACGTGCCGCGATGGAGGTGCTAGCGGGGGCTCGAACGCAGAGGGAGCAGGGGAGACGAGATCGCACCGATATCCGTGTGGTTCACTCGGTGTTGTTTACTCTATAAGGGTAATAATCCCTTTGAGATATCTCGATGGCGGTGTTGAACTATCACGCACGGTTGTTACTTATGAACCGTATGTGATACTTAGTCGCCATCAATAAGTCGGCAATGTCGGTGCCGAAGAATCGAGCATCACGACGGTTGTATTAACGCATCGCTGCGTGATAAACAATCACGCACGGTTCTTAACACGAACCGCTGCGCGATAGTATGCATCACGCACGGTTCGTGTTAAGAACCGCTCGTGATAATGAGACTATCACGCACGGTTATTTATGTGAACCGTCTATGATAGGCAACAATCACCGACGGTTATTAAGTTGAACCGTCTGTGATATTGCTTGTATCACAAACGGTTCATATTAATAACCGTCACAGACGGTTATTAATACGAACCGTCTGTGATATGTCATTTTCACAGACCGTTTGTGGTTGGAACCGTCTGTGATATTCTGCATAGTATTAATTGCTTGGCGTACTTGCTTGAAGGATGTCGACACCGATCTGTCTTCATTGCGCTGCATCGGTGGAGCAAGGCGGCCGGCTTTAGGGAGTTGGGGACGGAAAAATATCACCGTCTTCTTAGTGATCTGATCAGAGGTTAGTATACTTAATTACTTAACATTCTTAGTGATCTGATCAGAGATTAGTACTCAATTGCTTAACATTCTTAGTGATCGATCGAGGTTAGTAGTAGGGGTAATAATCATTTTTGACACCCATTTGTCACTTGTGTAGCGTAGATGGACCGAAGCTGGATGTATGTTGAGAACCGTGTGAGTGAAGAGTACATTACTGGCGTGTCTGCTTTTAGAAGGGCGGCCGAGCTGGATATGTTGAAGAAGGGGATGAAATATATGTATTGCCCATGTATTGATTGTGATAATCTCAAGATGTTTAGCAACTCAGCGCAGATTGAAGCTCACTTGATTCGAAGGGGTTTGAAAAAGGGTACAAATGTTGGACCATCACGGTGAAGAGAAGAGTAGTACACAAGACGGCTCTTATGACATAGTCGAGGAGACAACGATATGCCGCTTGTGGACCGTTCTTTCGATCATGAGGAAAGGTCGCAGGATGACAACTGGATCATGAGGATAGGTCGCAGGATGACAACTGGATCATGAGGATAGGTCGCAGGATGACAACTGGATCGGATGTTACGTGATGCAGAAGGGAACTATAGTGAGAGAGAGTTTGGTAAATTCGAGGGCTTGATGGAGGACTCGGAGAAACCTTTGTTCCCGGGCTGCAAGCCGCAATACACGAGGTTGTCATCAGTTCTAGAACTGCTAAAATTGAAGGCAAGCAATGGTTGGTCCGACAAGAGTTTCACGGCATTATTAGGTCTCCTAGTGGACATGCTTCCAACGGAAATGTGTTGCCGAGAACCACCTACCAAGCCAAGAAGATTCTTTGTCCATTAGGAATGGAAGTAGAAAGAATACATGCATGTCGGAATGATTGTATCCTGTACCGTAAAGAGTATGGTAGCTTACATGTTTGTCCTGTGGTGACAGAGGCAGGGGAATGGCATTACAGGGCTATAAGCTATTAGGGCTCAATTCAGTGCTAGGGGAGCTTCCATGGAGGAGGAGGAACTCACCAAAGGTGATGACGACACTTGATGAGGAGCGTAGGAGGGTGGCATCGGAGACCCTGTCAGCGACGAAGAGGTCCACGTCGACAGTGAATTCCAGCAATAGTGAAGCTACTAAAGGGTGCGCATGAGCTTGATTGCATGCATGCAAAGGTATGGATGAATGTAATCGAGATACGGTTCACCGGAGAGAGAGAGAGAGAGAGAGAGAGAGAGAGAGAGAGAGGAAGGCTTATAGCAGTGTCCTAGTTGGAGATGAAGAAGAAAACCTAGCTAGAGTGGTTCACTACATGAATGGCCAATTAAATGAGTAGGCTGCTTAAGGGAGCGGTAAGGTGTGTTGTGACGGAGTTGGGGAGGAGAGGAACTCACCAGAGTTGCTAGAACATGGTGACGTGCTCACCGGCATCATGTACGACTTTGATTTCTTTGTGCCTCAGTGAGCAAAGTGCTCAAGAAACACGCGCAAGAGACCCAGGGCGAGCTGAAGTGTAAAGGCGCGGACGGGGGCTTTGTAGGTACGTAACGCTTGAGGGCAAAGCGCGAGTTCTTATGAGCGCAACCGAACGGTGTGGCTCGATTACTCGCCGTGGAACGCAAGGGGCAAAAGAAAACAAGGGGGAAGAGATGCGTCACGTTGAGGTGACAGGTAGGCAGGGGTTGGTAGCAGCAGAGAGGAATTATGGGTGCGGTCACTAGAAGTCTGGGGTAGCTCGACCATGGCGGAGCTGGCACGGGCGTGTGAGGTGAAAGGTGGTCTCTGCGATTGGGCCCAACACGACAGTTAGAGGAAGTAAGGTGAGGTGAGCGGTTTGGGCAATTGTTAGGCATATCGGATGAGCTCGAAAAGTTATGAATTTTTTTTATGAATGCTCCTAACATAGAGTGAATTATTGTATAAGTTTTTCAAAATTTATCTTCTCTTGATTTTTCTAAAAAAATCTTAGAAGGCTTCTGTTTGAATGTAAATACACTTATTTGATTTAAATAATTTTAGATCTTGCTTTAATATTTATTTTAGTGCCAAGATTATACTGCCGCGCTTTTAGGATGGTTTCCACCATACTTTCTCTCATGCCACTTTTAACTATCTTTTCTAACATTTGATTTGGATTCAATTTGATTTATATTTTATGCACTTTTGACTTTTGAAAATCAAATTTCCAAAGAAACTCCAATAAAGAGCCAGGAAACAAAAATGCATTAAAAATGTTAAGATTTTTCTCATTTTTTCATGCCCTAGAATTTAGGATGTTACATATCTACCCCTTAAAGGACAATCTTGTCCTCGAGATTCAGACGGAGAGAATAGAAAGGAGGTGGAGCTAACTGGCAAACAGTAGGTTATAGGGTTTTATTGAACGTCACATCCTTTCCTTGGAGTAGTCGAGAAAGAGGAAATTTGCACAAAAGTGGGTTAACACTTAGAGAAAGAAGAAGGTAGGAAGCAATCTTATTCTTCCAGGTATGTCTTACTTGTCTTCACTTTTATCGTAGGATGCTTGTTCTTCTAGTTGTTCATCAATGTTGTCTTTTCTAGCCCTAGGCATGATGAGTCCTATGGCGGCCTGGAGATTTATCCATTGTATCTCAGCTTCCTTGGTCAGCAGTAGGTTTAGAGAGCAATCTTTAAGGCAGTAGTTTTATCCTTTGCAAAGAAAACAAGTGCCCTTGCTCATTGGGCATTTTCCAGGTTGATGGTCTTCATCGCAGTTGGGGTAGTTTATGAAACATTGGTCAGCCCAATGTCTTTTTTCTCCACAACGTCTACATGCCACTAGGTTCATAGGCAGTCTTCTAGTTGATGGCATTCCTTGCAGTGAGAGCAGTAGGGGACTGGGCACTCGTAGCAGTACTATCCTGTTTGTCTGCAGGTAAAGCATGATCCTCTTGTAACTTGTTGTAGCAGAGGGCATGATTAGGCATCATGTCCTATCGTGCTGCATTCAGAGCGAGTAATATTTGGCAAGGCTTCCAGGTCTGGTAGTAGGACTTCAACAGGCACAACTTGTTCCTCCTTGGGGCACTTATGTTTTTTTTTTGCCAGAGCTGAGGCTAGTGGCGACGACACCCTTTTTTTTTGCTTTTTTGCTTTTTGTTGGGGGCATTCTCTCACAGTGTCCCTCGTTGCCGCAACAAATAAACTCCTTATTTTGCTTCTTCTGAGGGCACTTATTGACATAGTGTCTGGTATTTCCACAACAGAAATAGGTGATGTCCTTTAGGGACCTGCCTGATGCAGTGCTATTATTGTTTCCACCACGACAGCTTTTTCTCAACAATACTTGGAGAGTAGGGTTAGGCGACAGCTTGTATGGATGGTAAGGGCTATGGTGAGCAGAAATTATTGGTCTTGTTTTCTTACTTCCACTAGGGATAGTTTTCTTGTTTTCGGCCATAGCCCTTGTATGAATGGTAGAAACGATGGTTAGGAACAAAAGCAAAGCAGGGACTCGAGTCTTGATCCTTGTACAGGTTGAGGCTTTTAAGTCATTGTCTTCTTTGACGATGTTGTTTCCTCCTAATATCGGATGTTAAACGGTCTCACTTGTTCTTTGATCATCCAGAACTTGGCTATTCATCACTTCATAATTGTAGACCTGATGGGGTTTACAACAAAAAGGGCGAGAGGAGAGTAGCATGAGGTATGGGAAGAATCGCGAAAATAAGGTAATCTAAACACATTCTAGACTTTTAAGTAGCATACCCAAGAAGCTGGGTTGGAATACAAACCACACAGATTTTTGAAAATAAGCTTTTTCTGTGGCTGTGAAATACAACGCCCAAGGGTAAGAAGGCAGCGTACAGGGTCCAACTGAAAATTTGCAACAATGCAACGTCTATTGGTGGGGACATATATGAGGGTATCATATGTAGTACATCAGCGTCTTAGCGTCCCCAAACACCCAAAAGCTAGCTCACATAATCTCCCAAAAGTGATTCCCTAATGATCTAGTCTAATAGTCTGGATCTAAGCATCGATTTTGGGCTTCGGCAGCGTCGGGTGCAGCAGAGTGTCTCTTATAAGTTTTCCAAAATATTTTGTTAGTTCCCAAGGTTCATATTCAGATTGTACTACTCCTTCATGCTTACTTAAGTAAAATTTCGAAGCGAGGTAAGTTGTTAGAAATAGTGGGAGAAAAACTTTTAATTTATCATGATAGCATGAGATGAGGACAGATGGTTTGAAGTAGTTGCAAAAAACATATTTTTAACTCATGGCATAGCTTTGAAAATCATTGCAAAAAACATTTAAAAGTAGCATTTGTAATAGTTCAAGAATGAATTTTTTTAAAAGCCCTTTTGGCGTAGTGTTTTAGGATCATATTCTAATCATTTTGGTTCTGTTTTAATGACAAAAATATTGTGATTTTTTTATTAACAGAAGATACACTTTTCTTTAAAAGACAGAAGAAGGAAAACAAAAGAATGATTTAGGTAAGAGGAGAAAGCTAAGAAAAGAATATAGGAATCCTTGCTATTCTTACCTCTCATTTTTTACAAGTATTTTTAAATTTAAAATAGGTTGTATTTGAAAAATAAATCCTTAATCTAACGTCCATTCTATCTAGGGTTTAACCTACAATTAGTATAGTTTTGATACCAACACTATGGGGACCTTGGACGTGCAACACCTGTAGTCACCATATGTGTTCTGTACTAGATCCATGATCAGTAGCTAGTACACACATTACAATATTAAGATCACATCCATACACATTGCAAATAAATTTGCAACAAAAAGGGCGAATACATAAGCGATGCAAGATTAAGTTTACAACATATGGCCGACCGACCAAACAAACATCAAAGTTAAAAGTAAATTGTAGTGGAAGACAAGTAAATAAACAAAAGAGTCCAACGGTATACCACCATAGCCCACAAGCAACCGACTGGGGATTAGACCCTAGAGAGACCCATCATCGTATTCCCCGGTGCCAGGGGCAAAGTACGCATCACCGGGCACATATCCTTCTTCATTCTCTGATCGACAATATTTTAAGCAAGGTTGAGTACATTGTGTACTCAGCAAGACTTATAGTATACCACAAGATTATACATATGTGCAAGGCTGTCAAAGGATGAGGTTTTATGCTAAGTTATTTTTAGCATGAAGAAAATTTTATTTGCAATATCGATAAGTAATAATTTCCAACGAAATTATAAAGAGCATTTAATATGTAATAAAATACAATTTATATAAATTTCATAACAGTAGATCAAATCCATTCATAGCCTTCATCGGCTATGAACATTGCAATATTCCCACCCATGGGGACGACACATGATTAGACGTACATATCATCCCATTATGTTCAGTGAAACAATTTTTGAAAAGGAAAACTATACCCATTATGGCTGCATCTAAGCATGCTCATGACCGCGAGCATGGCTATTTAAATAGTTTTTAATACTCTACATAGGTTGTACAACTTTTTCCACATGAGATAATCAATTATATTGTTGGTAACTTCACACTTCCTTTAGCGTGTAACAGAAGTTGATTATCGTATAGATTTTAGGTCACCTAGTCCTAACCTGACACCAGCCTGATGAATGGATAAATCGTCACTTGGGCACTCCAAGTGAGCTGAATGACAGACCATTACTTAGGGAGTTTGTCCCCTGAGTGAGAATTCACGATTAACTAAGAAAGATTCAAATATTATTAATTATCATAGTAGCGATCTTAAGGCCAAGCTTACAAATAATAACCTGAAGGGCTTAGTAAAATCTAGAACATAAACAATGATAAACAAGATGGCCATTCAATATGCCCATAGTTAATCGACTGGGAAGAGAAGTCCTAGTCCACAAGTCATCGAAGAAACCTCCTTTAAGTTCCTCTGTCTAGTATGGTTCATTTTCAGCAACTGAGCAAATAATGGGTATAGGCATGAGTACATAGAGTACTCATCAAGTCATTTGGAACAAAATGCATTATAGTTATGCAAGACTTAGCAATTGATGGTTGAGTGGTTATTTTATAGAAATCAACAATTTAGAGTAAATACAATAAATATATTTAAATTGCACTTTGAAAGCAATTAATAAGTAATTAAGTAAAAGGAATTGAATAAATCACAAGTATACTGATCATTCACCCAATGAACCACCTACAAACTAACTATTCACGTAATAAACCACCAAGGAACTAACTATTCACTTCCCAAACTTAACCCAACTAGATTTTTTTATGAAATCACTACCCCTTGTGTGAAATCACCAAGCATTGTCCATAACCAGGGACGTGGCTATTCGAATAGCTTTACACTCTGCAGATCTTGCACAACTTTATCCATAAGATATGATCATCTCATATTACCACGCGATTAGCACACTTCCTTTGGTGTGCGATAGAGAAATCATGACAATGCCTTTACAATGTTTCGTCTCAACCTAGTTCCATCTGCTAAGGTTTTACGAACGAATAGACTAACCACCTAATCGGAGAGCCCCCTCTTGCGCCCCATGAAAATTTTTAACCGACACCACTTTCATCTCAATGGTGAAACCAAAATTGAAACATCATGAATTAATTAGTCAGGTCTATCTCATACTAGGCATGTGATTGTACGATAATGCTCAATTAATGGCATATAAAGTTAAGTCCTTGACATTACCCAAGTGAGGCATCCATATTCCAAAAGTGATGACCACACTTCCCCCTTTACTGCACGATCATTAGCTCAAGTGAAAATCATTTTGTATAACTAATACAATGACACTACCTATGCCATAATACATAAATTTTATAATTGTGGTTGACCACCATGATTCGATATGTCATTGAGTTAAAATTAATTAATTAACATGTGATGATGAGTCCAATATACTGCAAACATGGCTAAGTACACTAAACGTACAACCCATGTGAATACTAGTATTATATCACTAGATAATTACACATCCAATGGTGACAATGGAATCGGGGCATTCAAATTATCAATTGAGCGATTAATCAAGTTTGAACCACAACTATCAGTTATAAGGGTTTGTAATAAATTAGCAATGTATGAAATTTAAAAGCCATCAGCCAATACTATTCATCAGTTGTTACCAAAAACCATCAACAAAAAGCCAACATTAAGAGGCCCTATTATACTTTTCAGATCAGAGTTGGGGCTTCGCGCTGTAGTGAGAGACTAGCTAGTATGGCCACTATTGCTGTTCAGTAACGTCCATGTGTGGAAACTATTGCAATCAATGCAGCTCTCAGTGGATTCATTTATAGTTAGAGTAGTGCACTATTTCAACGTGGCTTCTAGTGGATTCAAGACAACTTGATAGTAGGCGCTATGTTGCCGAAAGCATTCAAGTATCAATTGAGAGGCATGAACTTCTTTATTCTTCATGGAAAAAGGAGGTACACAATTATGCTGTTTTTGTAGCCTACGGGGAATCTTCAGTATGTAACATCTGGTGAATTGGTGACCGAGTGTGAGATTTCCTTTCAGGAGCTAGCTAGGTAGTTGTGCCAAGTGAGGATGATAATAATTGTACACTCTAAATTACTTTTGATACAATCACAAGTGATTGAGATTTTAAATCTTATTCTCCCATTTCATTACCCGCTTAGCGATGAAATCATTTCAAAGAGCAAATATGTGCAATATAGCACATTTTTGCTACCTAGTAAGCCACTGTCTTAATTCGACAAGAACAGATACTTCAATTACAACCTATGCTCATGCCCATTTGGTTCTAATCATCTTGGTGTGCTTGAATTCATAGCTCAGTGCCAAGCCGCCATCCATCCTCCTGATCACGAACCTCTCCACCAACATGAAGCCCTTCACACCTCTCTACCCTCTCTATCATCTCTACGTCGCCATTGCTAACCCACCCTCCCCTCTGCAGTTCTCACCTCATTCTCTCCCACGGCACCACAATCAGCCCCAACTCTTTGGTCGCCACTGAGCTCACCGCCAGTCGGAACCACATCACCCCATCGACCACCTAGGGGCGCCTTCTTGCACCTCATATTTGCCATTCAGCAATGCCTTTGATCGGTGCACCGTCATGCTCACCGCGACCTCTGGTGTGCCCTCCCAGTCGTTAGGATTATGGCGGATGTAGATATGTAGACCAAAGGGCAGTAGAGAAGGGTCAATTATGCCATCCAAAATTTTTCTGAAGTATTCTAGATCCTCTTCTCAAATATCTATAGAGTTACTATGAATTGAATCTAGCCAAAATCCCAAATCAAATCGACCAAGAAATCAAACTCAGCAAAAATCCAAACCCTAGAGGTCTGACCTCCACATTGTGGTCGATCGACCTCTCCCAAGCGATCGACCTCTCTTCTAGTGGTCTAACCGCTACGAACAGTAATTTCAGGTAAAGCTATAATGATTTTAGTATTGTTGTAGAACTTAAACCGCGTAACTTTTGACTTGATGATACAAAAGACATGAAACTTTGCACACACACCTTATTTAAGGTTTCAAAAACCTATTACAACCATGGATCACAGAAATTTGTATCAAAATTCAGACCATTTTGAGATTAAAGCATGATTGCACTAAATTTGGGCAAAATATAAAAACAGTTAATACAATTTACTTGTTGGTAGGAGATGGCCAAGATGGTTCTAGTTGTACTCCCATATGTCACAGCAAGCAAGAACAACGAAGAAATCTACCAAAAAGCCCTCATATCACAAAATCACTTGGTGAGGTCAAAAACAAGAAAAACCAAGTTTCTTCATGAATTTGCTACCAAAGTGCCTAAATAGATGGAAATTGATTTTAATAGGCTATCTGCGTCTCTTATACATTCTTAGTACAACAAGATCAAGAAGAGGGAAGAGAAGAGGAAAAACCAACCAAAACAAGAACAAATCAATTAACACACGAAATATTCATAGAGATGAACAAAGATTGTTGTATTGCTACTTAAGGAAAAAAGTTTTATAGCCACTCCACCTTGGAAGACATAGAGCACACTGCAAGCACTCTTCTCTCAAACTTTAACCCTAACACATGAACACTTAGTCTCAAGAGAGGAATGTTAGGTGGTTAACTACAGGTCTCCATCTCAACCTATTTAATAGATGGGCTAGTCAGCTACATCTAATTCTTAGTGAATACTATGCACTTAGCATAATGGAGAAACCCAATAATTCCACACACATGGGTTTTAATTCACACATCACATTTATGCATGATTTTCAAAGCACATAAGTCCGAATCCGCTAAGTTTTTAGCCTTAATCCATCTTAATCTTCTCAGCTTCTCCTTAACCTAAACCACTTTATCAAGCGTCGCTCAAGTACTGTGGTTTTGCTTCAAAATAGTTTCTAGTATTTTGATTAAACTATCAAAATACTCTTTCTTGGCCAGGTCATCTTCTTTCATTACAAGCAATCGTCGTACTTTTCACGTATATGTGTACCATTGGCTTGCCCTGCATTGGCAAGTCTATCTTATTCTGGTTCTATTAGACCACGTCTCACATGGACTGACCAAATCAAATGGTGCAATCAGCCGTTCGAACTTCCTTTCAACATTTACCATCTTTTTCGTGGCATGCTTGAGCTCGATCACCCTCTCACTCGGCATTCCCGATCGTTCTAGGTCTCGGCTCCTCCATGAGCGTAGCCCGATCCTCGCCATTAACCGTGGTTGTCTCCAGACGACTTTGCATATCTAAAGACAAAAAAATTATTTTTAAGTTACAAGTTCTTTACAACTTAACTTACCTTAACAATAACCTGTCTTACATAACATACATGCATTGATCTTGCTCATCAAAACCCTATATATCTACGACTCAAAACCACAAAAACAAAAATCCTGACCGAAAGCTCGTAGAGCAGCCGGCGCCCGGTCAGACCGGAGTACCGCGAAATCGAATCGCTGATTAAGCCTGCTGATCGGGTGCATGCATGCGTACTGGCTTCACTAATCGCCATGCAAACGTCCCCGTTAAAGCGTGCATGCAAGGCCAATGCATGCTGGCCTCATTAAAGCAACCCAAGACAAACACAAGCATGCATGGCTACGGGACTGCATGCATAGCTTTAATTTCCACATACAAGCAGCATATCAATTCGGTACAGCAGTCAGATAACAGTAGACTGTCCATATTTTCAACTCCTAAAACGACAATAATTATTCACAATAACAAATATTTAAAATCTTCTCATATGATCCTCCAAGACTTTCTTCCAGTTCTGTTCCAGCGTCGTCTCGTAGAACATGCACCGCTGCACCTGCTCCTCAGCCGCTGACCCCCCTTGCTGACGAACATGAACGGGCAGTACCACTTGGTGACGACCACAACGACGGGAGGCGCGCCGCTGCCGGCCGGCTTGTTGCTCTCAGGCATCTAGATATTTTCAGTTCGTTGCAAACAACCACTACTACAGGACAGGTCATCACAGACGGTTCAAAAACGTCATCACAGACGGTTTTGCGAACCGTCTGAATTTATGGGTCGATGATAATACGAGGTCATCACGCACGGTTTTCAACCGTGCGTGATAGCTCAAATCACGACGGTTTTAACTAAAACCGTCGTGATATGGTGATATCACGAGCGGTTTTAACTAAAACCGTCGTGATATCGATAATCCCGCACGTTTTTAGTTAAAACCGTGCGGGATTATCGATATCACGACGTTTTTAGTTAAAACCGTCTGTGATATTCCTTCTACCCTAAATCTATTCCTATTTATTGGCTAGCCTCGGAAATGCTAGCCATGCCCTCTGAAACAAGCGGATGAACAAGTATATAAGGCATCCATAAACATCCAATACACATCACATTTCATTCACAAACATAAAGTATTCACTTAGCAAATGAATCAATTGAATTGAAATAAAATATCCATTACATTTGCATTACAATGCAATAAAATTCATGGTGCATGTGGAACTGTCCTTCCGACTTTATGACTTGAGCCACCAAAAGTACGCCAACTCTCCTCGAATTCGTGAAATATCGGGCTGTTCCAATGCGGTTGACGGGATGTACGCACTGTGGATAGTGATATGAATGTACGATATATGTAACGTGATAAGTATGAAGTAAATATGGAAAGATTGATAAACCTTGAATTGGTGATCCTCGAGGAATCGAGGTAGGTCCATATGGTGGCAAACATAGAATCCACATGTGTTGCCCGTATTCCGGTGGCACCGCAAAAATAGAATGAGCAATAATTCAAGAGGCATTAATACGAATGCACGATAGGATTAATTAATGTGTAATAGCGAATACCTTAAAATCTCGAGTATGTCTCGGGCCTTTGGCCCTTGCTTGAGACACCCCCATTTCAACGTACATCGCGAACGCCCTACGTGATTCAAAAAAGTTAACCTTAGTCAATCGGAATGAAAGAAAGAGTACAATATAGCCCTACGTGATTCAAAAAAGTTAACCTTAGTCAATCGGAATGAAAGAAAGAGTACAATATAGGTATGTATGGAGAAAATAAACTTACCTATCGATTACTTGGCGACAACCGTGAAGTCCATTTTATTCTTACTTAAGGAATCAAGGTAATATACCTTGTTCCATTTTGGTACAATGACTATTAAAATCCAATGAAAGTTTTGATTGTAGGGCATAAGTATATAATCCTTATTGCGTTGAGCCCGCAGCCCTGATGCAATGTACCTCTCGACGACGGACATATCCTCGTCGATGGTATACTTGGCGACCATGTGTGGGTCCAAGAAACCAACCGATGATGATTGGGATGTTCTAGCTTTAGTCCGCATGTGTCTACATATACACACACGAAAGCAACAAATTATATATGGCATTTATCGGTATGACATGAGCGGAGATCGTGATTGTGCACACTTACGCGTCCGGCGATCGAATGAGTGAGGCGTCGAGGCGTTGGCGTGAAAAGATCGAATAAGTCCTCGGCGACCACGAAGACACCGTCTTGAAAATTGTGATGGAAATGCTCCAGCGAATTTGACAAAGGATACCGATCTCCGTTAGCCCTCGGCTTATTGGACTGCTCCATGTACCACTTGTGCAATTGCGGCAACTAATTGGTAGGTGTTGGAGGCCCTTTGTCTCGAGCAACGGCTGCCAAACACGAATTTACGGCCAATGGCGGTGCGGGCCAATATCATCATTGGTCTTCGTGCTTTGCCCTTGCTGCCCTTGCGCCCTTTGCGCCCTTATCGCCTCGGTACGTGGGTCGACTTTACGGTGATCGACTTTAAAGGTAGCAATGGGGTAAGTTGCTCTGGCGAGAAGAGCACCTGTGGAGATAGCACCGGTGCTGCTAGCGGTGGTGGAGACAAGTGTTGCAGTGGAGATGGCACAAGTGCCTGTAGATCTGATCCTGCCACCGGTGAAGAAGCCTCCAGGGAGATGTCGCTTTTAGGCCACTGGATGAATGTTCCAATGGCCTGCCCTAGAGCCACGATCTCGTCGTTGGGCGGCTTGGTGGCGGGGCGACCTCAAAATTAACATGCACACCATCCACATGAACTTTTATGAAGCTGGCGCTAAAGCTTGACCGTGCACCACAGCCCGATACGGCATCGATATGCACGGCCCCAAGCGGCGTACAAGGAACGGAGGCATATCTCACTTGAGCCTGCACCCGTGGCTCCTACATAACGATCTGAAATTAGCTCATCGAATAGGCCTATCAATGGAGCAAGCATTCGAGAGATAATAATTATTACCGGATGTCGTCCACGGAAAATCGGCCTCGGTTTGCGTCGGATTGGACGCGCAACTACTCGGATGGTTGTGCGGGCTAGCTAGCATAGGAGCGGGGCGGCTGCTGATTTTTCGTCTGTTTCCGCACCTCATCTCTGATTTTATCAGCCAGATCACCCATTATCTCCTCTCTTAGAGTAGCCTTGAGCTCTTCTCGAAGCCGTGCGTCACGCTTCGGCTTTGTTTCTCTTCTGACGCCGATACATTTGGTCATCTTGGCTCATGTTTCCATGGAACGTAAAGCCCAAGGCCTCTCGTGCGACCGGGTGCTCCTTGTTTCCCGGGGCGCGGAGTATATCTTTCTCCTTGTTCCATGGAATGACCCACGGAAGATTCAACAATCAACGCTTCCTGTAAGAGCACGACATGTCATTTCACTTCGTACGAAGTTGTGGAGTAATTACAAGCTACATAGTTCGATCGATATCTTACCAAGCGCTGAGACACTTTGCTATGGAGGAGGCACTTTGACAGATACATACGACTAGTCTCTGAACACCATAACGAATGCTTCTCATGTGTTCAATGGAACGCGTGTTTGTAAGATTCAGGCGTACGTTCGCCATCTTGGTACTAGTCAACGATCAATATTTGACCCGCCATGCATTCAAGTACACGTATCCGCCGCGTGATTACCAATGACCGATGTAGGAGTACTACTTGGGCAGACTGCTTTTACATCGGAATGGACTACGAGGTTAATGATTATATCACGAGGGGGTGTTCTTTTAGGCTGTGTTTTATGATTTTTGGTTTAAAATTTTGAATTTTGGCTATTCGCTTGAGAGAGTACGGAGAGAGATACGTATGTATAATTTTAGCCGATATAGATGAAGTTAGGATAGTGTTTACTACGATCGATTTGTAAACCTACCTTGAAAACACACTTCGTTTGAAAGATAGTATTTACTATGAACGTGTGCTCCGCCGCATGCCTCCCTTTATTTTCATTATATGGAGATGCGCCAAAGGCGCTGTCACCTATTGCCAGCGATGGTCGTGGTGTGGGGGCGGACACCGGAGACGAAGATGGCTTGGTGGAGGCATGAGTGGGCGTCGGCGGGGATGGGGGAGACTTGGGGGTATCGAGGAAGAGGGGAAGGCGGCGGCGAAGTTGTAGTAGGTCTCGCTGGAGCCGACGCAAGTAGAAATTGGTGGTAGCGGCCATGGATGTTGGATTGGGAGGAAGGTTCCGGTGATGGACATGACTGTAGATCTGGATGGTTGCGCGTGGATGGTTAGATCAACATCTAACGGTGCAAAAATTGACTAAAATATTTGAAGAAATTTAGTTGGTTGATGTATAGACTGTCTCTTAATATTTGGCACAAATTGGTCTTTCAAATCTTATTCTCCCGTTTTACCCGCTTATCCATGAAACCATTTCAAAGTGCAAATGTGCAATATAGCACATTTTTGCTATCTAGTGAGCCACTGTCTTAATTCGACAAGAAAAGATACTTCGATTACAGCTTTTGCTCATGCCCATTTGGTTCTAATCTTGTTGGTGTGCTTGAATTCATAGGTCAGAGCCAAGCTGCCATCCATCCTCCTGAGAACGAACCTCTCCACCAGCACGAAGCACCCAAACTTCTCCCATGCACCGAGCCCTTCACACCTCTCCACCCTCTCTATCTTCTCCACGTCTCCATTGCTGACCCACCCTCCCCTCTCCTGCTCCCATTTCATCCTCTCCCAAAGCACCACGCTCAGCCCCAGCCCTCCGGTGGCCGTCGAGCTCGCCGCCGGTCGGAACCACATCACCCCGTCGACCACCTGGGTGCCGCCTTCTTGTACCGCGTCGGTGCCGCCCAGCAGCGCCGTTGACCGGCGCACCGTCGCGCTCACCGCGACCTCCGGTGTGCTCTCCCGGCCGTTAATATTGTGGCGGTGTATATCTCCTCGATTACGCTCCAGCGTCATCTCGTAGAACATGGACCGCGGGACTGGTCCTTGAGCGGCCGGCCCCTTCACGACGAACATGAACGGGCAGTACCACTTGCCAACGACCACAGTGACGGGGTCGTCGAGGTCGGGCATCCTGTGACGGAGCGGCAAGTCCATTCCCTGCACGTCGGTGAGCTCGTAGGTCGTGGACTTCGAGGTATGCACTTCCCAGCCCGTCCTCCTCAGGTAGTACGGCGGGATGCCGTCCGGCGCGACGGCCTGGGCCCTGAATCCCCTTCGGTGCCGCTGCTGCACCACCTCCACCTGCTGGTAGACGTCCCGGTGGTCGAATGGCCTCGGCGGCACGTCCTTCGCGTAGGAGCAGAAGCAGCATGTGGTCTTGTCCTCCTCCCTCGAGCACGCCGACACCTCCCTGCACGTCAGCCAGACATGGACATTGTTGTCTCCAAGATCATGTCACCTATCTATATATTGAACATGGTGCATGCTGAAATCGACCAAATTCTCCATCAATCTATCAGCGCTAACCGTGCGTCATTACCCCGTGTGTCTGCCGCTGGCTCGGACGACGTAGTAACGGTTGGACGACAGTGGCTGGCCCAAGACCGGCACGAACATGACGTCGTCGCGGTCCGTGCTGGTCGTCGTGTGGCCGGTCTTTGAGTTTGTGGTCCTCGTCTTTGTACTCCACCTTGAGCTTCCGGTTGCGGGAAGGGAGGTACACCGCATGTCCTGCACAGCCCCCAAGAAGACGTCGCCGCGCCGATGGCCTCCTCATCTTCCACGACCAGGATACCGGAGCCAGGGCCCTCCGGCGGCGGCTCCGCCGAGGCCTGGGGGTTGTTGAAGTACCGCGAGATCGGCCTGGTGACGTACATTCTGTTCGCTCCTCGATCTGTTGGTCCCTCTTGGATCTTCACAGCTCAATGCCAAAAAATTGAGGACTTGGTGTGCACCTTTCTAGGCCACTTATCACAGAAAAATATCGAGATAGAGGTGGCCGTCGTACCATCATAGATATTTCCTGGAGCTCTTTGTCACAGATTAATTAGGTTGGTACGTGCAATAATAAAGTCAATATAATGGACCAAATAAACTCAATGGTTAGCAATCATGACATTTCGGTAGCGATGCAAGTAGGACATTTACAAACCGAATCGACCAACACGATTTGGTTGTTCACGTGTGCTGACTGGGAAAGAGACAACTAGTTTATTGCTCTATAGGAGACTAGTCTCGTTGCCTTGGTATTATTCTTCAAAAGATGGAAACCAAACCATATTTTTATTTGATAAATATGTCGTTGTTTTTAGATACCAGATTACCAAAATACCAAATAAGCAAAGAAGAACAACCGTTCAGGTGTAGCACTATTAGATATTGTAATTTACGCTATCTGCTGCCGTTGTAGACTTGGCTGTGGTAGGAGAAGGTATTGGTGCGCGAGCTAGCGTACAAAACGTACGGTGTTACTCTTCCGAATCCAGGTTTACTTGCACCAAAAAAGACTCTGACGTGTTCAATGGAACACGTGTTGACAAATGACAAGTATCGGTACAGCAATTAATTACACGTTTGTCATCTTGCCAGACGAGTCAACGATCGAATGTAAAAGACCCCAAAATTTCAAATCAAATTTTTCCTAGATTTTTCCTGAATTTTTGGTGAATTTTTGAAAACTTTCCCAATTCGGAAATTCCAGGCCGAAAGGCGCTTTCCCTTTCCGACCGATCCGCCTCCTCCTCTCCGTTGGCGCCTTCTCCTCCTTTCGCCTCCCTCCTGCGGGCGCCGCCCCCTCCTCTTTCCGCTTCCTCCCCTCCCCTGGCGCCGCCTTCCCTTTTCCCCCCTCGGGCGCTTTCTCCTCCCGCCTTCTCCCCACCCCAGCGTGCGCCGGCCCCGCACCGCACCGCGCCCCCAGCGCGCCCGGGTCCGAAGGAGCCTCGCCCGCGCCACGCGTCGCCGCCTCCCTCCCGTGGACCCCGCCGACCTCTTCTCCCTTCCCTTCTCCCGCACGCCCGCGCCCGCCCATGCCGCCCCAGCTGGCCGCACGCTCGCGCTCGCTCCCACCGCCTTTACTCCCCTGCGGAGCGGGTCACCGGCCCCTGCGCGGAGAAGACCCCCCACCGGCTCCCGTCCCCTCCGGTTGACCCCACGTGCGCGCTCGAACCCTCCCCTCCACGGCTCACTCCCTCTCCCGCGCGGGTATAAAACCCCCTTTCGGCTCCTGCCTTCTCCTTTGCTTCCCGAGCTCCCCGACCACCCCCATTCACCTCCCACTACTCCTAGGAACCTCCCCGAGCAGCCGATTGAGCTCCCATCGCCCCCAGCTCCGTCGCCGCCTCTCCCTGCGCCGGCGACCCCCGTGAGCTGATCTTCCTCCCCTCTCCCCCATTCTCCAATTCTTTGCTCCCAGAGCACCTCTGCTACTCCCTAATCACAATGCTGCACTCCCCTGACCAGGTGATCGCCTGTGGAGCTCCAGCACCGAAGCTCACCGCCGGCCGAAGCACCCTCTCCGTGGCCAGCTCGCCAGGAAGACTCCGAGCTTCGACCAGCAGCACCAACGTGAGCCCCAGGACCCACTGATTGTAAACCCACCGCCGATTTGGCCTGATCGCCGCCGGAGACCCTCCTTCACCGCCGGGAAGCCGTTTCTCCCCTTCGGTCTCCTGCCTTCCTTAGTGGTTCTCCGGCCTCCCAAAGGCCCGAAATGGGTTCCCCACGTTGAGACCTACCCGGTAGTGCCCTCCCTGGCCGCCGGGGACCTCGCCGTCGCCGGGGAGCCAAAGCTCCCCCTTTCTCTGTCCCTCTGCCGCGCGCGCCGGCGAGAGGTTGAAGACGACCGACGTGGCCGCATCGTCGCCGTCCCCTCCAACCGTTATCGTTCAAACCCGTGCGTCGGATGGCCGCAGCCTCGTGGCCGTCCGATCTTCATAAACACAACCCTCCTCATCCGTCCGATCACCCCATACCGCTTCGCCCACCCTCCTCTATTCTCAGCCGTCCGATCTTCATAACCCCCGCAGATCCGAGCCGCCCGATCCGCGCCATCCCCACCGGACGCTTTGCCACGTCGACCATCCACCCGGAAGGGCGGGCGGCGTGTGCGTGGGCATGTCACACAAGATGGGCATGCTGCCTTGGCCGTGCGGGCCGCCACGATGCCGAGCCGCCTTGTTGCGGTGGGCCGGCCCAACACTGTTCACCGATTTTCCAGAGATTTATGCTTTTCGAAAAATCCAGAAAACCCAAATAAATCCTAGAAAATCCAAAAAATTCCCAAATTTCACCGCATTGCTCCAGCAAAATCTAAAAATCCAAAGAACCCCTTTTCATTTGATATTTTATGCAATTTATTTCTTTTTATTTCTTTTTATAGTTTATTTTCCCTTGCTTGATTATTCTCAAGCTAGGATTTAATTATTTTATGTGTTTACGCTAGTGTCGGAGATCCCGGAAGCTCAGGTGCAGTCTCAGGATCCCGAAGTTTCTTCGTTCGAGATCGCCGAGATCGTTCCAATTCACGGCAAGTCGCAAACCCTTTGATCATATTGTGCCCTATGATGTTTACTTATGTTATTACATTATTTGCATTATGCTAGTTGTGAAATGCTAGTTTAAAGTAAAATAAAAATGTTTAGAATGACATGTGATATAGATACGTCCTACCACCGAAAAATGTCATGTTTAATTTATAGCCATGCCTTGTAACCCTAGAAATAATTATATGTTAACCTAGATCACTATAGGATTACTACTATCATGCAAAGTCTTACACTAATAAGGTTGTGGCTGCGGGCCAGTAGGCTTGAAAACCCGACCCTAGGGTGGGGTGGTATGGGACACCGTACCCTAGGGCGGAAAGTGTCGGTGTGCAAGGAAGGGTAAGAGTGCTGTGGGAAACCGCGAGTCGGTCTTCGCCCACCGCTTACCCTAGGTTGTGGCCGCGGACCTGGAGAGGTTGCGGGCCATGTGAAAATATAAGGACTGAAACCCCTTTTTGCTGAGCAAATGTCATAGTGATCGCTCAACCACAGGAGTTGACTTGTCAACACTGGTTTAGTAGCTGCTCAACTCGATTGAAACTCTACAGGTGTTGAGGAGGCAGGAGGTTGGGTAGTTGAATTAGGTATGCCGTACTGCGGATACCTAATAACGGTAGGGTTCACTCGAAGCGGACGGGAGTTTCCATGTGCCGCACAGAGTGAATTCTCACCTGTGAGCCTATATAAAGATTTGAGCGGTGAAACGACCGGCTTTCTTAACTCGTCGCGGGAGTTAAGGGATCGTGTGGGTAAAGTTGAGCAAACTCTGCAGAGTCAAACCAATGGTATTCGAATACGCCGTGCTCCCGGTTAATGGAGCTGTACCACGTGGGTGATTCCAACAGCAAAGCTTAAGTAGTTTTCTGAATGTTTTAATCTGAGTAGATGGTTAAAAGAACTCTTCATGGAAACCCCTGTTGTTTAAGGAGTAGTTTTATCAGCAAGTTTTGCAAAAAGGTTTGCAAACAAAACTGCATACACTCGAAGTTAATAAACCCAGTATACTCCATTCCTTTGTTGATCCGTGCATGTAGTAAAGTAGGGTTCCTTTGCGATTTGCTGAGCTGGTTGTTGGCTCACGGCTTGCTAAATCAATTCTTTAGAAGATCAAGACGAAGGTGAAGGTCTCCCGTTGAGGAAGTCCCAGGGGCCTCTTCTTGACGAGGATCCGTGGTATGGGTCTTCGCCGCTCAAGCGGATTCGGAGCTTTGTGATGTAATTATACTTTGGGCTTGCACGCCCCGCTGTCAAAACTCTGGATGTTAATCCATATGTGAAATATATGCTGATCTTTTGCTGTAAGCGTGCAATGGTATACTCTTGCGCGACACTCCATAACTGTTCATGCGTGAATAGTTGCGGATTGCCGTGTCCGTCTGCGCCCTCGGAAGCAGGCGTTACAAGAAGTGGTATCGAGCGAGCTCTTTGACCGTAGGTTAAGACCTAAAGCGACCTAGGAAGCGGTTTTATCGCAAAACCTAATTTAAGCCATAAAAGGGTTTATGAAAATATAAGTACTACTGCTGTCTTTACCTCTCTTGTTGCTACCTCATCTGTCTTAGTTTACTCCTGCTTAAGTTTTAATTTATGCAAATGTTTACTGTCTTACTTGTCTGACTTCAAAATTTTCGTTTCCGGCCGTGGAGGAGTAGCAGCTGATCGCTAGTTTAGTCTGACCTTTTGTTTAGTAGCAGTACTTTTGTATTGTAATGCAAGTGTAACCATGAACCCTAAGTGGTCTGTGTACCACCTGCATATTGTAAATTTATGTTCATTAATCTTTATGTTGTTTGCTTAATTATCGATATTTCTTACGTGTTCAAAGCTTTCTCCCGTCCCCTTCGCTCTCGTTCTTACCTTTTTCGTCCTATACTTGCCTTGAAAAATTCGAAATCTTATTTATCTACTCTTGGTTGCCAAAATCGCTGCAAAGCTAATTCCCAGTTCCCGATTGGTAGATGGACCCGACACAGCAGAGCGGACAGACCAGTGGGCAGGGTGCACCTGCCACAGATCAAGCAACACTCGCCAGTGTCATAGCAATGCTAGAACAGAATCGCTATCAAGGGGAGCAGAACATTTTACAGGTACTTGATCAGCAAGCCCGAATGCTGGAACAAATAGCAGCCAGATCTCCAGGCTTTCAGGGTGGAGGCAATGTCCCTCGGGATGGTGCACCAGTTTCCACCCGATGGGCGGATTTTCTGAAGACCCGTCCGCCGACCTTTACCACCTCGGCTGACCCCTTAGTGGCTGAGGATTGGCTGGTGGACGTGGAAAGAAAGCTTCAGACGGTACAGTGTGATGACAAAGAGAAGGTGTTATATGCATCCCACCAGTTGCAGGGTGCTGCTGCAACGTGGTGGATCAACTACCAACACACCCAAAGAGACCGAGAGATTGACTAGGAAGAATTCTCCAAAGCTTTCCGCAAGGCCCATATTCCTGACGGCATTATGGAGGCAAAACGCCGAGAGTTCTTGGCACTCAAGCAAGGAGGTCGCACAATTTATGGAATACCTGCATCAGTTCAACCATCTTTCCCGGTTTGCCCCAGAAGATGTTGATAAAGAAGAGAAGAAAATGAGCAGATTCAGGGCTGGACTGCAGCAGTCCTTGAAATTCCACATTTCAGCTATCAAATTCAAAGATCTGAATGACATGGTGGACAGCCTCATTACCTCAGAAGAAGCCCGTGGTGAGATGGAGGATTACAGAAAGCGTAAAGCAACACACAAATCACAGTCCTCCTCCCACCAAGTTCAGCGAAGCAAGACTATGGGATCGTCATCATTTCGATCCCAACCTTCTCGGCAGTTTGTGATGCTACCGAAGAATCAATCGGGACAGTCACAGCAATACAACTCCCCTTCTCCTTTGGCAATCAGATGCCCCACTTGTGGAGGAAACCACCTCGCTAGCAGCTGTCCCCGCAGATCAAATGCGTGCTTCCACTGTGGCGAAATAGGGCATTACAGAGACCAATGCCCCAGGAAGAACTTGCCTTCTGACGCTGCAAAACTTCAAGTTCAGAATCAACAACAGCTTGTATCTTCAGAAAAGATAGGAGAAGATAGGATACAATTTTCTTTAAAAGATAGGAGAAGGAAAACAAAAGAATGATTTAGGTAAGAGGAGAAAGCTAAGAAAAGAATATAGGAATCCTCGCTATTCTTACCTCTCATTTTTTACAAGCATTTTTAAATTTAAAATAGGTTGTATTTGGAAAATAAATCCTTAATCTAACATCCATTCTATCTAGGGTTTAACCTACAATTAGTATAGTTTTGATACCAACACTGTGGGGACCTTGGACGTGCAACACCTGTAGTCACCGTATGTGTTCTGTACTAGATCCATGATCAGTAGCTAGTACACACATTACAATATTAAGATCACATCCATACGCATCGCAAATAAATTTACAACAAAAAGGGCGAATACATAAGCGATGCAATATTAAGTTTACAACATATGGCCGACCGACCAAACAAACATCAAAGTTAAAAGTAAATTGCAGTGGAAGACAAGTAAATAAACAAAAGAGTCCAACGGTATACCACCATAGCCCACAGGCAACCGATTGGGGATTATACCTAGAGACCCATCATCGTATTCCCCGGTGCCGGGGGCAAAGTACGCATCACCGGGCACATATCCTTCTTCTATTCCCCGGTGCCGGGGGCAAAGTACGCATCACCGGGCACATATCCTTCTTCATTCTCTGATCGACAATGTTTTAAGCAAGGTTGAGTACATTGTGTACTCAGCAAGACTTGTAGTGTACCGCAAGATTATACATATGTGCAAGGCTGTCAAAGGATGAGGTTTTATGCTAAGTTATTTTCAGCATGAAGAAAATTTTATTTGCAATATCCATAAGTAATAATTTCCAACGAAATTATAAAGAGCATTTAATATGTAATAAAATACCATTTATATAACTTTCATAACAGTAGATCAAATCCATTCATAGCCTTCATCGGCTATGAACATCGCAATATTCCAACCCATGGGGACGACACATGATTAGACGTACATGGCATCCCATTATGTTCAGTGAAACAATTTTGAAAAGGAAAACTATACCCATTGTGGTTGCATCTAAGCATGCTCATGACCGCGAGCATGGCTATTTAAATAGTTTTTAATACTTTGCATATGTTGTACAACTTTTTTCACATGAGATAATCAATTATATTGTTGGTAACTTCACACTTCCTTTAGTGTGTAATAGAAGTTGATTATCGTATAGATTTTAGGTCACCTAGTCCTAACCTGGCACCAGCCTGATGAATGGATAAACCCTCACTTGGGTACTCCAAGTGAGCTGAATGACAGACCCTTACTTAGGGAGCCTGTCCCCTGAGTGAGAATTCACGATTAACTAAGAAAGATTCAAATATTATCAATTATCAGAGTAGCGATCTTAAGACCAAGCTTACAAATAATAACTGAAGGGCTTAGTAAAATATAGAGCATAAACAATGATAAACAAAATGGCCATTCAATATGCCCATAGTTAATCGACTGGGAAGAGAAGTCATAGTCCACAAGTCATCGAAGAAACCTCCTTTAAGTTCCTCTGTCTAGTATGGTTCATCTTCAGCAACTGAGCAAATAATGGGTATAGGCATGAGTACATAGAGTACTCAGCAAGTCATTTGTAACAAAATGCATTATAGTTATGCAAGACTTAGCAATTGACGGCTGAGTAGTTATTTTATAGAAATCAACAACTTAGAGTAAATACAATAAATAAATCACAAGTATACTGATCATTCACCCATTGAACCACCTACAAACTAACCATTCACGTAATAAACCACCAAGGAACTAACTATTCACTTCCCAAACTTAACCCAACTAGATTTTTTTATGAAATCACTACCTCTCATGTGAAATCACCAAGCATTGTCCATAACCGTGGGCGTGGCTATTCGAATAGTTTTACACTCTGCAGATGTTGCACAACTTTATCCATAAGATATGATCATATCATATTGTCGCGCAATTAGCACACTTCCTTTGGTGTGCGATAGAGAAATCATGACAAGGCCTTTACAATGTTCTGTCTCAACCTAGTTCCATCCGCTAAGGTTTTACGAACGAATAGACTAACCACCTAATCGGAGAGCCCCCTCTTACGCCCCATGAAAATGTTTAACCGACACCCACTTTCATCTCAATGGTGAAACCGAAATTGAAACATCATGAATTAGTTTGTCAGGTCTATCCCATACTAGACATGTGATTGTACGATAATGCTCAAATTAATGATATATAAAGTTAAGTCCTTAGACATTACCCAAGTGAGGCATCCATATTCCAAAAGTGATGACCACACTTCCCCCTTTACTGCATGATCATTAGCTCAAGTGAAAATCATTTTGTATAACTAATACAATGACACTACCTATGTCATAATACATAAATTTTATAATTGTGGTTGACCACCATGATTTGATATGTCATTAAGTTAAAATTAATTAATTAACATGTGATGATGAGTCCAATATACTGCAAATATGGCTAAGTACACTAAACGTACAACCCATGTGGATAGTAGTATTATATCACTAGATAATTACCCATCCTATGGTGACAATAGAATCGGGGCATTCAAATTATCAATTGAGCGATTAATCAAGTTTGAACCATAACTATCAGTTATAAGGGTTTGTAATAAATTAGCAATGCATGAAATTTAAAAGCCATCAGCCAATACTATTCATCAGTTGTACCAAAAAACCATCAACAAAAAACCAACATTAAGAGGCCCTATTATACTTTTCAGATCAGAGTTGGGGCTTCGCGCTGTAGTGAGAGACTAGCTAGTATGGCCACTATTGCTGTTCAGTAACGTCCATATGTGGAAACTATTGCAATTAATGTAGCTCTCAGTGGATTCATTTATAGTTAGAGTAGTGCACTATTTCAACGTGGCTTCTAGTGGATTCAAGACAACTTGATAGCAGGCATGAGCTTCTTTATTCTTCATGGAAAAAGGAGGTACACAATTATGCTGTTTTTGTAGCCTACGGGGAATCTTCAGTATGTAACATCTGGTGAATTGGTGACCGAGTGTGAGATTTCCTTTCAGGAGCTAGCTAGGTAGTTGTGCCAAGTGAGGATGATAATAATTGTACACTCTAAATTACTTTTGATACAATCACAAGTGATTGAGATTTTAAATCTCATTCTCCCATTTCATTACCCGCTTAGCGATGAAATCATTTCAAAGAGCAAATATGTGCAATATAGCACATTTTTGCTACCTAGTAAGCCACTGTCTTAATTCGACAAGAACATATACTTCGATTACAACCTATGCTCATGCCCATTTGGTTCTAATCATGTTGGTGTGCTTGAATTCATAGCTTAATGCCAAGCCGCCATCCATCCTCCTGATCACGAACCTCTCCACCAACATGAAGCCCTTCACACCTCTCTACCCTCTCTATCATCTCTACGTCGCCATTGCTAACCCACCCTCCCCTCTGCAGTTCCCACCTCATTCTCTCCCACGGCACCACAATCAGCCCCAACTCTTTGGTCACCACTGAGCTCGCCGCCAGTCGGAACCACATCACCCCATCGACCACCTGGGGGCGCCTTCTTGCACCTCATATTTGCCATTCAGCAATGCCTTTGATCGGTGCACCGTCATGCTCACCGCGACCTCTGGTGTGCTCTCCCAGTCGTTAGGATTATGGCGGATGTAGATATGTAGACCAAAGGGCAGTAGAGAAGGGTCAATTATGCCATCCAAAATTTTTCTGAAGTATTCTAGATCCTCTTCTCAAATATCTATAGAGTTACTAAGAATTGAATCTAGCCAAAATCCCAAATCAAATCGACCAAGAAATCAAACTCAGCAAAAATCCAAACCCTAGAGGTCTGACCTCCACACAGGGTCGATCTGACCTCTCTCCGGGCGGTTTGACCTCTCTTCTAGTGGTCTAACCGCTACGAACAGTAATTTCAGGTAAAGCTATAATGATTTTAGTATTGTTGTGGAACTTAAACCGCGTAACTTTTGACTTGATGATACAAAAGACATGAAACTTTGCACACACACCTTATTTAAGGTTTCAAAAACCTATTACAACCATGGATCACAGAAATTTGTATCAAAATTCAGACCATTTTGAGATTAAAGCATGATTTCACTAAATTTGGGCAAAATATAAAAACAGTTAATACAATTTACTTGTTGGTAGGAGATAGCCAAGATGGTTCTAGTTGTACTCCCATATGTCACAGCAAGCAAGAACAACGAAGAAATCTACCAAAAAGCCCTCATATCATAAAATCACTTGGTGAGGTCAAAAGCAAGAAAAACCAAGTTTCTTCATGAATTTGCTACCAAAGTGCCTAAATAGATAGAAATTGATTTTCAGAGGCTATCTGCGTCTCTTATACATTCTTAGTACAACAAGATCAAGAAGAGGAAAGAGAAGAGGAAAAACCAACCAAAACAAGAACAAATCAATTAACACACGAAATATTCATAGAGATAAACAAAGATTGATGTATTACTACTTAAGGAAAAAAGTTTTATAGCCACTCCACCTTGGAGGACATAGAGCACACTGCAAGCACTCTTCTCTCAAACCTTAACCCTAACACATGAACACTTAGTCTCAAGAGAGGAATGTTAGGTGGTTAACTACAGGTCTCCATCTCAACCTATTTAATAGATGGGCTAGCCAGCTACATCTAATTCTTAGTGAATACTATGCACTTAGCATAATGGGAAAACCCAATAACTCCACACACATGGGTTTTAATTTACACATCACATTTATGCATGATTTTCAAAGCACATAAGTCCGAATCCGCTAAGTTTTTAGCCTTAATCCATCTTAATCTTCTCAGGTTCTCCTTAACCTAAACCACTTTCTCAAGCGTCGCTCAAGTACTGTGGTTTTGCTTCAAAATAGTTTCTAGTATTTTGATTAAACTATCAAAATACCCTTTCTTGGCCAGGTCATCTTCTTTCATTACAAGCAATCGTCATACTTTAATTTTCACATATAGGTGTACCATTGGCTTGCCCCGCATTGGCAAGTCTATCTTATTCTGGTTCTATTAGACCACGTCTCACATGGACTGACCAAATCAAATGGTGCAATCCGCCGTTCGAACTTCCTTTCAACATTTACCATCTTTTTCGTGGCATGCTTGAGCTCGATCACCGACTCACTCGGCATTCCCGATCGTTCTAGACCTTGGCTCCTCCATGAGCGTAGCCCGATCCTCGCCATTAACCGTGGTTGTCTCCAGACGACTTTGCATATCTAAAGACAAAAAAATTATTTTTAAGTTACAAGTTCTTTACAACTTAACTTACCTTAACAATAACCTGTCTTACATAACATACATGCATTGATCTTGCTCATCAAAACCCTATATATCTACGACTCAAAACCACAAAAACAAAAATCCTGACCGAAAGCTCGTAGAGCAGCCGGCGCCCGGTCAGACCGGAGTACCGCGAAATCGAATCGCTGATTAAGCCTGCTGATCGGGTGCATGCATGCGTACTGGCTTCACTAATCGCCATGAAAACGTCCTCGTTAAAGCGTGCATGCAAGGCCAATGCATGCTGGCCTCATTAAAGCAACCCAAGACAAACACAAGCATGCATGGCTACGGGACTGCATGCATAGCTTTAATTTCCACATACAAGCAGCATATCAATTCGGTACAGCAGTCAGATAACAGTAGACTGTCCATACTTTCAACTCCTAAAACGACAATAATTATTCACAATAACAAATATTTAGAATCTTCTCATATGATCATCCAAGATTTTCTTCCAGTTCTGTTCCAGCGTCGTCTCGTAGAACATGCACCGCTGCACCTGCTCCTCAGCCGCTGACCCCCCTTGCTGACGAACATGAACGGGCGTACCACTTGGTGACGACCACAACGACGGGAGGCGCGCCGCTGCCGGCCGGCTTGTTGCTCTCAGGCATCTAGATATTTTCAGTTCGTTGCAAACAACATAAGCGCATGTTTGGCGTCGTGATATATACTAGTTGGACAAGTGAGAGACAGGGACAAGCTAGCTAGAGCCTGTGTGCTGATTCGGTGTATTGACTGGCCCGGGAGCAGATCTTATCGAGTATTCGGTGTACATATGGATGTGATCGAGGAACCAGCACACACGTTTAGCAGTGCCCATGTTTATCATTGGATGTATACATTCTTGTCATTCGGAATGGAGATTCCAGATGTTGTTCTTTTGTTTCTTTAGTGATTTATGTTAATAACACAAGGTTGAAGTAAATAAG
Organism: Bonia amplexicaulis; assembly: GCA_036346245.1. Taxonomy (NCBI): domain Eukaryota; kingdom Viridiplantae; phylum Streptophyta; class Magnoliopsida; order Poales; family Poaceae; genus Bonia; species Bonia amplexicaulis. Next base: position 6,685,624 of record CM070756.1, read on the forward strand.
TATTCAACTTTGACCCTAGCCAACAACTTTTTACCATCAATCGTCCTTGAGTTGATGAACTGTTGGATATGACTTGGGTGGGTGGGTTAGTGTACAAAAGCTAGTTAGACTGCCACTAGGTAGCTATTACTCTCATTCAAACCTATGACCCCGCTCGTTTCGGCTTCAGCTTCTGACTTATTTTTTACTATTTATAATTTCGTCTTTTTCTGAACTTTTGGTTTTTTTTGAGCTTTTTTGCCGGTTCTTTTTTTTGCCGTATTCGTTTGCGTTGTTTGTGATGGGCTAACATATTTTTATATTTTTAAATTTTTTTTAAATTTAATTATGTTAAATAAGCCTCACCATTCTGATGTTTTTCACCACTACCATGTTGCTTTTCAGCCATAAGCCACAAAAAATAAGCCAAAATGATCACCACCTATATCTTTTGGATAAGGTTTAAGTAAGAAATAAAATATCTATTTAGATTTGGGTATAGAGGATAATACATACTTACCTATTTTTATCCATACACATTCAAATCTATGGTTTAGAGTGTACTTGGGCTATTCATGGACTTGGACTATCCATACTTAGTTATAGCTTCCTATAAAAATATGTGGGAGGCAACTGTGCACATATGTCCGCCAATTTGCATAAAGTGGGTCCCCTACACAATCATTTCCACATAAATTTCAGTTGATTTTATAAAACTTTTGCGGCGTGAATGCGAGGTTGAAATTTCAAATACCGAAGTTTTACAAAAGTTTTCTATAAAAATATGTAGGGTCTACGTGTGCGTCTAGTTCTACTAATTTGTATGGAATAGCTCCTCTGCATGCAGAATCATCTTCAACAAATTTCAGTTGATTTAGGGAAACTTTTATGGTGTAAACTCGATGTTGAAATTTTAAATACCGAAGTTTTATAAAAACTTCCTTCAAAAGCCTCTTTGACTTAGCTCCTCTTTTCTTTCTTCTTTACCCATTGGGTTACTCAAACCCATGGGGTATACCCTCTTTTATTTGGGTATGGGTAATATTATTTCAAATGGGTTGGATAAAATTACGTATATATTTGGGTTACCCATACCTTACCTAGTGGCATCCCTACTCTTAGTCTTAGATTTGTTCTTTTAAATTATGGTTTATTAGTCTAATAAATAGTGATTGATAAGAGTATCTAGAGCAGCTGAAAAGTAAAAAAGGAACAGGGCCTCACCACTGCTGCACAGGTTATGATTAGGTCAAGCATTGGATTATATGACAAGGATTCCTGCCGGAAGGGCACCGCTTCTAAGACGCGCACGCGCGGCCTATTCGTATTTTGCTTGAATTACAAACCGTTCGTTCAACCATGTAGGGTTGTTCCGTGGTTGACTTTGCTATGGAGGAGGCACTTTGACAGATACATACGACTAGTCTCTGAACACCATAACGAATGCTTCTCATGTGTTCAATGGAACGCGTGTTTGTAAGATTCAGGCGTACGTTCGCCATCTTGGTACTAGTCAACGATCAATATTTGACCTGCCATGCATTCAAGTACACGTATCCGCCGGCAGATTACCAATGACCGATGTAGGAGTACTACTTGGACAGGACTGTTTTACACTGGAATGGACTACGAGGTTAATGATTATATCACGAGGGGGTGTTCTTTTAGGCTGTGTTTTATGATTTTTGGTTTAAAATTTTGAATTTTGGCTATTCGCTTGAGAGAGTACGGAGAGAGATACGTATGTATAATTTTAGCCGATATAGATGAAGTTAGGATAGTGTTTACTACGATCGATTTGTAAACCTACCTTGAAAACACACTTCGTTTGAAAGATAGTATTTACTATGAACGTGTGCTCCGCCGCATGCCTCCCTTTATTTTCATTAATGGAGATGCGCCAAAGCGCTGTCACCTATTGCCGGCGATGGTCGTGGTGTGGGGCGGACACGGATACTAGTCAACGATCAATATTTGACCTGCCATGCATTCAAGTACACGTATCCGCCGGCAGATTACCAATGACCGATGTAGGAGTACTACTTGGACAGGACTGTTTTACACTGGAATGGACTACGAGGTTAATGATTATATCACGAGGGGGTGTTCTTTTAGGTCGTGTTTTATGATTTTGGTTTAAAATTTTGAATTTTGGCTATTCGCTTGAGAGAGTACGGAGAGATACGTATGTATAATTTTAGCCGATATAGATGAAGTTAGGATAGTGTTTACTACGATCGATTTGTAAACCTACCTTGAAAACACACTTCGTTTGAAAGATAGTATTTACTATGAACGTGTGCTCCGCCGCATGCCTCCCTTTATTTTCATTATATGGAGATGCGCCAAAGGCGCTGTCACCTATTGCCAGCGATGGTCGTGGTGTGGGGGCGGACACCGGAGACGAAGATGGCTTGGTGGAGGCATGAGAGTGGACGTCGGCGGGGGATGGGGGAGACTTGGGGGTATCGAGGAAGAGGGGAAGGCGGCGGCGAAGTTGTAGTAGGTCTCGCTGGAGCCGACGCAAGTAGAAATTGGTGGTAGCGCCATGGATGTTGGATTGGGAGGAAGGTTCGGTGATGGACATGACCAGATCTCGGATGGTTGCGCGTGGATGGTTAGATCAACATCTAACGGTGCAAAATTGACTAAAATATTTGAAGAAATTTAGTTGGTTGATGTATAGACTGTCTCTTAATATTTGGCACAAATTGGTCTTTCAAATCTTATTCTCCCGTTTTACCCGCTTATCCATGAAACCATTTCAAAGTGCAAATGTGCAATATAGCACATTTTTGCTATCTAGTGAGCCACCGTCTTAATTCGACAAGAAAAGATACTTGATTCATGCTTTTGCTCATGCCCATTTGGTTCTAATCTTGTTGGTGTGCTTGAATTCATAGGTCGAGCCAAGCGCCATCCATCCTCCCGAGAACGAACCTCTCCACCAAAGACGAAGCACCCAAACTTCTCCCATGCACCGAGCCCTTCACACCTCTCCACCCTCTCTATCTTCTCCACGTCTCCATTGCTGACCCACCCTCCCTCTCCTCGCTCCCATTTCATCCTCTCCCAAAGCACCACGCCAGCCCCTCCCGGTGGCGTCGAGCTCGCCACGGTCGGAACCACATCACCCCGTCGACCACACGGTGCCGCCTTCTTGTACCGCGTGGCGGTGCCGCCCAGGCATGCCGTTGACCGGCGCAGACCGTCACTCACCGCGACCTCCGGTGTGCTCTCCCTACCGTTAATATTGTGGCGGTGTATATCTCCTCCCGCTTCGCTCCAATCATCTCGTAGAACATGGACCGCCGGACTGGTCCTTGAGCCGCTGCCCCTTCACGACGAACATGAGCAGGCAAGACCACTTGCCAACGACCACGGTGGACGGGTCGCCGAGGTCTGCACCACAGACGGAGCGGCAAGTCCATTCCACCGCACGTCGGTGAGCTCGTGGGTCGTGGACTTGAGGTATGCACTTCCCACCCGTCCTCCTCGGGTAGTACGGCGGGATGCCGTCCGGCCGCGACGGCACGGGCCCTGAATCCCCTTCGGTGCCGCTGCCGCACCACCTCCACCTGCTGGTAGACGTCCGGTGGTCGAATGGCCTCGGCGGCACGCCCTTCGCGTGGGAGCGAAGCGGCATGTGGTCTTGTCCTCCTCCCTCGAGCACGCCGACACCTCCTCGCACGTCGGCCCGACATGGACATTGTTGTCTCCAAGATCATGTCACCTATCTATATATTGAACATGGTGCATGCTGAAATCGACCAAATTCTCCATCAATCTATCAACTGCTAACCGTACGTACGTACCCCGTGTGTCTGCCGCTGGCTCGGACGACGTAGTAACGGTTGGACGACAGTGGCTGGCCCAAGACCGGCACGAACATGACGTCGTCGCGGTCCGTGCTGGTCGTCGTGTGGCCGGTGCTGGAGTTTGTGGTCCTCGTGCTGTACTCCACCTTGAGCTTAGGCTCATGGGAAGGGAGGCGGTACACCGCATGTCCCCGCAGACAGGCCCAAAGAAGACGTCGCCGCTCGATGGCCTCCTCATCTTCCACGACCGTGATACTGGGAGCTGTGGCCCTCCGTGGCGGCCCGCCGAGGCACGGGGTTGTTGAAGTACCGCGAGATCGGCCTGGTGACGTACATTCTGTTCGCTCCTCGATCTGTTGGTCCCTCTTGGATCTTCACAGCTCAATGCCAAAAAATTGAGGACTTGGTGTGCACCTTTCTAGGCCACTTATCACAGAAAAATATCGAGATAGAGGTGGCCGTCGTACCATCATAGATATTTCCTGGAGCTCTTTGTCACAGATTAATTAGGTTGGTACGTGCAATAATAAAGTCAATATAATGGACCAAATAAACTCAATGGTTAGCAATCTGCGACATTTCCAGCGCGATGCAAGTAGGACATTTGCAAACCGAATCAGTCAACACGATTTGGTTGTTCACGTGTGCTGACTGGGAAAGAGACAACTAGTTTATTGCTCTATAGGAGACTAGTCTCGTTGCCTTGGTATTATTCTTCAAAAGATGGAAACCAAACCATATTTTTATTTGATAAATATGTCGTTGTTTTTAGATACCGTATTAACCGAAAATACCAAATAAACAGCAGTAACAACCGTTCAGGTGTAGCACTATTAGATATTGTAATTTACGCTATCTGCTGCCGTTGTAGACTTGGCTGTGGTAGGAGAAGGTATTGGTCTTGCGAGCTAGCGTACAAAACGTCGGTGTTACTCTTCCGAATCCGTGTTTACTTGCACCAAAGACTCGACGTGTTCAATGGAACACGTGTTGACAAATGACAAGTATCGACAAAGAATTAATTACACGTTTGTCATCTTGCCGACGAGTCAACGATCGAATGTAAAAGACCCCAAAATTTCAAATCAAATTTTCCTAGATTTTTCCTGAATTTTGGTGAATTTTGAAAACTTTCCCAATTGAAATTCCAGCCGAAGGCGCTTTCCTTTCCGCCGATCCGCCTCCTCCTCTCCGTTGGCGCCTTCTCCTCCTTCGCCTCCCTCCTGGCGCCGCCTCCTCTTCCGCCTCCCTCCTCGCGCCGCCTTCCTTTTCCCCCTCACGGGCGCCTTTCTCCTCCCCGCCTTTCCCCCCCTCACAGGCGCCGCCTGCCCGCACCGCCCGCCCCAAGCCGCCCGGGTCCGGGAGCCTCGCCCGCGCCACGCCGCGCCGCCTCCTCCCGTGGACCCCGCCTGACCTCTTCTCCCTTCCCTTCTCGCCACGCCTTGCGCCCATGCCGCCTGGGCAAGCCGCACGCTCGCCTCCCACCGCCTTTACTCCCATGAGGCGGGTCACCGCCCCTAGCGGAGAAGACCCCACTGCTCCCGCCCCTCCGGTTGACCCCACGTGCGCACTCAACCCTCCCTCCACGGCTCACTCCCTCTCCCGCTGGTATAAAACCCCTTCGGCTCCTGCCTTCTCCTTGCTTCCCGAGCTCCCCGACCACCCCCATTCACCTCCCACTACTCCTAGGAACCTCCCGAGCACCGATTGAGCTCCCATCGCCCCAGCTCGCCGCCGCCTCTCCTGCGCCGGCGACCCCGTGAGATCTTCCTCCCTCTCCCCATTCTCCACCTTTGCTCCCGAGCACCTCTGCTACTCCCTAATCACAATGCTGCACTCCCACTGTGTGATCGCTGTGGAGCTCCAAGACCAAGCTCACCGCCGGCCAGCACCCTCTCCGTGGCTAGCTCGCTAGGAAGACTCCGAGCCGACCAAGAAGACCAACGTGAGCCCTGGACCCATCGATTGTAAACCCACCGCCGATTTGGCTCGATCGCCACGGAGACCCTCCTTCACCGCCGGAAGCCGCTTTCTCCCCTTCGGTCTCCTGCCTTCCTTAGTGGTTCTCCCCTCCCAAAGGCCGAAATGGGTTCCCACGTTGAGACCTACCCGTGTGCCCTCCCGGCGCGGGGACCTCGCCGTCGCGGGGAGCCAAAGCTCCCCTTTCTCTCCCCTCTTCGCCGCACGGCGAGGTTGAAGACGACCGACGTGGCCGCATCGTTGCCGCCCCTCCAACCGTTATCGTTCAAACCGTGCGTCGGATGGCGCGACCTCGTGGCAGTCCGATCTTCATAAACACAACCCTCCTCATCCGTCCGATCACCCCATACCGCTTCGCCCACCCTCCTCTATTCTCAGCCGTCCGATCTTCATAACCCCCGCAGATCCGAGCCGCCCGATCCCGCGCCATCCCCACCGGACGCCTGGCCACGCGTCGGCCATCCACCCGAAGGGCGCGGCAGGTGTCGTGAGCATGGTCCATGGCCTTGGTATTGCGGGGCCGCATGCTGAGCCGCCTTCAAGACTGCGGTGGGCGGCCGCCACATCGCTCACCGATTTTCCAGAGATTTATGCTTTTCCAAAAATCCAGAAAACCCAAATAAATCCTAGAAAATCACAGAAAATCTAAAAAATTCCCAAATTTCACCGCATTGCTCCTTTCATTTTTCTGAACCCATCTGTAAACTCCAATTTCCAAAATTCTTCTCCAGAAAAATCTAAAAATCCAAAGAACCCCTTTTCATTTGATATTTTATGCAATTTATTTCTTTTTATTTCTTTTATAGTTTATTTTCCTTGCTTGATTATTCTCAAGCTAGGATTTAATTATTTTATGTGTTTACGCTAGTGTCGGAGATCCCTAAGCTCGGTGCGCCTCGTGATCCCAAGTTTCTTCGTTCGAGATCGCCGAGATCGTTCCAATTCACGGCAAGTCGCAAACCCTTTGATCATATTGTGCCCTATGATGTTTACTTATGTTATTACATTATTTGCATTATGCTAGTTGTGAAATGCTAGTTTAAAGTAAAATAAAAATGTTTAGAATGACATGTGATATAGATACGTCCTACCACCGAAAAATACCATGTTTAATTTATAGCCATGCCTTGTAACCCTAGAAATAATTATATGTTAACCTAGATCACTATAGGATTACTACTATCATGCAAAGTCTTACACTAATAAGGTTGTGGCTGCGGGCCAGTAGGCTTGAAAACCCGACCCTAGGGTGGGGTGGTATGGGACACCGTACCCTAGGGCGGAAAGTGTCGGTGCAAGGAAGGGTAAGAGTGTTGTGGAAACCGCGAGTCGGTCTTCGCCCACCGCTACCCTAGGTTGTGGCCGCGGACCTGGAGAGGTTGCGGGCCATGTGAAAATATAAGGACTGAAACCCCTTTTTGCTGAGCAAATGTCATAGTGATCGCTCAACCACAGGAGTTGACTTGTCAACACTGGTTTAGTAGCTGCTCAACTCGATTGAAACTCTACAGGTGTTGAGGAGGCCGGAGGTTGGGTAGTTGAATTAGGTATGCCGTGCTGCGGATACCTAATAACGGTAGGGTTCACTCGAAGCGGACGGGAGTTTCCATGTGCCAGACCCGAGTGAATTCTACCGGGTAGAGCCTATATAAAGATTTGAGCAGTGAAACGACCTGGCTTTCTTAACTCTGTCGCGGGAGTTAAGGGATCGTGTGGGTAAAGTTGAGCAAACTCTGCAGAGTCAAACCAATGGTATTCGAATACGCCGTGCTCCCGGTTAATGGAGCTGTACCACGTGGGTGATTCCAACAGCAAAGCTTAAGTAGTTTTCTGAATATTTTAATCTGAGTAGATGGTTAAAAGAACTCTTCATGAAAACCCCTGTTGTTTAAGGAGTAGTTTTATCAGCAAGTTTTGCAAAAAGGTTTGCAAACAAAACTGCATACACTCGAAGTTAATAAACCCAGTATACTCCATTCCTTTGTTGATCCGTGCATGTAGTAAAGTAGGGTTCCTTTGCGATTTGCTGAGCTGGTTGTTGGCTCACGGCTTGCTAAATCAATTCTTTAGAAGATCAAGACGAAGGTGAAGGTCTCCCCGTTGAGGAAGTCCCCGAGGGCCTCTTCTTCGACGAGGATCCGTGGCTGTAGGTCTTCGCCGCGCTCAAGCGGATTCTGGAGCTTTTGTGATGTAATTATACTTTGGGCTTGCACCCGTTGTCAAAACTCGGATGTTAATCCATATGTGAAATATATCTTGATCTTTTCTTCGTAAGCGTGCAATGGTATACTCTTGCGCGACACTCCATAACCTGCTCATGCGTGAATAGTTGCGGATTGTCAGAACCGTGACGCGCCCTCGGAAACGGGGGCGTTACAAGAAGTGGTATCAGAGCAGGCTCTTTGACCGTAGGTTAAGACCTAAGGCAGCCTAGGAAGCGGTTTTATCGCAAAACCTAATTTAAGCCATAAAAAGGGTTTATGAAAAATATAAGTACTACTGCTGTCTTTACCTCTCTTGTTGCTACCTCATCTGTCTTAGTTTACTCCTGCTTAAGTTTTAATTTATGCAAATGTTTACTGTCTTACTTGTCTGACTTCAAAATTTTCGTTTCCGGCCGTGGAGGAGTAGCAGCTGATCGCTAGTTTAGTCTGACCTTTTGTTTAGTAGCAGTACTTTTGTATTGTAATGCAAGTGTAACCATGAACCCTAAGTGGTCTGTGTACCACCTGCATATTGTAAATTTATGTTCATTAATCTTTATGTTGTTTGCTTAATTATCAGTATTTCCTTCTGTGTTCAAAGCTTTCTCCTGTCCCCTTTCGCTCTCGTTCTTACCTTTTTCGTCCTATACTTGCCTTGAAAAATTCGAAATCTTATTTATCTACTCTTGGTTGCCAAAATCGCTGCAAAGCTAATTCCCAGTTCCCGATTGGTAGATGGACCCGACACAGCAGAGCGGATGCACGACCCGATGGGCGGTGCACCGCCACGATCAAGCAACACTCGCGGTGTCATAGCAATGCTAGAAACGTAATCGCTATCAAGGGAGCGAAACATTTTACGGTACTTGATCGAAGCCCGAATGCTGGAACAAATAGCAGCCAGATCTCCAGGCTTTCAGGGTGGAGGCAATGTCCCTCGGGATGGTGCACCAGTTTCCACCCGATGGGCGGATTTTCTGAAGACCCGTCCGCCGACCTTTACCACCTCGGCTGACCCCTTAGTGGCTGAGGATTGGCTGGTGGACGTGGAAAGAAAGCTTCAGACGGTACAGTGTGATGACAAAGAGAAGGTGTTATATGCATCCCACCAGTTGCAGGGTGCTGCTGCAACGTGGTGGATCAACTACCAACACACCCAAAGAGACCGAGAGATTGACTAGGAAGAATTCTCCAAAGCTTTCCGCAAGGCCCATATTCCTGACGGCATTATGGAGGCAAAACGCCGAGAGTTCTTGGCACTCAAGCAAGGAGGTCGCACAATTTATGGAATACCTGCATCAGTTCAACCATCTTTCCCGGTTTGCCCCAGAAGATGTTGATAAAGAAGAGAAGAAAATGAGCAGATTCGCTGGACTGCAGCAGTCCTTGAAATTCCACATTTCAGCTATCAAATTCAAAGATCTGAATGACATGGTGGATGACCTCATTACCTCAGAAGAAGCCCGTGGTGAGATGGAGGATTACAGAAAGCGTAAAGCAACACACAAATCACAGTCCTCCTCCCACCAAGTTCAGCGAAGCAAGACTATGGGATCGTCATCATTTCGATCCCAACCTTCTCGGCAGTTTGTGATGCTACCGAAGAATCAATCGGGACAGTCACAGCAATACAACTCCCCTTCTCCTTTGGCAATCGGATGCCCCACTTGTGGAGGAAACCACCTCGCTAGCACTGTCCCGCAGATCAAATCGTGCTTCCATCGTGGCGAAATAGGGCATTACAGAGACCAATGCCCGAGGAAGAACTTGCCTTCTGACGCTGCAAAACTTCAAGTTCAGAATCAACAACAGCTTGTATCTTCAGAAAAGATAGGAGAAGATAGGATACAATTTTCTTTAAAAGATAGGAGAAGGAAAACAAAAGAATGATTTAGGTAAGAGGAGAAAGCTAAGAAAAGAATATAGGAATCCTCGCTATTCTTACCTCTCATTTTTTACAAGCATTTTTAAATTTAAAATAGGTTGTATTTGGAAAATAAATCCTTAATCTAACATCCATTCTATCTAGGGTTTAACCTACAATTAGTATAGTTTTGATACCAACAACGTGGGGACCTTGGACGTGCAACACACTAGTCACCGTATGTGTTCATGACTAGATCCATGATCGTAGCTAGTACACACATTACAATATTAAGATCACATCCATACGCATCGCAAATAAATTTACAACAAAAAGGGCGAATACATAAGCGATGCAATATTAAGTTTACAACATATGGCCGACCGACCAAACAAACATCAAAGTTAAAAGTAAATTGCAGTGGAAGACAAGTAAATAAACAAAAGAGTCCAACGGTATACCACCATAGCCCACAGGCAACCGATTGGGGATTATACCCTAGAGAGACCCATCATCGTATTCCCCGGTGCCGGGGGCAAAGTACGCATCACCGGGCACATATCCTTCTTCTATTCCCCGGTGCCGGGGGCAAAGTACGCATCACCGGGCACATATCCTTCTTCATTCTCTGATCGACAATGTTTTAAGCAAGGTTGAGTACATTGTGTACTCAGCAAGACTTGTAGTGTACCGCAAGATTATACATATGTGCAAGGCTGTCAAAGGATGAGGTTTTATGCTAAGTTATTTTCAGCATGAAGAAAATTTTATTTGCAATATCCATAAGTAATAATTTCCAACGAAATTATAAAGAGCATTTAATATGTAATAAAATACCATTTATACAACTTTCATAACAGTAGATCAAATCCATTCATAGCCTTCATCGGCTATGAACATCGCAATATTCCAACCCATGGGGACGACACATGATTAGACGTACATGTCATCCCATTATGTTCAGTGAAACAATTTTGAAAAGGAAAACTATACCCATTGTGGTTGCATCTAAGCATGCTCATGACCGCGAGCATGGCTATTTAAATAGTTTTTAATACTTTGCATATGTTGTACAACTTTTTTCACATGAGATAATCAATTATATTGTTGGTAACTTCACACTTCCTTTAGTGTGTAATAGAAGTTGATTATCGTATAGATTTTAGGTCACCTAGTCCTAACTCGGCACCACCGATGAATGGATAAACCCTCACTTGGGTACTCCAAGTGAGCTGAATGACAGACCCTTACTTAGGGAGCCTGTCCCCTGAGTGAGAATTCACGATTAACTAAGAAAGATTCAAATATTATCAATTATCAGAGTAGCGATCTTAAGACCAAGCTTACAAATAATAACTGAAGGGCTTAGTAAAATATAGAGCATAAACAATGATAAACAAAATGGCCATTCAATATGCCCATAGTTAATCGACTGGGAAGAGAAGTCATAGTCCACAAGTCATCGAAGAAACCTCCTTTAAGTTCCTCTGTCTAGTATGGTTCATCTTCAGCAACTGAGCAAATAATGGGTATAGGCATGAGTACATAGAGTACTCAGCAAGTCATTTGTAACAAAATGCATTATAGTTATGCAAGACTTAGCAATTGACGGCTGAGTAGTTATTTTATAGAAATCAACAACTTAGAGTAAATACAATAAATAAATCACAAGTATACTGATCATTCACCCATTGAACCACCTACAAACTAACCATTCACGTAATAAACCACCAAGGAACTAACTATTCACTTCCCAAACTTAACCCAACTAGATTTTTTTATGAAATCACTACCTCTCATGTGAAATCACCAAGCATTGTCCATAACCAGGGACGTGGCTATTCGAATAGTTTTACACTCTGCAGATGTTGCACAACTTTATCCATAAGATATGATCATATCATATTGTCGCGCAATTAGCACACTTCCTTTGGTGTGCGATAGAGAAATCATGACAAGGCCTTTACAATGTTCTGTCTCAACCTAGTTCCATCCGCTAAGGTTTTACTGAGCGAATAGACTAACCACCTAATCGGAGAGCCCCCTCTTACGCCCCATGAAAATGTTTAACCGACACCCACTTTCATCTCAATGGTGAAACCGAAATTGAAACATCATGAATTAGTTTGTCAGGTCTATCCCATACTAGACATGTGATTGTACGATAATGCTCAAATTAATGATATATAAAGTTAAGTCCTTAGACATTACCCAAGTGAGGCATCCATATTCCAAAAGTGATGACCACACTTCCCCCTTTACTGCATGATCATTAGCTCAAGTGAAAATCATTTTGTATAACTAATACAATGACACTACCTATGTCATAATACATAAATTTTATAATTGTGGTTGACCACCATGATTTGATATGTCATTAAGTTAAAATTAATTAATTAACATGTGATGATGAGTCCAATATACTGCAAATATGGCTAAGTACACTAAACGTACAACCCATGTGGATAGTAGTATTATATCACTAGATAATTACCCATCCTATGGTGACAATAGAATCGGGGCATTCAAATTATCAATTGAGCGATTAATCAAGTTTGAACCATAACTATCAGTTATAAGGGTTTGTAATAAATTAGCAATGCATGAAATTTAAAAGCCATCAGCCAATACTATTCATCAGTTGTACCAAAAAACCATCAACAAAAAACCAACATTAAGAGGCCCTATTATACTTTTCAGATCAGAGTTGGGGCTTCGCGCTGTAGTGAGAGACTAGCTAGTATGGCCACTATTGCTGTTCAGTAACGTCCATATGTGGAAACTATTGCAATTAATGTAGCTCTCAGTGGATTCATTTATAGTTAGAGTAGTGCACTATTTCAACGTGGCTTCTAGTGGATTCAAGACAACTTGATAGCAGGCATGAGCTTCTTTATTCTTCATGGAAAAAGGAGGTACACAATTATGCTGTTTTTGTAGCCTACGGGGAATCTTCAGTATGTAACATCTGGTGAATTGGTGACCGAGTGTGAGATTTCCTTTCAGGAGCTAGCTAGGTAGTTGTGCCAAGTGAGGATGATAATAATTGTACACTCTAAATTACTTTTGATACAATCACAAGTGATTGAGATTTTAAATCTTATTCTCCCATTTCATTACCCGCTTAGCGATGAAATCATTTCAAAGAGCAAATATGTGCAATATAGCACATTTTTGCTACCTAGTAAGCCACTGTCTTAATTCGACAAGAACATATACTTCGATTACAACCTATGCTCATGCCCATTTGGTTCTAATCATGTTGGTGTGCTTGAATTCATAGCTCAGTGCCTAGCCGCCATCCATCCTCCTGATCATGAACCTCTCTAGCAACATGAAGCCATTTACACCTCTCTACCCTCTCTATCATCTCTACGTCGACATTGCTAACCCACCCTCCCCTCTGCAGTTCCCACCTCATTCTCTCCCATGGCACCACAATCAGCCCCAACTCTTTGGTCGCCACTGAGCTCACCGCTAGTCGGAACCACATCACCCCATCGACCACCTGGGGGCGCCTTCTTGCACCTCATATTTGCCATTCAGCAATGCCTTTGATCGGTGCACCGTCATGCTCACCGCGACCTCTGGTGTGCTCTCCCAGTCGTTAGGATTATGGCGGATGTAGATATGTAGACCAAAGGGCAGTAGAGAAGGGTCAATTATGCCATCCAAAATTTTTCTGAAGTATTCTAGATCATCTTCCCAAATATCTATAGAGTTACTAAGAATTGAATCTAGCCAAAATCCCAAATCAAATCGACCAAGAAATCAAACTCAGCAAAAATCCAAACCCTAGAGGTCTGACCTCCACACAGGGTCGATCTGACCTCTCTCCGGGCGGTTTGACCTCTCTTCTAGTAGTCTAACCGCTACGAACAGTAATTTCAGGTAAAGCTATAATGATTTTAGTATTGTTGTGGAACTTAAACCGCGTAACTTTTGACTTGATGATACAAAAGACATGAAACTTTGCACACACACCTTATTTAAGCTTTCAAAAACCTATTACAACCATGGATCACAGAAATTTGTATCAAAATTCAGACCATTTTGAGATTAAAGCATGATTGCACTAAATTTGGGCAAAATATAAAAACAGTTAATACAATTTACTTGTTGGTAGGAGATGGCCAAGATGGTTCTAGTTGTACTCCCATATGTCACAGCAAGCAAGAACAACGAAGAAATCTACCAAAAAGCCCTCATATCATAAAATCACTTGGTGAGGTCAAAAACAAGAAAAACCAAGTTTCTTCATGAATTTGCTACCAAAGTGCCTAAATAGATAGAAATTGATTTTCAGAGGCTATCTGCGTCTCTTATACATTCTTCGTACAACAAGATCAAGAAGAGAAAAGAGAAGAGGAAAAACCAACCAAAACAAGAACAAATCAATTAACACATGAAATATTCATAGAGATAAACAAAGATTGATGTATTGCTACTTAAGGAAAAAAGTTTTATAGCCACTCCACCTTGGAGGACATAGAGCACACTGCAAGCACTCTTCTCTCAAACCTTAACCCTAACACATGAACACTTAGTCTCAAGAGAGGAATGTTAGGTGGTTAACTACAGGTCTCCATCTCAACCTATTTAATAGATGGGCTAGCCAGCTACATCTAATTCTTAGTGAATACTATGCACTTAGCATAATGGGAAAACCCAATAACTCCACACACATGGGTTTTAATTTACACATCACATTTATGCATGATTTTCAAAGCACATAAGTCCGAATCCGCTAAGTTTTTAGCCTTAATCCATCTTAATCTTCTCAGGTTCTCCTTAACCTAAACCACTTTCTCAAGCGTCGCTCAAGTACTGTGGTTTTGCTTCAAAATAGTTTCTAGTATTTTGATTAAACTATCAAAATACCCTTTCTTGGCCAGGTCATCTTCTTTCATTACAAGCAATCGTCATACTTTAATTTTCACATATAGGTGTACCATTGGCTTGCCCTGCATTGGCAAGTCTATCTTATTCTGGTTCTATTAGACCACGTCTCACATGGACTGACCAAATCAAATGGTGCAATCCGCCGTTCGAACTTCCTTTCAACATTTACCATCTTTTTCGTGGCATGCTTGAGCTCGATCACCCTCTCACTCGGCATTCCCGATCGTTCTAGACCTCGGCTCCTCCATGAGCGTAGCCCGATCCTCGCCATTAACCGTGGTTGTCTCCAGACGACTTTGCATATCTAAAGACAAAAAAATTATTTTTAAGTTACAAGTTCTTTACAACTTAACTTACCTTAACAATAACCTGTCTTACATAACATACATGCATTGATCTTGCTCATCAAAACCCTATATATCTACGACTCAAAACCACAAAAACAAAAATCCTGACCGAAAGCTCGTAGAGCAGCCGGCGCCCGGTCAGACCGGAGTACCGCGAAATCGAATCGCTGATTAAGCCTGCTGATCGGGTGCATGCATGCGTACTGGCTTCACTAATCGCCATGAAAACGTCCTCGTTAAAGCGTGCATGCAAGGCCAATGCATGCTGGCCTCATTAAAGCAACCCAAGACAAACACAAGCATGCATGGCTACGGGACTGCATGCATAGCTTTAATTTCCACATACAAGCAGCATATCAATTCGGTACAGCAGTCAGATAACAGTAGACTGTCCATACTTTCAACTCCTAAAACGACAATAATTATTCACAATAACAAATATTTAGAATCTTCTCATATGATCATCCAAGATTTTCTTCCAGTTCTGTTCCAGCGTCGTCTCGTAGAACATGCACCGCTGCACCTGCTCCTCAGCCGCTGACCCCCCTTGCTGACGAACATGAACGGGCGTACCACTTGGTGACGACCACAACGACGGGAGGCGCGCCGCTGCCGGCCGGCTTGTTGCTCTCAGGCATCTAGATATTTTCAGTTCGTTGCAAACAACATAAGCGCATGTTTGGCGTCGTGATATATACTAGTTGGACAAGTGAGAGACAGGGACAAGCTAGCTAGAGCCTGTGTGCTGATTCGGTGTATTGACTGGCCCGGGAGCAGATCTTATCGAGTATGCTGCACTGTTAACAGGCATCCAAGTTGAATTTTGGTTTGCATAGTCGGGCTTAATTAAAGAACACACAGCGCTGTCAGTATGTTGCCGAGATTAATTTCTCTGACGGATGAGCACAATACATATGGATGTGATCGAGGAACCAGCACACTCGTTTAGCAGTGCCCATGTTTATCATTGGATGTATACATTCTTGTCATTCGGAATGGAGATTCCAGATGTTGTTCTTTTGTTTCTTTAGTGATTTATGTTAATAACACAAGGTTGAAGTAAATAAGTATCCAACTTTGACCCTAGTCAACAACTTTTTACCATCAATCGTCCTTGAGTTGATGAACTGTTGGATATAACTTGGTTAAGTGGGTTAGTGTACGAAAGCTCTTAGTTAGACTGTCACCGGCTATCTATTACCCTTATTTAAACCTATATCTGCACTTTGGATAGGGTATAAATAAGAAATAAAATATCTATTTAGATTTGGGTATAGAGGATAATACACACTTACCTATTTTTATCCATACACATTCAAATCTAAGGTTTAGAGTGTACTTGGGTTATTTATGGGCTTGGACTACACATACTCAGTTATAGCTTCCTATAAAAATATGTGGGAGTTAACTGTGCACCTGTGTCCGTCAATTTGCATAAAGTGGGCCCCCTACACACAATCATTTCCAATAAATTTCAGTCGATTTTATAAAACTTTTGCGGCGTAAACGCGATGTTGAAATTTCAAATACCGAAGTTTTGCAAAAGCTTTCTATAAAAATATGTAGGGTCTATGTGTGCGTCTAGCTCTACTAATTTGCATGGAATAACTCCTCTACATGCAGAATCATTTTCAACAAATTTCAGTTGATTTAGGGAAACTTTTATGGTGTAAACTCGATGTTGAAATTTTAAATACCGAAGTTTTATAAAAACTTCCTTCAAAAGCCTCTTTGACTTAGCTCCTCTTTTCTTTCTTCTTTACTCACTGGGTTACTCAAACCCATTGGGTATACCCTCTTTTATTTAGGTATGGGCAATATTATTTCAAATGGGTTTAGATAAAATTAGGTATATATTTGGGTTACCTGTACCTTACCTGGTGACATCCCTACTCTTAGTCTTAGAGTTTGTTTTTTAAAATTATAATTTATTAGTTTAATAAATAATAATTGATAGGAGTATCTAGAGCAGCTGAAAAGTAAAAAAGGAACAGGGCCTCACCACTGCTGCACAGGTTATGATTAGGTCAAGCATTGGATTATATGACAAGGATTCCTGCCGGAAGGGCGCCGCTTCTAAGACGCGCACGCGCGGCCTATTCGTATTTTGCTTGAATTACAAACCGTTCGTTCAACCATGTAGGGTTGTTCCGTTGTTGACTTTGCTATGGAGGAGGCACTTTGACAGATACATACGACTAGTCTCTGAACACCATAACGAATGCTTCTCATGTGTTCAATGGAACGCGTGTTTGTAAGATTCAGGCGTACGTTCGCCATCTTGGTACTAGTCAACGATCAATATTTGACCTGCCATGCATTCAAGTACACGTATCCCCCGGCAGATTACCAATGACCGATGTAGGAGTACAACTAGGACAGGACTGTTTTACACTGGAATGGACTACGAGGTTAATGATTATATCACGAGGGGGTGTTCTTTTAGGCTGTGTTTTATGATTTTTGGTTTAAAATTTTAAATTTTGGCTATTCGCGTGAGAGAGTACGGGGAGAGATACATATGTATGATTTTAGCCGATATAGATGAAGTTAGGATAGTGTTTACTACGATCGACTTGTAAACCTACCTTGAAAACACACTTCGTTTAAAAGATAGTATTTACTATGAACGTGTGCTCCGCCGCATGCCTCCCTTTATTTTCATTATATGGAGATGCGCCAAAGGCGCTATCACCTATTGCCAGCGATGGTCGTGGTGTGGGGGCGGACACCTGTAACGCCTCCGTTTCCGAGGGCGCGTACGGACACGGCAATCCGCAACTATTTACGCAGGAACAGTTATGGAGTGTCGCGCAAGAGTATACCATTGCATGCTTACATCAAAAGTCCAGCATATATTTCATATATGGATTAACATCCAGAGTTTGACAGCGGGGCGTGCAAGCCCAAAGTATATTTACATTACAAAAACTCTAGAATCCGCTTGAGCGCGGCGAAGACCTAAAGCCACGGATCCTCGTCGAAGAAGAGGCTCTCGGGGACTTCCTCAACGGGGAGACCTTCACCTTCGTCTTGATCCTCTAAAGAGGGGATTTAGCAAGCCGTGAGCCAACAACCAGCTCAGCAAATCGCAAAGGAACCCTAACTTACTACTTGCACGGATCAACAAAGGAAGGAAGTATACTTGGTTTATTAACCTTGAGTGGATGCAATTTTGTTTGTAAACCCTTTTGTAAACGGGGGTTTTCATGAAGAGTTAATTAACCATCTACTCAGATTAATACATTTACAAAACTACTCAAGCTTTGCTGATGGGATCACCCAAGTGACACAGCTCCATTAACCGGGAGCACGGCGTATCCGAATACCATTAGTTTGACTCTGCAGAGTTTGCTCAACTTTACCCACACGATCCCTTAACTCCCGCGACAGAGTTAAGAAAGCCAGGTCGTTTCACTGCTCAAATCTTTATATAGACTCTACCCGGTAGAATTCACTCGGGTCTGGCACCTGGAAATTCCCGTCCGCTTCGAGTGAACCCTACCGTTATTACGTATCCGCAGCACGGCATACCTAATTCAACTACTCAACCTCTTGACTCCTCAACACCTGTAGAGTTTCAAACGAGTTGAGCAGCTACTAAACCAGTGTTGACAAGTCAACTCCTGTGGTTGAGCGATCACTATGACATTTGCTCAGCATAAGGGTTTCAGTCCTTATATTTTCACATGGCCCGCAACCTCTCCAGGTCCGCGACCACAACCTAGGGTAAGTGGTGGGCGACGACCGAATCGCGGTTTCCCACAACACCCTTACCCTTCCCGCACACCGACACTCTCCGCCCTAGGGTACGGTGTCCCATACCACCCCACCCTAGGGTCGGGTTTTCAAGTCTACTGGCCTGCAGCCACAATCTTATTAGTATAAGACTTTGCATGATGGTAGTCACCTATAGTGATCTAGGTTAACAGATAATTATTTCTAGGGTTACAAAGGCAGGGCTACAAACTTAACATGGCATCTTTCGGTGGTAGGACGTATCTATATCACATGTCATTCTGAACCTTTTTATTTTACTTTAAACTAGCATTTCACAACTAGCATAATGCAAATAGCATAATATTGTAAATTAAAACATGGGATTCAGTATGATCAAAGGTTTTACGACTTGCCGTGAACTGGAACGATCTCGGCGATCTCGAACGTAGAAACTCCGGGATCCTGGGACTGCACCTGAGCCTCCGGGAACTCCGACACTAGCGTAAACACATAAAATAATTAAATCCTAGCTTGAGAATAATCAAGCAAGGGAAAATAAACTATTAAAAGAAAGAAAAAGAAATAAAATGCATAAAATAACCAATTGGTGAATTTTGAGAATTTTTCTGGGATGAATTTGGGAAAAGGATGTCACCACTGGGTTCAGGATATTATTTGGAGCAAAGTGGTGAAATTTGGGAATTTTTGGGATTTTCTGTGATTTTCTAGGATTTATTTGGGTTTTCTGGATTTTTGGAAATGAATAAATCCTGGAAAATCGGTGAATGATCTTGGCCGACGCACCGCAACATGCTGACTCGGCACTATGCGCCCGCCAGCGTAAGGCCAACGCGCCCACGGCGAGCGGCCATGGCCCATGCTGCCAGCCCCCCGGCGGATGGCCGACGCGTGGCTCGCGGTCGGTCACGATGCGAGGTGGGCGGACGGCCCGGATGGGTTGGCTTAAGTGGGATCGGACGGCTGAGATGCGAGGGAGACGAGCGAAGCGGTATGGGGAGATCGGACGGACGAGATGCGGTCCGTTTAAGAAGATCGGACGGCCGGGAGGGACTGCCATCCGACGGCCGTCTTTTGAACCGTAACGGTTGGAGGGGACGGCGACGATGCGGCCACGTCGGTCGTCGTCTACCTCTCGCCGGCGCGCGCGGCAGAGGGACAGAGAAAGGGGGAGGCTTTCCTCCCCGGCGACGGCGAGGTCCCCGGCGGCCAGGGAGGGCACCATCGGGTAGGTCTCGACGTGGGAACCCATTTTGGGGCTCTGGAAAGCCGGAGAACCAACAGGGAGGGCAGGAGACCGAAGGGGGGAATCGGCCTCCCGGCGGTGGAGGAGGGACGCCGGCGGCGATCAGGCCAAATCGGCGGTGGATTTATGATCAGTGGGTCCTGGGGCTCACGTTGGTGCCGGTGGCCGAAGCTCGGAGCCTTCCTGGTGAGCTGGCCACGGAGAAGGTGGTTCGGCCGGCGGTGAGCTTCGGTGCTGGAGCTCCACAGGCGATCACCTGGCCAGAAGAGTGCGCCAAAGTGATTAGGGAGTGGTGAGGGTCCTCTGGGCGAAAGCAATCGAGAAATGAGAGAGAGAGGAGGAAGATCGGTTCTGGGCGTCGCCGGTGCGAGAGAGGCGGCGGCGAGGGAGGCGATGGGGCTTGATCGGTGCTCGGGGAGTTCTTTGGGGCGACAGGAAGTGAAAGGAGGTGGTAGAAGGGCTCGAGAAGCAAAGGAGAGAGGGGCGAGGGGGTTTATACCGGGGAGGAGAGGGGGAAGCCATGGAGAGGAAGGCTCGGGCGCGCACGAGGGGGTCAACAGGAGGACGGAGGGTCACTGGGGCGTCTCCTCCGCACAGAAGGGTGACGTCTGGGCCTGCAGGGGAGTGAAGGCGGGGTACGGCGGTGGGAGCGGGTGAGCGGCGGCATGGGTGGGCGCGGGCGTGCGGGAGAAGGGTAGGGAGAAAGGGGGCAGGTGGGGTCCACGGGAAGGAGGCGGCGGCGGGGCGAGGCCGGCCGGACCATGGCGGCTGAAAAGTCTGTTGTCCGAACGTGGGGGTGAGGCGGTGCGGCGCGCAGCGCAGCGCGCGCTCACAGCGTCGAGGGAGAAGGCGGGGGCGAAGGCGCCAGGAGGGAGGAGGGCGGGCGCCGAGGAGGAAAGGCGGAAAGGAGGCGGGCGTCCAGGGAGGGAGGCGGGAAGAGGAGGGCGCCAACGGAGAGGGAGGCGGGGTGGCAGAAGAGGAAAGCGTTTCGGGAGTTTCAATTGGGAAAGTTTTCAAAATTCACCAAAATTCAGGAAAATCCAGGAAAATTTGGTTTGAAAATTTGGGGTCTTTCAACCTACCCCCCTTAAAAGAATCTCGACCCCGAGATTAACTTGGTCCAGGGAGTAAGTTGGGAAAATCCCGCTGCAAATCCGATTCTCTTTCCCAAGTGGCCTCGTCTGGCGTGCGATTCTTCCACTGCACTCTGCAAAATCTGACATCCCTGTTCCTGAGCTGCCTTTCTGACGTTTCAAGTATCTGCAAAGGTTCTTCAGGGTAGGTCCAGTCATCCTGTAACTCGACATCTGACAATGGCACTTCATTTGTAGGCTGGCGTAGACATTTTCGGAGCTGTGAGATGTGGAACACATTGTGGATTCTGGATAAATTGGGCGGTAGCTGTATTTGGTAAGCCACCTCTCCAATTCTTCCGATGATTTGGAACGGTCCCATATATCTCGGAGCCAGCTTGCCTTTGACTTGAAACCTTTTGACGATCTTGAGAGGTGTGACTTTGATATACACGAAATCTCTGATTTCAAAGCTTAAGTCTTTTCTGCGGTTGTCTGCATAGCTCTTTTGTCGGTCTTAGGCGATCTTTAGTCTGTCTCTGATGATTTTGACATGTGCCTCGGCATCTTGAGCAATTTGGGGTCCCATGAGGGGTCGTTCCCCTGTTTCTGACCAATTCAGAGGTGTCCTGCATTTTCTGCCATATAAAGCTTCAAATGGGGCCATCTGAATGCTAGCTTGGTAGCTGTTGTTATAGGAGAATTGGACAAATGGTAGGCAAGTGTTCCATGTTGCTCCATATACGATTGCACAGGCTCTCAGCATATCCTCTAAAATATGATTTGTCCTTTCATACGCCCATCCGCATGGGTGATATCTTTGGTGAAGTTGAGATCAGTGCCCATTGCTTCATGTAACTTTTCCCAGAACTTGGATGCGAACTGGGCTCCTCTATCTGACACAATCTTCTTGGGTACTCCATGAAGTGTCACAATTCGTGTCAAATATAGTTCTGCAAGTTTATCCTTCCCATAGGTTTGCTTGATCGGGAGGAAGTGAGCCACCTTGGTCAATCTGTCAACTATGACCCAGATAGCATCATATCCCTCACGAGTTTTGGGAAGTCCAGTAATGAAGTCCATGCAGATACTATCTCATTTCCATTTGGGAATCGGTAAAGGTTGTAACAATCCTGAGGGTTTTTTGTGGTCGATCTTGATCTGCTGGCAGACATCGCATTTGGCTACATATTCTGCCACATCTTTCTTCATCTGGTTCCACCAATACTTTTTCTTCAAGTCTTGATACATTTTTGTGCCTCCCGGATGGATCGAGAATTGAGAAGAATGAGCTTCAGATAAGATCAACTCTCTCAACTCTTTTTTGTTGGGTATGCAATAGCGACCACAGAAGGTAAGGATTCCATGTTCGTCTATTGCATATTCTGATGAATCCTCTTCTTGGGCTCTCTTTTTCAGTTTTTGAATCTCTTCATCTTCATCCTGGGCTGCCTTTATCTGATCTGTTAGCATCGGCTGAAGTTCCAAAGCTGCCATACTGCCTTGTTCGGTGATCACCAAACAAGTCGCAGTATATCTTTCTGCAATTCTGGCGGATATTCTGCGGTAGCTAGCTTGCCTTGTCGAACCTTCCGACTAAGGGCATCGGAAACTACGTTGGCCTTGCCCGGATGATATTGAAGATCAACATCATAGTCCTTGATCAGCTCCAGCCATCTTCGTTGTCTCATGTTCAATTCTGGCTGTGTAAAGAGGTACTTTAAGCTCTTGTGATCTGAGAATATCTCACAACGATTTCCTAGCAGGTAGTGCCTCCAAATTTTGAGTGCATGCACCACGGCTGCTAGCTCTAAATCGTGTGTGGGATAATTTTCTTCGTGTGGCTTCAATTGTCTGGAGGCATAAGCAATCACTTTTCTATCTTGCATGAGTACACATCCCAAACCCTGTTTTGAGGCATCACAATAGACTTGGAACTCTTTCTCTGGGTTTGGTAGAATCAACACTGGTGTCGTTGTTGGCTTGGTCTTTAGCAACTGAAAGTTCTCCTCGCAGGCATCTGTCCACAGGAAAGGCTTGTCCTTCTTCAGTAATTGAGTAAGTGGACGAGAAATCTTTGAGAATCCTTCTATGAATCGGCGATAATAGCCCGCCAATCTAAGGAAACTCCTTATTTCTGTCACTGTCTTGGGCTGTTGTTATTCCATAACTGCGGCGATCTTTTCTGGATCAACTTTGACTCCATCTTCTGATATAATGTGGCCCAAGAATGCTACTTCTTTTAGCCAGAAACTGCATTTGTCGAACTTGGCATACAACTGATGCTCTCTCAATCTGGTCAATGCCATGTGCAAATGCTCTTTGTGCTCTTCTTCATTCTTGGAGTATATCAAAATATCGTCAATGAAGACTATCACGAATCGGTCTAGTTGGTCCATATGCACCAGATTCATAAGGTTCATGAAATAAGCCGGTGCATTGGTTAAACCAAAAGGCACGACCGTGAACTCATACAATCCATATCGAGTGATGAAGGCTGTCTTTTCTCGATCTTGCTCTCGGATCTTGAGTTGATGATAACCCGAGCGTAAGTCGATCTTGAAGAATACTTTGGCACCCTTGAGTTGATCAAACAAATCATCAATTCTTGGCAACGGGTATTTGTTTTTGATGGTGACAGATTCGGACCTCGTAATCTACACACATTCTCGCCTCCATTCTTCTTTTTCACAAATAAAACTGGGGCCGACCAAGGTGAAACACTTGGTCCTATGAATTCTTTCTCTTGCAGTTCATCTAGTTGTTTCTTGAGTTCTTTTAGCTCGCTGGATGACATCCGGTACTGATGCTTGGCGATTGGTTTTGTGCCTGGAGCCAATTCTATAGCAAGCTCTACCTGCCTGTCAGGGGGTCTGCCTGGCAATTCTTCTGGAAACACATCTGGATACTCTTGCACCACTGGCACTTGATCAGGTGTGACTGCCAACATGTTGATCATGCGCTTTCTTGCATTTTTCAACACCTCTCGATCTGTTTTTATCTCCACTCTCTGGCCTTCAGAATTGAGCATCGACACTGTATTGGCCTCACAATCTACCTTGCATTTGTTCTTGGCTAGCCAGTTCATGCCCAAAATGACATCTAATCCTGTCATGTCTAATTGTAGTAGATCTGCTTTAAAATCTACCCCTTGAATGTTTATACTGAGTCCGACACACCCACCGTGAGACTCCATTCTAACCCCAGGGGTTTCGATCACATAGGGTCTTGGCAAGGAAACTGAAGGTAGCTGGTTTTTCGAGACAAAACTCTTCGAGATAAACGAATGCGTTGCTCCAGGGTCAAATAAAATCAGTGCAGGTATGGAGTTGATTGGGAACATACCGGCAATGATATCACTGGCTCCAGCTGCATCTTCTGCGGATACGTGGTTCACCCTTGCATAAAAGGTGGGTCTGGCACGGCCTCTACCTCTGCCTGCAGAAGTGAAGTTTGCCGTTCCCGCAGGTGATTGCGGTCCGGCTGCCTTGATCTGAAGATAACCTCCTTTGGGAGTGCTGGGGCCTGCTTGTGATTTTGACTCTTGCTGTTGTTGATTCTGAACTTGAAGTTTTGCAGCGTCAGAGGGCAAGTTCTTCCTGGGACATTGGTCTCTGTAATGCCCAATTTCTCCACAGTGGAAGCAAGCATTTGACCTTCGGGGGCAGCTGCTAGCAAGGTGATTTCCTCCACATGTGGGGCACTTAATAGCCAACGGGGAAGGAGAATTGTACTGCTGTGACTGCTCTGACTGACTCTTTGGTAGCATCACAAATTGGCGAGATGGTGGGGATCAAAATGACGACGATCCCGTAGTCCTGCTCCGCTGAGCTTGGTGTGAGGAGGGCTGAGATTTGTGTGCTGCTTTACGCTTCCTATAATCCTCCATCTCACCACGGGCTTCTTCTGAGTTAATGAGGCTGTCCACCATATCATGTAGGTCTTTGAATTTTATAGCTGAGATGTGGAACTTCAAGGACTGTTGCAGTCCAGCCCTGAATCTGCTCATCTTCTTTTCTTCTTTATCTACATCTTCGGGGGCAAATCGGGAGAGGTGGTTGAACTGATGCAGGTATTCCATAACCGTGCGTCCACCCTGTTTGAGTGCCAAGAACTCTCGGCGTTTTGCTTCCATGATGCCGTCAGGAATATGGGCCTTGCGAAAAGCTTTTGAGAACTCTTCCCAGTTGATTTCTCGGTCTCTTTGGGTGCGTTGGTAGTTGATCCACCACGTTGCAGCAGACCTGCAACTGGTGGGATGCATATAGCACCTTCTCTTTGTCATCGCACTGTACAGTTTGAAGCTTCCTTTCCACGTCCACCAGCCAATCCTCAGCTACTAAGGGGTCAGCCGAGGTGGTAAAGGTCGGTGGACGGGTCTTCAGAAAATCTGCCCATCGGGTGGAAACTGGTGCACCATCCCGAGTGGCATTTCCTCCACCCTGAACACCTGGGGATCTGGCTGCAATCTGCTCCAGCATTCGGGCCTGCTGATCAAGTACCCATAGAATGTTCTGTTCCCCTTGATACCGATTTTGTTCTAACATTGCTATTACACTGGCGAGTATTGCTTGTGCGTGGCGGTGCACCACCTTGTTGGTCTGTCCACTCTGCTGTGTTGGGTCCATCTGCCAATTGGGAGCTGGAATTTAGCTTGGCAGCGATTTTTGGCAACCGAGAATAAATAAGTAAGACTTCAAATTTTTCAAGGCAAGTATGGGGCGAAAAAGGTAAGAACGAGAGCGAAAGGGGACAGGAGAGAGCTTTGAACACAGAAGGAAATACTGATAATTTAAACAAGCAACATAAAGATTAATGAACATAAATTTACAATATGCAGGTGGTACACAGACCACTTAGGGTTCATGATTACACTTGCAGTACAATACAAAAGTACTGCTACTAAAACAAAAGGTCAGACTAAACTAGCGATCAGCTGCTACTCCTCCATGGCCTCTGGAGCTGGCAGGGCAAGAGGGGCCGCAGGGCGAAACCTAGCACGGTACTCGCCGCGGTCAACCCGCGCCTCGCCTCAACGGAGACGCAGAGGCACACGAGGAAGAGACGCTGGGCGACTCTCCACACTCTGAGGCCTCGCCCGCCTCGACTGCCTCGAAGCGGACAAGAGACCCTCGAAGCTGCTGCACCTGCTGACGAGCCTCCCAGAGCTGGCGCTGCAGTGAACGGGACTCCTCCACTGCCCTGTCGTAGCGGATCACCTGCTGGGCCATGAGGACGGCGACACCCGCCAAGCGAGGGTCGTCCTCCTCACGGAACTGAGGAACTGCAAGGCCTCCACTGCGCTGCTGCGGGATCAGGTCGAAGGGTGACTCCGCCAGCTCTAGGTCGTAGTAGTCTCGGAGGTAGAGTGCAGCCTTCTGGGCTGCATCCTGTACGGCGTCGTCCTTGTCGATCCTCCTCGCAATGAAGCGCCTCTCGAGGTCAGGGCGGACAGGCAAGGGTGTGAGGGTCACCCATGCCTTCCACTCGTAGCGCTGCTCCTGGCGAAACCGTCCGACTGCGTGGAAAACTGGGCTTTGGTACTCAGTGGCTCCCAAGTACCGCTGAATCTCCCACAACTTGCGGGGCCAGCCATCCATGCGGTCGGGGCGGGAAAACACGAAGTGCACCATCTGCTGGAAACGAAAATTTTGAAGTTAGACAAGTAAGACAGTAAACATTTGCGTAAATCAAAACTTAAGCAGAAGTAAACTAAGACAAATAAGGTAGCAACAAGAGAGGTAAAGACAGCAGTAGTACTTATATTTTTCATAAACCATTTTTATACCTTAAATTAGGTTTTGCGATAAAATCGCTTCCTAGACTGCCTTAGGTCTTAACCTACGGTCAAAGAGCCGGCTCTGATACCACTTCTTGTAACGCCCCCGTTTCCAAGGGCGCGTACGGACACGGCAATCCGCAACTATTCAAGCAGGAACAGTTATGGAGTGTCGCGCAAGAGTATACCATTGCATGCTTACACCAAAAGTCCAGCATATATTTCACATATGGATTAACATCCAGAGATTGACAGCGGGGCGTGCAAGCCCAAAGTATATTTACATTACAAAAGCTCCAGAATCCGCTTGAGCGCGGCGAAGACCTAAAGCCACGGATCCTCGTCGAAGAAGAGGTCCTAGGGGACTTCCTCAACGGGGAGACCTTCACCTTCGTCTTGATCCTCTAAAGAGGGGATTTAGCAAGCCGTGAGCCAACAACCAGCTCAGCAAATCGCAAAGGAACCCTAACTTACTACTTGCACGGATCAACAAAGGAAGGAAGTATACTTGGTTTATTAACCTTGAGTGGATGCAGTTTTGTTTGTAAACCCTTTTGTAAAACTTGCCGACAAAAATACTTCTTAATCAACAGGGGTTTTCATGAAGAGTTAATTAACCATCTACTCAGATTAATACATTTACAAAACTACTCAAGCTTTGCTGATGGGATCACCCAAGTGACACAGCTCCATTAACCGGGAGCACGGCGTATCCGAATACCATTAGTTTGACTCTGCAGAGTTTGCTCAACTTTACCCACACGATCCCTTAACTCCCGCGACAGAGTTAAGAAAGCCAGGTCATTTCACTGCTCAAATCTTTATATAGGCTCTACCCGGTAGAATTCACTCGGTCGGCACTGGAAATTCCGTCCGCTTGAGTGAACCCTACCGTTATTAGGTATCCATGACGACGGCATACCTAATTCAACTACTCAACCTCTTGACTCCTCAACACCTGTAGAGTTTCAAACGAGTTGAGCAGCTACTAAACCAGTGTTGACAAGTCAACTCCTATGGTTGAGTGATCACTATGACATTTGCTCAGCATAAGGGTTTCAGTCCTTATATTTTCACATGGCCCGCAACCTCTCCAGGTCCGCGACCACAACCTAGGGTAAGCGGTGGGCGACGACCGACTCGCGGTTTCCCACAACACCCTTACCCTTCCCCGCACACCGACACTCTCCGCCCTAGGGTACGGTGTCCCATACCACCCCACCCTAGGGTCGGGTTTTCAAGTCTACTGGCCTGCAGCCACAACCTTATTAGTGTAAGACTTTGCATGATGGTAGTAACCTATAGTGATCTAGGTTAACATATAATTATTTCTAGGGTTACAAAGGCAGGGCTACAAACTTAACATGGCATCTTTCGGTGGTAGGACGTATCTATATCACATGTCATTCTGAACCTTCTTATTTTACTTTAAACTAGCATTTCACAGCTAGCATAATGCAAATAGCATAATATTGTAAATTAAAACATGGGATTCAGTATGATCAAAGGTTTTACGACTTGCCGTGAACTGGAACGATCTCGGCGATCTCGAACGTAGAAACTCCGGGATCCTGGGACTGCACCTGAGCCTCCGGGAACTTCGACACTAGCGTAAACACATAAAATAATTAAATCCTAACTTGAGAATAATCAAGCAAAGGAAAATAAACTATTAAAAGAAAGAAAAAGAAATAAAATGCATAAAATAACCAATTGGTGAATTTTGAGAATTTTTCTGGGATGAATTTGGGAAAAAAAGGATGTCACCACTGGGTTCAGGATATTATTTGGAGCAAAGTGGTGAAATTTGGGAATTTTTGGGATTTTCTGTGATTTTCTAGGATTTATTTGGGTTTTCTGGATTTTTGGAAATGAATAAATCCCTGGAAAATCGGTGAACAGATCTTGAGCCACCACCGCAACAGTCTTGACTCGGCACTTTGTGGCGCCCCGTCGTCTTGAAGGCCGCCCACGGCGAGCGGCCGCGCCCAGCCTAGCTCCCCCCGGCGGATGGCCGACGCGTGGCTCGGCGGTCGGTCACGATGCGAGGTGGGCGGACGGCCCGGATGGGTTGGCTTAAGTGGGATCGGACGGCTGAGATGCGAAGGAGACGAGCGGCGGTATGGGGAGATCGAACAGACGAGATGCGGTCCGTTTAAGAAGATCGGACGGTCGGGAGGGACTGCCATCCGACGGCCGTCTTTTGAACCGTAACGGTTGGAGGGGACGGCGACGATGCGGCCACGTCGGTCGTCGTCTACCTCTCGCCGGCGCGCGCGGCAGAGGGACAGAGAAAGGGGGAGGCTTTTCTCCCCGGCGACGGCGAGGTCCCCGGCGGCCAGGGAGGGCACCATCGGGTAGGTCTCGACGTGGGGAACACATTTTGGGGCTCTGGAAAGCCGGAGAACCAACAGGGAGGGCAGGAGACCGAAGGGGACAATCGGCCTCCCGGCGGTGGAGGAGGGACGCCGGCGGCGATCAGGCCAAATCGACGGTGGATTTATGATCAGTGGGTCCTGGGGCTCACGTTGGTGCCGGTGGCCGAAGCTCGGAGGCTTCCTGGTGAGCTGGCCACGGAGAGGGTGGTTCGGCCGGCGGTGAGCTTCGGTGCTGGAGCTTCACAGGCGATCGCCTGGCCAGAAGAGTGCACCGAAGTGATTAGGGAGTGGTGAGGGTCCTCTGGGCGAAAGCAATCGAGAAATGAGAGAGAGAGGAGGAAGATCAGTTTACGGGCGTCGCCGGTGCAGGGGAGAGCGGCGACGGTGAGGGAGGCGATGGGGCTTCGATCGGCTGCTCAGGGAGTTTGCTGGGAGCGACAGGAAGTGAAAGGAGGTGGTAGAGGGCTCGGGAAGCAAAGGAGAGAGGGGGCGCCGAAGGGGGGTTTTATACCCCGGGGAGGAGAGGGGGAAGCCGTGGAGAGGAAGGCTCGGGCGCGCGCGAGGGGGTCAACAGGATGACGAAGGGTCGCTGGGGCGTCTCCTCCGCGCAGAAGGGTGACGTCCGGGCCTGCAGGGGAGTGAAGGCGGGGTACGGCGGTGGGAGTGGGTGGCGGCATGGGTGGGCGCGGGCGTGCGGGAGAAGGGTAGGGGAAAGGGGCAAGCGGTGGGGTCCACGGGAAGGAGGCGGCGACGCGTGGCGGGCGAGGCGGCCGGACATGAGGCGGGCTGGGGGTGCTGTTGTCCGAGCAGGGGTGGGCGGCGGGCATGGGCGCGGCGTCGTCGCGTCTTGAGAGAGAAGGCGGGAGGGGCGGCGCCAATGAGGGAGGAGCGCGGGCGGCGCGAGGAGAAAGGCGGAAAGGAGGCGGGCGTCCAGGGAGGGAGGCGGGAAGAGGAGGGGCGCAACGGAGAGGGAGGCGGGCGGCCGAAAAGGAAAGCGTGTTTCCGGGGGAGTTTCTGAATTGGGAAAGTTTTCAAAAATTCACCAAAAATTCAGGAAAAATTTGGTTTGAAAATTTGGGGTCTTTCAACACCGGAGACGAAGATGGCTTGGTGGAGGCATGAGAGTGGACGTCGGCGGGGGATGGGGGAGACTTGGGGGGTATCGAGGAAGAGGGAAAGGCGGCGGCGAAGTTGTAGTAGGTCTCGCTGGAGCCGACGCAAGTAGAAATTGGTGGTAGCAGCCATGGATGTTGGATTGGGAGGAAGGTTCCGGTGATGGACATGACTGTAGATCTGGATGGTTGCGTGTGGATGGTTAGATCAACATCTAACGGTCCAAATTTTGACTAAAATATTTGAAGAAATTTAGTTGGTTGATGTATAGACTGTCTCTTAATATTTGGCACAAATTGGTCTTTCAAATCTTATTCTCCCGTTTTACCCGCTTATCCATGAAACCATTTCAAAGTGCAAATGTGCAATATAGCACATTTTTGCTATCTAGTGAGCCACTGTCTTAATTCGACAAGAAAAGATACTTGATTACAGCTTTTGCTCATGCCCATTTGGTTCTAATCTTGTTGGTGTGCTTGAATTCATAGGTCGAGCCAAGCTGCCATCCATCCTCCCGAGCGAACCTCTCCACCAAGACGAAGCACCCAAACTTCTCCCATGCACCGAGCCCTTCACACCTCTCCACCCTCTCTATCTTCTCCACGTCTCCATTCTTGACCCACCCTCCCTCTCCTGCTCCCATTTCATCCTCTCCCAAAGCACCACGCCATTGACCCTCGGTGGCCGTCAAGCTCGCCGCCGGTCGGAACCACATCACCCCGTCGACCACCTGGGTGCCGCCTTCTTGTACCGCGTCGGTGCCGCCCAGCAGCGCCGTTGACCGGCGCACCGTCGCGCTCACCGCGACCTCCGGTGTGCTCTCCCGGCCGTTAATATTGTGGCGGGTGTATATCTCCTCCCAATTCTGCTCCAGCGTCATCTCGTAGAACATGGACCGCCGGACCTGGTCCTTGAGCAGCTGACCACCTTCGCTGACGAACATGAACGGGCAGTACCACTTGCCGACGACCACAGTGACGGGGTCGTCGAGGTCGGGCATCCTGTGACGGAGCGGCAAGTCCATCCCCTGCACGTCGGTGAGCTCGTAGGTCGTGGACTTCGAGGTATGCACCTCCCAGCCCTTCCTCCTCAGGTACTCGGCGGGATGCCGTCCGTGACGACGGCTGGGCCTGAACCCCTTCTTGCCGCCGCCGCACCACCTCCACCTGCTGGTAGACGTCCCGGTGGTCGAATGGCCTCGGCGGCACGTCGTTCACGAAGAAGCAGAGGCAACATAGGGTCTTGTCCTCCTCCCTCGAGCACGCCGACACCTCCCTGCACGTCAGCCAGACATGGACATTGTTGTCTCCAAGATCATGTCACCTATCTATATATTGAACATGGTGCATGCTGAAATCGACCAAATTCTCCATCAATCTATCAACTGCTAACCGTACGTACGTACCCCGTGTGTCTGCCGCTGGCTCGGACGACGTAGTAACGGTTGGACGACAGTGGCTGGCCCAAGACCGGCACGAACATGACGTCGTCGCGGTCCGTGCTGGTCGTCGTGTGGCCGGTGCTGGAGTTTGTGGTCCTCGTGCTGTACTCCACCTTGAGCTTCGGTTCGGGAAGGGAGGTCAGACACCGCATGTCCTCGCGCAGCCCCACCAGATCGTCGCGCGCTCGACGGCCTCCTTGTCTTCCACGACGAGGATCCCGGAGCCAGGGCCCTCCGGCGGCGGCTCCGCCGCGGCCTGGGGGTTGTTGAAGTACCGCGAGATCGGCCTGGTGACGTACATTCTGTTCGCTCCTCGATCTGTTGCTCCCTCTTGATCTTCACAGCTCAATATGCCAAAAGATTGAGGACTTGGTGTGCACCTTTCTAGGCCACTTATCACAGAAAAATATCAAGATAGACGTGGCCGTCGTACCATCTTTGAGCTCTTTGTCACAGATTAATTAGGTTGGTACGTGCAATAATAAAGTCAATGGTTAGGCATCTGCGACATTTCCAGCGCGATGCAAGTAGGACATTTGCAAACCGAATCAGTCAACACGATTTGGTTATTCACGTGTGCTGACTGGGAGCGAGACAACTAGTTTATTGCTCTATAGGAGACTAGTCTCGTTGCATTGGTATTATTCTTCAAAAAATATTTTGGTGTTTACGGAAACCAAACCATATTTTTATTTGATAAATATGTCGTTGTTTTTAAATACCGTATTAACCGAAAATACCAAATAAACAGCAGTAACAACCGTTCAGGTGTAGCACTCTTAGATATTGTAATTTACGCTATCTGCTGCCGTTGTAGACTCGGCTGTGGTAGGAGAAGGTATCCGTGCGCGAGCTAGCGTACAAAACGTACCGTTAGACTCTTCCGAATCCAGGTTTGCTTGCACCAAAAAAGACTCTGACGTGTTCAATGGAACACGTGTTGACAAGTATCGGTACAGCAATTAATTACACGTTTGTCATCTTGCCAGACGAGTCAACGATCGAATGCGCCCCGGTAGTCTATAAGCCGCCTTGTTAGTCTATAACGATCTCAAGAATGTTTTGACATGCCATGCATACTAGTATGCATATATGTCCCCACAGATTTCCGATGATGTACTCTCACTGTATGATATCAAAAGGTCATTCTTTTTTCAACGAGAGGAAGTACGAAGTTTCAATTGCATTAAGCTATTACAACTGAACATAAAAATGATGTGATACTTGAGCACCAAGCAATTAATATAGAAAACGAAGACAAAACGCATAATATGGTAGCTAGAGAAATAAATGTAATGCCCAACTAAGGAAGGTTTGCTCCTCGAACCACCACCATGTGAACATTGCGAACTTCTCCAAACATGATCACTATACATTGAAATACTTCGTTGGCCTCCTCGCTAACTAAGGAATATGAAGCACTGCTCGCTGCAGTACATTTGCATGGCCAGCATTCAATGCTTTGCATGGCCAATGCATAACAGTTGATGGCTCTGTTCTTTTTCTCAGGACTTGCAGCTTTTAATTTTTACTATAATATCTAATTTTTAAACAGAGTATTTTCTTAAGACAAAATCTACAAGTTAAACGATCTATACGTTAAAAGCCCAACATCTGTACCAGCCAAAATCACAAATAAATATCTGTCTCTCCATAATCTGTACCATAAACAGCTAAAATTTAAAAATTTCAGTCAAAAACCATAAACCACAGCCACACTCAAACAGGCCGATAGCAGGCTGGCTTTTGCTTAATGACAGACTTAACGGCATGCATGCGAATGCTTTGAGCGACTGTTGCATGCGATTTCGTTTGCATGTGCGTAGCCAGCGCGGCGAACAGACGGCGCGAATAGGCGGCTGCATGCGGTGGCTGTACATGTGCCTACTGAACGGTTCATTACCTATAAAGGAATGTTCTATTGTTCATTTAGAAGGGAGTTCGGCAGGGGAAATTTAATTCTATGCCACTCTTATGAGTAGAGTGGCAAAGGATTTGCCACCCTGGCCCACTGTCAGTGACTCAGGTGACCCCACATGTAAGAGACAGCGATAATTGGCTATTCTTAATAGTGGCAAAAAATTGAAAGCCCCGTTCGGCAGAGGCTGTGCATTCGAAAGAATAAGCATATGTACATACATACATTTAAGTGCTAGTTCTTTGATCATCAAAAGAACGTTATAAAGAAAAGGAAGGAACAAGAAAAAAATGCTTATTACAAGGAAGAAAAAGTTTGCTGCAATATGAATCAGGATATGTATATGCATGATTGAGATTGAATAAAATAGTATTGTAAATCATAGTTTTCGCTTACAGTTCTAAGTAGCTTCTGACTTGTAAAACCTAAAAGCCAGAAACCGAAGGCTTTTAAACCGGTTGAAGCAGGGCCTCTATCCTATCCGTTCGGCCAAAGGTTCTTTGCTTTTACTGCTCAACAGTGGAGAGAAATAGTTGCAGATGGAAGGTTTTGTTTAAAACAACTTTTAGTTTTTAGCTTTTAGAAGTTGTTTTTTAACGGAGTAGTTTGTTAAAATAGTTTCTATAAGTTGTTTATAGTAGTTATTATAAGAACCGTTTTGAACAGAGTGACTTTTTAATACAAATATCACTTACTCTATCAACTTTTCTCATAACAAACTAAAAGATATAGCTAAAAGCCACGATATTTTTGAACAGAGTATGACAACTATGCTTTCTCTGTTTTTTTTTCTTGAGAGCAATGATGCACTTTTGGAAGGAAAAGAGAAACGGAAACATACGTCGCTTCCTTGGGGAGGGGTAGGGCAGTGCATGCAGGGCCAATAATTAACATGAGCCAATAGAAAGCCGCCACCTAGTAGGAGGACATGGATGGAACAGGGAAGCCGCATTGTGGGCTTGGACTTGCATTGTACAGCTAGTTGAGTACTAGGTATCTCGGTGACCATGTTTCACATAATGAGCTGTGCAGATTAATTGATGATTATACGAGGGTGTCAGGGAAACAGTTCGTAACGGCCCAATTCTCCTTGCCAAGTACTTAATCTATTGATTTTTATAAGCCACAGTTTAATTTGATGCAATCTTGATCTAAACCTAAACTTTAACCATTAATTTCTTTTACAATCTGTTGTTTATAACTACAAAAGCATAATCACAAGAAAGTGCTTTGAAATACAGACCTAAAGATACCACTTTTATGTCACGGTTTGAATCTAGAGATACAAACGGAGCAGATAATTTTCGGCTGACCGACCAACCGAAGGTTTGCGGAACGAATACGTAAAATGGGTATCCGGTACTATTTATCTCCGACTCCAAGGAAAAAATATGGAATATGATATAAAATAAGTGATATATGTCTATATATATATATATATATATATATATATATATATATATATATATATATATATCGTATGTCAAGGGATAAGTGGAAATCTGTTGTAACTTAACTTAAGAACAATATAACATATAAACAGATTGCCATATCTAAACATACGGGGAATACTGAGTGTTTTTGCTTCGACATCTCGACGATTAGTCTCTCCGTGTTCGTTATGATTGTACCATACTGTCTAATGTCATGTGTAAAGAAGTGGATAATTTTTGTCTGACCGACCATCCGAAAAATTATAGAACGAATACGAAATAGTGAAATTAGTATCCGGCATTATACATGTCTAATTCCGACTTCTAGAAAAAAATACAGAGTAAACAATATTCGTCTATATCAGCTACGATTGCACCCTAAATCTCACCTAAACTCTATATACAAATCTACGGAGGTGGTATAATATTTGGCACGACATGGGCAACCAGTACCGTGTCACAATCTCTAAAAAAGGACGAATGAGAAAAACATGTTTCCATTAGATATGGAAACGGATCGGATACGATCGAATAGTCTCAAATATGAATATAATTCTATATTTTTAAAATGAATATGAATATAAATTTAAATATTCTCAATTACGGATACGAATATTCTCGAATGCGAATATGAATATTTTTTAATACATATTTTGCTTACCACATTAGTGTTTTTTCATATACAAATATCGGATAAAAACATATTCCTAGCGGTTTTGCTAATTTTCCACCGGTTTTTGACCGGTTACTGGTTTTAAACTGTCCAAATTCAAATTTTGAATCACAAAATCCGTCCAAGTTTTTCCCGGGTTCTAGGAACGGTTCGAATACGAATCGAATACTCTCGAATACGAATACAGATACGAATATTTTCGAATACCAATGCGAATATGAATATTCTCAAATATGGATATAAATTTTCTCGAATACGAATAAAAATATTTTTGAATATGAATTTTTCTTACCATATTTGCGCTTTCTTGAATACGAATATCAGATAAGATAAATTATCCATTATCATTTCCCACCCCTAGTTGCCATGCATGTTCATCTCTCCTTTTCTCACCATGACCTTTCCTCGTTGCTCAAAATGGCCACACTTCCACGGGTAAAACGTCATGTATGAGTATGTTACTAATGATGTATTACTAGTCTACTTGATAATAGTCAACGATCAAGAATTTGACCTGCCATGCATGCCTGCAAGTACACGCATCCCCGAGAGATTACTAGTCTACTAATGATATATTACTAGTCTACTATAGGTAGCCACAGGCCGGACCGTTTTACGTGTATAGTACTATATGATGATGGGCTCTGGGAAACTTATCGTGACGGCACAATTCAACTTAGCATGTAACATTTGGCACGACTGGGCCAACCGGCCAACCAATATCGTGTCACAGCCTGAGTCTCACAGATGACTAGTTAGAGTAGAAAAGCACGTTTCTATATATGGTCATGGTTTTTTTTTTGAAATTTTATGATACATACCACTTGTAGTAAGAGAATAAAAGTAGAATTAAATTTGACCATTAATTTACGATGGCATAATACATTTTTCTTTGTAATTCTATTTTTTTTATAAAGATACTAAGTCGTATTCATTCTAGGTAGCATGGAAGAGCCATTTCTTTATGATCTAGGTTTCATGGCTAGCTTGCTCGGTCTGTTAATATCACGACCTTTAATTCTCTTAGTCCGCATGACAGATGCAATTTCGCAGAAATGACCACGCGTCCATACGTACGTTCAATCTCAGGTACATGTGTGTATATATATGTCTGCATGCCGGCCCAAATATGGTATACCCAAGTTAGTTGTTGGCAAGTAACCAATCCAAAGCTCGAGACCGTTAGCTTAGCGAGGCATTAGCAATGTACACGACCAAGCCGCTCTCGGTGTTCACGGGCCACCCGGAGGCCGCGTCCCTGCCGCCGCCGGAGGGTGGCAGCTCCGGCTACCTCGTCACCATGAGCACCGACGATGAGGCAGTCGAGACGCGCTGCTGGGGCTACTGCGGCGAGACGCGGGTGCGCGGGCTCCCCTTCCCGCAGAACCGCGTCATCACCGTCCGTGACCCGGCAGGCGGCGAGTACGCCGAAAGCTATGCCGACACCGTCGTGTTCGTGCCCGTCCCCGGCCTGCCGCTCTCCTCCAACCGCTACTACGCCGTCCTCGCCAGGGGCAAGGAGAGGGGGCTCGTGCGGGCGTGCTCCAGGGAGGAGGACGTGGCGACGCGCTGCTTCTGCCGCTGCGTGCGCGACGCGAAGCCGCGGCCGTTCGACCCCGACGACGTCTACCAGCAGATGGAGATCGTCCCCAACCACAAGGGTGGCTTCACGGCGAGGGCCGTCGCCGCCGACGGCCACCCCTACTTCCTGTACCGGAGCAAGTGCTGGCAGGCGTACGCGTCCAAGCCCAAGAACTTCGACCTCGGCGAGGCCCTGGGCCTCAACGACCCACTCCGCTCGCGGCAGCTGCAGGCCCAGGCCCTGGCCCTCCCGGCCGTCGGGAGGTGGTACTGCCCATTCTTCTTCATCAAAGAGGACGGCGTCCCCCTCAAGAAGCAGATGGACCGCGCCACGTTCTACGAGGTTGTCCTGGAGCAACGATGGGAGGCCGTGGGCGCCGTGCAGGCATGCAAGCGGGTGCTCCTCGGCGGGAGCGTCGAGGCGAAGCAGGAGTCCGCGAGCCGCTCGCGCCACGGCGACGGGTACGTGTGGTTCAGTGCGGCAAAGGCGGGTTCCGCCGGGCAGAGGGTGGGCGTGAGCGCGAGCCTGTGGGAGAGGATGCGGTACGAGGAGCACAGAGGCGGTTGGGCGGACGAGGACGACGCCGGGAAGAAGATTGCCGCAGACGTGGGGTCGGTGCCGGTGGAGAGGTTCGTGGTGAAGCGGATGGATAGCAGCGTCGCTGTGGCGTTTGACTTTGTGCATCACAACAAGGTCAGAGCAAAGCTACCGTGAAGATGGCGGCGAGGACTCGCAACCTGTCCGTCGAGGATATTCAGATAGTTTGGCCCTGGGCTTGTGCTACAGTACCATTTTACCATTCTTTAGTTTGTTGAATTGTCGAGTAAATTTGTTTTCGTCTTGTCGATTTGCGCATTGATTTATGTAGCAGCACGCTTGATTGGAGAAAAGGAAGAGCAGAAACGACAGTAAATATAATTGTCAAATTGAGTTGCTTTTTCGCAATTTATAAACGTTTGATACGTGAGTTCTACCATTGGTTGCGAAAGCTCGAGGCTCACGAGCTACTCGAGCTCAGCTCATTCTAGACTTGATTCGAGTTTGGCTTCATATTTAAACGAGCTAAACTTGACTTTAATCTCGAGCTCGCGAGTTTCATTGAGCTGAACTCGAATAGTTTGTGAGATTCGATTCGAGTTTAAATAGTGATACATATTCACTCTTGTCGAGTTTATCCGAGCCGAACTCGAGCTCAAACTTTTCTAAATTAGTGTATGTTTCAATTATTTTGACTACTATTAAGCTTACACGAGTTAAGATCAAACTCGAACTTTTCTTATTGTTAAAAATTAGTGCATAATAAATTATTTTAATTGTTATCAAGTTTTAACGAATCGAGCTCGAACCTACTCGAGTTTAGACCAAGGAGAACTCGAGCTCACGTCCATGCATGGACTCCAATTTGATCTCATCTTTCTACCGAGTTTGAGCCTGGAAGGCCAGGTTCGCTCGAGCTCGGCTTATTTACAGCCTTAGTTGTGGCGCTCTAATGGGCTTTGATTGGAGGCTTGGGGCTTCGGCTTTCGGTTTCAGTTGAAATTACAATATAGCGATGATTAGCTTTTTTCGAGAAAAAAAATTGAGAAAAAACTGCTATATTGTTATTGATAATGCGAATGAATACGGGAAAAAGAAAAGTGAAAAAGGCAAAAAAAAACTAAAATAAGCTGAAATTAGAAATCGATATGTTCTAAATGATTTTTAACTTAAATAAATTGAAAACTAAAAAAATCAGAAGCTTTAGCCGTTTAAAATGGACCGAGGCCCGCACATGCTGGAGCCTGGAGGTCGTGGAAGTTCCGAGTTTTGTGTTGCTGGCGTGGCATATTTTTTTGCAAATCTGTCACTCAATAGAAGAGGCCACGTTGTTTTCAGCTTCTAAAAACTGCTTTTCGATTTTTCTATAGTAACTAGTTTTTAAATAAAATATCTTTTTAAGATAGGGTCTACTAGTTAATTGTAGTACATACTGTACCGACTTCATTTATATTGGCAAAAATCACAAGTGAGTTTTTGTTACTCTGTAAGCTCTCGCACAAACAGCCCACAAACCACAAGCCACAGCCAAAAGTCACAAACCGTAGCCAAAAAGACAGGCCGAGATCGATTACCAAGTAACATGTTGTAGAAGCTGCTTCGGCCCAAAGGTTCTTCCGATGCCATAAACCAGCATTTGATAACATGTAGCTAGCTCTGTCAAGAAGTGTTCCGTTCAGCAAAACCATTTTGCTGATGCCTTCCTGGAACGGTGAGATGTCTAGCAAAACTTGTTACTTGAGAATGACCCAAAAGATCAGAATGAACATAATCAAGAAGTCCTTTTGTTCTGTGAGTTGCAATAGAGAATCTAAATCTTTTTTGTTTGCCAAATACACAGTGCTCACAAAATTCCAGCTTGCTAACTCATTACCACATAATGAGCCATTCTTACTTAGGATATGCAATAATCCCTTCTCACTCATATGGCCAAGGCGCATGTGCCAGAACTTGGTGAAGTCAGAATTTGGTACCGATGCAGAGATAGCTGTTGAACCTGTCACTGTAGAACCTTGCAATAGACCACTAGTAGTTCGGTTAGCTTTCATCAAAACAAGTGCACCTTTGGAAATTCTAAGGACTCCATCGTCACCTGAGTACTTGCAACACAAAGACTAAAGTGTCAAGTGAAATTAGATTTCTTTTGAAATCAGGACATGACGAACATTTGTTTAAATTCTGGTGACACCATCATGCATTTTAATCTGAATAGTACCCCCTTCCAACAACATCCAATGGGGTTTCGGCCTTGTTCGTAGCATTCGTTGAACAATCGCTTGAGCTGTCGAGAGGCCTGCGCTTGCTAGAGTACGAGGAAGTTCTTGCTCGCCGAGCCAGACAGCTCCGGAGTTTTTTTAAATAATATTTTTTATTCAGAAATTCAAAATTATATTCATGTTTTTATTTTTTTACAAAAGTAACCAATTGTAACCTAACCGTTGGACAAATGGACACTTTTGCCCAACGGCAGAGCGACACGCACAATGGTTGGGCCACATGTATCACATTCCAAATTCTAGTGCATGCAAAAATAAAAAAAATTCTAAACTTTTTGAATGCCTTTTTGTCTCCTTGGCTCTTTATTGGAGTTTTTTTTCAAAAAGTTTGAATTTCAAAATAAATAAATAAATCAAAAGTACACATAATTCAAATCAAAGATCATGACCAAGTTATATAAAAAAAGAAAGACGACTAAAAGTGGCATGAGAAGACTCATGGTGGAAACCATCCTAAAAAGCTACGAGTATAATTTTGGCACTAAAAATAAATATCAAAGCAAGTTCTAAAGCTGTCTAAATCAAATAAATATATCTAAATTCAATAAAAAGTCTTCTCATATTTTTTTCTAGAAAAATCAAGAGAAGATAAAGCTATGATAATTTTACACAATCATCCGCTCTATATCAGGAGCATTCACAAAGATTTTAATAAATCTTTTGAGCCCATATGATGAGTCTAATAAATGCCCAAACCACTCAGCTTACCCCTCTCTCTCTCTATCTCAATGCTGAGTGCGGCCCACTTGCAGTACCTTCCTTCCACTTCCAGCCTTCATGGGCACAAACCACTGGTTTTGATGCTATGCTCATCATTTTGACTACCATCTCTACAGCAGACAATTTCACCACCGGCTTTTCGCATGGCACTCCTTGTCGGCTTTACTTCAGCTTGAGCATCCTCGTCGGCTTCTTCCACAGCGTAAGCGTCTGCGGCACTCCCGCTTCGACTGTTGAGATGTTAGAGTACATGTTTGAGAAGATTATAAGAGATAGAATAGAATCAATTAAGATGATTTGTATTCGATATGATACCTTCCATATCTCTAGTAATCTTCCAAATCTGTATTAGATTGATTTATCTCCAAATCGTATTATACTATATATATATACCCTCCGAAATTCAAGCAATATATCTGACGATTATTTCGGCTATTATAACTTCCTAAGCTACGTGCCCACCAGTCACTCAAGTCACTGGTAAGGCAAGAGAATTTGTCGGCGCAGAATTCGGAAATGTACATCTCGATCGTCAATTCAGATATTTCAGGAATCTGACACGTGTTATTGGTGCAATACGACGTCCCCGGGTGTGTACTTTACAAAAAGGATTCAGTTTATTTGGTACGTACGCAAGTACACAAATCTTATTTTACACAAATATCTTTACAAGATGAACCAGATGAAACTAAAGCTAGTGGTCATCCAATAACAACGGGCAAAACAAGGTGATGAAACAGACAAAAAAAAGCTCAGGACCTCACAACCCTTACCACAATCTCACACACACATAATTCACAATCTTATTCTTCAGAATTAAGCAACGGTACCTAAGTACCACACCAAACTATCTGAAGATTCTGAACAGATGCTGCGCTGGTAAGCTCAAACCTTCTTTGCCCTGACCTTGTTGAGGTGCACAAAGTCAAAGGCCACCGCGACGCTGCCGTCCATCCTCTTCACCGCGAACCTCTCCACCAGCACCGATCCTCCGGCGGCCATCTTCCCGGCGTCCTCCTCCTCGTCGACCCACCCGCCCCTGTACTCCTCCCACCGCATCCTCTCCCACACGCTCGCGCACACCCCCACCCTCTGCCCCGCCGCCGCTCCGAACCACACGTACCCGTCGCCGTGCCGCGAGCTCGCCGCCGCTTGCTTCACCTCGACGCTCCCGCCGATGAGCACCCTCTTGCTCGCCAGCTTCGAGTGTGCGACGGCTTCGCCGTGGACCGGTTCCCAGCGCTGCTCGAGCGCCACCTCGTAGAACGCGGCGCGGTCCATCTGCTCCGGTGGGGAGACGCCGTCCTCTTTGATGAGGTAGAACGGGCAGTACCACTTCCCGACGGCCGTTGAAGACGTAGCCATCGTGGTCGTCGTCGGGAAGGCGTCGACGAGGAGGTTGGCGTCGGCGAGCTGGCGCGACCGGAGGGCGGCGTTCAGGCCCGGCGCCTCGCCGAGGTCAAAGTTCTTGGGCTTGGAGGCGTACACGCGCCAGTACTTCTTGCGGTAGAGGAAGTACGGGAACCCATCGGCGGCGACGGCCCTCGCCGTGAACCGCCCACGCCGGCGCTGGACGATCTCGATCTGCTGGTACACGTCGGCCGGGTCGAACGGCCGCGGTTTCACGTCTTTGATGCACCGGCAGAAGCAGAACGCGGTCATGTCCTCCTCGCGGGAGCACGCCCTGACGAGGCCCTTGCGCTTGCCCGTGGCAACGACGGCGTAGTACCGGTTGGACGCGAGCGGCTGGTCGGGGACGGGCACGAACACGACGGCGTCGGAGTAGGTGGTGCTGCTTTCGCCGTGCTGCTCCGTGTACCGCACCGTGAGCACGCGGTTCTGCGGGAACGGGAGGTCGCGCACGCGCGAACCGCCGCAAGTGCCCCAGCAGCACGTCTCGTCGTCCCCGCCGTCGTCGTCGGCGCCCTTCACGACGAGGTAACCCGAGTTCCGGCCCTCCGGCGGCGGCCGCGAGGCCGCCTCCGGGTTGCTCATGAAGAGGGAGAGCGGCTTGGTCGCGTACATGGCTCAATTGATGTGTCTCGATCTGTCACGTATACCAAACGTGTATGTGTAGTTTACTTGGGCAAATAGTAAGTGAGAACGACGACCAATTGAACATGTATTTATATTTGAGATGGTAGTCGTAGTACATGCGGCCGTACGAAATCGCAACTTGTTCCCTGGACCAAGGAAACGCGTCTTTGATCCGATTGGTCGCACGTACGTTATTTAGTACTAGCCATAGACGAGCAATTGCCAGTTTACGTATAGTTCAAGTGTACACGTTTTTTTTTTTTTTTTGTATAGTTCAACTTGTTCCAAATGTGATTTAAGTTTGATCTTTGAATTTTTCAAGGGTATATAATATCCCCTCCTCTACATACCATAACTATTTGAGAATTTGTAAAAAAAAAAAAAATCACATGTGATCTCCACCAAGAGAGTGATTTCTATAGGGAAAACCCCCCTCGATCTCGTTTTGTGATACTGGCGCTAGCTGGCTGGATAATGAATTTTGAAACTTCTC
Organism: Bonia amplexicaulis; assembly: GCA_036346245.1. Lineage (NCBI taxonomy): Eukaryota > Viridiplantae > Streptophyta > Magnoliopsida > Poales > Poaceae > Bonia > Bonia amplexicaulis. The sequence continues at coordinate 6,729,155 of CM070756.1, forward strand.
TAACTTAGAGTTGGGTAGTAACTTAATTATATAGAGCTGTCACGTACAGGTGACTGATTTTTAAGTGTATCTCGTATTTTTTTTATCCAATAGATCAATATCAAATAACTAAATAAGCACATCACGCTATGCAAATCCAACAAGCAAAACACAATTTATATTTACCAAAATACCAAGCAAACTTACAGATAGCGAAACCGTAACGATATTCATCCATAAGACCATAACAGGATATTATACTAGGAGACATCGGCATCATCGTATTATCATATATCTCTCCGTGTTTATTTGACCAAAGGGATTTCGTGGAATTTCACATGTTGCGTATTGATCACCAAGAACTATGACCTGTAACATGTTGACTTGTTAGCCATAAAAAACAATACATGAATGGTCACTTCGCCATATTCCAACACCATTGGCGCATGTGTCAATTGTCATGATATGGTTGTTTTTTGTTTTTGAAACTCACACCGTACTGTCAGGTTAGTAGTTTTGACATAGCTAAGGGCATTTTTTAAAACGAATTTTAGAAGAGTTGCTAAAATTCCTGCAGAACTCCCATAAAATTAGCAATTCGACCTTTAAAACGTACCGGTGTTGTAAACAAAAACTATACGCTCATAAGACGGATGGGGTGTTGTTAAGCAATTAGTCACGATATGGCTGATTAATCAGAATTTGATGGACGATGACACGTTTCTGATAATATTTTTTGATACTTAAAATGGACAAGTATTTCGTGTACATATGTGGCTAGGCACCCAAATTAAGACATGTTGATGTGCATTGATTGGTGCGGGTATATTTTTATAACCATAATAAGTGTATTTGAGATATCAAACTCAGAAAATATTGAATTCATTTTGATTAAATTAGTTTGAGCTGTAAATATTATAGTCGCATTAATTACTAAAGTCAAATAAATGAATTTGAACCAAGTTCAAAGCTCACGTATCCTAAATATACCAAGTTTATAATACAATTCACACCCAAACTCCGAATTTTGCATCGTCGTACAAGAGTATCAAATGATTCTTGACGTGCCTAGGCACCGTAAATTTCTTATTTAAAGTTGATTAAAATAATTTATTTACCAAGATTATGGAAAATTATCATTACACAAAGCATCATTTATCATACTCTGCATTTGATAGTTTGTATTTCCTCTATATAGTATATATTGTGTACACCATTTTAATTTATTTCAATTAGTGAGAATAAATAAGTCTTTTTAGTGATTAAAAGGGAAACCGGTACAATCGGATTATGTGGCAAATTACTCGTTGGATGGTGTTAAAAACAATGTTGATCATACTATTCGTCAATTAATAATCAAGACTGTGGGAACCAGAAATTAAATTCCGAATCCTATGTACTTACCATGCTAGTCATATGATTAATTAGTGGCTAGCACACATATAGTACATTATTACATCACATCCATACACAAGTAAATTATAATACCCTAAAAGTGATTCGAGAGATAATCGATTAATTGGAGGGAGAGACTTTATAGAAAAGAATTAAACAATGATTTTTAGAGAGATATTTCTGAAAAATCCCGACAACCTGGACTTGGACCTTGGCCCAAGCGGTGGCTGGCCAAAAGGGGGAGACGCCCCTCCCCCAAACCCTATACGCCACCCCCTAAGTCCCCTCCTCTTTCTCCCTTATGCTGCCGCCTCCCTCTCCCCCCTTGCATCTCCCTTGTCCAGCAGCAGCCCTCCGGCCCTCCGTCGATGGCCGCAAGGCTGCCTCCGGGTTGCTCATGAAGAGGGAGAGCGGCTTGATCGCGTACATGGCTCAATTGATGTGTATCGATCTGTGTCACCTTGTCACGTACACCAAACGTGTATATGTAGTTTACTTGGGCAAATAATAAGTGAGAACGACGAGCAGTTGAACATATATTTATATTAGAGGTGCTTCTATATTTTCTTTAAAGTGATTTGCATAACTTTTAAAATAAAATTGAATGATGAATAGTTATTATTTACCCTTTCGTGTGCTTTGAGATTAGTACTATTTTTATTAAAATGCAAAGTATGGAAGCACTACTCATTTATATTTGAGATGGTAAGAAGTTGTTGGCGAAGTCGCGACTTGTTCCTGGACCAAGGAAACGCCTCTTTGATCCGATTAGTCGCACGTACGTTATTTAGTACTAGCCATAGACGAGTAATAGCCAGTTTACGTATAGTTCAAGTGTACATGTTTTTTTCCCCGAATCGACTACCTTTCAAATGTGATTAAGTTTGATCTTTGAGTTTTTCAAGGGTATATAATATTCCCTCCTTTACATATCATAACTATCTCCCTCCTCTACATATCATAACTATCTGAGAATATGTAAACAAAATTACATGTGATCTGCACCAAGAGAGCGATTTCTACAGGGAAAACCCCCTCGATCTCGTTTGAAGCATATCTCGTATTTTTTTTATCCAATAGATCAATATCAAATAACTAAATAAACACATCACACCAATATCTATACAAATCCAACAAGCAAAACACAATTTATATTTACAAAAATACCAAGCAAACTTACAGATAGCAAAACCGTAACGATATTCGTTCATAACAGGATATTATACTAGGAGTATTATACTGGCAGTACACAAACATCGTCATCGTCGTATTATACTAGCTAGGAGTATTATACTGGCCGGTATAATACTGATCGAGCATCTTCGTCGAGCTATCTCTCCGTGATATATACTATTGAGCAAAACCGTAACGATAGCCCAGCTCCTTGCGCCTCGTCATCATCGTATTAGGTGGTGATCATTTTGGCTTATTTTTAGTGGCTTATGGCTGAAAAGCATTGTAGCTGGTTGAAAAAATATTGTAGCTGACAGAGGTTTATTTAACATAATTAAATTTAAAAAAATTAAAAAAATATAAAAAATATGTTAGCCCATCACAAACGCAAACGAATACGGCAAAAAAGCTCAAAAAAAGCCAAAAATTTTAAAAAAAATAAAATTATAAATAGTAAAAAATAAGTCAGAAGCCAGAAGCTTAAGTCGAAACGAGCGGACCTTAACATACTGGCCGATAGATATATGGTTGGGCATATTGATGGCCTGGTCGAGCTCGCCGACGAGGAGTACGACGCCCCCACCTGCTCGATGTACTTGCTCTCCGGCGCCTCGGCGGCCATCAGTCTCGCTTGATTATCTCTCATATGAGCAATACGAAGATGATATTGATGGCATATTGGTTTGAAATTCTAGGACAGGTCAAGGGATAGTGACCGAGAGAATTTTCTGATCGGGGGTTTGGATCTTTTGATACAAAATTTCAACATTTTTTTTAACAATATGAGTTATGTTTTAGTCACATAAAATTTCAAAATGTTACTAATCAAGTCTTTTTTACTAATTAAAATCAACGAAAGAAGTACGATTTTATTATTAGATAACCTAACATTTCATTTGGTGACGGATTACTTTACTTGCAAAAAGTTTACCAACTTCTCCCTCCCCTACATTTTCTTCCCATTCTCCTCACTCTTACTTGCTGGATTTACGATGGAAAAGTATGAGTAAAGTGTATAAAATGAAAACACATGAACTATTGTAACCTCTCTATATTTTTGTAGTATGACCTGGAATAAGTTTAGTGCATCTACAATGCATACATGCTAACCTATTTATAGATTTGTCAAACTACTCAAACATCTTCATGTGGAAAGGATCCTAAATTTCTAACCAATATAAGGGAAATTATTAAGAAAACAATTCTCTCACAGAAAACATTTAAATATTGGTACTATCTGGTTGTTACGGAGGATTTTGTCAAAAATATCTTGCATATCTCTCGTTGTGGGAAAATAGAGGACGGTCTTTTTATTGGAGCATTTTGTTCTTTCCTATAGGGATAGAAAAGGATCGAGTATGAATCGAATAGTCTTAGATACGACTACGGATTTATATTTTAAAATAAATACGGATATGAATATAAATTCATATTTTTAAAATGAATATGAATATGAACTCTAACATTTTCGAATACGAATATGAATCGAATATCGTAACGAATACGAATTCGAATCAAATATATATTATAATACCACAGAATTGCAAAAGAGAGAATTAAGAAAGGAAAGGGTGGTTTTTGCCGTCAGACCCATCGGCTTTTAAAATGCCAAATAATTAACGTTCGCAGAGGTTCCCAGACCACCCAGGGACGGTCAGCACCGTCTAGAAAGCAACTAAAACTAGCGCTCTCAGAGGTTCCCAGACCGTCCAGGGCCGGTCGGCACCGTCTCGCGTTGTGGGTTTTCGTCATTCGGCCGAAAATTCTATTCTTAGCTATCACTGATTTACCTGCCGTAGTAGGAGAGCACCAAATAGTGTAGGGCTACTGTTGGACCAAAAAGCCCTTAGGGCCATAGTCAGCTAAGGCAAAAAGGGAGGGATAGAAGCGGCATTTCGCATAGAGTGTGATAGCCATGCTTCTTAAGTAGACAAGACATCACACAGCCCTTTTACCTGCTCCACTTTCTACCACAGCCACAAAGCCAAGCATCATCATTTCACCCCCCAGCCGAGAGAAAGAGAGGGAAGGCAAGAAGGAGGAAGGCAAGTAGGAGGGCAAAGTGAAGAAGATGTCCCAAGGAGCTCAGGAGGCCGAGAGTGAGGGCTTCATCGCCGACGGCGGGGATCATCGACGGCCGCCGAACCCACACCAAGCCAACCCGTGAGTACAACCACCCTCCCTCCACAGCCCCTTAGTGCACAACAGCACATAAAAATAGAGCAAATCAAAGCTAGAAGTAGGTAGTAGAGAGGGAGACCGCCTGATAGGGCTGTGGCCGTGACCTAGGGCCGATGAGCCGGCCGAGGCGCAGGAGGCCGTGGTGGAGCCGAGGACAATGGCACGGCCGTGCCGACCGGGTGGTGGCGCTCGGCGCCCACCGCCGCCAGCACTAGGAAGGCGGCATATCGATCCCGATTGGCCGGATCCGAGGTAAAGAACGAGGGGAAAGGTGGAGTGGCCGGAGGAAGCCGCCGCCGGCAGGCGGCGGCGGATCGCCCCCGGTCGGCCGGTTCGGGAGGAGCCGCCGCCCCTTCGCATTGCAAGCCGCCAAGAGAGTGAGGGAGGTAGTGAGGGGGCGCGGCGACCAGCGGCGAGGGAGGGGCGGCGCACCGTCGCGCCGCGCGCCGCCGGGAGGGTCCGGTCGTTTGGTCGAGTGCGCAAAGTGAGGAGAGGGAGGAAAAATGAGAAGGCCGGTTCGGCCGCAGAAAGTGAAGAGAAAAGAGAAAGAAAGAAAAGGAAGAAAAAAAGTGAAAGGAAAAGGAAAAGGAAGAGAAAAGAAAAGAGGAAGGAAAAGAAAAGAGGAGAAAAATAAATGAGGGGGGGTTTTGGTACCTGTGCGACAGGTCCCTGAAACCTGTGCGTTTTTACGCCAAAAGTGGGTTATGCATGTAGTATCGCTGTCGCCTGTTTAATCTCTGGTTTCGTTATGATGCGTTAAGTCGGATTAATTGCTTGACCAGGTGGAGGTCCTGAGTCGACGCCGTCTGCACGTCGTTCCGCTCTGCTTGGTTAACAGGCAAGTGCATGGTAGAGCGGTAGACCGAAATGTTTATGAAAATTTGTGCTGCTTACAGGATATGATGATATTTAGGTGGAAATGTCATGCTTACATGACATGATGTTGCAAGGTAAATTATGGTAATAATGATGCTTACCTGCTAATGATGTTAAAAGATGAGCATGATTATGATAATGGACATATGCATTTATATCATGTGCACTCAAGAGTGAGGGCGGTGAGAAAGTCCCTAGCTACGAGTATAGCTTGCGGACTAATCTGGAGTGCTCTTGAGTAAGATCTACTTCAGTAGGCCTCCACGGGAGTGGAGAGACCCCGTGCCGATATGAGCGGGCCCAAGAATATGGGTGAACATCGACGGGTGTTCACTTGGCAATACCGGTATTTGCAATGTGATGAGCAAATGTGCATGTAGAGCAGGGTTGTATTGCATTGCATTGATGATTTGGCAATGGAACCTTGAGAATGGTGGTACGAGCATGGCTATGTATGCAGAGTATATTGATTGGATTAAAATTGTCTTCATGTTGTGTTAGTATTTATCGTTCTATTATGTACTTGCTGAGTCTTGGACTCACGCTTACTTTATTGTTTTAATTTTTAGGTGATCGTTGAGGACGTTTTGCTCGGGGTGGGAGTAGCACATGAATAATCTTCACAAACTAACCGCACTCTTTGTACCACCTTTTGTCAGTTTATGCTAGTCTCTACTAGGCTGCTAGAGTATGGGCTAAAAGAAGAACTTTGTTGTATCTATTTGCTGCTATCTAAATATTTTAGTGTGGATTTTCTGGTAATTGAAGGTAAAAATTTGCAATGGCGGTAGCATTCTGGTCTAGAGGATGGGCGGGGTGTTACATATACTTAATTTGGTCGAATACGAATATACTAAAACTTTTGTAACAAATCTCGGTAGAATAAATTTATGTAACATGAATACACGTCTACACGAGCTAGCAGTATAGCGCATAGAGTTAAAAATTATACAAGTAATTTTTACCTATTGCTTGTGAATCTTGGTTCATAAGAAAATTATTTCCTACAATCAATCCTAGAGATGTCGTCAGGAATAAAAATGGATCGAATACGAATCGAATAGTCTTGAATACGAACATTCTCGAATATGAATATGAATATTATCAAATATGGATAGGAATATTCTCGAATACGAGTTTTGTTTACCACATTTATATTTTCTCTGATACAAATATCGGATAAAACGGATTATTCTTTATCATTTTCCATTACTACTTTTGCATGGATGCCCACGTGGACAAACAAGTACATGCAAAGTAGTTGGGGGGCTTAAGTAATTGCAAAAATATGTCCATATGTGCACATACAATCATATTTTTGCAGATTTTTCTGCTAATGTACATGTGCTAATATGTTATACACCTATGAATTCGTCGAGAATTTCCTTTAGAAAAACAGCAAATACAAATTCCGAGAGGTAGATGAAGATGCCCCTAGGGAAGGCCTGTTCATGGGCGGCCCGGCCTGATTTACTTTCTGTGCTTCACTAGTCACTACTAATCTGATACATGTTCTCATTATTTTTGAGTTTTGACCATGTTGATTTACTTTGTGTTCAGGAGACTGTTGCCCTCTGAAACATCCCTGTAAATCCCTGTAAAAATTTGTGAATTTTTGAAATTTATTTTGAATTTTTGTGAATTTATGGAAAATTTACCCAATTCGGAAAATTTTTGGGTTTTACGCTTTCCGTTTCGGGGCATTACGCCTTCGACCGGGGGCGACGCCGTTCGCACGCGCGGGGGGCAGCTCCCCTCCTTCGCGAAGGTGCGGGTCGCGCGGCGATCTCTCCACCGCAGGATCTTGGCGCCGATTCCTGCCAGGGGCGACGTCATCGCCTGCCCACTGGTCCCACCCGGCAGTCTCCAGCTCCTCTCCTTGCGCGGCGTGCAGAGCTGCCCGCTGCCCTCGCCGCTGCTCCAGCGCACGATCTCTCGCGGTTTCCTCTCACGGCCGAGTCCAGCGGGGTCAAGGTGGGCAGCGGCCATGCCACCACTGTCACCTCACCATGTCCCTGCTGCCCGAGCTTCTCTCCTCTTTGCCGCCGACGTGGCCCTAGCGGGGCCAAAAGCCGGCCGAAGGCAATCCACTCGCACAAAGCATAAAGCTTGTCTTTCTTGCCTCCCTAGTCTTTCTAGCAACCCCACGCAGCTTCTTGCCAAGCCAATCGAGTTCTCACCGCCAGGATCGCCACCGAGCTTCTCCCCTGCGCCGGTGAGCCCTCTGAGCCATACCCGTGATTCCGTCGTCTAGAGTTCAATTCTGTTCGCTTAAATGATCCACTCCCTGGTTATATTGGTGCACTTACCTGGGCTCAAGCTTCGGCCTAGAGCCATGGCGTCGTGGGCCGCCGCCGGCAGTAAGAACCTCACCGTGGCCAGCCTGCTAGGATTCTTCCCGAGCTTGGCTGTCACCTCTCCTAGCTTGCTAGCACCCCCTAGATGGTTAAAACACAGCCGGATTGGCCCCGATCACCCTCTCTCTCTCCCTAGCGCCGCCGTGGGGGATTTTTCTTTCTCGGCTGTCGCTGACCTACTCCAGTAATCTTCGTCGCCTTTAGGATCGAAAATGTAATCCTTAGCCTCCCAAAGAACCTTCAGAGAAGCCAATTTCTCCCGGTGCCCTAGCCTTGCCGTTCGGCCATGGGGGCGCTGCCTCTGCCTTCGACCGGGAAAGGGGGCCGTCGCGAGGAAGAAGACGACCGGGGGGCGACGTGGTCGCATCCGGGGCGTCGAAGCCGTTCTAATCCAATCGTTCGACTGGTTTAAAACGTAGCCGTTGGATCTTCATAACGGACATCCGAGCGCCGCAGCGGTGCGATCGCGCCGTCTCGACGCAAGACACGCTGCCGCCCATCGGGCGGGCGTGGCGCGACCGCTGGGCTTCGCCATCGCCGCTGCGTGGGCCGTGGGCCGCCGCACGGCCGCCGTTGCCGCCGTCTTGCACGCGGTGCCGGGTGCACTGCTCATCGTGCCGAGCCCATTCTCGCTTCACCGAGTTTTAAAATTCAGAAAAGGTGTTAAAAATTGTAGAAAATTCTAGAAAATCATAAAAATCACAAAAGTACATCATTGTGATCAGAATAAATTCTAGAATTTGAAAATAATATTTATCTTCTTAAAATGTAATTCTAAGATTTTATAAATGTAAAAACATGGTTTTAGGCTTAGTAAAATATATTTACTTTTAATTGAAAAATAGAAATGTTAATAATTTTTAAGAAATTAAGTTTTAGAACTAACTTAACTTATTTTCAATGATATTGTACCTTAGTGTTTATTTGTTTGTATTAATTTCCTTGAAATAGCTAAAATCAAGGTTTGACATGTGCTGTTATTTTATGTGTTTACGTTAGCTCCCGAGCTTCTCGAGGCTGCAGATCCAGAGCCAGTTGCCCAGCTTTACGAGATCGTCGAGATACCAGATCAGACAGGCAAGTCATGAGTTTTTGATCATGTTGAATCCCATGACATTACAGTATATAGTAATTACTTACATTATGGTTAGTTATCAAATGCTTGTTGTTAAAACTAAAATGTTTAGAATGACATGATATCTAGTTACTCCTACCACTTAAGAATGCCCTGTTTACTTGATGGCCATATTCACCTTGACAACCTTAGTAATTATGAATTACTGTATTATGAATGATAGACTATATCACATGACATTTTGTACTACTAAGAGACTTTGGCTGCTGGCCGTTAGAGTTGGAAAAACTTGCACCAAGGGGAAAGTCAAGAGTGGGGGCGTTACATAAGTGATGGTCGTCCACGGCTTTACCTTGGGAGAACCAAGGGGGAAGTCGAGAGTGGGGAGTCATCACGTAAGTGATATCAGCCCACGGCTTCACCTTGGGAAAACTAGGGGGAGGGTCTGAATGTGGGGTCTTCACAAAGATGATTCCATCCCACGACCAAACCCTAGGATTGGACCTGGAGTAGAGAGGTTGGTAGTGATCCGGTTAACCGGATTGGGCCTACCACTTTACCCTAGGATGGAGGTCGTTGGTTGGTGGTGGTCAAGCTTAGGAGTTCGCCAGGTTGTAGTTGGTGCCTCAGTGGAAAAATATAAGGACAAGAACCTTGTGCCAAGTGAAGAACATAGTGATCGCTTAAACCACAAGAGTTGACTTGTCAACACTGGTTTAGTAGCTGCTCAATTCGATTGAACCTCTACAGGCTGAGGTGTATTGATGCTGTGGGAGTTGGGTATACTGCGGATACCTAACAATGGTAGTATTGGCTTAAAACGGCAGGGGAGGTTCGGAAGGAACATGTGGCCGTGACTGAGTGATGCTACCAGGTAGAGTCTATATAAAGAAGCGAGCAGTGAAACAACCTGGCTTCCTTAACTCGGTCATGAGGGTTAAGGAATCGTGTGGGTAAAGTTAAGCAAACTCTGCAGAGTAAATTAATGGTATTCGAATACGCCGTGCTTCCGGTTATTGAAGCTGTGTTAATTGGGTGATTCCAGCAATAAGGCATAAGTAGATCTTTGGAATTGAAATGAGATATGGATGAACACTTTGCTGATTAAAAACCCCCTGATCTTAAGGAGCAAATGTTTTAATTTTGATTGTTTGCAAATCAAACTGCATCCACAAATGTAATAAAACCCTATATGCCAAGCCTTGAATATCCTTGCATATAGTAAAGAAAGGATTACCCTTGTGACTTGCTGGGTACGGTGGTACTCATGACTTCATGAACAAATTACCAGAAGGACAATGGATGGAAGGAGGCCCAGAAGAGGAAGAAGCCCTGGAGGAGCCAATCGTTTCAGATGATGATTGGTGTTAGGTCTTAGCCGCACTCAGGCCGCTTGGGGTGTGTTATGTAATATAAAGTGGTTGGTGGGCTTGCGCGCCCGTTGTTATACTCATGTTAACCATATGTTGTAATAAAGGAAATCTATATTGTATGCGTGTACTGTTGTGATAATCGCTTTACCAAAAGGAACATCATTATCGTACATTTCATGCGGAATGGTGTTCCGCATGCCTCTCGAAATGGGGACGTTACACCCTCAGCCTCCCTGGTGGTCTAAAGCCTAAATTCTAACCTGGTTAGTTTTGTAACCTGTTACTCCTATTAGCTAAATCTGCTTCTTGCATCACCTTTTCTTTCGTTTGATCATTTCTGTCTTCCTACATTTAGTTCATGTTTCAAACAACGATAACTTCTGACTTATGTCTTTCAGAAATAAAAAGCCATTTAAAACATGTTTTTATTTTTGTTACTTATTTTCTATTTTTCCTTTTTATTTTTCTTTTCAGAAGCAAAAAAAGCTTATGCCATTTTTTCTTTTTTGTTTTGCATTATTCATGGAGATATAACGGTATTTTTATTTTTCTTATTTTTATTTTTTCTTTAAATTTAATAGCTTAAAAAAATTAATGACTACTATAGTACTATTTTAGCTAAAAGCCACAGGACTTTAGAACTATGCTTAAGTTTAGTTTCACTGAAGAGACCTCTGTTTACACTTCGTAGCTGCATTTTCTAGAGTTTCGGGCTTCGGGCCTCATTTTTTTCTGCGGGCCAGGCTTCGAGCTTCCCCATTACGCGAAGTCCTGCTTCGGGCCGGGCTCCTGATCGCCGGCCTTTTCCAAGACCGGCCCGGCCCGACTTTGAACAGGTGGGCAGATTTGCATTTCACAAATCTTTTACCCTCAACCGTCGGATGAAAACGTAGCTGAGCTGAGCATTCCCCATTCTCTAACCACCCCAGCCCACACCCGTCTTCTTCCCCCAAACTCCTCACCTTCGCCTTCGCCGTGAACTCGTCAGCCCCCCTCTCCGACCCGCCGCCATCGAACACAGCTACGCGAGGTCTCCTGCCCCTCTCTGTCTTTCCAGGCGGGTGGATCTGATCACGGAACCCTGTGATTAGATCTTGCCGCCCTGTTCAAACTACCACCCCCGATTTCCTGCTGCTGGCTTCGAAATCGATTCGGTATTGATGTGATATGGTGTGACATGAGCAGGTGATTTGAGCTTCCGGGGGGTGGGGGGGGTCCGCCATGGCGACGGCGGTGAAGGCGTTCTGGAACAGCCCCGTTGGCCCCAAGACCACCCACTTCTGGGGCCCTGTCGCCAACTGGGGCTTCGTCCTCGCGGTACGTACCTGATTTCTTCACTTTATCTTTGTAATTGGTCGATTGCAAGAACGAGCGTATTGTAATTGCGCACTGTGGTATTGATGCTAGTCGTATCCTAGTTTATCTAGGAGAAGATGGCGCACTCTGTTGAGAGAATTAAGGCACAGCAGGAACCTTGTCTTTAACAGATTCCTTTTTAACATACCGAAGCAAATTATCTGCCAAATGTTCGTCAAGCCAAATCATCTTCTAGCTACAGTTAATTGTGTGGTATCATAGTTAAAGGAAGTTCCCAGCCACCTCAGGAGCAGGAACTTTGGGGAAAAGCTGCTAATGTAAATTAATCAACATTTTCCAAAGTAAAGACATTTTTGTAGGTGATTTGGGTCAGAGTACTGCTGGCTGCTAATGAGAGATGAGGAACCAATTTTATTGGACAATAATCATGTGATATGTCATCCACTGAAACAGGGCGGTTTGATTTTTCAACTTTGAACTCCGGATCTGTCTAGATTAGGACCTCGAACTAATGAAACCGTCCACTTCGGGCGCAGATTACAGATGGGGTTTTGGGGGATCCATGGCGAGTTCTGATGGCCTTATCCTCCATCAGAATCGAGTCCATATTCCTCATTCATCTCCATCCCTCCAGCCGGTCTTGCTCGCAGTTCACTTGGCTGGGCATGAGGGTGTTTAGAAGACTCTACACCACCTTCGTGCTGATTTTCATATTCCACAAGACCGCAAGTTAGTGGCCGACTTGGTCCGTTCCTACCGCGTATGTCAACGCCACAAATCGGAACAGTTACATCCAGCTGGCCTGCTGTAATCCTTGGTGGTGCCGTCTTGCATTTGAGAAGACATCGCTATGGATTTTGTGGAAGGGTTGCCCCGTGTCAATGGGAAATCTGTTATTCTCACAGTGGTTGATTAGTTTACTAAATACGTGCACCTCATACCTTTGGCTCATCCATATATAGCAACTTTCGTGGCCCGAGTTTTCTTTGATGAGGTGGTGTGGTTACATGGGGTCCCTTGTTCTATTGTGAGTGATCGTGATCCGGTTTTCATAAGCAACTTTTGGTCGGAACTTTTTCGTTTGTCTGGCACTAAACTTCATCTTAGCTCAGCTTTTCATCCTCAATCGGATGGCCAGACGGAGATGACAAGATCATTTCTATGTACATCTGCTGTCTTACTAGGGATCGACCTCGTCAATGAGTTTGTTGGCTTCCATGGGCTGAATATTGTTATAACACCTCTTTTCAGTCCTCTCTCTGTGAGACGCCATTTAAGGTAGTCTATGGTCGAGACCCACCGGCACTTCGACCACCGCCGCCGCCGATCGCATGTCTACCACCGTGGATCGCCTTCTCCGTGAGCGTGATCGCCATTTGCCAACGTCCACGAGCGCATCCTTCTTGCTCAACAGCATCACAAGAACTTTTACGACCTCAAGCACAGGGCGCTACAGTCTGGTGTGGGTCAATTGGTCTGGCTCCGTCTCCACCACCGGCAGGCATTATCTTTGGCGGATCATGTTAACCGTAAGCTAGCCCCTCGTTACTACGGGCCCTATTAAATTCTGGACCAGATAGGTGACGTGGCATATCGATTGCAGCTGCTGCCTCGGGCTCATACCCATGATGTTTTTCATGTCAGCTTGTTGAAACCGTACCATGGAAACCTCTTGCGGCACCACTTCCTCTACCGAAACTTCAGCATGGTCTCTTGGCACCTCTTCCTCGTCATGTCGTTCGTGGCCGCATCAGCAAGGGATTGTGCGAGGTACTCGTTCAATGGAATGGATTGTTTGACGTGGAAGCCCCATGGGAACCATTGGAACAATTTCAAAAGCAATATCCTTCCTTCCAACTCGAGGACGAGCTGTTTGTCGAGGAGGGGAGAGATGTCAGATGGGGTAAATTCTGCACAAGGCGTAGGCCACTACAAGGAAAGCTAGCTGTTGCTGGCAATCCAGATAGCTAGCTGCCATATCCTTCCTTAGTAATATTTAGGGAGTTGAGTTTAAGTTCAATTAGGAGATAAGAGTTATATTAGGCAATAAGAGATTGAGTTAGATGCTATTGTCAGGGGTGTTGTCTATTTAAAGGGCAGGAAGTATTGTTAATGAATGAGGCTGATCTGTATCCCGTTTGCTTCCTGTCTTGCGCAAGCCCTCCTCCCTGTGCTTTCATCCTTCTTCTCCTCCAGATTTTTGTGCCAGCACGGCTCCAGCCAAGGATTACTGACCGAAACCGCTGGTCCACCACTCCTACGACCTGCGTTTGGGCACCGGTCGTGACAGCAGGGGAAGCCGTAGAGCGCTTGGGTGGGCTCGCCAGCAGCGAATGCGGTGGTGGCGAGCTAGGGGTGATCTCAATAATGGGTTGCGGGGGTCAAGAGGAAGCTTTTGGTGGTGCTGGTGAGGGCAGTGCTGGCCAGAGGCAAGCAGGTGGTGGGACTAAGCACAACCATGGCGGTGACTCCGCAAAACACTATGTAGAGCTAGTCTATCTAGTGCACTTGTAGTAGGAGGCCCAGAGGAACACACCCCTGTTGTTTATTGAGTTGGAGGAGCCCTGTAATGGTGCAGCGACAGGGAGCAGTTGCAGCTGGAGTGGTTTGACGGTGATGGACCTCCACGGTTGTGGCAGGTTTCAAAGGAGCAGCGGGGATTGTTGAGGAGGTGCCATGTATGCTATCTGTGAATCCATTTGAGGAAGAAGCTCATTGGAGGAAGGGGATTTCAAGGGTGAGCTTGACAGTCGGAGTTAGAGAAGATAATCCGATTTGGACCAAGCTCTGCACAAAATCAGAAATTGACTTAGTGGAAATGTATTTCGGGAGGTGGAACACAAAGTGATGCGAGCGGTTTTGCGAGGAAATCACCAGAGCGGTTGGGACATGGGCGACGTGCCACTGAGCGCTCACAGGAGACGGGAGAGAAGGTGTTCCAATCAAAATAGTGGGGCACAAGAGCTGGAACTCGAGTGGAATGTAGAGGGGGGATGGAAAAGAAAATGATGCGGATGTTTGGGCTTATAAACCAAGGATTTGGCGTGGCGTACGCGAGCCCGTGGGTATGGCGAGCATGGCGATGGCGATGCACCAAATCTGGCTGCCCACTGCGACAGCGGAGCTCAAGCACGGCGGCGGCGCACCTCCTTCATCCTCGTCGGGTTCGACTTCGTCGACATACTCCTCTTCGGCATGGTCTTCATGCTCGATCTCTAGGAGCACCTCCTCATCATTGCGCTCAAGAACCCCCCGCCATTGCCATAGAAGATGACAAAGAAAGTATATTACAGTGACATGTGGGCTCTAGTGCTGACGAGGCTTCATTTGACGACGAGGATCTGACGTGGCGTTCGAATCAGCCCAAAACCAGAGAGGAGTGGGTCGTGGAGGGTGAAGTGAACGGTTTTAATAGTTTAAGGCTGGGTTCTAGACAGTTTCACAGTTCAAGATTGAAAATCGAATTGAGGCCAAAGTTCAAGGTTGAAAAGTGGATTTTTTCCTTAATGCAATACCTATACTCTTAGATGTTGTTGCATGATACATCTTGGTAGAGGAGAGTGCTTGGCAATTGTTTCTTGGAGCTGTACTTGTCGGATGGATCGTGCAAAATTGGTTGGCAACGAAGTTGATAGGCATTCAATTGCATTGTGGAATCTTTGCTGCTGGTTAATAGTGTATTAGTGTGTCATGAACCTTAGTTCATAACGGGATAAACATCCGTTGGAGAGAGGTTGGACGACGACAACTTGAGGTAGAACGGCACTAGACGAAAGAGGACACCGATTGGGGAAGAGGAATGGATCTAGAGTAGCCAGTCTAGGGGAGAGACTAGAGGTAGAAATCGGGGACTTAGGAATACTTTTTTATTATTCATTGCTTGATGATAATGGATATATGTTGTCCCTTTTATAGGGATAGCTTGATTTGACCTCTAAGAAATAATCTCTATCTCTAAGAAACATATCTCTAATAAATAGAATATATCTATAAGGTAGTAGACTCATCTAGTAAGTAAACATATATAATAACAAACTATTTTGTATTTCTATCCTAAATAATCGGACTCCGCCACGCTGTAAGCTACAGTATGTGTGCACTGTTCACACGTGTGAACAGTAATTTGCACGTGACATAGTGTGTCTAACTGCACAAGGATGTGATACCTTTTTATTGTGTGAGTGCATACCTCACAGATTGTTGTAGAAATGATAAAACAGGCACAAAACTCCCGGGCCAACCATCATCTTCAGCTATTTAATGATGATCTATTGCCAGGGATCTTCTTTCTGGCACCTAACTTGCATCAATGTTGATGAACTTATACATTTGTTTATCCTTCAAATAAGCCACCTCTGAATTCTTCATTATTCTTGTACATATTTTTGCTGCTCCTCTCTTTAATTGATATGCATTGCTCCTGCCTGTTTTTCAGAAAGAAAAAATTCTTTATTATTCCTTTTTCTTACTCTGCAAAGATTATCAGATGTCTAACATGATCTCTCTTGTGGAAATTCATAAGTCATACAATTTTACCTCCCCTTGTTTCCTTCATACACTGTAATTGAGTAATCCCTCCTTTATTATTATTTTTTATTTTGCTTCCAGGGTTTGGTTGACATGAAAAAGCCTCCGGAAATGATATCTGGCAATATGACAGCAGGTCGGTGAAATGCTTGGGTATCTGTGTGACAAATTTTTGTTTGATGAATACATATTGAATTATCATTAATGAATCTGTTATGATGCAGCCATGTGTGTGTATTCTGGACTCTTTATGAGGTTTGCTTGGATGGTACAGCCCCGGAATTACTTGCTTCTAGCATGTCATGCCTCCAACGAAAGCGTTCAGCTCTATCAGTTATCTCGCTGGGCTAGGGCTCAGGGGTAAGACTTCTGCAGTGAATTTGTTCCCTTAGCACAGTATGACAGTACCAAAATATTGTCGCGAACACGAGTTTCAGTGATAGTGTCTTTGCATTTGTTACTATCCTATCAAGTTCTGCATCTACCGTAAGCCCGTAACATGTTGATAATACTGATTACTGAAGTTAATGTAATACAAAATATTAATTTTGGGGTTTGGATTTCACAGGTACCTGGAGAAAAAAGAACCGGAGACCCAACAGTAAAGATGGTGTGGAACGTGAGGTTACTTTTTCAATAAGGAACATTTGTTTCGAAAGCTTTGCAATGCTCATTCTGTGATCACACACACTCTGTATCAGGGTTCTAAATACCGGCGGTAACCGGCCGGTTATTGCCGGTAACCGGTTTTACCGGTGCCGATCGGGAGAAAAAACTGCCGGTTTTTTATTTAATTCAAAATTAAAGTTTTGAATGTAAAAATTAGTTTTTCTAATGATATTTACATTGTTTAACTCTAATAAAATGTATTAGGAAGATATATGCACTTCTCGTGCTTGACTTCATACTTTTTCCCATAAATATATTAGGAATTTTCAAATTTTGAATGTAAAAGTTAGTTTCCTTAATGATGTTTATATTGTTTAACACTAATAGAATGTATTAGGAATATCTATGTATCTCCCGTGCTTCACTTCATACTTTTTGCCATGAGTGTGTTAGGAATTTTCAATTTCAAATTTGAAAATCCGGGTTTTAGCGGTTTTTCCGGTTTTTAGCGGTTTTACGGATGGTTACCAGCCGGTTTTTCCGGTTACCGATTTTAAATTCAAGTTTTGACGCGTGAAATTCGACCGTTTTTTTCAATTACCGGCTGGTTTTTCTGGTCACCGACCGGTAACCGGTACCGGTCCTCCGGCGGGATTTACCTGGTAGCGGTTTTTGGAACCTTGCTCTGTATTACTTCATGACAAGGTCGTGAAATGAAAACCTCTGATGCCTGTGTGGTGTTGCAACTTCTTATTCCTGATGCTTTGCCAATTGCCACGCATCAGTCGAAATGCATTGCATTTTTTTTCAGTGCACATGACTGGATTACGCAGCCTACCGTTGTTACTTGACTCTACTCGATATGCTGATTCCCCTAGCCTTCAACTCTGTTACATCCGGGCTGACCTCGTTCACTGCGCCTTTGCCTGGTGTCCGTCAGAAAGTCCTGAAAAGCATGGGGACTACCAAAGATTTGGTATCAATTTTGCAGCAGCGCCTCTACGTGCCATGTCATCTGCAACTTTGGATTGAGGCCAGGATCTTCGACGGGTCGAGGCGACTGGCAATCCACCTTGAAACAGGTGTGTCCGTGTGTGCTCGATAAATGTGGGTTACGTACTGCGACCTTTGCTTAGCACTCAAACATGAACATGTTGGTTACCGAACACCGATTGATTTGGTTATGTACTGAGGGCCTCTCCCGAATGCATGAAACGAATAAAACGTAGGAATAGAAAAAAAAAAACTGGAATTGTATAGGAATGTTGGTGCAATACTACAGTAAAACAAAACAGATGAATGGTTCAAAAGTGGTGTTTAGAAACTTCACAAAAAATTTGCATGAATTTAAGAAGATAGAGGGTGAATGCGTGACAAAGGAATTTTTTCATAAGGTTCAACCTCGTATTAGAATTCCTCTAAATTTCCTATGGAACGAGCCACTCTATAGGAATTTCGCAGAACGAGAGGAGTCAATAAGAACATGCATATTGGCTTAGGCCAGTGCCAACTCCATTGAAGAAGAAATTTTATCTGGCGAGTACAGACACGCAGGCTGTCAAGAGAAATAGATAAAAACACACTGGTTATGGAACATCGGCCGGCTAGAGAAACATCAGCCAGCAATTCCGTTGACAAACCAGAGCATCTTACTAGAACAATCAGCCAATCAAAAGGATACAATAGCACATACAAGAGGTAGGGACTGAATGGAGCTTCCCTATCCCCTTCTCCCTATTCCCCTCCCTATTCCCTCAATCTAAACCACTCATATCTCATCCAATGGCTAGTTTTTTTATATATATTTTCACCATTTGCCCATCCATAATAAATAATAAAAAATACAGAAAAAATAAAATTTATTTTTTTATTATATCTTTTTTACAGAAATTATAATTTTATGTTTTTCTGTAAAAAATTATAATAAAAAATAAATGTTATTTTTTCTGTATTTTTTTATTTATTATGGATGGGCAAATGATGAAAATATAAAAAAAACTAGCCATTCGATGAGATGTGAGTGGTTTAGATTGAGGGAATAGGGAGGGAAATAGGGAGAAGGGGGTAGGGAAGCCCCATTCGTAGGGACTCCCTTGGAGGTATTGAGTTTATCAAATCACAAACCTAGGGTTTGTTCTTTTTGGCTGCGGCTTATAGCTTTTGGCTGAAATTTTTGAATTTTGGCTATTTGCGACAGAGATTGCGGAGAGAGAGATACTCGCTTGTAATTTTGGTTGATATAGATGTTAGGCTTTTAACGTATACTACAATTAACTTGTAGATCCTGTCTTGAGAAAATACTCTATTTAAAAGTTGGGTACTGTAGCAAAAGCCAAAAGCCGCTTTTGGAAGCCAAAAAGAACACCCCCCTAGTCCTGCGTCCTGCCTACGATGACCAAGCTAAAATGGTTTTTTGTTTGTTAGGGGTAACACCATGACATATGTTATGTTCTTTTAAATTGTAGCTAATAGTTTTTGTTTATATTTTTCGAGATAACAGCGAACGATAGAGACATTGACATAAATTGCGTACATCGTGTTAGACTTAAAAAACCATTTAACAATTCCGCTTTAAAAAACCGTCCATTTATTTCGATTTTTAAAGAAACCAAAAGTTAAAAAGGACAAAAGCACATAGCCATAGAAGTTTTTAAGGAGGCGGCTGACGCTAGCTGTACAGGAATATAGAAGTTTTTTGGGATGCTTAGTTTGGTGATGGTTTATAGATTTTTTTTTACTGCAACTGAGGTGGCTTATTTGACATAATTAAATTTAAATTTTTTAAAAATAAAAAAAATATGTTATCTCATCATGGACAATACGAAAGAATATGGAAAAAAAGACAAAAAGAAACAAAGAAAAAAAAAGACAAAATTAAGATATAGTAAATTAAAAGTCTGAAGCTATCTTGAAACGAGTGGGAAAGAGGCAAGTTTTTAAGGAGATGGCTAACGCTAGCTATATAGAAATATGAAAATCAGTACAGATCAGCATTTCCAACCAGTATCGGTCCTGTTCTTTTCGGCTTCTAAAAGATGTTTTTTGGCTTTTCTACAGTAACTAGCTTTTAAACGGAGTATCTTTTTAAGATAGGGTCTACTAGTTAACTTAGTACATATTGTATCGACTTCATTTATATCGGCAAAAATCACACGTGAGTTTATGTTACTCTATAATCTCTCTGAGTGATCGACTTCTCTTATAAAGCCTGCTTTTAGTAGCTTGTCCAATTCTAACTTGATAGCTTCCCGTCGATCTGATGCAAATCTCCGTAATTTCTATTTTACGGGTTTCTTGTTAGATCGAAGATCTAGCCTGTGCTCGATCACCTACCTGGGGATTTCGGGCATGTCGGATGGTTGCCATGCAAACACATCTGTGTTTTCCCCGGAGGAAGGTGGCGATGGCATCTTTCTATGCAGGGTCGGAGGTGACCCTGATGCGAAGGTCTTGGAAGGCTTTGCTGGGTCCAGAGGAACCTCCTTGACTTCTTTGTTCAGCTTTGGCGCGACTTTAAGCTTTGAGTGCTTGCTCGAAGACTGCGTCCTTGTAGCTTCACGAGTCGGTAGCTATCTGACCAACTCGAGGGACTTGCAGTCGCAAGTTAACATCATTTTCCTATCATAGCGGATTGTGATGAGTCCCTTGGGATCTGACATCGTAAGACATTGATACGCATAGTGAGCGACAATCAGAAAATGAGCCAAAGTTGGTGTTCGAGTATGGCATTGTACACCGTGTTGAAGTTGACAACATCAAAGGAGATTATCTTTGTCCTGAAATTGCCTGGAGACCCAAACGTCTCAGGCAGAGAGACTTGGCCAATAGGCTTGGCCAAAGATCCTGATATGATTTCATGAAATGAATATCATGCAGGCTTTATTCTGGTACGAGGGACTTGCATCTCGTCTAGAACACTAAAAAATAAAATATTTAAAGAACTGCCAACATCAATCAACATGCGATTCACTCAATAGTTGTTGATGGTGGGCTTAACCACGATTGGAAACTGATCGGGTCAAGTCGAAGGGATCGGGTAGTCACTCTTCTCGAAAAAATAGTGACTTTCGACCACTTAGAAAGATAATTGACAAGGGGAGGGTTGATAGAATTTACCTCTCGCTCGAAGCCTTATACTGTCGCTTGGACTCGTATGCCGAGGATCCACCATAGATATGCTTGATGGTGTGCTTCGGATCCTGGAAAGGCATGTCGTCGTCCTCGTCCGTGTTCTTTCGACCATTTGACTGTCTTGCCTCTAGGAGCGTAGGAAGCGGTCCCCTGCCAAAATAGTAATCCTCGAGTTTCCGTTGGACCACTCGGTAATTGCGAAGATCATGCCCCTCTTTCTTGTGGAGAGGGCACCATCTAGGCTTGTCGTCCTTCCACGCGGGTGCTTTGCCTTTGCCCTGGCCAGAGTATTGCATGGAGTTGTGTGGCTCTTTATCACCCACAGGTAAGATCTCCTTGGAACTTACAGCCAATGGCTTCTACCCTTTGGCCTTGTTCTTGGACTTCTTAGCCTTCTCCTTCCTCCTACTACCCTCATCTTGCTCTTTGGAACTTGGATTGACTTGATCATGGTCCTGGTCCACTCAACCACTTCAGCGACAGTCGCATAATGGTCTACCATCTTAAAGAGCTTAGCGACAGTAGTCGGAGGATGTAAGGCGATATCCTCCATGAACCTCCTATTGCGAACACCCTACTTGAATGCTAAGATGACAGAAGCATTAGGAACCTCTGGAATCGAATTACGAACCTAGCTAAAGCGTGTAATGAATTGACACAGGGTCTCATTACTGTTCTGTCGCATCTAGTGCAGGTCGTCCTCTTTTCGAGGGTGATGGTATGTGCCCTGGAAATTGGCAATCAGGAGATTGCAAAGATGTTGCCATGAGTAGATCGACTCGAATGGTTGATTGAGCAACCATGAACGAGCAGATCCTTCGAACACAGTTGGCAGGTTGTTTGCCATAACATGCTCGCTTCCTCCTACATCCCGAACTACGGTTGTGTAGATTTGAAGGAACTCGATGTGATTTTGAGACCCATCAAATTTCTCCATGTTAACAGGATGAAACCGCGCACGGCCAGCACATTGTTCAAAGTTCAGGTCTAAGTGTCCGCCATCCGGTAACGAGCTCAAAGCGCCTCCTTTGTGGGAAAGGGTAATTGACATCACCAGCCGATCGTACTCGACGATGCCCAGAAATCAATGGACTCGACCGATAGTAGGTCTGGTCCTATCGGTCAGGTCTGCACAAGGGTAGTACTCCTCATACTCCATCTGCTATTGTAGATTCCTTGCTTGATGTGGTGATCGAGAATCAACTTACTAATCTGGAGTTGTTTGAGGTACTCTCCTTCTACTAGTATTGCGATTGAGAGTCCGACACGCCTTGTCATCATGCCGAACCCAACTAGGTGAGTTTTGTGATCGACTAGATGCGGTCATACCTTGTCGGTTCTCAGAGTTACGTCGCGCGAGGGTGCTCGAGTTTGGCCATCAGATCGCGGGCCTTTGCGCACTCCCTTCAGCAAAGTAGTCGTAACTCAGTGCCCGAGCAAGTTCTTGAGTCAAGTTCTCGAGCAAGTCATTTATCCGTTGAAGCTCTCGAGTCTCTTCGGGCTAGTACTGGACACGCCCAAGCAAAGACCTTTGGGCAGCCAGTCGCCTTCATCAAGCGGTCTCGGGATCCTCTATCCTTGATGCTAGCTGGGGTTGCCTCACAGGAGAGTGATTATTTCTAAAATTTCTCCCACGCTCATCAGAGTACTGATCGGGCTCATCATTGGAGGTCTCCTCACCATCCTCATGAGAGGCGGGAGAGTGTGATCAGCAGGGAGCATCCTTAGGCCTTCCTCCGAGAGGGTGATGAGACCTTCTGTCTAGAATCATCGAGTGAGATTGCCTCATGGCCTGGAGTAAACCCCGCCAGGTAGGGGAATTCCGGGTTATAACTATCCCTTGTCATATCTATTCCCTGTGAAAATATAGGCGAACAGGAAGAGTGCCCACCCATTCTCATTACAGATTCGATCGGAGAGTCACCATCACCAGTTGGTGATGGATTCTTGGATTGGCAGATTCTAGGGCTCACTGAAACTGCTGGAAACATCAGCGCGGGGTTCGAACGCTTGGGATAGGCCCGCAGGTATTGGGACGACTACGATTAAGATCTATTTCAAATAGACGAATTCCGCCAAAGTTTTCGATAAAAAAATCCTTTGATATCCTTTGTAATATCCTTTTAAACCGTAAACGTCAGTCTGGAATAAGAGAGAGGAGTATTGCTGCTTTTACTTAGCGGGCCAAAACTCGCTACCACAGTTGAGTTTTCTTTTCTTCTGTTTTCTTTTTCGGGAGGAACATCTTGAGTTTTCTTTCTTCCTTTCTTTCTATTTTTCTTTCTTTTTTTTTTGTCGGGAAGGAACGTCTTGAGAAGGTGATAAGACTCGTGCACGAGACTCTCGGGCCGCGTCGTGGGCCTATCTCGTAATGGGCCAGGCCCAAAGCTTCCCTCTCCGCTCCATCAAAACGAACCCCAGGGCCACGGAAAACCCTTAACCCCCTTTCCACTCCTCGCGCCGGCGGCTCCTACTCCTCCGCCTCTCGCCGAACTCCGCCGCCTCGCACCTCCGCTTCCTCGACGCCATAGCCGGGTACGGACGGTGCGCCAAATCCTCCCGTTTATTCACTCCGTTCCCTCCCGCCTCGTGGATTCGCTCGCGTTAGCTGTGATTCGTTCTTTGGAACGGCGTCTCGCAGGATTCTTTAAGAAGAGAGGAAGGGAGGCGCTTGAGCGAGATGGGGCTGAGGGAGAAGAAGCGGAACCAGAGGCGCGTGCTCGCGCGGCGCACGGCCGCTCCCCACGCCGGGAAGGGGAAGGACTTCCTGGTGCGTGCTTCCCTTCGAATCAAACCGAAGCCAACAAAAAAACCCCAATATTTTGGTGGTAATCCCTGATGTTGTGTTGTGATATTGGTGCAGCCGCTGGAAGGAGGGCCGGGGAAGAGGATCCGGGAGGAGAAGCCCGAGGAGCCGGAGAACACGGCCACCGTCCTGTACATCGGGCACATCCCCCACGGCTTCTACGAGGACCAGATGCAAGGTCTGTCTGTCTCTGTGTGATGATGCATCGATAGAGTTTAGACAAGTGTAGGGGATGCAAAACGGTCTGGTGCTAATGTTCTCTTTGTTGTTCCTGTTGTTCTTGCAGGTTTCTTTCAGCAGTTTGGGTCTGTTAAGAGGCTCAGGATTGCCCGGAACCGCAAGGTATCCTATATTGCATTACATGGTTCGCGTGTAGTTTTTGTACGCCTCTGACTTGCTGCTTGGTGATATGTTTAGACAGGAAAGTCCAAGCATTATGGATTCATTGAGTTTGAGAACCCTGAGGTAAGAGCTTGCTTTGGGGGTGCTTTTGGGGTGTAGTGTCTGTTTGCGGGTTGCTTACTTTTGTGGGCATGTGCTTGACTGCTTGGTGTATCAGGTGGCGAAGATTGTGGCCGATGAGATGAATAACTACCTGCTGTTTGAGCACACTTTGCAAATTGCGCTTGTTCCGCGAGAGAAAGTTCATCCAAAACTGTAATCACTGCAATCATGCTGTCTATTGAATTGAAGTACTTGGTTCTGTTTGTTTTTGCCTTTTTGAGAAGAATGAAAAAGTAGCCTTCATGTGTTGTGAAGGACTGAATATTATTTACCTCTGAATGAGGTTAATTTGATATCTAGTCATGCAAATGCTGTCTACTATGTGCTTCTCTTTTATGAACTATTCTGGTTATAGTCATATGCTTTCCCTAGAGGCTATAGACCCTCCTTTGGAGATGAGCCAGGTTTCTTGTTTTCACTGCATTGCACAGCTGTTTGTATGTCTTGTCATTCGTTGCAATAGAAATAGAATAATGATGCAGGTACATTAGGCTAACCTAGAAGGGTTTTAATAATTCCTATTTGCTTTGTGAAAACTGTAAGGGTGTTAACAGAAATGCATATGAATATATGATTGGATATGAAAAGTGAGTTTTAGCTTAACTAATAAGCACATATGCATTGTGAAATAAGAGTCATATGTGAATGTCCAAGGTAAATTCCATAACCAAGAGTTGATTATGCTTATGATGATAAGAACTGACAATAATGGAGATTTTGTAAGAGTAATATGAATATGCTTTATGCTTTGTATGTATGCCGTTACATGGATAAGCACACTAATCAAGCATGGGTGGTAAGCTTTGTTAGAACTTGACAATGTACTGTGTTCGATTTGCTTCGTATATTTGGGACCATGTCTTAAAACTGTTACAAAATATATACCAAAACATGCAAAAAACTGATGCTTAGGACAAGTTCAATGACCTAACCAAATTTGCACGGTTGAAAACACTATTCTTGCATCCTTGTTCTAGTATGTGCTGACTCAACATGGAGCTTGCAATAATCCATAGAGCGCAATAATTTTGTTTCTCTGTACTTTGTGTCAACGTAGCTGTGCATATTGGTTTTTTCTTGCCTTTTGATTAAAAATGAGATCAAAATTCTTATCATCTACAATGTCCACTTCTTTTATCACTTTATATAGATGGAAAGGGGTGCGGCGGGGATTTATACCAATTGATCGGGCTGCAATTGAACGGAAGAGGCACAACAAGGTAATGCATGGCTAACTACAATTTTGACAGAAAATGAGGTACTGTAAACTAATTAGCTGTGTTGCTACCAGGATAAAACAGTAGAAGAGCACAAAAGGATGGTTGAAGGAATTGTCAAACGGGATGAGAAGCGTCGCAAAAGAATCAAGGCTGCTGGTATTGATTACGAGTGCCCATCCCTTGTAAGTAACACTTTACTTTTTGCTGTCCATTGATTTATTTACTTTCTCATGCTTGATCGGATCTGAAATAGGTTCACACTCTAGATATCTGTTTGATGTATGAATCCTATGTGACTGAATAATTTGTGTAGATTATTAATAATTATATCACTGTTTGTTTATTATTATATTACTTTTGCTTGCTTGAACATGTTAGAGTAATCCTGTGTGTCATGTGTCAGTTTTCAGCATTTATAATTCAGTTTTCAGCTGCATTTAGACTTCAGTTTTCAAGCATTTAGTAGTCAGTTTTTCAGGGCTTTTATATGTCAGTTTTATGGGCATTTAGTAGTCAGTTTTCAGGGCTTTTATATGTCAGTTTTCTGGTCATTTAGGAGTCAGTTTTCAGGGCTTTTATGAGTCAGCTTTCAGGGCATTTACTGCGTTAATTTGGCAGTTAGTACTGCATGGATGTAACCAGCCATTTAGGCCTTTCTTTTGCTATAAATAGAACAAGAAGAAACAGAAAAGCTGCAGTTTGATCGCAGCACAAACCTGTGTCCAGTTTTCTATCAATTGGTATCAGAGCTTGCCTTGGCCCTGGGCAAATGTCTGCGCCCATTCTCGACGGGTCTCACAGCCCGCGTCGCCAGAATCGATGTTGTTCGCCTACGCCGTCGCCGAGACGACCGTGACACCGTGAGCATGGTGGACGTGGAGTTGTCGTCGAGCGAGTGGTCAAGGAAGTCGGCGGCGGAAAGTACCCGACGCTCACGTGGACGAACTACACTGAGTGGAGCCTCCTCATGAAGGTGATGCTGCAAGCCCGAGGGCTCTTTGACACGATCGAGTACGGCGCCGACAACTTCCAGGAAGATCGCATGGCGTTGGAGGCCATCCTCCACGCTGTGCCCCCGGAGATGATGTCTGGTCTCGTCGTCAAGCGGACCGCGCAAGAGGCGTGGGAGGTGATCCGAGCCATGCTTGTCGGGAGTGACCGCGTGCGAAAGGGCAAGGCGCAGCAGCTGAGGAAGGAATTCGAGTCCATCTCATTCCGCGACGGGGAAAACGTTGACGACTTCGCGCTGCGCCTTACCAATCTCGTCACCAGCCTCGCCACACTCGGAGAATCAATCAATGAATCAAAGGTAGTCGAGAAATTCTTACATGTTGTGCCGCCCAAGTTCTCGCAGATCGCTACTGTCGATCGAGACTCGCCGACATCTCCGAGCCGTCACGGAGGAAGTCACAGGCGTCTGGCGGCGGCAGAAGACCGCTTGAGCACGGAGCCGCCACAAGAGCGCGGCAAGCTCTACCTCACCGGCGAGCGGTGGATGGAGCGGATGAAAGATCGCCACCGGGCGAGGGCTCCACCAAGTCCGCCGCGGCGGCGGCGAGAGCCTTCGGCGGCCGCGCGCGCCGCGAAACAAGGGTAGCGGCGGCGGCGCAAAGGAAGGGCGGCACGCGACGATAAATGCCGCAATCGCGGCGTCGTGGCATCGGGCCAAGGATCGCCGCCACCAAGAAGGAGCGCGTCCATCCGCCCAAGCAGGAGGCGATGAATAGCTGACACTCCTTATGGCCAAGTCAGCGCCGACACTGCGTCACCTGAACCCGCACCACTCCACGTCGACGAGCCACGGGCGCAAGCTCTTCTCGGCATCAATGACGGCGGCGACCGCCTGGAAGGGTGGTACCTTGAAACCGGCGCCACCAATCACATGACGGGCCGCTGCGATGTCTTCGTCGAGCTCGACCGCGCGGTGGTTGGCACAGTCAAATTCGGCGATGGTTCCCTCGTCGACATCCGTGGGTGCGGCACCGTGATCTTTGTCGGCAAGAATGACGAGCACAAAGCACTCAGCGGCGTCTACTACATCCCGCAGTTGAGAAACTCCATTCTCAGCATCGGGCAGATCGACGAAAGCGGCTCGCGCGTGCTGATTGTGGAAGGCGTGCTGAGGATCTGGGATTGGCAGCGCCGCCTCCTCGCCAAGGTCAAGTGCGGCCACAATCGCCTCTACGTGCTTCATCTCAAGGTTGCTCACCCAATCTGCCTCGCCGCACGCCACGACGACGCCGCTTGGCGCTGGCACGACCGTTTCGGTCACATCAACTTCAACTCGCTGGAGCAGATGAGCCGCCATGGACTGGTGCGTGGGTTGCCGCGGTGAACACGAGCGCTCGCGACACTGCGTTGTCACCAAGCACCGACTGCGGCATTCCCGAAGCAATCGAAGTACCGCGCGCAGGAGCCGCTCGAGCTTGTCCATGGTGACCTCTGCGGCCCCATAACACCGGCGACACCAAAGTGAGACGCCACTGTTGTCGGTTGATGATGCCACCCGGTACATGTGGGTCACGCCTCACGGCCAAGAGCGGGCGCTTGACGCGATCAAGAGGATCCAGCGCGCGGAGCTCCGGCGGGTGGCGGCTGCACGTTTTTCGCACGGACAACGGTGGCGAGTTCATGTCTCTGTAATTCGCCGCCTATTGCGCTGATCAAGGAATGCAGCGCCACTTCTCCGCGCCCTACGCCCCACAGCAGAACGGCGTCGTCGAGCGCCGGAACCAGTCCGTGGTGTCCATGGCGCGCGCGTTGCTAAAACAGAGGAGTATGCCGGCGGAATTTTGGGGGGAGGCGATGACAATGGCGGTGTTCCTCCTCAACCGATCCCCCACCAAAAGTCTCGTCGGGAAGACGCCCTATGAGGCGTGGCATGGACGCAAGCCGGCGGTCCAATTTCTCCGTACATTCGGCTGCCTGGCGTACGTGAAGGAGCAGAGCCATCTCCGCAAGCTCGACGACCGCAAAGACCCCTCCGCCTTCATCGGCTATGAGGAGGGGATGAAGGCGTCATCGCTTTTTGATCCGATGACACGGCAGCAGTCGCACGCCGCGACGTGTTCGACGAGGATCGCGGCTGGAATTGGATGGCGGAAAACTGCGACGGCGCGCATCCCTCCAGCGACTCACCATCGAGTACACTTTCACCCATGTTGCGACTGCGGCGACTCCAATGCCAAATGACGGGGGAGACGAGTCTGTCCAGCAGGCGCAGGGAGCTCGGACTCCTTCACCGCCAGCTCCAGCGTCGCCCAAAGCAGCCATTCCAAGCACTCCGGCGACAACTCCCGTTTCGACTCCGCCTACGCGGGAATTCGTCTCACCACCAGCGAACGATTCTGCCAGGCTCGACGTAGCACACGACGACACATCGGTGCGGTACCGCACTATGGAAAATCTGATCGGGGGTGAAGCTGCGCCACCGGGGTTCGCATTACGGGAGTTGGATGATGTTGAACTGCATTTGGCAAGCGCGGCGAGCCATGCTCGTTCTTGAGGTCGAACAAGACGAGGCGCGCGCGACCATGCGTGAGGAGATTGACGCTGTTGAACGGAACAAGACATGGGAGCTCGTCAATCTGCCGCATGGCCACCGCCCGATCGGTCTCAAGTGGGTCTTCAAGCTGAAGAAGAACGAGGCCGGTGTGGTGATCAAACACAAGGCACAGTTTGTTGCGAGGGTTTCGCCCAACAGCCGGCATTGATTTTGACGAAGTGTTTGCTCCGTTGCTCGCATGGAGTCCATTCGGTTCTTTCGCCGCCGTTCTTGCCTGTGAGGGTGGCTTGTCCACCACATGGATGTGAAATCGCATTCCTCAACGGAGAACCGGCTGGAGGAGGTGTACGTGAAGCGTACCGGGGTTCATCGCCGGAGAAGAAGGGAAGGTCCCGAGGTCGCAAAGCGCCTATGGCTCGCGCCAGGCGTCGCGGGCTTGGAACGCGAAGCTCGACCACACACTCAAGAATCTCGGTTTCAAGCAGAGTGAACACGAGCATGCTGTCTACCGGCGCGACCGTAGTGGCACGACCCTGCTCGTCGGGGTCTACATGGACGATCTGATCATTACCGGGTCATCCATGGAGGCGATGGAGGAATTCAAGGGCGAGATGAAGATCAAATTCCAGATGAGTGATCTTGGTTTGCTATCATTTTATCTTGGAATTGAAGTGCAGCAGGGCAACGACGGCATTAGTCTTGGCCATGCGCGCTACGCCGCACGGATTCTGAAATTAAGCGGCATGGAAGGTTGCAATCCAGCTCACACTCCAATGGAGGAGAGGCTCAAGCTCAGTCGAGACATCACGGTCATGGAGGTAGATGCCACGGAGTATAGGCGCATCATCGGCAGTCTCCGCTACCTCGTCCACACACGGCCATACCTGGCTTTCGCCGTTGGTTTTGTGAGTCGTTTTATGGAGCGGCCAACGGAGGAGCACATGGCGCCGTGAGCGTATCCTCCGCCACGTCGCGGCACAATCTACTACGGACTACACTATGGGCGGAAGGATGGAGAGGCGGTGATCGATTCTGACAATGACCATGCCGACGACATCGACACAAGAAAGAGCACGAGCGGTACACTGTTCTTCTTGGGTAACAGTCTGGTGAGTTGGCAATCACTCAAGCAAAAGGTGGTGGTACTGTCATCTTGTGAGGCGGAGTATGTAGCTGTCACTACTGCCGCGACGCAAGGACTTTGGTTAGCTCGGTTACTTGGTGAACTCCATGCGAGACAAACCAAGATGGTCGAGCTGAAGGTGGATAGCAAGTCCGCTTTGGCGCTGAGCAAGAACCCGGTCTTCCACGAACGCAGCAAGATGTGAGCGTCAGCGCTGATTTCATCGGCACCAAGGACCAACTCGCTGACATTTTAACAAAGGCACTTGGGCGAGTCAAATTCCAAGAGCTACGTACAAGAATTGGAATGGTCCGAATAAATTTAGAGTTAGCACACAAGGATTAGGGGGAGTATTGTTAGAGTAATCCTGTGTGTCATGTGTCAGTTTTCAGCATTTATAATTCAGTTTTCAGCTGCATTTAGACTTCAGTTTTCAAGCATTTAGGAGTCAGTTTTTCGGGCTTTTATATGTCGGTTTATGGGCATTTAGTAGTCAGTTTTCGTGGCTTTTATATGTCGTTTTCTGGTCATTTAGGAGTCAGTTTTCAGGGCTTTTATGAGTCACTTTCAGGGCATTTATCGTTAATTTGGTAGTTAGTACTGCATGGATGTAACCAGCCATTTAGGCCTTTCTTTGCTATAAATAGAACAAGAAGAAATGTAAAAGCTGCGCAGCTTGATCGCAAAGACGCACTGTGTCCGCTTTTCTATCAATTGGTATCGAGCTTGCCTTGGCCCCGGCAAATGTCTCGCCCATTCCCGACGGGTCTCGCAGCCGTGTCGCCGTAATCGACGCCGTCGCCACGCCGCCGAGACGACCGCGACACCGTGAACATGGTGGACGCGAAGTTGTCGTCGAGCAGTGGTCAAGGAAGTCGGCGGCGGAAAGTACCCGACGCTTACGCGGACGAACTACACCGAGTGGAGCCTCCTTATGAAGGTGATGCTGCAAGCCTGAGGGCTCTGGGACACGATCGAGTACGGCGCCGACAACTTCCAGGAAGATCGCATGGCGTTGGAGGCCATCCTCCACGCTGTGCCCCCGGAGATGATGTCCGGTCTCGCCGTCAAGCGGACCGCGCAAGAGGCGTGGGAGGCGATCCGAGGCATGCGTGTCTGGAGTGACCGCGTGCGAAAGGGCAAGGCGCAGCAGCTGAGGAAGGAATTCGAGTCCATCTCATTCAGCGACGGGGATAACGTTGACGACTTCGCGCTGCGCCTTACCAATCTCGTCACTAGCCTCGCCACACTCGGAGAATCAATCGATGAATCAAAGGTAGTCGAGAAATTCTTACGTGTTGTGCCGCCCAAGTTCTCGCAGATCGTGCTGTCGATCGAGACTCTGCTCGACATCTCCGAGCTGTCGCTGGAGGAAGTCACCGGGCGTCTGAAGGCGGCAGAAGACCACCTCGAGCCGCTGGAGCCGCCACAAGAGCGCAGCAAGCTCTACCTCACCGAGGAGCAGTGGATGGAGCGGATGAAAGATCGCCAGCCGGGCGAGGGCTCCACCAAGTCCGGCCGCGGCGGTGGCAGGAGCCTTCGGCGGTCGCGAGCGCCGCGAAACAAGGGTAGCGGCGGCGGCGCTGACGCAAAGGAAGGGGCACGCGACGATAATTTAAGTCAGAACACCCTTGATGGCAGTCATGCCAATTATAGTCACAGGCTTGTTTTGCTTCAGGATATCATAACAATATTTTTAGCTGCACATCAAACTGTTTTTGAGTCTCATGCGAAATACATATATATATTTTGGGTACTTGAGTTTTGCCTTGGTCTTTGAGATACACTGCAATCGGATAGACATTAAACACTTCATAATCGACCAGGACTATCTTGGAAAACACAAAATTTGATGTGGACAATAATATTGTTGTTTGCCGTGTTCACTCCTCTGAATGGACAAAGGTTTTGTGGGGTGGGGGTTTAACTTCAAAACCAGAATGATGTAATTTATCATGACACTGTTAGCATTTGGTTGCGGAATGGTCAGGAGTGATTGCAATCTCATCATGGATCTCTATCCCTGATAAGATGTTCAACGTTAACACAAAAGATTGGCTCTGGATGATTATGCTGTGATAACAAATTTTCATATGTGATCATTAGTTTGTTGACATACTTCTTTATTGGGCTGGGAACTACTAGTCTTGGTATATTAGATTCCTCAGAGATTGGTCACCTTTGGTACTGTTTTTCTTGGGCAGAAGTCAAATGGTATTCCTGGATTTATGCACAAGGCAGCCTTTGAACTTTTAAAATGCAACGCACATCCTTTTGCCTTCTAGCTGACTCATTTTATCTAAACTATGCCATTTTTTGTTCGTATATTATGTGAGGTCTTATCAATCTTTTCCTGGTTGCTGATATTTTCTTGGTCGTACAGATCGGGAGCGTTCAGCCTTCAGCTAAGAAGATCAAGTTTGATGAGGATTAGCTATATGAGAGGCACTCCCGTGGGACTAATTGGACGGTTGATTTAAATGACTGGTTTATTTTAGCAAGGAAGAGATGGCAACATCGTACTTCGGTTTTTGTTTCGAATCTTTGATCAGTGCTGTGAGTTATGGTACCGAAATGTTACATGGAAGGATGAAAATACAATGGAAAAAAATGACTAGATTTGCTTGTACCATGCGGCCGTCGAAAGATATCCTATGTTCTTGCATCGTCTTTCCTAAATCAGTCGCCGGCTGCGATGTACCGTTAGCTGTAAATGCCGCATGAGAAATGGTTTATTATGTCTGTAGTACATACTAATTAATTCGACGACTTTAGAGCCAAGATTGCACTGTTAATCCAGCGACTGGTGTACAAACATGCTTGTTAATACTGTACCATTCCGGTGGTACCGACCCTAACGGCGTACCGGTTAGGGATACCATTATTTTGAAATTTAAAAGTAGTATCGTATGTACAAATAGCCTTCTCTCTAAAAAAAAAGATATAAAATAGCCAAAGGAGTGGTGAGCAGGTACACAAGAAAAACCAACTTATGATGAAATAGCTATAAATTATGTGCATATGAGAGAATTCATGAATATGACAACAGCCAATGTTGATATTTATTTTGCAAAGAAAATTGGCACAATCATCGATCTTGATCTAAAGCTCGCATCGCTCGCTGAATGTAAGAAAAGATTAGATTGAGAAGATTGGAAAAGTCAATAGAATCTGAATTAAAAGAGAGGTGTTTAGACCTGTAAGCCGCACGTCTTCCTATGTGCACCCTGTAGGGTATAAGTGAGTATTTGTTTGAAAAAGAAATGAAAGCAATGAAGTTATAAGATATAAAGAAAGATTTGTTGCATAAGGTTTCACTCAACATCTAGGAGTTGATTACAAAGAAACCTATTCTCCTTTTATGAATAGTATTACCTTTAGATTTAGGTAAAACTAAATATTGCTTAGGCTTGTAGATCTAGCATGTTCCGAAAGGGATATCAGTGCATCAGTCAGCCTACACCCAGAAGGTGTTAGAAAGGTTCAGCTTTGAGAAGGCATACACATCGAAATTACCGATGACCGGGAGATCTTTACAGCAAGATAAGGATCCGTACTGACCTAGAGAAGAGGAGGAGGAAGTCTTAGGACCGGAATTCTCAGAATTAAGTGCAATAGGAGCACTTATGTATTTAGCGAACTACACTAGACTGGACTTTGCATTTGCCATAAACCTATTAGCAAGGCATAGTGCAAAACATACCAAAAGGTACTGGCAGGGAATAAAGGACATCTTTCGATACCTCTAAGGAAGCAAGGACCTTGGGTTATTCTGCAGAAAGAACCAATACTTGAATATAACTGGCTATGCAGACGCAGGATACCTACCGGACCCACATACCGTAATGTCACAAACAGGCTATATATTCCTGTGTGGTGGAACTGCAATTTCATGGAAATCATCTAAGCAAAGCCTTGTGAGAATGATGCGCGCATGAAGGTACCGCAATGTATATATCAAATTCATTCTATGGTTGCAGTTGTGTTACTTATTTTGTGCAAAACAACGCGAAAAACACAACAATTGATTCATACATATATCACGTATATACGTTGTTCTCTTTGTTTAGTACATGTCTAGCAAATCATCATGCGCTACACGGAAGTTGTTTGAATGATAAATACATATACCATGCATATACGTTGTTTTCTTTGTGTAGCACATTTTCAGGCTATCAAAAGCTGAGGACGGTTTTTTTTGAAGAACGGGAGGATGATAAGAATATCCCTAGCACTTATGACGCTGTTTATAAAAGATCTATACTTCTCAAACAACAGGTGCAATTGTTTCTTAACAAGTTTCTTTGTGTTTTCCGTGAGAATTGGATACTACATAAAAACAATACGTTGTGCATTCTCAGGTTTGACAAGCTTCAAGTCTTTGGAACCGAGAGGGAGGCCGGAGCCAAAGCAATAGAGCGCAAGAAGGAGGGTACCCATATTTGCTGCCTAGCAATGAAGAACAAGAAGGCCAAAGCAGTTGGCAAGGAGAAAATCGAACAACCCATGCATTTGATCAAGGAGGAAAGAAGCCCGGATGATGAGAGACATACAGCTAAATTGAATGAGAATTATAAAAAGAGTAAGCTGTGTGATTTCACCATATGTGAAGTAGAGAGCATCTCCATTGAGTGTGAGAGAGATACACCAATAGAAAAGAGGGAAGTAGATGATAGCCAAATTGAGGTTATTGCTGAAATTAACAATTTACTCTTTACTTCTAGTGTTGTTTCTCATATTGTGCAGGTCGATATTAAAGAAGAGGAGTTGAATTTTCAACAACCAGTATCGTTAGAAGTAAAAGATGAGGACATAACCACGATTGGGGATGGAGTGTTTGCCGCCTCGTGGTTTTGTCATGACGATTTGATACTTACAACACCTACAAATACTAAGAAGGATGTTAAAGGTAACAATAATGGTGTTGAATTAAATATTCATCACGCAAAGGTACGTAAGAGTGAGAACTCTAGTGTTCCTTTGAATATTCTATGTTCTGAAATTTCTTCGCTCAATTTACATAATATGGAATTGATTACTCATAAAGACGTCCTTACTAGAATATCTCTTGATGATTCTTTATACTATATCATGTTCGATGATCCTAAAGAGCTATCTAGTGTGATTGAAAACCATACTGAAGCTTCATGTTTAAAATCACTAGTTAGTCCTTATGCCTACACATATACGTTCAATTTGATTGGAGATTATAGTGTAGATGACAAGTTCTATGTTTATCGAACATGCATTACTTGTGAGAAGATCGGGCACTCCCCTATCACCTTGTAGCGACTTCGATGAACCACTCAGAAATCATAGCGTTGTACGAAGCAGCACGGGAGTGTGCTTGGCTTCGACGAATGATTCACCACATCCAACAGTCATGTGTGTTAAATATCATACAAGCTCCCATAATTATCTATAAAGATAATGCATCTTATGTTGCACAAGTATATATGGGCTATGTGAAGAGTCATCTCACAATGCATATCAACCCCAAGTTCTTTCTATGCTCATGAATTACAAACGATGAATGAAATTAAGGTACTGCATACTAAGTCATGTGAAAATCTTGTAGATTTATTCACTAAGTCACTCCAAGTATCTAGTTTTGAAAGATGCGTACGACGAATTGAAATGATGAGAATTAGAGAGGTGCAGAATTCAGGGAGAGTTTTTTCACAAGCTCGTTATTAAAATTTGTTCACAAAGATCGAGTACCCAAAGAATAAATCCTGTAAATTAATAAAATTGGGTGGATTGTACTCTTTTTCTCTTGACGAGTTTTCCTGAAGTTTCTCGGCCAAGATTTTTAATAAGGCAATTCGTACAACATAGCATAACATGTATTATGTACTCTTCCTCTAAATTTTTTCCATTGGGTTTTATGGAGTTTTGACGAGGCATGAACATGTCGGATGAGTGCCCAAGGGGGAGTGTTGGGAAACCTATGCCTGAAGCTTTGGCCCATGGTGGGCACCTCACCAGTAAGCTATATATAGGGGGTCCCATTGACTATTTTGTATGTACGTGAAAGAGAAAGTAATAAAGAAAGAACAAGGGTTCTCCCCCTATCTCTGTGTCTCTAATCTACTATTTGCATTACTCTATGATTGATCTATCTCTTTGCATAGGAGAGGAATCGATCGGACTGTACTCGCCAGCGACGGTTCCTTAACACAATCAACACATCAGTAAGAGCATGTACCTCTGGATGTATCGAACCAATTTCATATATATATATTCCTAAGAATTTAAGCTTATTGTGCACTCATGGTGAACCTTAACTAAAAGTCACGAAGAATTCAAAAAAAAAATTTGACCTGTACTTCTAAACTTACTCCATCTATATATAAAATTTTAAGTTCAGATTCATTCTATGTCAAGAGCAGCAAAAAAAGAGAAACTCTGTATATGTTTGCAATATTTTTCGCTCATGTTTGCAATATTTTTCGTCTATGTTTTTGTTGCAATATTTTTTATTTCGTGTATGCAACATTGACTATTATATCATACATTTTTGTTGTATACAATGATTAAAATTGTTGCACACATTATCTAAGAATATTACATCGGAGCGTGCTATGTGAATACTCACATCGTTCTTTGCTTTTTGTTGCATACATGTCTGAAAAATGTTACAGACATGAACGAAAAATATTGCAAATGGGAATACTCACATCGTTTTTTATTTTTTGTTGCAAATATTGACGGAAATATTGTATATATAAACACAAAATATTGCAATAGAACATTTGAAGCCACTGTTCGGATCAGACGTCCAGACGGTAGCATTACCCTTATTTTAATCTCTATTTCACGTCAGCGCTTACGCACGGGGCGCGGCCCCGAACACGAGGCAGGGAGGGGAGCCGATTGGCATCCAGCCAGTGCAAGGCTCGTCTATGGCGGACTAACGGGCGGTGCGTGCGAGTAGGGGCCGCGCACCTGATGAGGAAGTTTCATACAGGAAAAGCGGAAATGGTTCGTGCTGGGCTCAACGGCACGCCGAAAGTGAATTATTCGAGTGATGGGTGATTGTGCCGAAAGCATATCACGATTTTAGAAAGCCAACTCAAACTTGCAGCTTTACGACACAATAGCACCAACCATTAATCACGCGCATTTATATGTAGCAGCACCAACCATAAGAAATAGCTGTATCTTTTCCATGTTAGGCCCTGTTTGGCACAGCTTCACCAACAACTTCATGAGCTGTTGTGAGCTGTTTTTTGCCAAACACCCTTTTTGCAAATAGCTTCACCCATGAAGCTCCTTTTTTTGTGCTCTCACAAAGGAATAGAGAGAGGTGAAGCTGAAAAAAGTAGCTTTTCACAGCTCTCTCCCTCAGGCCCATATTCCAAGGAAGCGAATGCCCCTCTAGTTCACAAAAATTTACACGTATTTGCCACTCTCTCCATCAGGCATAACAAGGCACTAATATTGCTATGTGATATGTGATGTTG
The DNA here is from genome assembly GCA_036346245.1 of Bonia amplexicaulis. Classification (NCBI taxonomy): domain Eukaryota; kingdom Viridiplantae; phylum Streptophyta; class Magnoliopsida; order Poales; family Poaceae; genus Bonia; species Bonia amplexicaulis. The sequence goes on from CM070756.1 coordinate 6,766,772, forward strand.
ACATGCGCACTTTTGTTAAAACTTCGTGACTACGAAATATAAACAAGGCACTAATATTGCTTCCTAATGATTTTAATTTTTTTATTTTTTATTATTTTAATTTTTTAATTCATACTCATTCAAATATATTATTTTTTAATTCATATGACCACATACAAATATACAACTCCAAATGTTAGAACAAGTCAGGTAGACAGGGGCATCTTGGACAATTGACCTCTCTCAGCCATACATGAAGTCACAGTGGCTGTTTTGCCAAACAGTTTTCTAAAACAGCTTTAGCTTCACCGGTGAAGCTGCTCGTGAAGCTGAATCTAAAAAAAACAGCTTTACTAGTGAAGCTGAGCTGTGCCAAACGGGGCCTTAATTAGAGTGTTCTCATACAATGATCTCCCGAGTCCTTTGCAATCAATTTGTACAAAATAGAAATGAAAAAACGAGAGGCATGTGCATGGCATCTATTATAATAAGGTGTTTAGAGAGATTTCGAATGTTTTTTGTGGTTTATAGCACTTAGATTTTTTTCCTATATTAACACTATTTACAATATTTTTCATATATATATAATATTTTCATATATATATATAAATATATATATATATATATATAATATTTTCCCTATATTTTTTTATAAACGTGCAAATTTGGGGTGGCTTTAGCTTTTGGAAGACCATGTGGACGTGGGGACATGGCCTCATGGGCTGCTTTTGAGCTGCATTATTACCTCTATTACTCCCCGTATAAAAAAATCTACATCAGTGAGTTGATCCAATCCGTGGACGTTGACTCCACTCCCCTTCACCCTTTTGTGCCTTCGATTGCAAGGAAGATCAGTACCTCCTAAGGCACCATTCGAGTTTTTTTCCACAGCGCTAGACATTCGGAAACCTCCCCACATACAAGAAGCCCCTGAGTGAAAAACTTGGAGATCTGAACCAGATCATTTCCAGAGAGCAAGAACAAGATGGTTGGAGTGACGGCGAGCGCTTTGATGGGGGTGATGAGCCCCATCGTCGGCAAGCTCTCCACCCTACTCGAGAGGGAGTATCACAAGCTCAAAGGTGTGCGACCGAAGATCGCCTCTCTACGGGATGAGCTAAGCAGCATGAACACCGCCCTGGAGATGGTGGCAGAGTCGGAGGAGGCAAGCCCGCATGTCAAGGAGTGGATGTCTCAGTTGAGGGAGCTGTCCTACGACATCGAGGATGGCATTGAAATCTTCATGCACCACCTAGGCCATGATGACAACTGCCATAGGTTCATCGACAAGATCGCAAGCCCATTCAGCACTCTGAAAGCACGTCATAGTATTGGTGGTCGTATTGATGAGCTGAAGCAACGTGCAGTAGAGATCAACAATCGACGCATGAGGTATGAGCTCAAAAATCCATCTGCTTCCGGTTCCAAGACTCCAGGAATCGACCCTAGGTTGCCGGCACTCTTTGAGGAGGCAGACAGACTTGTGGGCATTGATGATCAAAGGGACAACCTTGTCAAATGGCTTACCGATGAAATTGATTTGAACCTACAGCGCATGGTAGTCGCGATCGTTGGATTTGGTGGCTTAGGCAAGACGACACTTGCCAATCAGGTCTTCCAGAAAATTAGAAGCCAATTTGATTGCACGGCTTTTGTTTCCGTGTCCCGGAGACCTGATGTGAACAACATTCTAAGTGATGTCCTGCTGCAAGTTCTGGAGAGTAGAAACCCAGTATCAGATGATCAAAAGAAACATATCGAGAGGGACCGGGAAGATCTCAAAATGAAAACATTAGGATACGACAACCTTGTCAAAAAAATTAAAGAACATCTGCAAAATAACAGGTATGCAAATGCATGACATACTACACTTGAGCTTTGTTTTGTTTTGTTTTGTTTTTGGATCGTTACATACAGGTTGGCAAAAATCTTATGGTGTTTGGAGCAAGGAATGGTAGCCATATTGTGTTTCAAACTGGCTTCAAACAATCCTGATTGATTAGAGGATACTTTTGGGTTGTAACTTATGATTTAAATTTTTGAATTCGGACTATCTATGAGAGTGTGAAGATACTTGCGTGTCATCTTGGCCAATATAGATGAAGTCGGAATAATGTCTATTACAACTGACTTATAGACCATATCTTAAAAAAGACACTTCGATTAAAAACTAGTTACTGTAAAAGTCAAATCATAAACTCAAAAAACCCACCCATACACTTTAGTCAAGTTGCCTTTCAATTAAAATTGTTTCTTTGGCCCTAAAATTATTTGGAATACAAAGTAGTATAGTAATGCACATTTTTAGATCATAAGGGGGTCATGGCCCCTTTAATCTAAAAAAAATCACTCGAGTTGCAAGGTCAACATAAGGCGTTGTGCTTGTACACATTACTTATCCGAAAATTCTGGTTTGCAAATACGACAGTAAAGGCTAGAACTGTGACTTGCATTATATATTATCCAACGCTTTGTTTGCTAATTAAATACGACAGTATGTTGTGTATGCGTATATCTGTTTGAAGAGGCTTTAGGGGTTACATATGCGAATGGTAGAAATATGTTGTGTATGAGTATACTAAATCTGCAGACTGCAGTATATTGTACCATGCTTACATATGCAAATATGTGATTGCTTGAGTCCATCGTTCTTTCTTTTCCAAGGAGATCAAGTTTGTTTTTCTTTGTCGAATGATTCCTCTAATTTTTCCCTTGGAACCTTACTAATAGTAGACTTTTTTTATCTTCTGTAAATTGCATAACAGGTACTTCATCATAATTGATGATATATGGAGTAAAGAAGCATGGAACATCATCCAATGTGCTTTTCCACAAAATAAAAATGGAAGCAGAATAGTAACGACTACACGTATTCAAGATGTTGCTAAATCTTGTTGCTTTTTGCGTGAAGGCAATGTTTATCCTATGAGACCCCTGGGTAGCGACCACTCAAAAAAACTATTCCTAAAAAGGATCTTTGAACACGAAGATGATTGCCCTCTTGAACTGAAAGAAGTTACTGATTACATACTAAAGAAGTGTGATGGCTTGCCACTAGCTATAGTTAATATAGCTAGCCTATTAGCAACAAAAGCAGCCACAAAGCAGGAGTGGGAAAGAGTGCGGAATTCTCTTTGCTCTGCACTTGAACAAGATCATGAGCTGGAAGTAGTAAATCGGATATTGTTTCTTAGTTATTATGATCTACCCCACTATTTGAAGATCTGTTTTTTGGATCTGAGCATATTCCCAGAGGATTCTGAGATTGATCGTGAATGTTTGATACAAAGATGGATGGCTGAAGGGTTTATTGTTGAACAACGAGGACAACGCTTAGATGAGACAGGAGAAAACTACATCAGTGAGCTCATCAATAGAAACATGATCCAACCGGTGGACGTTGACTACAGTGGTAGACCAGCAGCATGCCGAGTTCATGATATCATGCTTGATCTTCTTGTTAGGATAATAAACCTGACCGAGATGTGTTCTGGTCAGTGCGTGAGTGTCGCGTGGTGTCGAGCTATGTCGTGGAGAACGCGGTGTGTTCGCGTCAGTGAGTCCGAGTCCCTTCAGTTTGTTGTGTGCGTCAGAATAGGTAGGAGAAGGGGCATGCATGGTAGGTTCGCACTGGAGGAGGCCGAGTCGTCCGGGAACGAGTGTGTGGCGCTCGAGACGTTGAAGACCGAATCATGCGGATCATGGAAAGATGCTGAAGCCAGAGGGAGTCCTAGTCTCACGCAGTGGAGAAGAGCGAGTTCAGCGCATGAGATATGCAGTTGGAGCCGTGGAGTGCGCATGCAAGAGTTCCATGTATGTGTGTATGTGTGAACGTCTTGCATGCATGCAGAATAGTAGTGCTGCATGGGGGGCATTGAATGCTAGTTATTCCTTGCATGTAGGAGAGAGTTGTTTTATGCTTTAAATAAGAGCAACAGAAGCAATGAAATTATGGCGAGCAGTTCTCACGTCCCATCCACTGTGTGCGCTCTCTCTCTCCATCTACCGCTTTGTTCTTTCTTGCTCTCATGAGTTTTTGAGAGCCTGTGAGCCTGTGATTCTTTCATTTGGTATCAGAGCTGGGAATGAACATGTCCGGCATTCCGCAGAGGCCCGGCGTCACGGCGGAGCGCGTCGTCTCCAACACTGGCGCAGTTGAGCTGCCGTTGTTGACCAAAACCAACTATCATGAGTGGTCATTGGTCATGCAGGTGAGCCTGGAGGCGTTGGAGCTCTGGGATGCTGTGGAGGCCGTCAGTGCCGAGCGCGCTAAGGATCGGCGGGCGCTGGCCGCCATCTTACGCGCGGTGCCACCGGAGATGAAGGCCGGGCTCGCCGTGAAGAAGTCGGCAAAAGAAGCGTGGGAGGCGGTGAAGAAGATGAGGGTCGGCGATGATCGCGTGAAGTCTGCGAACGTGCAACGTCTCTTGAAGGAGTTCGAGAACGTCGCGTTCCACGATGGGGAGTCCGTCGACGATTTCGCGATGCGCATCAACGGGCTTGTCGCCAACCTGCGCGAGCTTGGCGAGGCAATGGAGGACAGCCGCGTGGTGAAGAAGATCCTGCGTGTGGTCCCGAAGAAGATGAAGCAGGTTGCGGTGGCGATCGAGATGCTTCTGGACCTCAACACCATGTCTGTGGAGGAGCTCGTCGGACGGTTGCGCGTGGCGGAGGAGCCTTGCGACGTCGATGAGGAGACGGGGGGTGCTGGGCGTCTTCTGCTCACTGAGGAGCAGTGGGAAGCTCGCCGGCGCAGCGGCAAGGAACATGGCGGCGAAGCGAGGCGCGGCGGAAATGCGCGGCGCGGAGGCGGCGGCGAAAAGGGCAGTGGCAGCCACGTCGACGACGACGGCGGCAGTAGCATGTGCTCGGGGACTAGCGGGCGTTCGGAGCGCCGCAACCGAGGGAGGTGCTTCAACTGCGGCGTTCGTGGCCACTTCGCCAGGGACTGCCGGGAGCCGAAGAAGGAGAGGGCCCTCCTCGCGGACGCCGACGAGGAGCCATGCCTGCTGTGAGTCGGCACGCATGGTGATGTCAGGTTTAGGGGGGTGATTGTTAGGATAATAAACCTGACCGAGATGTGTTCTGGTCAGTGCGTGAGTGTCGCGTGGTGTCGAGCTATGTCGTGGAGAACGCGGTGTGTTCGCGTCAGTGAGTCCGAGTCCCTTCAGTTTGTTGTGTGCGTCAGAATAGGTAGGAGAAGGGGCATGCATGGTAGGTTCGCACTGGAGGAGGCCGAGTCGTCCGGGAACGAGTGTGTGGCGCTCGAGACGTTGAAGACCGAATCATGCGGATCATGGAAAGATGCTGAAGCCAGAGGGAGTCCTAGTCTCACGCAGTGGAGAAGAGCGAGTTCAGCGCATGAGATATGCAGTTGGAGTTGTGGAGTGCGCATGCAAGAGTTCCATGTATGTGTGTATGTGAACGTCTTGCATGCATGCAGAATAGTAGTGCTGCATGGGGGGCATTGAATGCTAGTTATTCCTTGCATGTAGGAGAGAGTTGTTTTATGCTTTAAATAAGAGCAACAGAAGCAATGAAATTATGGCGAGCAGTTCTCACGTCCCATCCACTGTGTGCGCTCTCTCTCTCCATCTACCGCTTTGTTCTTTCTTGCTCTCATGAGTTTTTGAGAGCCTGTGAGCCTGTGATTCTTTCACTTCTCGTATCATTATCAACTAAAGAAAACTTTGTCACTATACTGGATGATCAAAAATTGACACCTTCAGCTAACAAGATCCGGCGCCTCTCCCTTCAAGGCAAGTGTGAAAAACAGAGTCTTTGGCCAGGAACCAATAGCTTGTCTCATGTCCGGTCACTTACAGTCTTCAGTGATGTAAAGAAGATGCCCCCACTCTTTGACTTCCAAGTTTTACGGGTATTAGATCTGAAGGATTGTCCTAATATGGAGGATGGCGACATCAGGAATATTGGATGTTTAATCCACCTGAGGTATTTAAGCCTCAAAACCTGCAACATTAGCAAGATCTCAAGACAAATTGGGAAGCTACAACGTTTGCAGACACTCAACCTTAGGGGGACCAACATAAGAGAATTGCCAGAAACGGTGGTTCAACTACGCCAATTGGTGCGCCTATTTCTGCCTGAGCGCGTAAAATTGCCAATTGGGATCGGTAACATGGGATCCCTTGAGGAGCTATCATATTTTGATGTCACAAGTAACTCTCCAGACATCGTGCTAGAGCTAGGGAATCTAACCAAACTGAAGGTACTTGTCATTGTATGGCATCCTGATGTGGCAACTAGCGATGAGGGAAGCTACAAGGAATCTTTGTTCTCGTCTCTCCGTAAGCTAGGCGAACACAACATCCGATCTCTACGCATTAATATTTGGAGTGGCTCTTTAGATTTCTTGGCTGATTCATGGTGCCCCCCTCCATGTCATCTGCAGACATTTAGGATGTCTGGTTTATTCGTTTGCGCTTTCTCTAGGCTTCCAAGGTGGATACCCTCCCTCTCCGAACTCACCTGCTTAGAGATTTTTATAAAACAAGTGGGCGGGGGAGATGTGCAGGTTCTTAAAGACTTGCCTGCATTGCTCCGTCTCATACTTCTTATAACGGAATCTCCGCAAGAAACACTCACCATCAGCAGCAGTGGATTTCAGCGTCTAAAGGAGTTGTTCTATTTAATCCCCTTGCACTCGAAAAACAAAAAGGACGTACTCAGCCTGAAGTTTGAAGATGGAGCAACACCAAAGCTAGAGCGGCTTGCTTTTCGATTCGCTGCACAAGATACACTATCTACATATGGTGTTGGTTTTGATTTCGGCATCAGCCACCTTATCTCCCTCAAGCATCTTCATGTCGAAATTATCTGTTGGGGTGCGAGGGCCTGGGAGGTGGAGGCTGCCGAGGCCAACATCAGAAATGCAGCAGCTCTCCTCCCCAGCCATCCTACACCTGAAATCCGTAGATATTTGGAAGAAGATATGGTTAGGGATGAGGAGCAGAGGGAGGACACTGACGGCGCCGAAGAGGAGCATGCAGCAGAACAACTAGACGTACCAGTTACCAGATAGAAGAAGGTTCTTAGCAAGAGTTCAAATTAACTCCCAAGTCTGCAACAAGGTAGCATCTGACTAAAGTATTACTGGTATTTCTTCTAAACCTTGCTAGGTTCCAAGACATGCTAGCTAATGTTTTCTTCTCTTTTTCTGGTGTCTCTGGTTTGGGTCACAGCTGAACCCTGCAGCCTGCTCCAACCGTACAGGCTACAGGTACCCTGTTTTGTTTTGTCTCGAACCCTACAAGTAAGATTGTTCAAACGGTAGTATGGTGTATGCTTGTTCGTATGTAAATTACGCAACTAAAATCTGTTTTACAAAGATAAGGTATCATGATTGACTAAGAAGTAAAAATATCTTCTTCGCGGCTAATTTTAGCAGCTTACAGAGTGTAGAGAGTTTGGGCTAGCAAACTAGATAAATATTATTAGATCTCATGCTCCTTTTGGATTTATCCGGTTCAATTAGTGTCGTATTTGTATTTTTCTGGTAACGGACTCAATACCCTTGTGTACCCTGGTAATTTTAGCAGCTCCCAAGCGTTTGATCGTTATCTGAGCTCAACACCCTTGTGTGCTCAGATAATTGGAATTTCCTCAAATGAAATTACAGTTTTCATTATTGATTCCACTGCAATGAGTGTCCAGTCCATATCTAAGCACATCTACATTTTTTTGAAGGTATGAGTATGAATATGCGGCCGAACAGCGGAAAATTTCCAAGTTGGTGCTGTTTCAGACGTCAACACCGCAGTTTGCCTTGGTTTTGAATGCTGGCATGCCACATAAGGAACCAGTGACTGCTGAAGTCTTTCTAGATTAGTGTTCGATTTTCATCAGTTCCATGTTGACTGACATGTTTCTCCCTGAGGAGGCGCATTTGTGTTTTCGTTGTCTGTTGCTGGAGTGACCCAACAAAATGAAGAATGTGACGAAGAAAAACCTCCATTAGATCAACTCTTTTCCTCTTACTGCACAGAAGAACAAGTTACAAATGGGGTCTATCTTCAAACTATTCTTGACAAATCTATGTACGTCCCTGGCACGGGACCGGTGCCCCTTTGATCGCGGCTCTGTCGAAGTAAATGAACAGACGAAGCTTACAAGAGGCAAGCGTGTATCCAGAAATGTAACTCGTGAAGCAACGGAATGTAACTTATTGTTGTTCCTCACCTCCCTTTCTCTGGCCATGCTGATGATGTTCATGTTCTTTTGGGCTACGGTTGATGGTTTTTGTTTGTGCTTTTCGAGATGGTAGCGGACGGTGCACATAGTGGTGGACTCCAGAAGTCGTTTAGAGAATCCACTTCAAAAAGACTGTCTGATGTCAACATCGTCCATGACATAGTTAAGAATCCCCACTCCACAAGGAAGAACAAAACAATTTCTGACGCCCTTAGCAACAACTAGATAAGAGACATCCGACTCGGGATCACTCCGGCTATGTTCAGTGAATATATTGACTTATGGTGTAGGCTCTACATGACAGTGCTACATGCGGACACTCAGGACACAGTGACTCATCATTTCTCTCAGGATGGGCAATACTCCGCATTTTCGCCTTACAGATTACAGTTCATTTGGCAGCCTTGGGCTCCATCTAAGTGCAAGTTCTTCGTATGGTTAGCAATGCTAGGAAAAATCCTTATAGTCGATATCCTCCTTACTCGCTCATGGCCGAACAACTATTTCTGCCCTTTATGCTACAAAAACCTAGAGATAGCCAGCCACCTGTTGCTCCAATGTAACTATAGCCAATCCATATGGCAAGGGATAGCTGATTGGCTATGGATCAATGGCCTAAAGCCAACTGCCTAGACACACACCAACTTATTGTAGTGGTGGATGTAGGACTTATCGCCTAGATACCACAGTAGTAACAAATCAGACGTTACCTCTGTCATAATAGTCATCATCTGGAGATTATGGGATGAGAGAAATGCAAGAATTTTCCAGTGGGTTGAATGCCCTCATAACATACTACTTCTATCAATCAACGATGAAATCCACTTCTAGATGGACGCAGACGCTAAACATTTGCAGCAATTAGTCCCTCATTAGTCTTCTTGTAGGGTGGCTCCCTTTAGCCTTGTACAATTTATGTTTTCTCTTTGTGTTATGTTTGCTTGTTTGCACTCTTTTTCTTTTTCTCATTGAAATGAAGGTAGTCTCCTACTTTTCGTTAAAAAAAATCCCCACTCTTCAGGCAGGATATACACAACAAATATTATGGAAGGCAGCATATACACTTATGCCTACGCTGTCTACGAATTTCAAACTATACAAGGTAGCAGTCATTATCCAAATAAGCTGATAGTTTTACATTGTAATCGCGCTTGCATCACTAACCTATTATACAAATTCGCAGCTAGAATTAATTCCGTGATGCGCAACAAAAATTCGCTAAACCAACACACACATTTTGTATACCCAGTTCGTCTTTATCAACCATTCAAGTGAGCATTTGTTATCCGAATGAGATAAAAATTTCACACAAAATTTTTACCTAACATGACATACAAATTTGCCGTTCGAATTCATTTCGTGCTGTGAAACAAAATTAATAAAAGCCAACACATGTGATTTTTCCTATGCCATTTGTCTCCATTAACCATTTAAGCTAGCATTTGTTGTCCGAATGAGCTGAAAATTTCACATAAGATTTTCACCTAAACCACTAACATGACTTACAAATTCACCCATCGAATTCTTTCTGTGTTGCGAAATAAAATTAATGAAAGTCAACACATGTTTTTTTCATACCCCATTCGTCTCTGTTAACCATTGAAGCAAGTATTTGTTGTTCAAATGAGCTGAAAGTTTCACACAAGATTTTCGCGTAAATCAGTAACATGATGTACAAATTCACCATTGGGATTCTTTCCGTGCTACGAAACAAAATTAATCAAAGTCAACACACATGTTTTTCTCCGTCATTCGTTGTCGTCAAGAAAGCATTTGTTGTTTGAATGAGGTGAAAATTTCGCACAAGATTTTCAACTAAAATGCTTACGTGCCATACAAATTTACCATTTTAGTTCTTTTTGTACCGTGCAACAAATATTGTGGAAGGCAGTATATACACTTATGCCCATGCCGTCTACTAAATTGATAATTTTGCATTGTAATCGCCCTTGCATCGCTAACCTGCTATACAAATTTGCCGCTAGAATTAATTTAAAATTGAGATATACTTAGTTGCTAAACAGGTATGCGAATTGATTATCTCGTACAAATTAAGGTTTCACTTACATATATCGGATATGTGACATTATCTTCCTATACATACTACTATGAAAGAGGGTATGTACCTGCCAATACTCGTAATTGTCCATTCCTAAACTAGACATGTCTCCCGTCCCCTCTTTCTCTACCAAATCATGCCAATACGCCTAGATGCTTCATCTGCGGCTAGCACCACCGTAATAGAGTTATACCATACATGCATTTCTGACGTAACTAATTACGTATACGTGTGTTACAACGGAATTCATTGAATGTATAGAGAATCGTGCTATAAAAGAGAGTTGCTCTGATCGGTTGGAAAGTGGAGAATAGAGTGGTAGGAGGAGAATGCACGTGCAACCACCAACTCGTTCTTTTACAAAATATGCTAAAAACTATGAACTCCTTTACAAGTTTTTCGTGTGGTTCACATTGGAGTATCTTATAATTAGTATACAAATGTACCTAAAGTGATAAAAGAGTATTTCAAATTTATTTAGGTGGTATATTAAAGGTGGTTGTAATTACACCCGAGTGTAAAAGATATTTTCCTATATATATATATATATATATATATATATATATATATAACCATGATACCGAGACACTATGGTATTAAATATGTAAATTAAATCTAAATTCAGATATTTTTTTTGAAAATATCAATTTTAAGATGTATACCTATCTACAAAAATTTATACGAAGCATGCACTTTCACTAAAAGTGTATTTGATTTCAAAGTTTTTCCTTTCGTCGTCCTTCGCACCAACGGCGTGCTACAAGATCAGATGAATTGTAGAGGCCGAGCACGAGGTTAGATGTCAGACCATCACCCTCCACGCAGTGAATTGTTTTAATCTCCATTTCACTTCAGGCAGGGAGGGGCGCTCGGGATTCTCTGACGTTACCAAGTAACGTCCATCCATCGGGTGGATCAAGGGCCCTGATTTTTTTGATTTTTTGATTTTTTATTTTTAGTTTTAGATTTTTATCTTTTTCTATATTTTTTCTTTTTTATATATTTCTTTATATTATCTATGTTAAAATAATTTATTTTTTAAATAAAAAAACTTATTTTTTATTTTAAAAAATAGGTTATTTTAACACAGATAATATAAAGAAATATAAAAAAAAGATAAAAACTAGAAAAAGATAAAAATAAAGAAAAACTAAAAACTAAAAATAAAAAAATCAAGAAAATCTGAATCGTTCATCCACATGGCTTCGTAACGTGAGAGAATACGCGCCGGTAGGGAGCCTCGTCACCGCATGGCTTACTTACTGGCAGCGCGCGCGAGTAGGTCCCGCGCACCTGATGAGAAAGTTTCATACAGGAAAAGCAGAGAACGCTCGTGGTGGGCTCAAGAAAAGTACGGCACGCCGAAAGTGAATTATGCGATTCCCTTCAGGGGACATAGAGTGATGGGTAGGGGTGGAAACGAATCGGATACGGTCGAATAGTATCAAATACGAATACGAATTCATATTTTTAAAACGAATACGAATACGAATTCGAATATTCTCAAATACGAATACGAATATTATCGAATACGAATACGGATATTTTCGAATACGGATTTTCTCGGATACGAATATCGGATAAAACGGATTCCTAGCGATTTTGCCGATTTTCACCGGTTTTTGACCGGTTACCGGTTTTAAACCACCTAAATTCAAATTTTGAATCACAAAATTTGTACGAATTTTTCATGGATTCTAAAAACGGATCGAATACGAATCGAATAGTCTCGAATACGGATACGGATACGAATATTCTCGAATACGAATGCGAATACGAATACTCTCAAATACGGATCCGAATATTCTCGAATACGAATACGAATATTTTCGAATACGAATTTTTGCTTACCATATTCGTGTTTTCTCGGATACGAATATCGGATAAAACGAATTATCCGTTACTGTTTTCCACCCCTAGTGATGGGTGTTGATTGTGCCGAAAGCATAGCACGATTTTAGAAAGCTAACTCAAACTTGCAGCTTTACTACACAATAATAGTTGCCGTCTATAGGCTATTATTTTTCATGTTAATTAGCTTGCGTCAACAATAAGAAATAGCTTTATCTTTTTCATGTTAATTAGAGTGTTCTCATACAATGATATCCCAAATCCTTTGCAATCAATTTGTACAAAATAGAAATGAAAACACGAGAGGCATGTGCTTGGCATTAGTATAATAAACATGCAAGTTTGGGGTGGCTGCCTTTGGAAGACCATGTGGATGTGGGGGCATGTCCATAGAAAATCCTTCCCTTTTGAGCTGTCGAGCTGCATTATTACCTCTAATATTCGCCGCATGGCTTCCAGTCCCCTTCACACCTTATTCCATCAGTTCCCCACTATCCCCTTGTGCCTTTGATTGCAACGAAGATCACTACTAGCTCCTAAGGCACCATTCGAGTTTTCCACAGCGCGAGACATTCACAAGCCTCCCCTGCTCCCCACATACAAGAAGCCCCTGAGTGAAGGCCTGGAGATCTGAACCAGATCGTTTCCAGAGAACAAGAACAAGATGGTTGGAGTGACGGCGAGCGCTTTGATGGGGGTGATGAGCCCCATCGTCGGCAAGCTCTCCACCCTACTCGAGAGGGAGTATCACAAGCTCAAAGGTGTGCGACCGAAGATCGCCTCTCTACGGGATGAGCTAAGCAGCATGAACACCGCCCTGGAGATGGTGGCAGAGTCGGAGGAGGCAAGCCCGCATGTCAAGGAGTGGATGTCTCAGTTGAGGGAGCTGTCCTACGACATCGAGGATCGCATTGAAATCTTCATGCACCACCTAGGCCATGATGACAACTGCCATAGGTTCATCGACAAGATCGCAAGCCCATTCAGCACTCTGAAAGCACGTCATAGTATTGGTGGTCGTATTGATGAGCTGAAGCAACGTGCAGTAGAGATCAACAATCGACGCATGAGGTATGAGCTCAAAAATCCATCTGCTTCCGGTTCCAAGACTCCAGGAATCGATCCTAGGTTGCCGGCACTCTTTGAGGAGGCAGATAGACTTGTGGGCATTGATGATCAAAGGGACAAGCTTGTCAAGCGGCTTACCGATGAAATTGGTTTGAACCTACAGCGCATGGTAGTCGCGATCGTTGGATTTGGTGGCTTAGGCAAGACGACACTTGCCAATCAGGTCTTCCAGAAAATTAGAAGCCAATTTGATTGCACGGCTTTTGTTTCCGTGTCCCGGAGACCTGATGTGAACAACATTCTAAGTGATGTCCTGCTGCAAGTTCTGGAGAGTAGAAACCCAGTATCAGATGATCAAAAGAAACATATCGAGAGGGACCGGGAAGATCTCAAATGAAAACATTAGGATACGACAACCTTGTCAAAAAATTAAAGAACATCTGCAAAATAACAGGTATGCAAATGCATGACATACTACACTTGAGCTTTGTTTTGTTTTGTTTTGTTTTTGGATCGTTACATACAGGTTGGCAAAATCTTATGGTGTTTGGAGCAAGGAATGGTAGCCATATTGTGTTTCAAACTGGCTTCAAACAATCCTGATTGATTAGAGGATACTTTTGGGTTGTAACTTATGATTTAAATTTTTGAATTCGGACTATCTATGAGAGTGTGAAGATACTTGCGTGTCATCTTGGCCAATATAGATGAAGTCGGAATAATGTCTATTACAACTGACTTATAGACCATATCTTAAAAAGACACTTCGATTAAAAACTAGTTCTTGTAAAAGTCAAATCATAAACTCAAAAAACCCACCCATACACTTTAGTCAAGTTGCCTTTCAATTAAAATTGTTTCTTTGGCCCTAAAATTATTTGGAATACAAAGTAGTATAGTAATGCACATTTTTAGATCATAAGGGGGTCATGGCCCCTTTAATCTAAAAAAAATCACTCGAGTTGCAAGGTCAACATAAGGCGTTGTGCTTGTACACATTACTTATCCGAAAATTCTGGTTTGCAAATACGACAGTAAAGGCTAGAACTGTGACTTGCATTATATATTATCCAACGCTTTGTTTGCTAATTAAATACGACAGTATGTTGTGTATGCGTATATCTGTTTGAAGAGGCTTTAGGGGTTACATATGCGAATGGTAGAAATATGTTGTGTATGAGTATACTAAATCTGCAGACTGCAGTATATTGTACCATGCTTACATATGCAAATATGTGATTGCTTGAGTCCATCGTTCTTTCTTTTCCAAGGAGATCAAGTTTGTTTTTCTTTGTCGAATGATTCCTCTAACTTTTCCCTTGGAACCTTACTAATAGTAGACTTTTTTTATCTTCTGTAAATTGCATAACAGGTACTTCATCATAATTGATGATATATGGAGTAAAGAAGCATGGAACATCATCCAGTGTGCTTTTCCACAAAATAAAAATGGAAGCAGAATAATAACGACTACACGTATTCAAGATGTTGCTAAATCTTGTTGCTTTTTGCGTGAAGGCAATGTTTATCCTATGAGACCCCTGGGTAGCGACCACTCAAAAAAACTATTCCTAAAAAGGATCTTTGAACACGAAGATGATTGCCCTCTTGAACTGAAAGAAGTTACTGATTACATACTAAATAGTTAATATAGCTAGCCTATTAGCAACAAAAGCAGCCACAAAGCAGGAGTGGGAAAGAGTGCGGAATTCTCTTTGCTCTGCACTTGAACAAGATCATGAGCTGGAAGTAGTAAAAAGGATATTGTTTCTTAGTTATTATGATCTACCTCACCATTTGAAGATCTGTTTTTTGGATCTGAGCATATTCCCAGAGGATTTTAGGATTAGTCGTAAATATTTGATACGAAGATGGATGGCTGAAGGGTTTATTGTTGAACAACGAGGACAACGCTTAGACGAGACAGGAGAAAACTACATCAGTGAGCTCATCAATAGAAACATGATCCAACCGGTGGACGTTGACTACAGTGGTAGACCAACAGCATGCCGAGTTCATGATATCATGCTTGATCTTCTCGTATCATTATCAACTAAAGAAAATTTTGTCACTATACTGGATGATCAAAAATTGACACCTTCAGCTAACAAGATCCGGCGCCTCTCCCTTCAAGGCAAGTGTGAAAAACAGAGTCTTTGGCCAGGAACCAATAGCTTGTATCATGTCCGGTCACTTAAAGTCTTCAGTGGTGTTAAGAAGATGCCCCCACTCTTTGACTTCCAAGTTTTACGAGTATTAGATCTGAAGGATTGTCCTAATATGGAGGATGGCGACATCAGGAATATTGGATGTTTAATCTACCTGAGGTATTTAAGCCTCCAAAACTGCAACATTAGCAAGATCTCAAGACAAATTGGGAAGCTACAACGTTTGCAGACACTCGTCCTTAGCGGGACCAACATAAGAGAATTGCCAGAAACGGTGGCTCAACTACGCCAATTGGTGCGCCTATTTCTGCCTGAGCGCGTAAAATTGCCAATTGGGATCGGTAACATGGAATCCCTTGAGGAGCTATCATATTTTGATGTCACAAGTAACTCTCCAGACATCGTGCTAGAGCTAGGGAATCTAACCAAACTGAAGGTACTTGGCATTGTATGGCATCCTGATGTGGCAACTAGCGATGAGGGAAGCTACAAGGAATCTTTGTTCTCGTCTCTCTGTAAGCTAGGCGAACACAACATACGATCTCTAGACATTCGTATTGAGAGTGGTTCTTTTTGGTGAACACAACATACGAACACAACATACGATCTCTAGACATACGTATCAGTTACCAGATAGAAGAAGGTTCTTAGCAGGAGTTCAAATTAACTCCCAAGTCTCCAACAAGGTAGCATCTGACTAAAGTATTACTGGTATTTCTTCTAAACCTTGCTAGGTTCCAACACATGCTAGCTAATGTTTTCTTCTCTTTTTCTGGTGTCTCTGGTTTGGGTCACAGCTGAACCCTGCAGCCTGCTCCAACCGTACAGGCTACAGGTACCCTGTTTTGTTTTGTCTCGAACCCTACAAGTAAGATTGTTCAAACGGTAGTATGGTGTATGCTTGTTCGTATGTAAATTACGCAACTAAAATATGTTTTAGAAAGATAAGGTATCATGATTGACTAAGAAGTAAAAATATCTTCTTCGCGGCTAATTTTAGCAGCTTACAGAATGTCCAGAATTTGGGCTAGCAAACTAGATAAATATTATTAGATCTCATGCTCCTTTTGGATTTATCCGGTTTAATTAGTGTCGTATTTGTATTTTTCTGGTAACGGACTCAATACCCTTGTGTACCCTGGTAATTTTAGCAGCTCCCAAGCGTTTGATCGTTATCTGAGCTCAACACCCTTGTGTACTCAGATAATTGGAATTTCCTCAAATGAAATTACAGTTTTCATTATTGATTCCACTGCAATGAGTGTCCAGTCCATACCTAAGCACATCTACATTTGATGATTCTACACATTTTTTTGAAGGTATGAGTATGAATATGCGGCCGAACAGCGGAAACTTTCCGAGTTGGTGCTGTTTCAGACGTCAACACCGCAGTTTGCCTTGGTTTTGAATGCTGGCATGCCACATAAGGAACCAGTGACTGCTGAAGTCTTTCTAGATTAGTGTTCGATTTTCATCAGTTCCATGTTGACCGACATGTTTCTCCCTGAGGAGGCGCATTTGTGTTTTTGTTGTCTGTTGCTGGAGTGACCCAACAAAATGAAGAATGTGACGAAGAAAAACCTCCATTAGAACAGTGCTGCTATGCTCTCCCAAAAACTGAATTGCACAATACTATGGCAGTATGGTTAGTAGCGCACTAGTGGGTGATTGGAAATCAGATTATCAGACCCTTGTTTTAAAACTCAAATTATCAGACCCTTAATGGCTTTAAAATTTGTGCTTTTCATTTTCTTTGGTACATATGATTGAGAATTGTTATCTCAGCCTATTTGTGATAAGTCTGATATACTCACTATTTGTTGAGCTATTCCTTCAGTGATCATGACAGCTTTTTCCTTGAGTTTTCTGTTTTTGTCCTTCATTCTATAAAATTCTGTTTCACAACACTTCGATATTTCCTAATTTATGGTGTAGAACATTGAATTTTTTCTCCTTAGATCAACTCTTTTCCTCTTACTGCACAGAAGAACAAGTTACAAACTATTCTTGTCAAATCTATGTATGTCCGTGGCACGAGACTGGTGCCCCCTTGATCGCGGCTCTGTCGAAGTAAACCTAACTCAGGAACAGACGAAGCTTACAAGAAGCAAGCGAGTATTCAGAAATGTAACTCGTGAAGCAACGGAATGTAACTTATTGTTGTTCCTCACCTCCCTTTCTCTGGCCACGCTGATGATGCCCTGTTCTTTTGGGCTGTGATTTATAGTTTTTATTTATGTTTTTTAAGACGATAGCAGACGGTACACATGGTGGTGGGCTCCAGAAACCGTTTAGAGAATCCACTTCAAAAAGGCCGTCTGATGTCAATATCATCCATGACACAGTTAAGAATCCCTACTCCACAAGGAAGAACAAAACAGTTTCTGACGCCCCTAGCAACAACTGGATAAGAGACATCCGACTCGGGATCACTCCGGCTATGCTCAGTGAATATATTGACTTATGGTGTAGGCTCTACATGACAGTGCTACATGCGGACACACAGGACACAATGACTCATCATTTCTCTCAGGATGGGCAATACTCCACATGTTCGCTTTACAGATTACAGTTCATTTGGCAGCCTTGGGCTCCATCTAAGTGCAAGTTCTTCGTATGGTTAGCAATGCTAGGAAAAATCCTTATAGTCGATATCCTCCTTACTCGCTCATGGCCGAACAACTATTTCTACTCTTTATGCTACAAAAACCTAGAGATAGCCAGCCACCTGTTGCTCCAATGTAACTATAGCCAATCCATATGGCAAGGGATGGTTGATTAGCTACGGATCAATGACCTAAAGCCAACTGCCTAGACACACACCGACTTATTGCAGTGGTGGATGGAGGACTTATCGCCTAGATACCATAGTAGTAACAAATCAGGTGTTACCTCTGTCATAATAGTCATCATCTGGAGATTATGGAATGAGAGAAATGCAAGAATTTTCCAGCGGGTTGAATGCCCCCATAACATACTACTTCGATCAATCAAGGATAAAATCCACTTCTAGATGGACGCAGACGCTAAACATTTGCAGCAATTAGTCCCTCATTAGTCTTCTTGTAGGGTGGCTCCCTTTAGCCTTGTACAGTTTATGTTTTCTCTTTGTGTTATGTTTGCTTGTTTGCACTCTTTTTCTTTTTTTCATTGAAATGAAGGTAGTCTCCTGCTTTTCGTTAAAAAAAATCCCCACTCTTCAGGATTCTTGCAAACTTTCTCCTATGCCTCGACCAGCCTCTAATGGGTCAGCTTCGCAGCTCTTTAGGCTTCTTGCAAACTTTCTCCTATGCCTCGACCAACCTCTAATGGGTCAGCTTCGCAGCTCTTCAGGCTTCAGGCTTCGCACTATGCCCATTGATCCACTGCCAAGGCATACCTCGGCATACATTGGGATCAAGATATAACAGGTGGTGACGAGGAAAGGTACAAGAAACCTTTGGTGTCATCGCTGTGCAAGCTAGGAGGAAGCAACCTCCAGACTACAAAATTTCCGTTTCTACCTTTATTGTCCTTCA
Organism: Bonia amplexicaulis; assembly: GCA_036346245.1. Classification (NCBI taxonomy): domain Eukaryota; kingdom Viridiplantae; phylum Streptophyta; class Magnoliopsida; order Poales; family Poaceae; genus Bonia; species Bonia amplexicaulis. Next base: position 6,785,626 of record CM070756.1, read on the forward strand.
AATTTCTTGATCGAATCATGGCGCCCTCCTCCACGTCATCTCCAACAGTTTGAGATGCATGGTATGTCGTATTTCCAGAGTATTCCCAGGAGGATATCATCATCCTCCGCCCTTACCTACCTAGCCATCAATTTGGAACAGTTGCAACAGGAAGATCTGCAGCCGCTGAAAGACTTGCCTGTCCTGGTACACCTCCATCTGGAACTACGGAAATCGAATCAAGAAACACTCGACATCAGCCGCGGTGGGTTCCAGTGTCTAAGGGAACTCTCTCTCTTGTATGCTGAAGACAGAAAGGGTGGATCGGCTGTGATGTTTGAAGAAGGAGCAATGCCAAAGCTCCAGCGGCTTAAGATTAGATGCCATGCACATGGTACAGTATCTGAACGAGGTTTTGGATCTGATTTCGGCACTTATCTCTACTATTATATATATATAAAGAGAAGTTGGTGGTCATCGGTATGTTCTCCTTTTCCCTCTCTACAGCCATCCGATTTGATCTGAACCATTCGTCTCTCTCCTCCTCTCTCTCCCTCTCAGGATACAACTGCCCACCCCTCTATTTTCCCTATCTCGTCGCGCATTCTGGTCACCCTTCTCTCGCTGTCGCTTGCTCTTCAATGTTTGATGTGTGGTATTGGCCAGGCAGTAAGTTCCATCTCACTATTTTTATGGTTCTATTGCAACGCACGAATCTCTAACTAGTACTAATATAAAGTTTGTCTATGGTTCAACCCTTCTGTCAACCTAAAAAACTGGCTAAAAAGCCCCCCGAAAAACCAGGAAACTGGTGAGCATCCGGCCACAAACTTCTAGACTTGAGACCCATGAACGTCCGGCCCAAAAGAAAGAGAAGGGAATAATTTTGCGGACATGATACCCATGAACATCTTGCCCATGAAGTGATGACATACAAATAAATTCAAGGCCCATCTCAATCAGTAGCAATGCGAACCAAGTGGGCTGCCTATAAGGTGCTGGGCTCCCTGCAATTTTTTTTAAAATCCTCCAAGTAATTATTTTCTCACATGGAAGAAAATGTATTGTAAAGGCAGCAGGGGGCAGGGCATAAGCTTGTCGTATATAAACTTGTTTAATTTTGTCTCAGTTTTGCGAGTTCATGAAAATAAAAGGCACTGAATGTATCATCATGCAAACCAGCAAAAACCAGATACTCCGATCAAAGTAAAGTGGGTTTGAATCCAGCTGAGTCAAATTTGCACTTGTCCCACTGAACTAGTGACTTCATCTATATCGTGCATTTCAAACCAAAAGATTCACGTATCCAATGGACAAAATTGATTGCGAGCGTGGCATATGTATCCCCGAATGTCCATCCGACGATAAAGCATCCAATAAGGTCTAACTCGATGGCGATGGCTAATCGTCGATGGTTCAGATTTCAGAGCTGCAAGGATTAATCAACTAGTACTGCAGAAGACTAGAGTCGGTGGGTTAACCCTGTGGAGTTTCTGTAACTCCGCTCTACGGTAGGTTGCTCCACACGCTCAGGAACAAACCAGGCCTGGCCCAGCAGTTCTGCCTTGCACAATCACATCGCAACAACAGGCAGCAAAGCCCTCAACAGGCTTGCCTAGTGAGCCCATGAAAAAACGAAGCAACGCGAACTCGATTCGCTCTCTTTTGCTCGGTTCCGACTCCAAACTCGAAGCCACCGTAATTTTTTTTACAAATCCAACATCTAGATATACAAAATTGTAAATCTAGCCCTCTCTATAACTGTGACATCAGATGGCATGTATCACATACCGCGCTTCTCTACCGTGGCAGAAAATGATCGGGCTATTGAGTTGGTGAAGCTCCGCAGAAGAGGAACAAGAACGGCAGTCGGTGGGTTACGACAGGCTGCCAAGCTGATAGGGCCCAATAGGAGCTCGTGCTGAGCTCCATCAGCTCGGTAGCTTAATCATTTTCTTGCCATGGTAGGGCAGTATGTTAGGTGACACATGTCGTTCGTTGTTATTGTCGTGGTCACGGAATAAACTAGATTTGTAATTTTATATATACAAGTATTAGATTTGTAAAAAAAAAATGCTATGGTCAGATATGCTATGAGCTCTCAAAACTCGACCCACCTATTGAAGTCGTGTGTCGCGCGAGCCTGAACGATCTCGAGATGCTACCTCTGCAACTCAGGTATAAGCATTTGTTCATTCGATTGGAGTACATTTGACTTGCTAATCGCTGCATCTTGGTGTTTTCCGACCAGAAAACACGGTCTCGGTGAAGCGATTTGCCCTAGACGGCTACCTGCTACTGGCAGCGCAGTACAGTAGAGATGCTGACGATGTAGCATCAGTACACCCAAGTCGTGGTGTAAACGCAGTGTGTCGGTGATTGGTTTCGGACGCGCCAATTCGAAAGCAAAGCGCGTGGACTGGCCATGGCCGGAGGAACACGCCGCCGCGCTCTGCCTCTTCGCATTCCGATGCGCGCCTGTGGCCCAACGCCAACGCTTGCTTCTTGTCACTGGGATCTCTAAGGTAGTGATCGTTTCGGCTGAAAGCTTATGGCTGAAAACACTGTTGCTGGCTGAAAAAAACACTGTAGCTGAGAGAGGCTTATTTAACATAATTAAATTTAAAATATTGAAAAATATAAAAAATATGTTAGCCCATCACAGACAACGTAAACGAATACGAGAAAAAAAGAACCGATAAAAAAGCTTAAAAAAATCAAAAATTCAGAAAAAGACGAAATTATGAATAGTGCAAAAATAAGCTTAAGCTATAAGCTTAAGCCATATTGAACACCACCTAAGGCTTAAATATTCTGATGCCCAATATCATTAGGATTTATGCTCGGCCGTTCGTGTCAAAGTGAGGGGCAGCAACGCAACTGCCACGTAGCTTTTCACGCATTTAAAATGGACTAACTACTACGCTCTCTCAGGGCATCTGCAATGGTCTGAGTCAGCTAGCTATATGCATGTACACATTAGCATATATCTTATGTGGAGGAAAGAGAGTATGCAAAAAAAATTGAGCCAGCTCTTCCTTAAACACTAGTCTATAACGCCAAACGAGGCAGCATCTATAAATTCTGTGTGTGCATGTAAGCATCAAATAGATATCCTTATAGATAGTTCTTTAGAATGCTAGCTTTAGTGTGTATTATATAAATGATGTAGAAATCTTATAATTAGTTATTAGCTATAACCATTGCAGATGACCTCAGCGTTCCGAGAGAGTGAAAAAGCCAAAGGAAAGTGATACTAGATCGTACAAATACTTAGGAGAGATATGAAGATGGAGGTGACAGGAGATTGTGGTGCCATTAACCACCAAACTCATGGATGGGTGGCGTGTTTGGTTTCCTGTGATGCGACACGAGCCGCGAGCACTCGGTCACGCTCATTTCAGCTTCAGGAACTAACTTTTGATTTCTAGTTTATTATTTCTAAATTTTATCTTTTTATGATTTTATTTTTTGTTTTTTATTCGTTTGCATTATTTGTGATAGATAACATATTTTTTTAAAAGAAATTTAAAATTTATCTACACTACAAAATCTACTAGTAGGTATACTACAAAATAAGATATAAACCACCGAAAAGAACCCAAATAAGCAGCCTGCCTCGGCGAGTTTTCCCTCGCGAAAAACGGTGGCCGTCGAACGTCAGTGAACGGGTCCTCCAACGGTTGACTCGACCGAGTTGTTGCAAGCCCAAGCAAACAACACTCCGTAATCGAACACTTCGCTTTACAGAAAATAATCCAGTGCATCCAGCGTCAACCTCGATCCCTTCAACAAATTAATCCGGTCTGCGTACGATGCAAGTAACAAGCGAAAAATTTTAACTGTCCTTGAGCTGATTAAAAGACCGACTAAACAAGAGCTGAGAGCGAGTTATCTGTGGGGATGTTCCCCTGTTTGCACGAATTGGAGTGACGGACGCCGCTGGACGTGTGTCGTCGTTGCAGATGCGGTAATCATCGCCTCGAGGGGACCAAAACCACCGTATGCAGTGGGTGTGCCGTGCCATGCATGCCATGGAAAGGTGACCTTGGCCCTGTTTAGATACGCTTAAAATCCGATTCTGATAGAATTAAGCGAGAATCCTACCTAAACGTTTTGATTATTTTTCGATTCTTTCAACCGCCGCGGTGGGAAAGATCGGCATTTGCACTGAGAATCCAAAATCCTGTACCGCGAGCCCAAGGGGCCGTTTCTTCCACCGCGACGATTCTTCAGACTGCAGATTCTTCAGACCGCAACTTATCAGAAAATCCTGATCAAATTAAAATCGATTCTCAGATAAGCGTATCCAAACAGGGCCCTTATGGCAGCCCATATATCCTAAGCATAAGAGAGTTGAGTGACTCTGAGGGGCTGTTCTTTTTATCTAAAGCTAGCAATATTTAATTTTTTGTTATAGTATCTAATTTTTAAATAGAATATTTTTTCAAGATGAGGTCTACAAATTAAACGATGTATACATTAAAAATCTAACATTTGTACCATTCAAAAACGTAAATGAGTATCTCTCTCCGTAATATGTACCGTAAACAGCCAAAATTTAAAAATTTCAGCTAAAAACTATAAGCTACAGCCATTGCCAAAAAGGCCCTCAGTAATCTAGAGTAGGCTGATTATATCATTAATCACGGTCGTTGCTGTTCCAGTTCTACTGTTGCTCTGTTTAAGTAGCACCAGTAATCGGGGTTCATGCATGCAGGTGCAGCAAATGCGACCCACCAAACGAAATCTGGCGAGGTACGACTAGGAGTAATGTCCATCGACAGCCAGGCATGGAGGCTGACATGTCTCGAGCCTCCGTCTGGGGGTCAATGGCCACGATTGTCCCGCACTGCCTGCCTGCCTTCCGTCAACACGGCGAGTTTCAGTTCAGTCACCATTTTGTAGCGGCGGTGCCAGCGCTTCTCCAATTGATCGGCTTGATGTGATTTCTTTCCGTGCGCATTTTCTTCTTTCTGGTTTCTCACCGAGAAAACTGCATTTTTTTCATGATTTAACGCATTTGCAAGAGGGATCCTTGTATAGTTAGTTGCATGGACTACTGAAGGCAGGGGCGGAGTCATACTCCAGATTCTGTTCGGAGTATAGAAAAATATTTAGTGTATAATTCGAATAAATTCAGTTCAATTTGAATAATATTTTTATGATCTAATCTAAATAATTTAAATTATTTTATCACTGAATTCAGAATGTGATTAAATCGTGAGTCCGCAACTGAGGAAAGGCTTTGTTCGATCCTAGTTACTACTACCATTTTTCTTTTATCGATCCTAGTTACTACTACCATTTTTCTTTTACGGAGCAGTACATTGAGTACACGCTTGCAAACAGAAGCCACCAACCCTGTTGGGCCCGCCATTGCCCGCTGTACCTCACTCGGAGAGTCAGAGCTGCTTGGTAAAATCTGCCAGTCCATGACATCCCTAATGATCGCTGCAAGCAGCACCTGCAGCAGAGCTAGTGCGGAATACCTCCCTTCTCCATGCTTGGAAGCAGAAACGAGTCCGGGAAATGATGCCAAAACCAACGTATCACGATCCAAAATACAAGGCAAAATTAACCGAAGAATCCAAAATAGACGATGCTACAGCAACTGAATTCTCTATTGAGCATACTACAAATCTACTGTATTTTGAAAAAAGCATCAATCGGCTGTTTGGAGCACCTTACATGTAGCTAGCTCCGTTCAAAAGTCTCGTGACGTTTAGTTGTCGACTAAAAAGACATTTCATCAGCTGTTAGTTTTTTAAAATATTTAATTTAAAAAAAATAAAAATAAAAACATACTGTTATACATATACAGATAATACAAAGAAAAAAATAAAAAGAGAATAAAACCATATTACAAACTCAACACGTTTCAAACGACTTTTAATTTTTAAAATTAAAAAATTTAAAGTTAAAAACTGTTCGAAACGGAATCTTAGGCTTGTGCATTAGCCGGTTACAACCAGCAGTTCCCAAGGATCTCATGAAACTTTGCGAAAGCAGAGCCCTTTTCCAGCCGAGAGAAACGATCCTCTTCATTATACTTCCTCTAAACAGCTCACCAAATTCCTACGAACATCAATCCCCGTCACACATTTCCCTTTCTGTATTATTCCAAAATTCCATGTAAAACTCTCACAAAAATTTATACATGGAATATGGTTGAGTAATACTACCAGGAGCATATTGGCTTGTGAAACTGAGTTGAAGGGCACCAAAAGAACACCAACATTTTTTCAACAACAAAAATCCAACATTGGCACATTGCCACGGGCAGAATTTTTTTTCCTCCGGGCACCATAATTCAGTAATATAATTTTACCCTTATTTTGCCCCCAATATGATATTATCCCTCTGTACTCAAACCAATTAAAAATGAGATAGGAAAACATAATATTGGAAAAAAAAAGGAAATTAGCAGTTTTCTCCTCTTGTTTTCCTTTATCTTCGATTTTCTTCCTCATTCCTAAATTCGCAGCCTTCTTACACCCATGCCCTTCGGCTTCCGCCATATTGTGAATTTTTCACATCAAAGTCACTCAAAAGTTTCCGACCATCAGCTCTTCTTCCACTCCTCGGCGGCGCCGTCGCTGCCGGCCAGGTAGGCCTTCTTCCTCCTCTCGGCACGGGCGCACGCGCAGACGATGACGAAGCACGCGGCGTACACGGCGTACACGCGCCAGTTCGCGCGCGGGGCCTCGCCGGCCGCCGCACGGTGGAACACGGCGGCGTAGTAGTGCAGGCCGACGGCCAGCCCCACCACCATCTGCGCCAGGCCCAGCGCCTTGGTGGCGTCCCCGCCGCCGTCCTCCTCCGGTGAGGCGGCCCCCGAGAAGACGGCGACGAGGTCCACCATCTGGAGCACGAGGTAGCCCATGAAGCCGAGCGACTGCGCGGCCTGCGTCCAGGTGTAGGCTGCGGGCGAGGCGGCGTGGAAGAAGCGGAGCGGCTCGAGCCCCGTGGCGGCGGCGGCGAGCGCGAGCGTGGCGAAGTAGATGGCGAGGTACGCCTGCGCGAGCAGCAGCGCGCGGTGGAGGAGCGGCAGGTACGGGCCCATCCGCCGCACCAGCGCCGTGAGCATGAACAGCGGCAGCAGCAGCAGCGCCACCGACGCCGCGGACGCGGCGGCCGCCGCCCACCGTCCGCCCAGGATCGGCCGCACTCCGTCGGCGATCCCCGCATTGGCCGCGGAAAGGTACGCCTTGGACGTGTGCGACAGCCGAGCCAGGTCCGGCATGAGCGTCTCCTGCAGCCGCGCCGGCAGCCCCCGGAACTCGGAGATGAGGTCCTCCGTCCCCTCCGCCTCCTCCGCGAACACCACGTCCTCCTCCACCCCCGCCGCCGCCTCGCTGACGGTCGCATTCACCTTGGCACTTGCCTTCCCCTCGGGAGGTACCACCTGCGCCTTCTTGCTCGATTTGGCCGGCTTGGCGCTAGCATCCACGGTCCAATTGGACGGTTTCTTGGCCTTGGCGGCGGCGGCGGCCTCAGATTTCACCGCCTTCGCCGGCTTCACCGCCTTGGCAGCGCCCGTCTTCGGCACCTTGGCGGGCTTGGCGGAATCGGTACCCTTAGTCTTCCCGGCGGCCGCCTTGTCCAGCTTCGGGAGCTTGGGCTTGGCAATGGCCACATCCCCACCCGCTTTGGCCGTGGTCTTCTTGGTGGCTTTGGTGGTGGATGACTCCGATTTCTTGGCCTTCACAACCTTGGTCTGGTTCTTGCCGTCGGACGCGAGCTTCTTCTTGATCTTGCCCTCTGCCGCGACCTTGGCCGGCTTGACCGGCCCCTCCTCCCCCTCGTCGGCGGCGGACGCCAGGAGCGTCTTGCGGCCGCCAGAGGCCTTGGTCTTGGGCTTCGCCGCCGACGCAGCCGACGAGCAGAGCGCAATGTGGGAGCAGAGGAGGGCGAGGAGGAGGAGCAGCAGCAGCACGGGCCGCGCCATCTTTGGCGGGCGCGGAAGATCTGGGCGGGGTTTAGGGGGCACCGAGATACGGCAGGGAGCGGTGGTCGATCCGGGAAGAGTGAGGAAGGGTCAAGGTATTTCGGCTTTTTATATGTAGAGATTGGGATGGAAAAGGCGGCGAGGAGGAGAGGAGCTGTGGAGAGCGTGAGTGGGAGGCGAACCACACCACCATCGTGGTGAATCCTGTGACGTTAAAGCGCAAAATCAGAGCAATAGCGTTGCACAACGAAAACGCACAGAAAATCGTTGTAGCGATTTTGCTGTTCACTCTCCCGCTTCCTTTCCAACGTCAGGTAATCCTCCTCTTCCCACCGCGGTTGGGCTGGGGTTTGACGCGGGGGGAGGGGGTTTGGTACGGTGGTACAAGGTCACAGGCTGCCATTGGTGCGTGGGTGACGAACGTTAAACAGCCGAACTCTACCGCTCTACTGCTCCAGCGTCTAGCGGGCGATGTTTTTGTTACTTTTCTAAGGTCCTATTTAAAAGTGCTCTAGCTTTTCATTTATGATTGTGACGTTTTACTTTTGACTGATTACAAACGATTGAAGAGTAAGGCACACTCACGTTGATAAACCATTCTATTCAAAACGATTTCTGCAATGACTCATACAAACGATTTATATAAATTATTTTGAAAAGCCACTTCATTCAAAAGCCAAAAACCAGAAACTGTTTAGAATAGTGCCAAAGGCCCTGCTCTATTGTGCTTGAGCTTTTAGCTTCTTAATTTCATCATTTTTTTTGACTTTTTAGTTTTTGGTTATTTATCCTTTTCCCCTTATTTTTTGTCTGTGATGATGTAACATTTTTATTTTTGAAACATTAATTACATAAAAAAATATAACAGCAGCTATAATATAAAAATAAGTACCAAATAGTACCCAACAGTGAAAAAAGATTGAGCTTTAAGCTCAATGGAGGGAGGCCGAATCCCATCTAAATATCTGGGTACAATGCTATCGTTTGACGTAAACATAGAACATGCTATCGTCTAGGCGTGTCGAAGTGTTGGGCACAACGGCGTGGAGGGAGAAGTTCCAAAAGTGGCATACATGTAACAACATTGGGGTTATCACTCCTCAGCAGAACGACCAGTCGAGTAAAAGAAGTTTCAATTCCGCTACGAGTAATTTTTTTTGTGCGAGGATTTTGCATCACAAGTACTCCACGTAGTACGGGAACATTTGACAATCGTTGGAATGGCGTACCCAGGCAACTTGCATGACCATAATCATGTGAAACTCGATGTAGTACTTGGATCAACAATAACACAACACAAGTTTCTCTAGAGTGCTGTACTCGCATCGCACGAAGAAGTCATTTGTTTTTTCAACGTCTGCTCGTGCAGGTCGACGACAAACCGGAGAAGCGATGACAGCTTCCACACGCATCAAGAGTCGCGGCCCATTGCATCGTAATCGGGCGATCTCGTATGGAGAAATCTCCACAGGCGGCCCATTACGATGGGCTCTAGACTGTTGTTTGGGGGCTTCGGACCATAAGTAGATTACGCAGGCAAGCGGAGGGCGAAGTTTTACGGCGCCGCAGGAGTTTGGCTGAGGCGGCGCTGCAGCCTGTATGAGCGTGTCTCGCCTTTTTCACTTGCTGCTTGACAGAAGTTTGCGCTAGCGTGTGTTACATACAGAATAGATATCGGTCTGATATTTTCAGCCTATGATTTATGGCTTTCCTCGAGCAAACAAATGAATGACTTGTTTTCTTGCACGGAGTTTTTGATTGGGCTTACTTCTTCTACATCTTGGTTAAGCTCATTCGACGATCTGCTCAACGAATCCGGGTGCATAAGCAAATAAAAGAAACAGATAAGTTTGGGCTCGAAAAAAGCGAGTTAGAAACAAAATAAAATAAAAGAGAAAAATCCAAAAAAAAAAAGGATTAAACATAAGAGGGTTTAAGTGGTTAGAGTTTAAACAGGGTTTGGATGGGTCGGATGGAGCTAAAAATATGTTAGACGGGCTCAAATGGTCAAAATGAGCATAAATAGACTTAATGGGTTTTGAGTGAATAGTAACTGGTTGGATGAACGTAATGGGTTGGCACTATTCTAACGGATTAGGTTTAGTGAATAGTAACAAGTTTGGGCTAAAACCTAATGGGTTGTCGGTGAATAGTATTAGGCTGGGTTTTAAACAGTGTTAGGCACAGTGTGGCTATCACAATTGGCCGACTAGGCCAAAGAATGGATTGGGCTAGCTTTGTCGTCCCATCTAAGCGGCCCAAATAGCTCGGAGCCTAGCTGTTATCAGAGCTTGCTCCCATGGCCACAAAAATAGAGGAAATGGCAGTGATGACGAATTTGGTGTCAGCGATGATGAACAACAGCGAGCGATGGGGAGGCGAGTAAGTTTGGGACACGAGCACCCATTTTGGTAAATGCGTGAGCAGTGGTGGCATAGAGACGGCTGGCGACGGCGATGCTTAGCCGGAACAGGGTACGGCAAGGCTTTGACCGAATTGAGGATGGCTTGAGCATCTATGAGATGAGGAGAGTCTGGTGGCGGTGATGGCTTAGCTTGGGATGACTCGAGGAGTTTTGGCGATGGTAACCATGGGTTGTAGAGCGGTGGTGCACGACAATGGTGAGCTAGGGACGGCCAAGCTTGATGGGAAGCTAGGGATAGCTTCGTGGTGTTGAGGTGATGTTAGGGGTGCGGCTAATTGGGTTAGAGAGGAGGCAGCGGTGAGAAAATTGAATTTGGTCTCATCGGTGAGAAATTGGGCGATGGTGGCATGGCTTGGCTAGAGAGGAGGAAAGGTTGCGATGGTTGTGGGGTGGTGCGAAAGACAATGAAGTAGTTGGTGAGCTCGGCTTTTACGGCTGTCGAAGGTGGTGGCATGCCAGGAGTGGTGTGATGGTGCATCCGACACGTGGACAATGGCGTGACAGATGAGTGACTTCTATGTAGTAGTGGCAGAGCTGGCAGCTGTGCTGGTGATGGGAGAAGCTCAGCCTCTTATTTGTGTCATGCGAGTTGGCGCGGTGAGCAGCGGCATGTTGTGCGGGTTGAGTAGTTGGCGCACGGGAGATGGTAATGACGTGGATCGATGGTGGAATGGCGAGGTGCGTGGTCAGCGATGGCGTTAAGATGGGGTATGCCCGGTTGGCGAGGTGGTGAGGACGTTGTGCAACCTTTGACGCTGGTACGGGCAACGAGTGAGTGAGGTAGCACTGGCAAGCGCGAACATCGTTCTGGCTTGTGGCAGAGAGAACAAGGCGACGACACAGTGGTAAGAAGACGCCTTAGCAAATGGAATGCAGATTTCCTGAAAAGGAGAGTAGAATTTCGCTGGAGTTTCCATACTTGGAAAAATTTCAAATTCAAATGAAATTCAAATAAATCTCAAATTTTTTGAATTTTAGGACTGTTTCAACCTACCCCCTTTAAAAAGAATCTTCACCTCGAGATTCACATAAACTGGGGAACAGGTTGGGAAAATTTTGTTGTAAATCCAACTCCTTTTACCAAGTTGTTTCTTCTACAGTATGATTCTTCCAAAGAACTCTGGTAAATCTGATATTCCTTTTCCTCAACTGTCTCTCTGTGGTCTCAAGAATTTGTGCAAGTTCTTCTCGATATGTTAAGTCATTCTACAGATTTATATCTTTAAGAGGTACTTGTTCAGTTGGTAATTGAAGGCACTTTCGAAGTTATGATACATGAAATACATCATATATTCTTGTTGAATATGAAGTCAAGTGTAACTTGTATGCCACTTCTCTTATTCTCTTCAGAATTTGGTTAGGACCAACATATCTTTCATTTGAAATCTACGTACTGCCTTGAATGGGGTAACGTTAAGATATACATAATCTCCGACATCAAAGCTTAAGTTCTTTATATGATTATCTGCATAGTTCTTCTAACAATTGCAGGCAATCTTCAGCTTATCTCTAATAATCTTCACATGAGCTTCAACATCTTGAATAATTTGTGATCCGAGAAGTTGTTGTTCTCCAGTTTCTGTCCAATTTAATGGTGTTCTACATTCTCTTTCGTATAAAGCTTCAAATTGTTCCATTCCAATACTAGCTTGGTAATTGTTATTACAAGAAACATGTATTTCATGCTACTCCATAGATGAGTGCACATGCTCTTAATATATCTTCTAAGATTTGATTAACCCTCTCTATTTGTCCTCTGGTCTGGGGATGGCATGCTGTGCTAAATGGCAAATTTGTTCCCATTGTGTTATGTAATTTCTCCTAAAATTTAGATGTAAATTATGCTCCTTTATCTGAGACAATCCTCTTGGGAGCTCTATGTAATACCACAATTTTTTTTGTCAAATACAGTTTTGCTAAATTATGCTTCCCATATGTTTGCTTGATTTGTAGAAAATGTGCCACCTTGGTTAGTCAGTCTATGATTATCTATATGGCATCATATCCTTCTTATGTCTTTGAAAGTTTAGTAATGAAATCCATAGCAATTTTCTTCAGTTTTCATTGTGCGATTGACAGTGATTGTAACAATTCCATCAGTCTCTGATGGTCTATTTTACTTTTCTGACATACATCACAACATGTTGTATATTTACCTATTTCTTCTTTCATGTTGTTCCGCTGAAACTTCTTCAAGTCTTGATACATTTTCGCTCCTCCCAGGTGTATGGAAAATGGTAATGAATGTGCTTCTTCTAATTCTTTCCTATTTGGAACACAAAAGCGGCCACAGAACTTTACTATACCATGTTTATCTTTGTCAAATTCTGAAGAACTTTCCTTGTGAATGGTCTTGTTAAGTTGTTGGACTTCTTCATCTTCTCTCTGAGCAAGTTTAATTTGTTCTGTCAAGATATACTTCAAACTCTTGTGATAAAAAATATTTCACAATGGTTTTCCAATAAGTAATGTCTCTATAACTTCAAAGAATGTACCACTGTTGCTAATTCCAAATCATGTATCGGATAATTTTCTTTCATGGGGGCTTAATTGTCTTAAAGCATAAGTCACAACTTTTCCATCCTGCATCAATAAACATCATAATCCTTATCTTGAGGCATCACAATAAATTTCAAAATCCTTTTTAGGATCAGGAAGTATGAGAACTGTGGTCGTAATTAATTTAGTCTTTAACTCTTGAAAGCTTTCTTCATATTTATTTGTCTAAGTGTTCCATGTAACTTGATTCATTAAGTTCATGAAATATGCTAGTACATTTGTCAGACCAAATGGAACTACTATGAATTCAAATAATCCATATCTTATGGTAAAAGCAGTTTTCTCTCAATCTTGTTCTCGGATCTTGTGTTGGTGATGTCTAGATCATAAATCTATCTTGGAAAATCATTTAAGTTGATTAAATAAATCATTGATTCTTGATAAAAGATATTTGTTCTTGATGGTTACCGCATTCAATCATCTGTAGTTTATACACATTCTCAAACTTCCATCCTTCTTCTTGGTACATAGTACTAGTGCTGACCGGGTTGAAATATTGGGATGAACAAATTCTTTGTCTATCAATTCATCCAACTGTTTCTTGAGTTACTTCAATTCACTCGCGGACATTCTGTATTGGGGCTTGGTAATCGACTTGGTTCCTGGAATCAATTAGATACAAAGTTCAATTTGTCTATGTGATGGTGTTCCTAGTAATTCTTCTGGGAAAATATCTAGGTATTCTTGAACTATTAGTACTTGGGTTACTCCTTCTGCTATCATGCTATTAATATTCCTTTTCATTTCTTCTATCAAAGTATGACTGGTCATCACTGTCACATCCTGCTCCTATGAATTTGTCAATGTCACTAACTTTCTTTCGTAATTCACTTTTGCCTTATGTTTAGTTAGCCAATTCATTCGCAGTATGGCATCCAATCCTCTCATCTCTAATAGTAGTAAGTCTACTTTAAATCTAATCCCTTGCATTTCTAGTTTAACCTACTACACTCAAATTAGGATTTCTTCCTACTTCTAGGTGTTTGAATCACATAGGGATTTTGTAAAGAGACAAAAGGCAACTGTTTTTTCACAATAAATGCCAAAGAAAGAAACAATTTGGTAGCTCTAGGGTTAAATAAAACCAATAAGGGCTTTGAGTGAATTAAGAACATACCAACTATGATATCAATGGCTCCTGCGACTTCTTCTACTGAGATGTGGTTGACACGTCCCTACATCATTCTTGGAACAATCCTTCCTCTTCCCATTGTTTGTCCTACTGGTCTTCCCATCTTATTCCTGGGTTGCAAAATTCCTCCCTGGTTGGCTAGTGTGGTGGTAGTCGTCTTGGAGGCTAGTTGTTGACCTTCGACTTGTATCTTTGCTACTTCAGATAGTAAATCTCTCTTTGGGGCATTGACTTTGAAAATGTCTAGTCTATCCACATTGGAAACAAGTTACCGATCCCATTGGACAATTTATTTGATAATGGTTCCCTTCACAAGTATGGCATTACACCGTAGTAGTTTGATGGGCATTATATTGTGGTCTTGGGGCTACGGTGGCTCGTCTCCTTTGTTGATATTGGAATGGTGGTGATGACATCATCCTTTCATAAGTTATACTTGATGATGGTGCTATTTGTCTTGCTCTTCTCTTCTGAGTGTCCTCCAATTCACTTCTTGCTTCTTTTGACATGAGGATCTTGTTAACCATGTATGACAAAATCCTTAAAGTCAAGTATTGAAATGTGAGACTTCAATGATTTTTGTAGTTCTTCCGTAAAGCGTTCCATCTTCTTTCCCTTTGTGTTGGTATCTTCAGGGGCATATCGACTAAATAAAGTGATGAAGGTATTCTATCACCGAACGTCCATCTTGCTTGAGAGCAAAAAAGACCCAATGTTTTGCAGTGCCAACGCCAAAAGGTATGTGGGCCTGGTGAATGCCTCTTCAAATTCCTTCCACATTATATCTCTTCCCAAGTGCAGTGTCTAGTAATTTATCCATCATGTAGCTGCCTGCCTTTGTAGTTGATATGAAGCAAATGGGGTCTTTTCCTTGTCATTGCACTGGATTGTATTTAACTTTCTCTCAATATCTTGAATCCAATCGTTTGCTGCTATCGGATCTGAAGACGTTGAGAAGATTGACGGTTGGGTCTTCTGGAAGTCTAAACATCTGGTACTTATAGTTGTTCCATCCTGGTTGACTATAATACTTGAGGAGATTCCTATAGCTACTTGCAGTCTAGCTACAATTTGTTCTAGAAGTTTTGCATGTTGTTCCATCATCCTTGCTTGTCCATGCTCTACTTGAAATCTATTTTGTTCCATCATTGCTAGTACTTCTGCTAAATTGGGTTGGCTTTCCGCGGAATTTACTTTACTATTTTGATTGTTCCCATAACCTCTAGATCTGGTTCCCATCATCTTGTTTTTTTATTGTTAGAGTAAAGTTTGCTCTTACAGTGTTTTTTATGAATATTAAATAGATGAGTAAGGATTAAGATAATGGATGAGAATAGAAAGAACAAGATAAAAAATAGAGAGAAAAGAGATTGACGAAATTTTGATAGAGAAGATATACAAATACTGGTAGAAAACAAACTATATATTAATTAACATAGCTTTTATTTATCTTTAACAAGTTGCACATACAACACATATAAGGTACATATTACAGCCTGTTTTCTACCAGCCAAGGTGTTACAGTATCGTAATGTGTCTGAGTGCACCATAACATGCAAAATGCAAAGTAGCTAATTAATGGTTGCTAAATATAAGTCTTACTTCTTCCAAAATTGTTCACGCAAGTTAGGAAAAAATGTGAACCCCTTTTTTATTTTTGGACGGAAATACTTCGTCGATTTCAGAGAGTTGGCAATTTGGTGTTATATATATTTGGTAGAATTGCAAACACACACATGCGCGTGTGCACACACACACACGCACACGCACACACACACACACACATATATATATATAATGATGATATGATATGTGAAAAATGACATGGTTACATTTATACTTATGGTGGTGTTAACATTTACTGTTATGATGTGTACTTATTGAGTCTTGGACTTACTCTTGAGATGTAGGGAATATGGGTAGCACATCTGCAACACATCTAATAATAATGATCTAGAATAGCACCTTTATCTTCTCAATATTGCCGTAGTAAAATAGCTTGCTAATTTAAAACTTAGTCAATGGAAGTCTCCTAAACCAACGGTGAACATTAGGAAACTTCATATGGTAATACATATTTCCTCAGCGATGTTCTATTTGCATGTTTAAGTATGCTCCTAGACTCGTGGTTCCAGGCATTCTCGGGCGTAGGGTCCTGAGAGTTCTTAGGCATGTGGTCCTGAGCATTTTTGAGCGCATGGTCTCAAACATTCTTGGGCGGAAGTGATACAAGTTTTATTTTGTGAATTACTTATTCTTACTCTAATCATCCAGTTATGTTTATTATGAATTAGTTTTTTGGGAGGATATTGTTGAAACATTTTGTTAGATGGTTTAAACTTATAGTGTTGTGTAGTAGTGGTAGTATTCTGGGCTCGGAGATTGGGCCAAGGTATTATAGTCAACGTTCCAAAAACCACTATCGGGGTAAATCCCACCAGAGGGCTGGTACCGGTTACCGGTCGGTAGCCGGAAAAACCAGCCGGTAACCGAAAAAAACCAGTTGAATTTCACGTGTCAAAATTTGAATTTGAAATCGGTAAACGAAAAACCGGCCGGTAACCGACCAAAAAACGGGGAAAACCGCTAAAAACTGGAAAAACCGCTAAAACTCGGTTTTAGTGGTTTGAAATTGAAAATTCCTAACACATTCATGGCAAAAAAGTATGAAGTCAAGCACGGAAGATGTATGGATCTTCCTAATAATTTCTATTAGTGTTAAATATTATAAACATCATTAGAAAAACTAACTTTTACGTTCAAAATTTGAAAATTCATAATACATTTATGGAAAAAATATGAAGTCAAGCACGGAAAGTGCATGCATCTTCCTAATATATTTTATTAGTGTTAAACAATATAAATATCATTAGAGAAACTAATTTTTACATTCAAAAATTTAAATTTGAATTAAATAAAAAATCGACGTTTTTTTTCTCTCGATCGGCACCGGTAACCGGCCGGTTACCGCCCGTATTTGGAACCTTGGTTATAGTATCCTACCGTATCTGAGCGCACCATAACATGCAGAATTCAATGTAGCTAATTAATGGTTGCTAAATATAGGCCTTACTTTTTCCAAAATTGTTCACGCAAGTTAGGAAAATTTTGATCCCCCTTTTTTATTTTTGGATAGAAATATTTAGTGGATTTAAGAGAGCTGGCAATTTGGCATTATATATATGTGGTAGAATTGCAAACACTGCACAAGGCGGTTTGCGAGTTGTACAGCAGGAAATCAAAATGAGGCACTCTTTAATCTTGGTCATGCTCTCTTTTCTGTTCGTCAGCAGTGCTGGGACAAGAAGTTTAGTGCTCTCCGAAGACGACTTGGCACTGGAGAGAGAGCTCAAGATTCTTAACAAACCCTATGTGAAATCTTTTAAGGTAATCTTGACATTCATCTGAAGAATTTTTGAGATACCAATTACCATGCTTCATTGGAGATTGCAAATTTGACATCTTCTGTATTTGATGAAATGGTAGGATATGTATGGTGTAGTTTTTGGCTGTGTCGACATGTACAAGCAGCCTGCATTCGATCATCCTCTCCTCAAGAACCACAAGCTTCAGGTGACATTTAGCATAACTGATATGTATTTTCTATGTCTTTTGGCAAAAAAGTGCGGGGAAAAAAGATTGCTTTGATAAATTTTTTGGAAAAAAGCAGCCGAGGATATGAAAATGGTGAAGTATGATGCCATACCCCAACTAAAAATCATGGCACAAACTCTTGAGAAAATCAGATGTATAATTCACAGATCTATTTATCTTCTTATTTTGCGAGTGAGATCTAATTCTTCTTCTCTTAAAATAGCAGTTATGTTTATCCCGGCATGATTCTGAATTGTCCTTCAAGTTTTCTAGAGCTCTATGTTCATGTACTCGATAGGACACATACCTCAGGTTTAGATCAAGATAAATTGCATAGTTGTTACAATTTACTGTAACTATGTGCTTTTTTGCATATGCATTTTGTATATTGCATTATAAAAGAAAACTTTTTTTAGGATACTAACCTTTATTTGATTACCATCGATGAAGCCCACGAGCTTATGCATTACCAATTCTTATTAGGTTTGTTATAATGGTATATGCATGTTGTTGGAAGATTTTCTGAGAAACGTGCTTGTTTAGTGGACTTACTGTTTATGGACTAAAATCTGAAATCAGATCAAGCCAAGTTCATATTCATATGTGAAAAGTTCCGGGACTGGTGTACCGACAACAGGCCAACCGGCTCGTTTTGGTCTGCAAGAAAGTTGCCCTGATGGAACTGTTCTCATACGACGAACACTGAAGGAAGATCTTCTAAGGGCGCGCTCATCTTCTCAAGTGTTCAAAACACAAAAAAAAGACAGTAGTGGAATTGCTGGACAGCATGTAAGTTGCCATTATCAACCTTTCTCCCAAATGTTCTTCATCTGTGTTCATCATTGATTCCACAGTTGTCCTGCTCATGAAGCAATTTTATCTGATCAAATGTTCTTCATCTGTGTTCACTCAGTCAAGGACGCAAGGTAATCACATTACAGCAATCATTCCACATTACAACGTGCACTACACGAGTGATACAATTCTCAACTAATTCAACTGATTCAAAGGGTCTTAGTTTCAACTACATTTCTTAGCCATAGACTTGGTAGTCCAGACTTCAGAAATGAAAGCTTGAACGGCCGACGACTATGTCGTCCCTGCTACAGGCAGAGCCATCAATCCCCATTGACACCGTGTAGCGATGCCGAGGTGCCTCACCTAGCCTGCAAAAAGGAGGGGGAATATTCAGAAGTGTTGTACTTCTCCATACAAAGAAGAGAATTGAACGATGTGTGCTCATAATCCACATTGCAACCTGATATGCGTCGCGTTGCATGTCGGGCATGCCAGATTGACTCGCAGCCATCGCTGGATGCACCGCCGGTGGAAGCAGTGGCCGCACTCTAGCATTTCCGGCGCGAACCCTCCCTGCACGTCGTACGCGGCGCGGCACATACCACAGACGTTGTCCCTGACGGCGCCGGCGCCGGAGTGCTCATGAATGTCCTCTGCTTCGGACGCACTATCACCTTGCGCTCCTGCGCCGGTGCCGGCGCCGGTTTCTTGGATGCGTACAGCGGCAGTCTCCTCCGGGTCTTGCCGACGCGGAGGGCTTGCCGGCGCACGCGGCTCGTGGGCTCGTGCAACCCTCTCTTTCCTCCGGCACAGGCAGCACACAGCCAGAGCGATCAGCAGCGCCGCGATGACGACGCCGGCGCAGACGACGCCGGCGATCACGCCGCCTTTGCCGGCGTCCTTGTCGCCTTTGCCGGCGTCCTTGTCGCCGGGGACCGTCCAGTGGAAGCCTGCTGCATCGCTCATTTTGTTTCGCCAACTCAACGGGAAGAAGACGCAGGAGGAGGAGGGAGCTCAACTGCTCGCGTCGCTGCGGCTGCGCCATTTTATAACGGCGACGAAACCAGAAAAAGGGGATGGGGAATGGAGACGGCGACGTCGCCATTGGTGTTGAACGATTGTGGAAGGAGCCGTTGCGAGCTGAGTATCGTGGGAAGGAGCCGTTGCCGACTTGCCTCTGCTTATGTTATATCCCTCCTTAAATCGCTGTTCCGTCAGATTTGTTGTCTAAATTGTTGCTGTAATCAAGAGCTGAACTTTGCAATGAATTCCTTCTCTTTTCTTTTTGTGAAGAGTCCGTATATGAATTCTTGGCATGTCGATTGTTTGTGCAATGTTGTAAAGAGAGTAGAGTTTCTGATGATGTACCTCTTGCTTTTGTGGCTTGCTCAACGTTTGGGACATGAACAAGTTCACCGGTCACTGATTTTCTCACCATGTCACTGCCTCGCTGGTAGGTCTATACAATGCCAATCCTATTACCATTCATTCATTGATTATCTAACGTCATTGCAGCTAGCAACAAGAACGGAGGGGTGATTTCCTAGTTTCATGGGACGCAGGATCTGACACCATTTTATAACGGCGACTAAACCAGAAAAAGGGGATGGGGAATGGAGACGGCGACGTCGCCATTGGTGTTGAACGATTGTGGAAGGAGCCGTTGCGAGCTGAGTATCGTGGGAAGGAGCCGTTGCCGACTTGCCTCTGCTTATGTTATATCCCTCCTTAAATCGCTGTTCCATCAGATTTGTAACGTCATTCAAGGTAGCAGCTAGCAACAAGAACGGACGGGTGATTTCTTAGTTTCATGGGATGCAGGATCTGACACCCGGATTCACGTTTGCATCGACATGTCGAACGGTGGAGCAGCAGTAGGCTCAGTCTGCACTACTACTTGCTAAGTAAATCATCCAATAGTTCCCTGCACTCAATTTGGGATTTGGCAACAAAAAAATTAAAATAAAGTTAGTACCACAATGAGAAGAGCGTGGTGCTAAGGTAAGACTAAAATTAAAATCAAGAACTTTCAAGGTAGTCCAATATGCTGATACAATATGCTAACGTAATGTAGATACATAGTGTAGTGTAACAATTGAGCCAAAACAAAGGCCATACCCATTCTTCCTGAACTTGTGCCCTATTTGTTTATCCATTTTGCAAAATAGTTCTTGGGAGAACAGTTTGTTTCAAGACCTAGCCCTAGTCTCTCATAAGCTCAGAGGAGGGGGTTGTGTAGGAGAGGAGCTGTCAGGACCCAGAGTAATTCCGAATCCAAATATTGACAAATTTTGGGGGTAATAAGAAGAGGTTTGGGATGAGAAATAGAGAACAGTGGGGATGAGTAAAAGAGAACAAGGGAGAGGCGGCTAAGGTTTAAGAATTTCTCAATATTTTCGATAAAGTCATCTTACAGCAGCCAGCTTTATATAGCGTGGCAATCACAAGCAATTGATGTTTAACTTAAGTTTAACTAACAAACGAATTAAAGCTACAGTAATGACTCACGGCTAATAAAGTAATTACGAGGTTTGATCTGGGCCCTTAGATCTTCATAACTCGCCTCTGCCTTGATCTCCACCAAGTGTCTGCGTACCGCTTCAACCTCTGTCTGCCGCTTCTAACTCCGAAGATTTCTGAACATTTTCAGCTCCTGACAATACCCTCCTCCTTCAAAACATCCTTGTCCATAACGATCGCATGTAAATGTTAATGATGCAAGGAACAACAGCAATAAATAATTTTTTTAATGTTCTCTTGATTTATCCAACGTCAGGGAGGTAAATAGGAGACTAAATGTGAACCCATGTAGAGTTCTTAATAAAAGATATTTGTTCTTGATGGTTACCGCATTCAATCATCTGTAGTTTATACACATTCTCAAATTTCCATCCTTCTTCTTGGTAGATAGTACTAGTGCTGACCGGGTTGAAATACTGGGATGAACAAATTCTTTGTCTATCAATTCATCTAACTGTTTCTTGAGTTCCTTCAATTCACTCGCGGACATTCTGTATTGGGGCTTGGTAATCGACTTGGTTCCTGGAATCAATTAGATACAAAGTTCAATTTGTCTATGTGATGGTGTTCCTAGTAATTCTTCTGGGAAAATATCTAGGTATTCTTGAACTGTTAGTACTTGGGTTACTCCTTCTGCTATCATGCTATTAATATTCCTTTTCATTTCTTCTATCAAAGTATGACTGGTCATCACTGTCACATCCTGCTCCTATGAATTTGTCAATGTCACTAACTTTCTTTCGTAATTCACTTTTGCCTTATGTTTAGTTAGCCAATTCATTCGCTGTATGGCATCCAATTCTCTCATCTCTAATAGTAGTAAGTCTACTTTAAATCTAATCCCTTGCATTTCTAGTTTAACCTACTACACTCAAATTAGGATTTCATCCTACTTCTAGGTTTTTGAATCACATAAGGATTTTGTAAAGAGACAAAAGGCAACTGTTTTTTCACAATAAATGCCAAAGAAAGAAACAATTGGGTAGCTCTAGGGTCAAATAAAACCAATAAGGGCTTTGAGTGAATTAAGAACATACCAACTATGATATCAATGGCTCCTGCGACTTCTTCTACTGAGATGTGGTTGACACGTCCCTACATCATTCTTGGAACAATCCTTGCTCTTCCCATTGTTTGTCCTACTGGTCTTCCCATCTTATTCCTGGGTTGCAAAATTCCTCCCTAGCTGGCTAGTGTGGTGGTAGTCGTCTTGGAGGCTAGTTGTTGACCTTCGACTTGTATCTTTGCTACTTCAGATAGTAAATCTCTCTTTGGGGCATTGACTTTGAAAATGTCTAGTCTATCCACATTGGAAACAAGTTACCGATCCCATTGGACAATTTATTTGATAATGGTTTCCTTCATAAGTATGGCATTACACCGTAGTAGTTCGATGGGCATTATATTGTGGTCTTGGGGCTACGGTGGCTCGTCTCCTTTGTTGATATTGGAATGGTGGTGATGATATCATCCTTTCATAAGTTATGCTTGATGATGGTGCTATTTGTCTTGCTCTTATCTTCTGAGTGTCCTAAAATTCACTTCTTGCTTCTTTTGACATGAGGATCTTGTTAACCATGTATGACAAAATCCTTAAAGTCAAGTATTGAAATGTGAGACTTCAATGATTTTTGTAGTCCTTCCATAAAGCGTTCCATCTTCTTTCCATCTGTGTTGGTATCTTCAAGGGCATATCGAGCTAAATAATTGAAGTGATGAAGGTATTCTATCACCGAACGTCCATCTTGCTTGAGAGCAAACAAGTCCCAATGTTTTGCAGTGCCAACGCCAAAAGGTATGTGGGCCTGGTGGAATGCCTCTTCAAATTCCTTCCACATTATATCTCTTCCCAAGTGCAGTGTCTAGTAATTTATCCATCATGCAGTTGCCTGCCTTTGTAGTTGATATGAATCAAATGGGGTCTTTTCCTTGTCATTACACTGGATTGTATTTAACTTTCTCTCAATATCTTGAATCCAATCGTTTGCTGCTATCGGATCTGAAGACGTTGAGAAGATTGACGGTTGGGTCTTCTGGAAGTCTAAGCATCTGGTACTTATAGTTGTTCCATCCTGGTTGACTATAATACTTGAGGAGATTTCTATAGCTACTTGCGGTCTAGCTACAATTTGTTCTAGAAGTTTTGCATGTTGTTCCATCATCCTTGCTTGTCCATGCTCTACTTGAAATCTATTTTGTTCCATCATTGCTAGTACTTCTGCTAAATTGGGTTAGCTTTCCGCGGAATTTACTTTACTATTTTAATTGTTCCCATAACCTCTGGATCTGGTTCCCATCATCTTGTTTTTTTATTGTTAGAGTAAAGTTTGCTTTTACAGTGTTTTTTATGAATATTAAATAGATGAGTAAGGATTAAGATAATGGATGAGAATAGAAAGAACACGATAAAAATTAGAGAGAAAAGAGATTGACGAAATGTTGATAGAGAAGATATACAAATACTGGTAGAAAACGAACTATATATTAATTAACATAGCTTTTATTTATCTTTAACAAGTTGCACATACACCACATATAAGGTACATATTACAGCCTGTTTTCTACCAGCTAGGGTGTTACCGTATCGTAATGTGTCTGAGTGCACCATAACATGCAAAATTCAAAGTGGCTAATTAATGGTTGCTAAATATAAGTCTTACTTCTTTCAAAATTGTTCACGCAAGTTAGGAAGAAATGTGAACCCCTTTTTTATTTTTGGACAGAAATACTTCGTCGATTTCAAAGAGTTGGCAATTTGGTGTTATATATATTTGGTAGAATTGCAAACACACACACGCGCGTGTGCACACACACACGCACACGCACACGCACACGCACACACACATATATAATGATGATATGATATGTGAAAAATGACATGGTTACATTTATACTTATGGTGGTGTTAACATTTACTGTTCTGATGTGTACTTACTGAGTCTTGGACTTACTCTTGCTTTGCTGATATTTTAAGTGATCGTGATGGTGAGATGTAGGGAATAGAGGTAGCACATCTGCAACACATCTAATAATAATGATCTAGAATAACACCTTTATCTTCTCAATATTGCCGTAGTAAAATAGCTTGCTAATCTAAAACTTAGTCAATGGAAGTCTCCTAAACCAACGGTGAACATTAGGAAACTTCATATGGTAATACATATTTACTCAGTAATGTTCTATTTGCATGTTTAAGTATGCTCCTAGACTCATGGTTCCAGGCATTCTCGAGCGTAGGGTCCTGAGAGTTCTTAGGCATGTGGTCCTGAGCATTTTTGAGCACATGGTCACAAACATTCTTGGGCGCAAGTGATACAAGTTTTATTTTGTGAATTACTTATTCTTACTCTAATCATCCATTTATGTTTATTATGAATTAGTTTTTTGGGGAGGATATTGTTGAAACATTTTGTTAGATGGTTTAAACTTATAGTGTTGTGTAGTAGTGGTAGTATTCTGGGCTCGGAGATTGGGCCAGGGTATTATAGTCAAGGTTCCAAAAACCACTATCGGGTAAATTCATTGGAGGTCAGTCTGGGTTATCGGTTGGTATCCGAGAAAACCAGTGATGAACCGAAAAAACCAATCAATTTCATGTGTCAAAATTTGAATTTGAAATCGGTAATCAAAAATTGGCGAGAACCACCAAAAACGGGAAACCGCTAAAAACCGGAAAAACCGCTAAAACTCAGTTTTAGCGGTTTGAAATTGAAAATTCCTAACACATTCATGGCAAAAAGTATGAAGTCAAGCACGGGAGATGTATGTATCTTCCTAATACTTTCTATTAGTGTTAAATATTATAACATCATTAGAAAAACTAACTTTTACATTCAAAATTTGAAAATTCATAATACATTTATGGAAAAAATATGAAGTCAAGCACGGGAAGTGCATGCATATTCCTAATATATTTTATTAGTGTTAAACAATATAAATATCATTAGGGAAACTAATTTTTACATTCAAAAATTTAAATTTGAATTAAATAAAAAATCGACTTTTTTTTTTCTCTTGATCGGCACCGGTAACCGACCGGTTACCGCCGGTATTTGGAACCTTGGTTATAGTATCCTACCGTATCTGAGCGCACCATAACATGCAGAATTCAATGTAGCTAATTAATGGTTGCTAAATATAGGCCTTACTTTTTCCAAAATTGTTCACGCAAGTTAGGAAAATTTTGATCCCCCTTTTCTATTTTTGGATAGAAATATTTAGTGGATTTAAGAGAGCTGGCAATTTGGCATTATATATATGTGGTAGAATTGCAAACACTGCACAAGGCGGTTTGCGAGTTGTACAGCAGGAAATCAAAATGAGGCACTCTTTAATCTTGGTCATGCTCTCTTTTCTGTTCGTCAGCAGTGCTGGGACAAGAAGTTTAGTGCTCTCCGAAGACGACTTGGCACTGGAGAGAGAGCTCAAGATTCTTAACAAACCCTATGTGAAATCTTTTAAGGTAATCTTGACATTCATCTGAAGAATTTTTGAGATACCAATTACCATGCTTCATTGGAGATTGCAAATTTGACATCTTCTGTATTTGATGAAATGGTAGGATAAGTATGGTGTAGTTTTTGACTGTGTCGACATGTACAAGCAGCCTGCATTCGATCATCCTCTCCTCAAGAACCACAAGCTTCAGGTGACATTTAGCATAACTGATATGTATTTTCTATGTCTTTTGGCAAAAAAGTGCGGGGAAAAAAGATTGCTTTGATAAATTTTTTGGAAAAAAGCAGCCGAGGATATGAAAATGGTGAAGTATGATGCCATACCCCAACTGAAAATCATGGCACAAACTCTTGAGAAAATCAGATGTATAATTCACAGATCTATTTATCTTCTTATTTTGCGAGTGAGATCTAATTCTTCTTCTCTTAAAATAGCAGTTATGTTTATCCCGGCATGATTCTGAATTGTCCTTCTAGTTTTCTAGAGCTCTATGTTCATGTACTCGATAGGACATATACCTCAGGTTTAGATCAAGATAAATTGCATAGTTGTTACAATTTACTGTAACTATGTGCTTTTTTGCATATGCATTTTGTATATTGCATTATAAAAGAAAACTTTTTTTAGGATACTAACCTTTATTTGATTACCATCGATGAAGCCCACGAGCTTATGCATTACCAATTCTTATTAGGTTTGTTATAATGGTATATGCATATTGTTGGAAGCTTTTCTGACAAACGTGCTTGTTTAGTGGACTTACTGTTTATGGACTAAAATCTGAAATCAGATCAAGCCAAGTTCATATTCATATGTGAAAAGTTCCGGGACTGGTGTACCGACAACAGGCCAACCGGCTCGTTTTGGTCTGCAAGAAAGTTGCCCTGATGGAACTGTTCTCATACGACGAACACTGAAGGAAGATCTTCTAAGCGCGCGCTCATCTTCTCAAGTGTTCAAAACACAAAAAAAAGACAGTAGTGGAATTGCTGGACAGCATGTAAGTTGCCA
Organism: Bonia amplexicaulis; assembly: GCA_036346245.1. Classification (NCBI taxonomy): domain Eukaryota; kingdom Viridiplantae; phylum Streptophyta; class Magnoliopsida; order Poales; family Poaceae; genus Bonia; species Bonia amplexicaulis. The sequence continues at coordinate 6,812,053 of CM070756.1, forward strand.
TTATCAACCTTTCTCCCAAATGTTCTTCATCTGTGTTCATCATTGATTCCACAATTGTCCTGCTCATGAAGCAATTTTATCTGATCAAATGGCACAATCTCATCGTTTGTGCCATGCCTTTCCCTTAGTTCGCCCAACTGCTGGTAGAAAGCAAGAAAGACTCGCAGTTCCTAGCTGCGAGTGCGGTGGTCGAGGTGTATCCACTCACTGTTCCGGCAGGCCAGTCTTCCTCAGCTCAAATAGTGGTTGTCGATGATAGCTCTAGCAAAATCAGCGAAATACAATCTGGGTGGCATGTAAGTTTTGATATTTTATATGCTGAATGCAATTTCTGCGAAACGTCTCACACTGTCTGTTCCTCCCTGCCAGATCGACCCTAACCGTGAAGGCGACGGCCAAACGCGTTTTATGGTTTATTGGACGGTGCGTTTTGTACGACAGATTTGCATGCTGTGGAGGGCATTGTACCTTTGTTTGATGTTGCCTGCAATATATTTACAGTAGATATGTCCTCTGATGCAGGCTGATGGGTACGAACACACCGGTTGCCTGAACATGCTATGCCCCGGCTTCGTGCTGCAGAGCAAAACTACCACTCCTGGGATGGTCCTTTCAGCTGGATCAATTGCTTTAAATATCGCCAAGGTGATCACTGTAATCCATCACATTGCACTGAATTCATCAACACTGTAATTCATTACGTTGCACTGAATTCATCTACAAGAGAACATCTAAAGAAGTGTTTCTGAAAAAAATAATAATGAATGCTAGGATCTCCAAACCGGGAACTGGAATGTGTACGTCGGCCAAGATATGGTCGGGTACTTCCCAAAGGAGATCATCAACGGCATGAACAGCAGCACCTTGGTTGAGATGGGAGGGATCGTTTACGCGCCGCCAGGCCAGAAGAGCCCCCCCATGGGCAGCGGCGTGCAGCCTCTGCCCGGTAGGAACAACCCTGCGGCGAAATTCAAGTGGGTTGTGCTTCGGGGCGGCGTGATTTCAAAGTGGACGGTGACCAAAGATGTAGATAATTCTGACATCTACAATGTGATGTTAACTTCAGATTCAAGTGCAGGTCCTGAGGGCATTGCGTTCCAATATGGTGGTCCTGGAGGCCAGTTGTAACTTCTGGCCGCGTCATTGTGCATTTGGAACATGGTTTTCAAGTGTTCTTATCTTGTCTGTATTGAAGATATTTCCTAAAAACTGAATAAATCTTTTGCCAGCACTCGCTTGTTGTTGGATCATGAACAAATATACATTAATCTGCTTGTGAAGTTGTGATTAACAAACAATTACAAAAACTGGTATCTGCTGCAAAATCATGTTTCGGTCACAGATGTTTCTATTGAACATTTTTAAGAAGCACATTTCTACATTATCATACACTTGTCGCCAGCAAATAAGGATGTAAGGTCAGTTTGTCTCAGAGCAGGTTCAGGTCAGGTGACACAACCTGATACAAGCACATTGCAAATATACTTCCAGATGATTGGCAGAACCTGAAGAACACATGTATGGATGTGATTGACAAATAGGTCAACTGATACTTCTTTTTTCACTCAGTCAAGGACGCAAGGTAATCACATTACAACAATCATTCCACATTACAACGTGCACTACACGAGTGATACAATTCTCAGCTAATTCAACGGATTCAAAGGGTCTTAATTTCAACTACATTTCTTACCCATAGACTTGGTAGTCCAGACTTCAGAAATGAATGCTTGAATGGCCGACGACTATGTCGTCCACCTATGTGCGAGCCATCAATCCCCATGCACGCCGTGTAGCGATGCCGAGGTGCCTCACCTAGCCTGCAAAAAGGAGGGGGAATATTCAGAAGTGTTGTACTTCTCCATACAAAGAAGAGAATTGAACGATGTGTGCTCATGATCCACATTACAACGTGATATGCGTCGCGTTGCATGTCGGGCATGCCAGATTGACTCGCAGCCATCGCTGGATGCATCGCCGGTGGAAGCAGTGGCCACACTTCAGCATTTCCAGCGCGAACCCTCCCTGCACGCCGTACGTGGTGCGGCACATTCCACAGACGTTGTCCCTGACGGCGACAGCGCCGGAGTGCTCGTGAATGTCCTCTGCTTCGGGCGCACTCCTGGGATGGTCCTTCCAGCTGGATCAATTGCTTTAAATATCGCCAAGGTGATCACTATAATCCATCACATTGCACCGAATTCATCAACACTGTAATTCATTACGTTGCACCGAATTCATCTACAAGAGAACATCTTAAGAAGTGTTTCTAAAAAAATAATAATAATGAATGCTAGGATCTCCAAACCAGGAACTGGAATGTGTACGTCGGGCAAGAGAGGGTCGGGTACTTCCCAAAGGAGATCATCAACGGCATGAACAACAACACCTTGGTTGAGATGGGAGGGATCGTTTACGCGGCGTGAGCGGAAGAGCCCCCATGGGCACCGGCGTCGACCTCGCCCGAAAGAACAACAACACCGGCAAAATTCAAGTGGGTTGTGCTTCGGGGCGGCGTGATTTCAAAGTGGACGGTGACCAAAGATGTAGATAATTCTGACATCTACAATGTGATGTTAACTTCAGATTCAAGTGCAGGTCCTGAGGGCATTGCGTTCCAATATGGTGGTTCTGGAGGCCAGTTGTAACTTCTGGCTGCATCATTGTGCATTTGGAACATGGCTTTTAAGTGTTCTTATCTTGTCTGTATTGAAGACATTTCCTGAAAACTGAATAAATCTTTTGCTAGCACTCGCTTGTTGTTGCGATCATGAACAAATATACATTAATCTGCTTGTGAAGTTGTGATTAACAAACAATTACAAAAACTGGTATCTGCTGCAAAATCACGTTTCAGTCACAGATGTTTCTATTGAACATTTTTAAGAAGCACATTTCTACATTATCATGCACTTGTCGCCAGCAAATAAGGATGTCAGGTCAGCTTGTCTCAGAGCAGGTTCAGGTCAGGTGACACAACCTGATACAAGCACATTGCAAATATACTTCCAGATGATTGGCAGAACCTGAAGAACACATGTGTGGATGTGATTGACAAATAGGTCAACTGATACTGCTTTGTTCATTCAGTCAAGGTCGCAAGGTAATCACATTACAGCAATCATTCCACATTACAACGTGCACTACACGAGTGATACAATTCTCAGCTAATTCAACGGATTCAAAGGGTCCTAATTTCAACTACATTTCTTAGCCATAGACTTGGTAGTCCAGACTTCAGAAATGAATGCTTGAACGGCCGACGACTATGTCGTCCCTACTACAGGCAGAGCCATCAATCCCCATGCACATCGTGTAGCGATGCCGAGGTGCCTCACCTAGCCTGCAAAAAGGAGGGGGAATATTCAGAAGTGTTGTACTTCTCCATACAAAGAAGAGAATTGAACGATGTGTGCTCATGATCCACATTACAACGTGATATGCGTCGCGTTGCATGTCAGGCATGCCAGATTCACTCGCAGCCATCGCTGGATGCATCGCCGGTGGAAGCAGTGGCGCGACTCGGCATTTCCAGCGAACCCTCCTCGCACGCCAGCGCGGCGCACGTTCCACGACGTTGTCCCCGATGGCGGCGGCGCGGAGTGCTCATGAATGTCCTCTCGCCGGGCGAGCACTCGGATGGTCCTTCCAGCTCGATCAATTGCTTTAAATATCGCCAAGGTGATCGCTGTAATCCATCACATTGCATTGAATTCATCAACACTGTAATTCATTACGTTGCACTGAATTCATCTACAAGAGAACATCTTATGAAGTGTTTCTAAAAAAATAATAATAATGAATGCTAGGATCTCCAAACCGTGAACTGGAATGTGTATGTCGGGCAAGAGATGGTCGGGTACTTTCCAAAGGAGATCATCAACGGCATGAACAACAGCACCTTGGTTGAGATGGGAGGGATCGTTTACGCACCGCCAGGCCAGAAGAGCCCCCCCATGGGCAGCGGCGTGCAGCCTCGCGGCGAGAACAACCTGGGCGAAATTCAAGTAGGTTGTGCTTCGGGGCGGTGTGATTTCAACGTGGAGGATGACCAAAGATGTAGATAATTCTGACATCTACAATGTGATGTTAACTTCAGATTCAAGTGAAGGTCCTGAGGGCATTGGGTTTGGTTTTTGAGAGTTTTATAATTTTTCAGTTGCTGGCAGTGTGACTGGCACTGGGGCCGAGATCAACTTGGCCCTAGAGTTTCAGAGTGTGAGTTGATTTGAACTGAGTTGTTTGATTGTGTACACAGCATGGGTGCCATTGCTTATGTGTATTTATGTTGCATGGTGCAATTATGGACTAACGTGGATCAAGTTACGAAGAAGTTGTGTCCAAAAATGGTTGCTTGGTTTATTATTATGCAGGTGGCTTGGAGACGACTATAGCCAATGGTGGGGAGACCAGGACTAGATTAGGGATAACTGAGGTCTAGAACAATCGTGGATGCCATGTGGTATAGTTGAGCTCAACCAAGGCACAATATAGAAAGGACCATGAAAGGTGAATTTTGAGCAAAGACTATGATGCATTGAGGATGCACGTTATACTTTACGGTGATGCTTCTGGGATGAAAGCTTGAGGCAAGTGTTCTCGCTGACATCAATTGGGCATATTGAAGATTTTGTCTTGTGTGGTCCTATGTGACGATTCGTTTGTTTGTGCTGCTTGTAGAACTCCCAAGATATGTCATGGTGAGACGGACATGACTGAGACTAAGCTAGAAGAGCTTAGATCCAAAGCGGTTAAAGGATCAAGATTTCGCTCAGGAGGAGCCGAGGTCCAGATGATTAAGGAGCTACCAAAGATAACCAAGACTTGCGGGGTGGTTGCAAGGTGAGACGCCAAGAAGACGGAGCAGAAGCTACCAGTGGAGTACATGATCTTTCCTTGTGATTATTTATTTCTGGTCTTTATAGTTTCTATAGCTATTGAAGTAAAGAGTTTTGCTTCCGCTCAAAGGAAGAGATTTTGAAAAGCCTCGGAATTAATTTGGGCTCATATTTGTTAAGGATAAGTTATATAAGGAAATAGATAAGAGTCCTTATCTATTTCCTATTCTTATCCTTAACAATATTCACCCTTTCTAGTCACCGATCTCAGTCCTACACTAACCAAAGATGGATACTCGGCAACAAATTTGTCTGCAATTTAGTACCAAAAGTAGAACTTCTTGATGCCCAACAGACAGGTTGAGTAGAGAGGCAGCACCAATTTCTACAATCTCTTAATATGAACTGGTGTGACAATGTGGAGATCATTGGATAATATGTGCTCCATCTTGCTTCTGTCCCACTTGTCCGTGTATAGTTTATCTCTATTTTACACAACCTTATAGTCTTGTGCTTAATTCTAGCTGCCCCCTTGCAACTGGAATATTGAAACTAGAGCAAACATTGACATCAAAGTGGTCAGCCAGCTTATAAACATATGACAATGATTTAGTTATCCCAGATTCCTCATGCTCCACAGTATGAGAGAGTTTCGGCGGCATTGATTGAAATAGACACAGGTTTGTGGATACAAGATTTTCTAGCGAATTATTTTCGTGAGAAAACTCTATAATTCCAGGATCCTATATTCCCATTTCTTGTAAAACCATTCTTCAAAAAAAAAATTTCTTGCAAATCTGCTGCACTGAGCAACTGCAACAAAACCTCTTGTTGTGGACATTGAGAAGTCTTCAAGGGTACAGCTACCAACATCATAGCTTTCACTAGTTTATCTGAATACCTGAAGAAGCCTTATAGAAGATCCTCACTAAAAAGCTTATTTTCTTGGTGTGATAATCTAGCAACTAGGCTAGCAGTAGCAAGGCAATGGATCATGATACGAAATCCAAGTTTTCTAATTCCCATGATATTCTCTACAGTGCAACACAAGAATTGGACATAAGACTGATCACAACAGTTTGCAATCTGACAAGAAACGGACATAAGACTCATCACAACAGTTTGCAATCTGAGAAGATATATGGTCCGTCTGTAAACTTGAATATTCTCCCTCCTTAATAAGAACATGTGTGCTGAGTCCTTCACATATTTGCTTTGCTTGTTTGTTAACAGAATGGATGTATTACCAAACAACGGCGCACCTCTAGCAATGGAGAAACTGGACAATGTGTCCTTGGTTGCGACCAAAACACTTCAGTCAATACCTTCACAAGGTTGATAACCTTGAGACAAATTGCAGGTTGTACCCCGTGGACTGAATAGTGAAAAGTAAGTGTTTTGTCCTGCACATCTTAGTTAACTCTGTTGTGGTACGGATCCGAGGATCGAGGGTAGGACATTTGCTCTTGATCGGTCGATCATGCTGCCGTCAAGACTCTAAAACCTACTGAAGAAGAGAGGGAGACTAGAGGACTTTATTTTTTCTTTGCTTCCTCATAATAGGTACAATGCTATCTATTTTATAGGGATAGCTAAACTTAATCCCTAAGAAATTTGTCTTTATAGTAAGAAAACTAATCCCTAATAATAGAAAATTTATCTCTAATATATGAAAATAATATAAAAGGAAATTGTTAGAGTTTAATCTTGTTTTTAGATATATTTGAGTTGTACACGTGTACGCATACTTAACGTATACGTAGAAGTCTAGTCCGTTTGCGAGTCGTACCTGAGTTCGTCGGTTTGCCGTATACGTACACGAGTTGTATACGAGTCTGTATACGCTGCGTTGTTACCGTGCGCGTATACGAGTTGAAGTTCTTTCCGAGTGTTTTGTTGCCGTATTTATGTCCATTTGGAACTTGGAGTCGGGGTATGTATGGGCTTTATAAAGCCATTGAAGCAGTAGAGGTTGTGCTAAGGGATAGCAGGAAGCAATGTATACTTGCAGTAGATAAAATAAAGAAACAAAGGAGCAGTCGTGCCTTGGGAAATTATGTGAAGTCAAGCATAGCAGAGGAGCTGCTAGTTGGTACATCACGTGTAGAAACCAGGAAAGGAGTCCCATCACCAGCGGCGTGTATTCTCTGACTTTACGAAGCAAAGCCACAGTCCCTCCATCGGTGGATCAACGGCCCAGATTTTTTTGATTTTTTTATTTTTAGTTTTTAGTTTTTTTATTTTTATCTTGTTCTAGTTTTTATCTTTTTTTATATATTTCTTTATATTATCTGTGTTAAAATAACCTATTCTTTAAATAAAAATATGTTATTTTTATTTTAAAAATAGGTTATTTTAACACAGATAATATAAAGAAATATAAAAAAAGGAAAAAAACTAGAAAAAGATAAAAATAAAAAAACTAAAAATAAAAATAAAAAATCAAAAAAATCTGGGCAGTTGATCTACCGATTGTGACTTTGCTTCGTAAAGTCAGAGAATCCCGTTCGGTTGCTATGTGCTACTCCATCACGCAAAAAGCAAGAGGCCGCAACGTGAACCTAGTGACCAAAGTGAACAATTAGCAAGAATTTATAACAGAAATAAATCCAAATAATAAGGAAACTAATTATTATATTTCTAATCCGTAATATACCGATGAACCACCTAATTTCGTATGTGCTACAGTACCCACAAATACTGTTTACGTGTTGCTACAGTACTAGAGCGGTGCTATTCACGGTTGCTGCAGTGCTCGTGGTACTGTTCGCTCGCCTGCTGCGTGTATGCCGAGATTCTTGGCCATAACAACTCCAATAGCAATTGGTAACATTCAACAGTAATAAACAACAAAGGTTTAATTAAATGAACATCATTTCCTGTTATTTTCTTGCTCTTAATCACAGGCTCCAGTTCTGTAGAATCCCACGGCACACATCCTTTTCTTGGCTGCAGAGTCCCTCACATTGAGCTTCCTGTTCAACATTAGTTCTGATCCATACCATATACTTGACAAATAGCTCACATTAAGTTCAATTATCATTCTTGGTTGCAGACAGTAAAGATGGTTCCAATGGAATTCCTTGAGAAAATTGGCTGGTAGCAGTGATAAACAAGACAGTAGACTACGAAGAAATCCACCAATTGTCACATAGAACAAGAACTCCGTCAACGAATAATCTCCTATTGAGTGACCACTCCACTTGAATTATCCATCTCTTACGAAATTTTTTCTAGTTGATTCAACTTGATCATTACAAATAGTGAGGGCTCTATGGTGTGCAAATTTTGCACTACCAGTTCCATGCTCTCGATTACCAAGCCTTCATCTCCTGCATCCCAAGGCATCTTAACCCTTCCATCGGCTACATACTGCTGTACTGGAACTTCTATGCTCCTTAACCAGAGATCAAACCTTTCAATCATGTATAGCATTTCTAGATGCAACCTCACCTCATATGGAACAGCAGCCAGGTCAAAATACTTTCCCCATTTAAGCCATATAGCACCAATCATCAAATAATTCAGAAATGGAAAAGGGGTTTTACTGATAGTCCTAAATTTGCAAACCTGACAAGATACATTGCCATAATTTGGCCCAGAATTTTCTTCCCTATGAGTGAGAACATTTGCACCAACCCTCTCATGAATCGATTGCATTTCTCGAGCAAGATGCAGGCACTGAGCCATAGTTGTGAGTTTATAAACAGTGGCTGCCAATGAGTCACCCTCAGCAAGTATTATTCTACCTCCAGGATCTATTTGCACTACACAAATGACAGACCATAATTTACACAGCCCTCTGTGCCTTATAGACTAAGGCCGAAGTAGAAATGAACCTTGTGCAATTACTCGATCAGCAAGTACATCATTTCTATGGTCCACGACATTGAGCGTATCAACCCAATAATAACTGTCATTTACATGTTTATAGCTTCTTGTCCAACTGTAAAATACCTCATACAAAACAGATTGGCTAAGTAGCTCTACAATCTCACACAACATAGGCTCACCAGATAATTGCAGCATTTCAGTTTCTGCTGTATCGAAAGCTGATTTTCTTCACATGAATTGCGCCCATCCAGCAACCAACTAGGCTACAGCAGCACCTCCTTGTTGCAGTACCTTCAGAGGCCGTAAGGGTTCACTTATGAGGCGCAAACGTGGCAGCCATGGCTGCTTCGGCTGATAATAGATGAACGCCGGCCTTAGCTTTGGCCGAAACTCAGCACCGTCTCCTGCGATCTCCACTTGCGCAGGCGGCGGCCATGGTTGGTGATGGGTGATGGTCACTGCACCTCCGCACTCTCGTCAAACATTTCCTCGAACACCAAGCAAGCACCGTATGCTCCAGCACTTCTAGGATTAAATGCACTTCGCCTCCATAGTGGCATCTCATTGAGCTCTGAACAAGAACCACCTACTCCCTCTCTCACACCACCAATGTCCCAATTGAGGCTGCGACAGCTCGAATTATGGCGAACGCGCACGCTCATGCCATTCCCCATCTGCTCATTGCTGCCCTCGTTGAGCATTTCTCAAACAGGTCATAGGAATTTTGGAAGCAATAATCGAGACCTGGTGCAGCGTCGTGGCTGTCCGGCATTTCATCGACTATGTTATAAAACGCACGGAAAAGTACACAATCAAGAGAACGGTAGAGGAGAATTTAACTTAGAAAATCCTTTTGAAAAAACCATAGATGTACAAAAACAGAATTACAATGAGTCTCATACTCTTCTTATAGGCTACAGAGGTATATTTATAGTGATTACAAATGAATATTAGGTAGAAGTAGAACTCTGTATTGAAAATGAAAACAAACCGAATACAATTCGGATCGTACTTTAACAATCTCCATGAGTTGAATTCACTTATGTAGCCAAAATATCAAATCAAATCCCCTCAAATCATAATTCATCACCAATGATCCATGTGTGATGAAAGTCTACAGGACTAATCAATGAGTAAGACTGGATCAGTCTTCTTCATATTCTTCTCCTGTGGTATAGGATAACTATAGAACTATAGTGAATAACTTATCTTATGGACTTTTTACATGCTTCACTTAGAACACATAATTTGACAAACAATGCACATTGAAGAGCAACATGCACCTATGATCATCACGTACATCAAACTATACACTGTAAAGTAACTGAATTCCATAACATGGTTGAAAAATGATCATGTAGAAAAAAACATCCGGATGAAAATAACTCTTGTACCATTAATGGAGAAGAAACAAGCTCTGCAATACACCCCTTATATTGAGCTGGGACAACTAGAACGTATTGGACATGCAATACCAAACGTTGTAGCATCTATATCAATAATTAAATCTTTCTTGCACTCCAAATCCTTCATCTCGAACTCATATTTAGAGCATAACCTTCACTAGTGAATAAGAAACACTGAAGAGTATTATGTAGAGATCGTCAATGTGTTATCAAATTTCTGAAAACCAATGTTGCTAAAACCTCATAACAGTCGCGAAAGAGATCTAAATTGCAACAAATCCAAAGAGTGAATGAAACATCAAATTCAGTTGTCCTCATAACTGACATTAATTTTTTTCAAAGTCTCCGCGATCAAATGTAGCCCAAATTGTATTGAAAACCTGCAACTCCGCCTTGGACTCTTTATCTGTAGATCTTGTTGCAATAACCATAAAAGACGATGGATCATCGAATAAATCACCAATAATTAATTCTGCATGGATGTTGCCAATAATAGGCACAACAGCCTAAATTGCAATGAACTCCACCTTTAACAAAAAACATGTAGAACTGACAACACAGCCTCTTAATGGAAGATGACAATCAACTGAGGCAAAAGATCGTTGATGGAGATAGAGTAGTATAGCGCTAGGGCACAGCACCGAGCGGTGCGATCAATATTGTTGGTGAGCCTAACGCTGGAACAGTCACCTAAGTAGAGCATAGGTTGACGCTTAGTGTGGAGTCAAGTCGTGGAACAGAGTTGAGGCTAGTCAAACTGCTGAGTTAAGGATGCTAAAATCTCCTGTTACGATTCCTTATGTGCACTTAGCAAAGGGCTCATGAAAAATCCTTGGTACACTTTCATGTACATGAAGTAATGAACATCAAATCTTCATGGTAGCCATGCTAGGTGTGTGTAGCACAGTTGTTCAGAAAAGGCTTGGAAACGTCTTGGTAGGCTCCATCGTGTATTGCATCTGTAATACCAAATATTGTAGTATCTATGTATATAATTAACTCCTTATTGCACTTTAAATCCTTAGTCTCGAACTTATATTTGGAGCATAACCTTCACTAATGAATAAGAAACTTCAAAGAGTATTATGTAGTTGCCATAGGGTGTTATCAAATTCATGAGAATCAATGATGCCAGAACCTCATAACGGTCATGTAAGAGATCCAAATTGCAACATATCTAAATGGTGAATGAAACATCAAATTCAGTTGTCCCCACAATAGACATTGATTTTTTCAAAATCTTCTTGATCAAATGTAGCCCAAGTTGTGTTGAAAACCTACAACTTTATCTTAGACTCCTCATCTACGTATCTTGCCACAGTAACCCATAGAAGATAATGGATTATTGCATAAACTGCTAATAATTAATCCTGCATAGATGCTAATAATAATAGGCACAACAGCATGAATTGCAATAAACTCCACCTCCAACAAAAACATATAGAGTTGACAACACATTCTTTTTATGGAAGATGATGATAGACTAAGGCAGGAGATACTTGGCGGAGATGGTGCAATACGATGCAGGGCATGGTACCGGACGGTGTGGCCAATGGTGTTGGGGAACCTAATGCTAAAATAGTCACCGTGGTAGATCACAGGTCGATGCTCAGTATGGAGTCGAGTCATGGAAAGGAGTCGAGGAAAACCGAATTGTTGAGTTGAGGATGCTGAAATCTCCTGGTATGATTCCTTATGTACACTTTGCAAAGGGCTTATGAAAATCCTTAATACACTTCCATGTACATGAAGCAATGAACAACAAATCCTCCTGGTAGCCTTGTTGGGTGTGCGTAGCATAGTCGTTCAGAAAAGTCTTGGAAACTTCCTGGGAGGATCCATCATGTGTGCCTAGCAAAATTACTTCAGAACCTTTACACTAGACCTTGTAGGTAGTCTTTGTATTTTCTAGGTACTCATGTGCATATAGCAAAATAATCACTTAATTAAAGAAACCAATGTTGCCGAGTGTAGGTCGCCTCGCATCCTCCTTTCACGTTGATAAGACAACACTTTTTGATTTGACATTTGCTTGTACTGCCACGTGGATGCAAATCTCTCTCTCTCTCTCTCTGTTTCCTCCTTACAGACAGATATGGTGTAGACGAAATTACTTCCATAATGGCAGCTCATTGTTATAGGTGATAGGACGACAATGTCTTATTGGATCTTATGATTAGTTTTGTTGCGAGTTATCCTCTTGTGATTAATGTCATGCCAAATAGGTTAAGTTGAGTGTAGAATCTAAATCAAGCTTCGAGCTATGCTAGTTCTTATTGAAGAATGAGTTTACATCTCCTAGGTTTTTGCGGCTCGGGTTAAGTATAGCTTATCGACTATGGAGTAGCCTTTTGTTATTGAACTAAATAAAGAAAATGAAAAACAATCGCTTTTTATGCGAAAAAACTGATCTCATCAATTCTTTCTCATGAGATGACTAGCCATTGCACTAAGTATGAACTCAGGGGGAGTTTTGATGACCCAGATCACCCTCTTAAAGCTTCTTTCTTGGGATGATTGTAGTGATTCTTGAGATCTAGCACATGGCTAAGAAAATAAAAATTATGAAAATAGTTGAAGCTTAGAAGGCAATTGTGGATGGCTCCTAGTACAGGACTTGCTTTGCTAAGATAAGGCCAAAATGTATTTCAAGATTTGCCAATTATGCTAATTATGCTAAAAATCGAGTGCTTAAATAAAACGATTCAATTCCGAACTTGTAGCACTCTAAATAAACTCAGTTGTAGCTTCTTGGTTCCATTTAGTTTATTGATATTGTTTGGCTTATTTTTGCATACCTTTGTCTAAATTATGATCTTGAGCAACTTGACATACCAAAAATTCATTTAGTTTCATATTATTGCTTGTTTGGCATGATCTAGATAACTTCTTCACAAAATATGGCTTGGTGCAATACTTGTAGAGTCACTTTGGAGATTTTCACGGCTCCTTATGCTAAAAATGAATAAAATACAACAACTTCATTTCATTCATGCTCTATTTTCTTTCATACATCTTGATGATTCTATTGTCAAAGGGGAGAAAGATTGGTAAAAATGTATTTCTAGAGCATGTTTTGGAGTTTTAGTGCGAATTATTACTAAGTTGGAGCTTTTATGTTTTGTTATGATTTTCTTAATCTTTTGATCTCCTATCACCATGACTAAGGCACATAGAATAATTATTCTTTCATATGAATCTATAGTGGGATTTTTTAAATTTATTTGGTGGATTTGATGTCCTCTGTGGAGAACATGCCATTTTCAATAGCTTCACTCTATTTCTGCCTTATATAGTCATTTTCAGTTTTTGTAATCCTTGTTTGACCATTTTGAACTTTTATTTGCAAAATTCTCTCTCTTTGTCCAAAATCACCTCCTATTTGTATTTTTCAAGAATTGCTAATGGGTTCATCAAGGAGAAGATTGAATGAGTGCGTGACAAGGTCTAGGATAGCATTGTGATGAACCATTACTAAGTTTATAGAGTGGATATTTTAATTTTGCAAATTTACCATTTTTATCGGTTTTGTTATCATACTGCCGTTCAGACCGTTCGTATGGCGTCGGTCAAACCGTTGGGAGCAGTATGACTGCAATAGTCAGGCCGCTGGCCAATAGTATAGCGGATTACTTGCTGGTTGCAATTTTCTAGAGAGGCTCAGATGGAAAATTATTGATATTTGGGAAATTGAGTCATGGATTGATTTGAGTTGACCTAGGACAGTACATATGTGTTGCATAAAATATGTTTTAACTAACATGGTCAAGTTTTGAAGAACTTGTACCCAAAAATAATTTTTTGGTCTTGGGTGTACAGGGACGCTTGGAGTCAACCATAGTAAATGGTGTGGATCAGAGCTACACACATGATGAGCTAAGGCTTATAACGATCAAGAATGTTGTATGGAATGGCTGAGTTCAAGCATAGCTCAAGTAAGGCGAAAAATGTTGAAGGGAAGTTCGAGTGGTGGGTTGAACCATGTGGCTTGAACAGTCTAAGTGAGGCGTGGTCTGGTTGAACCGGAATGGGAGAGACTTACCAACATGTGGCAAGCCAGTAGTACACCTACACATGGCAAGCATGGTGATTGTTTGTAAGGGAAGATGAAGACCGGGTCAAGAAAGGGTATATTAGGAAGTTTACTAAAATACCAAAATTACCTTGGATCAAAATCGCGACGCTTGAGAAAGCAATTTAGGTCAAAGAGAAGCTGGTAAGATCAAATTGGATCAAAGCTATGACTTAGCGGATTCGAGTTTATGTGTTTTGAAAAGCGTGCATAAGTGTAGTGAGCGAGTAAAACCCATACTGTGTAGAGTTAATGGGTTTTCTCTATTTTATGATAAGTGGATAGTATCAATTAGGGTTAGATGGGGCTGGTTGCCTTGTCTATTTAATGGGTTGAGATGGAGGCTAGCTAGTTAACCATTTAATCATGCAAGCTTTCCTCATTGAAACCAAGTGTTCTACTGTTAGGGTTAGAGAAGTGTGAGTGTTGTGCTGTACTCCCATGTTCTCCAGGTAGAGTGGCTGTAAAATATTCATCCTCAAGTAGCAATTTATTAACTTTGTTCATCCCTCATGGACCCCCCGTGTTTTGGTTGATTTGATCTTGATTTGGTTCGTTTTGATCTTTCCTCTCCCCTTCTTGATTTTGCTGGTTACCAAGTATGATTAAATGATGAAGATATATCTTAAAAATCAATCACCATCCACCTAAGAATCAGGTTTGGCATGTATTTGAAGTTGTCTAGTTTTTGTTTGATTTGGCCTTTCCGAACGATTTCTTGATCCGAGTGTTTTTGTCTCGATTTCTTGGGTGTTGGTGCTTACTGTGACATGTGGAAATACAGCTAGAGCCATCTTGACCATTATTCACCCACGAGTAAGTCATATTCATCATTTTTGTTTTTGCCCGATTTTAATGCAACTTTTTTTCAAATGAAAAAGGTCATAACTTTGACAACGATTCTCTCGATTGTTGGTTTGAATAGATTTGTGACATCCTAGAGAGAGTGCATACCAAGTTTTAAGTTATTTGGATTTATGGATCAAAAGTTATATGGATTTTTATTTTTGAAATAGTGATAATTTTACTGTTCACCGAGTTGATTTTATTATTCACTAGCATGACCAAATTTTGCTATAGGTATGACCGATGGGGTTTTGAATTTCTTGGATTTTTAGTTTCTTGATTTGCTAATTTTTGTATTAGCTTTCCATTCTAAATCTTCATAGCTCTATAGTTATTGGAGTGACGGATCATAGATACTAGTGGAAAAATTTGAAGGCGTCATTCACCCCTTTGTTGCCATACTAGTTCTCAAGTTTATATTTCTAGCAAGAAAACAACTAAGTCGGAATACTAGTATATATCACCATATGTGATAATATACATAGCGGCAATGATACCAGTAGGACGTCCAATCTGGATGATTTTCTTCAGACGGCGCATCCACCGCTCAACAACAATCCAACAGGGCAACACGTCCTCCCACGTGAATGATCCCACAAGTCCGGACGCGAAGTACTCATTCTTCCACAAACCAAATGTGAGCTCACACCCACAAATCGGACTGGGCGGAGATCACCGGTGAGGCAATGACGAATTCACTCATCATCATCCTCTCACATCTCCAAACTATATATCCCTCTCTCCCTTCTCTATTCGGGTTGTTGAAGAGAGGGCAGCGTGGTGGACGGTGAGTGGACGAGCCATGGCAGCGGACGACAGGTGGAGGAGCCATGACAGCGGATGGCAAGCTGAGGAGCGTGCCCGGGGAACAACAACCGAATAACGAGAGGCATGGTGGTGGTGTGGGTTGGCGATGAGGCACCGGGCTAGCCCTGCCTCGCCAAATCTGGGCCTAGCGGCTATGAGCTCTGGCACTCGCCGCCATCCCGCATGCCTACCTCTAGGTACTCTTTGTTGCAGGTGTTTACTTAATTTGTTGTAGACGTTTCTTCGAAATGTTGCAGGTGTTTACTCGATTTGTTGCAAGAGTTTGTTCAAATTGTTGTAGGTGTTTACTTCATTTGTTGTAATGGTTTGTTTGAATTGTTGTAAGAAGTATTTTTATTTATTGCAATGTGTTAAACACTTCCACCATTTAATTGTTGTGCTGAGATTGTTGTACCCGCAGTATGATTTTGTTGCACGGCTAACAACTCATTGTTACTCTCTTCTACAAATTCTATAGCAATCATAGCATGTGAGTATGGGAGCATTTGCTTTTTGTGCAAGGATGAGGTTTTTTTTCGTGGGCTACAGTTAAATTTCGTGCGGTTTGATTTTTTTTTTGTTGCCCCACCACCGAACCGTTACTGTTATGTAATCTGACGGTTGGGTGGTTACAGGGTTATGAAGATCGGATGGTGATTGATGCGTCCGATGCCAACGTCTGGATAGAAAGTCTGTACGCTGGTAGTTCCGTATACATAGGCCTGCAGAACTATTACAGACCTGCTTAATTAAGGCAGACTGTGTTTTAAGTACAACAAATCGAAAATAACTACACCATTCACACACAAGATTTCAAGAAACTTCAGATCCATCTCATGAGTAAATTATTTCCCATGGTGATAAAAGAAAGCTCCGATCTGGAGAACCTAACCGTTGGCGAATGCAAAATCTGTAAATCAGGCTGTCTTGCTCTTGTCAATCTTTCTTGTCTGCTATTCTCTTGTGGATATTAGCCTCTGATTTAACGAACTAACAGCAAATTCTGCATCTTGCTGGGTATGAATTGCACTCGATTCACTGTCATTGGCTTCTTGACAGTGCTGGTCATCTGATGCCATCAGAAGGTCCCTTTGCGCGCGCTGTCTGTCTCGGGGGTAAGTGCAGTACAGGAAGGAGTAGGTCAAGCAACAAATGGCCATGGGCACAGCGATCTCCGTGTAAACTGCCTTCGCCAATGCAGCTGCATTCTCTCTGTCCGTCTCAACGCTCGTGTCAGAAGAGATCGGTTTATAGCCAAACACGCGCTCCGCTAAGACACCGACAATGGGCGGCGCAAACGAAGCGAACACTGCTTCGAAGCATTTGTCCAGTGCGTAAACTGTTGCTCTCGCCTTCCCCGGCACAATCTCCGCGAAAATTGGGCTGCATAAAAGACATTGAGCAATGACCAATACAATATAAGATGTAGAACAAGTGCATAAACAAATATGAAATATTTGTAGTGTCTAAGTTGGGGATTATACTTGTTGGTGGACGAGGCATTCCAGGAGATGGCGAATCCCATGACGAAGAACGCAACGGCGTGCGCGACACCAGTGGAAGGGTCATTGGGCAACGCGAGAAGCAGGATGGCACCGAGGGGAAGCGCCGACGCCGAGCTTATCTGCGCCAGCGCAATCCTTCCAGTGTTCGGGAACCGCCTCGAGACAGGGTCCCCGATCAGGCCCCCAAAGAGCGCGCCAAGAGCGGTGGCGAACAGGTACAACCCCGTGATGACGCTGGTCTCCCAGTGCGTGAATCCCACGAGCTCCAGCCACATGGCGGAGAAGTTGAGCGCCGACCAGGGTATCGAGCCAGCGATCCCCTGCGCGACGATGATCTGGAACGTGGGCACCCCGATGACGTCCCTGGCGTCCCGGAGCAGCTCCTTCGCCTCCTCCGCCACGGACGTCGCGGTCTTGGACTTGGCGCGGGGGTCGGCGGCGAAGAACCACATGAGGACGCCCAGCGCAACGCTTATGAGGGCCACGATGTGGAAGGCGAGCCGCCAGCCGGCGACGCCGAGGAAGGTGACCGGCGCGAGGAGCACGCCGAAGGAGCCCCCCAGGATGGAGCCCAGGTTGATGGTCATCTGCAGCCACCCGAACGCGGAGCCCCGGGTGTGGTCGTCGGTGTAGTCGGCGACGAGCGAGCTGATCGCCGGGACGACCAGCGCGAGCCCGATGCCGTTCAGCCCCCGCGAGATGGCCATCTGCACACGCGCGCCACAAGTTTGTGCTCAGTTTGATTCAGTTCGCTCCTATCTGAGTCTTTTCCAATGATCGGTGGGTCCACGACGTCAGTTAGAGAGAAACACCATGTGGGACCCACCAGTCAGGAATTCTCAAAAGAGAAAGTCTCTCTAGTTTTCCTTGCGAAATGAAATTGAAATAGAATATTCGGATAGCCGCTAGTTTGGTGGTAGGTTGCGTGTAAAACTGAAGGAACGGGTCCCACCATGTCAGTGAGAAGAGTGCAGGAGGAGGGGAATGGGCCATGGGGCATGGGGGGGAGGAGGTGAGCTGCGGACCTGGAGGAAGGTGCCGGAGAGGGCAACGAGGAGCGTAGCGGCGGCCCAGAGGAAGGCGCCGACGGCGACGACGCGGGCGCGGTCGTGGCGCGCGGAGGCGTATGCGGCGAGCGGATAGCAGGCGGCCTGGACGAGCGCGCGGCAGAGGGTGAGGGAGCCCAGCGCGGTCGGGGACGCGCCCAGCTCCGCGCCCACCTCCCGGTACACCGCCGGGAGCAGCACCTCGTCCGCCTTCTCCAGCACCGACGCCAGATTCATCAGCACCAGCGTCCACATCCGACGCCGCATCCTCTCCGCCTCCCCCGCCTCCCTCATCTCTCCGCCTGTCCGCCTCGCTCGCTCCACCCGAGCTACGTACGCTCCTAAGCTAGCGCGACGATTCGACGGAGATTAGAAGCGTCTCTCTCTCTCTCTCTTGGTTTACTTCAAAGAGGAGCAGAGGCAGAGCAGGCTTGTGCTGTCTAAAGTTGTAGTAGTGATTCAAGTGGGGACGTTGACCTGAGCTGGAGCTGACATAGCATAATCCGCCGCGGGGGTGGCTGCATCTGCATCAACATCATGGCGCTTGATTTGTAGCTTGCAAGGTTATCACGATTGTGATATTACATAGGATCATTTTTTGTTTGATGGAATTTGATGTAGAATCATGATTCTATTAAAATTTTAAAAGTGTATAAATTTTATATAAAAATTAAATTATATTTTTTAAATATGTAACATCCTTGGTTGTTTCATCGCTGGAGCCATTTTGTTTATTTACACTGATATCCTTCTTATGCGCAGCAGTCCTCAGACGGATTTTTCAAATCCTCAAAAAACTAGATATAAGTCACGCTAACTCAACATGTTTCTATCTGGCTTTCGAATTGATCATATAGCCTATAAGAAAAAACAAAAAAATTGACAGTACACTGCCATGCACCTCAAACTTTGGACAAAATTGCTAACTTCTAACAGAGGCTCAGTCAGGAGGGAAGCCTGGCTTGGGCAAAATCAACCATGGCCAGGGCGAATCCAATGGGAACTCCATCAGACTTGAGCCTATCCTCCATCGGCACCAGTACCCCCCTCTCGTGTCTCCGCCCCTCATCTCCGGTAGCCTCAATAGCTTGACTTCCTACCTGCCTCCATGGCCATGTGCGTTGGTGGTTGGGCGAGCTGCAGAAAAAAAGAGGAAGAAAAGAAGGCCGCGCTGGTACCCCCTTTGTTGAAGCCCGTAAGGCCCACATGTGGTCTCACTCACATCCACCCTACCACCCCACCATACGTTCCCCTACCCCATCCGGGCATCAGGCCATCCCAAGTCGGCCAATCCCCAATCCAATTCGAACAACAAAGCACATCTAAGGTTGAGGAAGAATCGTCGAAGAAGAAATCCTATGCGGCAGTGGCCGGCGCCTGGCGACCGATAGCGGCGTAGCTCGTCCCGGCGCCGAGGAGCGAAGGAGGGTCGACAGTGAGACAACGTCGAGCCGAGGAGGGGGGCGTGTTGAGACCCAGGCAACGTGGCCGAGGAGAGAAGGCGAGAGGCGCCAAGCGTGCGGGCGACGTAGCCGTGTAGGCGAGCAAAGAAGGCAGTGGGTGCCCATCGGCCGTCACCTGAGTTGCCCGCGCTAGCGCTGAGGAGCCGAGCAGCTGGGGCAAGCCGTTGACAGTGGGAGAGCCAGGTGTGCAGGCGACGCGATTGAGCATCTAGTGAGCAGAGAAAGGGAACCGAGCAATTGGCGCTTGGCGAGTAAAGAAAGGTTAGTACTTAGTAATATAGTTTTTTATTTTGTAAATCTTAACTATTTAGGGTCTATAGTTTATAGTTAGCAATATAGTTATATTACATATTTACCGATTTACGCTTGGATTTGTTCGTAGTTTTGTAATAATTTAGAAATGAACTTTGTGTAATTATTTCACAAGCAATTCAAGTAGTGCTCCCACAACCGATAAGAGCACAACTCAATCAAAGAGACTTCGACTGGAATTTAATTCGAATGAAATTATTGCCAATCCGGCGAGTCGCATGCCAATAAAATATAATGTCCATAAAATTAGAGATCAAGTGAGGAGAGCATATTTGTCGAATGGTGCAACTTGACCAATTGGATATGCCTTTCTAAAGACATTGGATGGAAAAAATCTAGAGATCCTTTCAAGAATAATGGTTTAATAAGTTATATTGGGTGGAATATAGTGTGAAAAGGGATACCGCATTTTATTTCTATTGTTTTGTTTTCAAGAAATCGTTACAACACCACACATTTAGGAATGATGTATTTGCAAAAGTTGGATTCTCTCATTGAATGATGGCTTTAGATGCTTTCAATAAACATATTGGTGGTTCAAATAGTTTCCACCATATTGCAAGGGGTGAGTGTGAAGACTTCAAAAAGCAACGAAGTGTGTCTAGTAAAATGAATACTTACACTAAGGAGGCAGAAATTACATACAAAATTCATTTGACTGCATTTTTAGAATGTGCAAGATATCTCATAGCGCAAGGTAAAGCTTTCTTGTAGACATGATGAATTCTCTTCCTCTACTTCTATAAACAAGGGAAATTTCAAAGATTTGTTGTATTGGTACAAAGATAAGAAGTAGAAAGTGAAGGAGGCATTTGATACAACTCCAGGGAATGCAGTTATGATTTCTCTAGATATTCAAAATGAATTTTCAAAATATTGTGCACAAGAGGTCATAGAAGTGATTGAGATTGGAGATAGAAATTTCGTAGTGCTTATTGATAACTCTCGAGATGTATCAACAAAAGAGCAAATGACAATTATTATGAGGTTAGTTGCAGAGCTTGAGATGCATCTTTTTTTAGTCATACCATTTATGAATTGTTGTGTTGTTCTAACTTTGCAAAATTTGTGGTATGTAGATTTGTCAATAATCAAGGGAAGGTTATAGAAAGGTTCTTGCTATTAAGCATATCACAACTTGTATATCAACAACATTGAAGGAAAGTTTGGTTGGTCTGCTTAGTCTACATAGTTTACTTATTTCCAAGCTACGTGGTTATTTCTAGGCTATGTTCCTTTGATAGTGACTACCGTGAGCGCATTTTGCAAGAGAAAAGAAGTCTAATTGAAAAGCATCAAGATGTCTTGTTTGAGAAGTTGGAGAATGGTTTGATGTCACCTGGGGCAGGGTTGCATCAAGAAGCTAACCAAGCTAGACCTAGAGATACTCGGTGGGGCTCACATCTAAAAAGCTTGGGTGGGTTCTTTTGCGCTATGGTTTATGGCTTATGGCTATTGAATTTTGGCTGTTCATGAGAGAGAGATTATGAAGAGGGAAATAGTCGCATGCAATTTTAACTAGTACAGGTAAAGTCAGTACAATATCTACTATAATCAACTTATAGAGTCCGTCTTGAAAAGACACACCGTTTGAAAGAGGGTTACTGTAGCAAGGGACAAAAACCAATAACGCTAAGCCGAACCGAACCTAGCCCTTGCTTTTCATATACCAAATGTGGGAGGTAGTGGTGGATGTGCTAGAGCTTATAAGTGAATATGCTTGTCAAAACTCAAGTCATGATGGAGCAGCAGGTTTGCTGAAAAAGATTGAATGCTTTGAATTTGTATTCATCATGCATTTCTTAATAACCTTATTGATCATTACAAATGGACTATCACTTGCTTTGCAAAGAAAGCATCAAGGCATTGTTGAAGCTATGGGCTTGATATAAAATGTAAAAAAATGCCTGCAAAATATGAGGGACAATGGGTAGGAGCCATTGTTCAACCAAGTAAAATGCTTTTGTGAGGCCTATGGTATTGTTGTGCCAAATATGAATGATACCATTGAAATTATGGGTAAATCTATACATCAGAAGCATATAGTGACTCAACATCATTATTACAAAGTTGACATTTTCAATACTGCTCTTGATGCAACTATGAATAATGAAGTTTTCTCAGAGTTATTAGTATGCATGTCTTGTCTTGATCTAAGCGACTCCTCTAAATTTGATGTTGATAAACTTGTTCGATAGGCTGAGATTTTGATTTTACGGTAGCTGATTGGTTCTTATTAAGAAGTTAGTTTCAAACCTTCATTCTCAATATTAGGAAAAGTGAGAAATTTCATGGATGTTGTAATATTTCAAAACTTGCTCACATGATGGTTGAAACCCAAAAAAATTGAACATTCCCTTTGTTATATCACCTTATTGAGTTGACATTGATCCTTTCGGTGGCATAGCATTTGTTGAGTGAATATTTTTGGCACTAAATATTATCAAAATAGATTTGCACAACAAGGTAGCGGGTGACTAGCTCAATGACTTGACGGTGTGTTACACTGAGCGAGAGATATTTATAAGCATTGATGATGCTAGAGTCATAAAATACTTTCAGGGCATGAAAACTCATAAAATGAATTTGCCTTGTGATTTAAGCTTGCGCGTTGGTGGTATGTTTCTTTTATTTTTGAATATTTCATAGTTATTTATAATTTACTATTGTGTCACTAATTTTGCTAATTTTTATATACAGATAGCTTTGGATGTTTATTTATGTGTTTTTGGAATGCCTTTCAATTAGCGAGGTACCTTCATTGTATTTTGCTTTCTTACTATATCTCTTTTATTCATGTATGCATTTCAATTGCACAATACTATATATTTGCTATGTTTGTTTTAATTTAGCTTAGTCATTTGAATCCATTTTCTATTTTCATTCTAACTTTGTCACCGACCATCGCAAACATGTTTGCTTCTCCATGTGCCATATCAACAATCAGAACGTCCTTGACAAGCCATGTTCTAATTACCTAAATATCCATGTGGAAAGCGTGGTCCAGTTAATTGATAGAGACATAAGAGCTGTGGAGTGATTGATCGACCATTCAGCACCTAAAAGAAAAGGGCTGCTCAACCACCTTTCCTACTTGAAAAATAAAAATGAAGCGCAAAATTAAGGAGGAAAGAACAAGTTGCCCATGTGTTCAACAATATGATATCATCCGTAAATCAAAGTTGGGGAACTCTCTGGCTGGACGACTATGCCACGTGGAATTTGTGCGCTATGGTTTCGACACGTATACGTGTATTGTTCGTAACTGAATATTCGACATATTTCGGGGGATAGATAACCATCCGTTACAATCAGTGCGAAACAATTACTAGTACCATGTTAAAACATCGAGACAAAGCATGATATATCTGTGTAGGGATAGACATAACCAACCGTTGCCAACAGTGCAAAACAATTAGCACCTTTTTAGCAAGAATGACACAAAGCCATCACCAAACACCAAGATATATCTGTGTACGTAATTTTTGAATCGTACGTACACTGGTAGTGAAATTCCAAAGATGTGACCACTGAACAGCATAAGGTAAAAATTGGGGCAAAAAAATGACACATAGCCATCACCAAACACCTTGATATATCTGTGACGTAATTTTTGAATCGTACGTACACTGGTAGTAAAATTCCAAAGATGTGAACACTGAACAGCATAAGGTAAAAATTGGGGAAAAAAATGACACAAAGCCATCACCAAACACCAAGATATATCTGTGTACGTAATGTTTGAATCGTACGTACACTGGTAGTAAAATTCCAAAGATGTGAACACTGAACAACATAAGGTAAAAATTGGGGAAAAAGAAGTGCAGCGCCCACCGTGGGGCTCGAACCCACGACCACAAGGTTAAGAGCCTTGCGCTCTACCGACTGAGCTAGACGGGCTTGGACGACAGCGACATCCACAGATATTACACATTTATACTGTACCGTTATCCTGAAATATTATATTATTATAAACAGGCAATGAATCCAATAATCGACACTTGTATCGATATCCTGAAATATTATATTATTATAAACAGGCAATGAATTCAATAATTAACACACTGCAGTGTGGTTCCGACAACCATAAGCTGAACCAAGTTGAGAGCAGATGAGGAACAAAAAATGACCGTCCATTCCACCCTATACTCTTCTTTCCTTGATTCATGGTCTTGCAATCGAATACGGCCTCAATACATAAAACGACTGAATTAACCTATCTAATCTTTCCTTTATAGATTAGCTGTTGAAGTAACTCTACATTTTTCAAAAGTAAAAAACTGGTGACACGCAAGCCCAGTGATTTCTGTAGCCAAAAACTGGTAGGCAAGTATCGTTAGTGTGGACGCAATACTGAAACTTTCAAATCACATGGTTATCTGTGGTCTAGCTCATTTGATAGCCGCACTTTGTTCAACTTCAAAGTGCAGTAATGTTTTCTCATCGTTGGTGTCAGCATCCAAACCTTCCTCCCCATAATATCGATCACCGGCCACATATTCTCTCCTACAATAATCTCTGGTCCCTTGAGATCTTTCCAACTCGATCTGCTGCAGCTCTGATGTAATCAGAGTATCCATTCTTGCCCTCTCCCTGTCGCGAGGGTATGATCGATACAATAGGGAGCAGATGAAGCAACACAGCAGCATAGGGATTGCTATTGCAGTGTAAATAGCCATGGGCCCATGGCAAGGGCAGCAGCATTTTTTCTGTCCCTCGTAACGCTGCTCACGCTGGCTCCATAAGTGATTGGGTTGTAACCGTAGGCAAGCTCCGCTAAATATCCAACAACGGGTGGAGCAAATGAAGCCAAGACAGATTCGAAAGAGCAATCCAGTGCATAAATACTTGTCCTTGATCTCTCAGGAACAATCTCTGCAAATATGGGGCTGCAGGCAAAACAAATTAGCTACAAGACACAATGACCAACGTTCATGAACTTTATAGTCTCTCAATGCTTCGTATGTAAAACTACATATATGACGTCTAATCAAGAAATCATGAAATGGCTAGTCCAGCAGATGAAGCACATATATATATATCCTGTGAGGAATGTTTAGTTTCACATTTCATGGTTGTAGTATTTTACCTTGCACAGCAGCTAATATTTTATCCAAATGGATTACAGTGGCACAAAATAATATGTTAGCATCTGTTCAAATTATAAAATGTATTCGCCGGAAGTTTGCAATGTTAAAAGAACCAAAGAACTATGCACTGTTACTTGTTAGTAGCAGGAGCATTCCAGGAGATGCTAAATCCCACAATGAAGATGACAAGACCATTCATAAAACCAGTAGATGGGTCATCAGGCAAGCCTAGCAGTAACAAAGCCGCAATTGGAATTGCAGAAGCCGAGCTTATCTGAGATATGACTATTCTACCAGAATTTGGATAACGCCTAGTAAGACAGTCCCCCATCTTTCCACCTAAGAGTCTTCCCAGCGAGCTTGCCACTGCAGATGTGAGCATGAGAATTCCAGTTGCTTTGTGTGTAAAGCCCATCAACTCCAACCACATTGGAGCAAATGATAGGGCAGACCATGGAAATGAACCTGTGATCCCTTGAGTTACAATGATCTGAAATGATGGGGTTTTGACAACAGCTTCTACTATCAAATCCTTCATTTCTCTCCATGCAGACTTGTGGAAGAGCTGCTTTCTGTTTCCAATGTTGCAAAAATGAGGATCCACAGCAAACAGGCGAACCAATATACCAACTATGATACTGATAAGAGCAACAACATGAAAAGCACTGCGCCAACCAACAATACCTGATAGAATTTATAACACAGAAACACTCTGAACTCACGCGAAGCAATGGATCTTTTCTGGTTCTGGTGCTGCAGAAACGCACTCCTTTTAACTCATCTTTGCAACATATATATAGCACGTTACAATGACTCAACTTGGCCGTTTCCTCAGCCATTAACGTGCACGGCGTGAGTTACTAGCTTCACTTAATTGCATGCCCAGCGGAAGACTGCACGGCGTGAGTTACTAGCTTCACTTAATTGCATGCCCAGCGGAAGACGTTACAAGCTTCACTTGCATGCACTAATTGCATACCCACGTACTCCACTAATAATTCCCAATCCGTTTTTTTAGTAATTGCTGCATGCATGAAGAAATCAAGATTAGATCTAACAATCTTCCCCTAATCTTGACTTGCTAAACCTCACAAGATGAAGTCCGATCTCCTGACACAACTCTAAGGAGTTTTTTGCCTTCTTCTTGTTGACCATGACGCCAGTGACACACCTTACCGACGACGTTGACTTCTTTCTCAGCTCCAATTGTCTTTCGCCGATGACGCAACTTGACGGCGACGGAGACTCTCATCAGAGCATGCACAAATGAGAACTTGGACACAACTACAAGGACTCACACACATTACATCATGCACTGACACATCTATGTGCATGAGCACGATACGACTATGCGCACGTATGTAACACACCTCCTACGTGCACTAATAAATGACACATGCAACACACATACTGTGCCAAACAACTCAAAATGCAATCGTGCACTTATACTCGTGCACGAACTCAACTAAATTGCACAAAATAAAAAATAAAGACTTCATGTTGGATTTAAAGTAGCTCTGGCTCGTCCTCTGCACCCAGAAGAGCCACCTCCTTCTTCGGCTCGCGGCATTCCCTTGCAAAATGTCCGTAGTCCTGGCAGTTGTAGCAACGTACCTTCGCCTTGTCAAAGGCGCTCTTCTTCTTGTCGAAGCCATAACTCTTCTTGGATCGGGCCTCCCACTCGCTCCTTGTCAATAGCAGGTGCTGATCCCCTGCACCGCGTAGCTCTCCTCCATCTTGTCACCGAGCCCTCTGATTTTGTTGACAATTGTTGTCAACCGGATGGCGAAGTCATCGATCGACTCCGACTCCGTCATACGCAGCACTTCAAACTCGGATTTGAGGGTCTGTACCTTGGCTTCTCTCACGCGCTCGGCTCCCATGTGCATGATCTTCAACGTCTCCCACGCGGCTTTGGCTGTCTCTTTTTCAGCCAACAGGAGGAGCATGTCTTCAGGAATACCTTGGTAGATGGCCGCCAGCGCCATCTGGTCCTTGCGTGTGTCAGCGTCGCCGAGCTCGATGGCGTCCCATACACCTTGGGCCTTCATGAATACCTTCATCTTTATCGTCCACGTCGTGTAGTTGCTCCTTGTGAGCACATGATAGTGAAGCGCCACTGCGGAACTCTCCTTCATTGGTGCGCTTGCTGATGCTGACGCCTCCGGGTCGACGATCTCCATTCTTCTCGGCATTATTTTGGGCATTCACCAGGCTCTGATACCAAATGATAGAATTTATAACACAGAAACACTCTGAACTCACGCGAAGCAATGGATCTTTTCTGGTTCTGGTGCTGCAGAAACACACTCCTTTTAACTCATCTTTGCAACATATATATAGCAGATTACAATGACTCAACTTGGACGTTTCCTCAGCCATTAACGTGCACGGCGTGAGTTACTAGCTTCACTTAATTGCATGCCCAGCGGAAGACGTTACAAGCTTCACTTGCATGCACTAATTGCATACCCACGTACTCCACTAATAATTCCCAATCCGTTTTTTTAGTAATTGCTGCATGCATGAAGAAATCAAGATTAGATCTAACAATACCCACGAATGGTGGAGAACAACCATCCAATTAGAAATCCCAAGTTGCCGGTGAGTTGAAGCTGTTGGATATTTTGAGGGCTATTTGGTAATTTCTCATTTTGAGAAAAGAAAAAGGGAAAAAAGGAGGAAGGTGGGTCCCACCAGTCGGTGGGAGAAGAGGAAGAGATAAGGCTGGAGACCCAGTCTCCAACCCTATCTCTTTGCGCGTGCGGACGAGTGGCTTCTGGGCTGACTCTTGCGGCATGGGGAGCTTCCTGGTGACGGCGGCGGCGCAGGAGGCGCCAATGGCCCGTGCACTTCAGCGTGACCGTTGGCTGCAGCCGTGTCAGTTGCCTCGTCGCTCCTCCATTTTAAGCCCACCTCCATCTCCTCTTCTGTCTCACGGAAATCAATAGTAAGTTCCCTTAAGTGTGGTTCTTCTCCGACTAGTCTTCGGTTTTGAGCCTTTGGGCTGCTGCATCACCGTGCATATCTCAGTGCTGACGGCAGTTAGGTTCGATTTCTTCCTCTTTCAACACTTCCTATTCGGTTTCTTGTGCCATCTCTTTTGAGGTAGCCATGAGGAAATTTGGGGATTGTGCCTTTGAGGGTTGGATCTAGCCGGTTGAAGATCGATTTGAGAGAGAGCAACCAATGGATTGGTGCCTAGTGTTCTCTAGTGCTCTTGGCCAGTGCATGTCGGTTGGTTCTTGTGCGGCATTCCCTGTACCTGGAATTTGCATTTTGGGGTGTCCCGGTTTGCAAATCGGCATTGTATCTCCGACAACCTCGTCCGTTCTTCACGGCATAGCTGGACGATTGGTTTTCTAGGACAACGCCTTTGGCGTGCCTTGCCTGGCTCACTTCTCGATGGCTTTGAGTGCTATCTACATCGTGAGTATTACTGGTTTTATGCAATACTTTGCCAAGTGTGCTATGCTAGTTGATTCTAGTATTTTGACTAGTAATGGGAGACTTTGTTTAGTTCAGTTGTGGGCTCGGATTAATGTTTGATGATGTTTTGATGTCAAATTGAAATTGAATGCGATAATTAAGTATAATCTGGTCTTGAGCTAAAAGATTACTTGCTGTTTTAGTATTGAGTCATGCAATTCATGATTGTTCAGCACACATGATTTATTTGGTCATTGGTAGCTGTCCTATGTGGTCCACTATTTCATTAAGTTACTTAATCATGCCCACTAGGATTAGCTATGATTCATTCAGCTACTAATCAACGCACACTATTGTTTTTGGTCACTGTCATATTATCTTGTCAATTGCTTCAATTGCCTGATGTCAGCAACCATTTAATTTCTGATTTGCATGAATTGAATCTAATCAAAGTTTCAGTTTAGCTCAATGCTTAATTTATCTCATTTGGTTGTCATATTCGATATGTGATTAAAACTGTAACACAAGTGTCGTGAGGGTCAAGATTTCATCTTGAGCAACTTGACATTTGAGAGCAACTAAACATACATATAAATCTGAGCATTATGCTGATTTTGTATGTTTATTAGTCCTATCTATTGAGTACATTACCCTGGTTAATTGACATGAAGAAATTGCATAATATATATATATATCAATTTTGTCTTTTAACTACTGCTGAAAATGTGCTTTAATGATGATTATTGCTTCTGGAATTATATTTGAATATTTGCTAAAACTACCAATTTTACAACAGTCCAGAAAACCAAATTTTGAAGTAATGGCTTTCTTGTCTAAAGTCGTTAAGCCGAAAGTGTTTGATGGTGCTAACTTTAAACGTTGGCAAACTGAAACTAAGTTATGGCTGACTGACCTTAGACTTTTCTAGGTCATTTCAAATCCTCCAATGTTCCCATTGGAAATCACTGAAATGACATGGTGGGAGGATACGAACAATTCAGTTTTTGCTTGTTTTTTAGCCATCTTATCCAACCAGCTATTCGACGTGTATGTTAACTTCAAATATGCTAAGCAACTTTGGGACGAACTTGGTGAGAAATATTCCAAAGGAGATAATGGGAATGAGTCATTCATAATTGCTACCTACTTGAACTTTAAGATGGTTGAGGGGCGGTCAGTGATGGAACAGCTCTATGAGCTACAACTCCATGTACGTGACTTAAGTCAGTATGACAGTATCCTACCAAAATGGTTTCAAGTGAATGTCATCTTGTCTAATTTACTGCCCTCATGGCGTGACTTTGTGACCGCTCGCCGACATATAAAGGAGCGTTTGACCCTTAATGAGTTGTCAGCAGCTATTAATGTCGAAGGGTGTGCAAGAGCTGGTGATGATACAGGAAAGGCTCAAGCTCAGGCTCATCAAGTGGTCAATAATGCTAGAGGCTTTGGGAAATACAAGATCAAGAATCAGCCCTAGAACAAGCTCCAAGGAAAGAAAATGAAGGAGGAGATTATCGGCTACATTTGTGGCGTGGCTGGTCATAAAGCAAACCATTGCCGCAATCATAAAGGCAATGGTCCTTCTCCTGGTCAGCACAAAGGCAGTAAGGCTGAAGTGAATGTCGCACTGGCTAGTCCCAGTTCAAAAGGGTACATACCTCAGGCCTTTATGACAAGTCCATCTATTAATTGGTGGATTGATACAGGTGCTACTAGACATATATATACTAATCTATCTTATTTCTCTTCATTTCAGGGTGAAGATGGTGAATCCATCCTGATGGGGAATGGAGCCACTACGGCAGTATCTGGGGTTAGGCAGGTTTACTTGAAGCTCACTTCAGGCAAAACACTCATCCTCAAAGATGTGTTGTATGTGCCCGCCATGACTAGCAATCTGTTGAGCGGGTCTTTGCTATGTAGGCAAGGAATAAAGTTTGTGTTTGAGTCCAATAAGGTCATGTTGACCAAATTTGGTAATTTTGTGGGGTAAAGACTATGAGAGCAAAGGCATGTTCCGCTTATCCATTCTTGATTTTAATAATGTAAACATTTTCAATGTTTCTTATTGCATTAAAATTCATGATGTTTGGCATTCTCGTTTATGTCATGTTAACTTTGAAGCCATTGTGCGATTAAGCAAGAGTTTAATTCGAAGCTATAAATATGAGAAGGGTTCAAAGTGTGAAGTGTGTGTGCAACTAAAGATGAGATGAATGGATTGACTAAAGGTAGCAAACATTATTTTCTAGATCTCATAGATGATGCGACTAAGTATTGCTACATTTATTTACTTAAGTCGAAAGATGAAGTACTAGAACACTTTAAAGTATTTAAAGCTGAAGTGAAAAATCAACTAGAAAAGAAAATCAAATGGTTAAGGTCGGACTGAGGTGGTGAATACATCTCAAATGAATTCTCTCTATTTTGTGAAGAAAGTGGAATAATTCATGAAATTACTCCACCATACTCATCCCAATCTAATAGAATACCCAAAAGAAAGAACCGAACTCTTTATGACTTGGTTAACACTATTGGTAGGGGTGAAGTTGTTCTCATAGCTAATTATGTCCTCAATAGGGTTCCGCCTTGCAATCAGGAGGAAACACCTTATGAAAGATGGAATAGGAGAAAACGTAACTTATCATTTTTTTTGAATGTGGGGATGCCTTGCAAAAGTGAATGTGTTGTTACCGAAGAAAACAAAGCTCGATTCTAAGACTGTTGATTGTGTCTTTCTAGGGTATGCTAAAAATAGCATGGCTTATAGATTTTTAGTGGTCGAATTTGAGGTAAGTGACATCATTACAAATGTAATGATGAAATCTCATGATATGACGTTCTTTGAACATGTGTTTCCTGTGAGACCAAATAAATTCATTGACCCTAATGGTTCAAATGAACACACTATTCCTCCTAGTTTGGATAACACCACTCCAGAATTGGACTTGAGAAGGAGTAAGAGGCAGAAGACTAAAAAGTCTCTTAGCAATGACTATGTCACCTATGTCATAGATGATGAACTACAAAACCTTTCATAGGCACACACATCCCCGGATGTGGATTTCTGGAAGGAGACAGTCCATAGCGAGATGGATTCCATTATAGCTAATGGAACATGGGAGGTTACTGACCTTCCATCTGAATTCAAGTCAGTGGGTTGTAGGTAGATCTTTAAAAGAAAGCGTAGACCTGATGGTACTATAGAAAAGTATAAGGCCCGTTTAGTGGGTAAGGGTTTCACGCAAAAGGAAGGTGAAAACTACTTTGATACATACTCTTCTATGGCTTATTTACCCACAATTCAGGTGCTTTTAGCACTAGTTGCCGTATACAAACTCCAAGTACATCAAATAGATGTAAAGACCGCTTTCCTAAATAGAGAGTTGGATGGGGAGATTTATATACAACAACCCAATGGTTTTGTGGTTGAAGGGCAAGAAAAGAATGTATATCGATTAATTAAATCCTTGTATGGTCTAAAGCAAGATCCTAAGCAATGGAATGAGAAATTTGATAGTACTACGACATCGGTCAGCTTTTGTGTAAATGAAGCTTATAAATGTGTCTACTATCAGTTCAGTAGGGCTGAAGGTGTCATTCACTGCCTATACGTAGATGACATATTGCTTTTTGGGAACATGGATGCAATCACTAAAACAAAGTCTTTCCTCTCCCAGAATTTTGATATGAAAGATTTGGGTGAACCTGATGTTATCTTAAACATCAAGCTATTAAAGGGTAAGAATGGGATTATTCTTTCACAATCCCATTATATGGATAAGGTCCTAACCAGATTTGGATTCATGGATTGTAAGTTAGTGGCCACACCATATGATCCAAATGTTAAGCTACATAAAAACACTGGATATGGAAAAGACTAGCTTAAATATTCTTAAATAATTGGATCCTTAATGTTTCAGTGACTTGGATGGCATGAAGGCTACGAGTGGCTATGTGTTCACTCTAGCAGGTGGGGTTGTTTTGTGGAAGTCTTCTAAACAGACTATTCTTACACGATCCACCATGGAGGCTGAGCTAGTAGCACTTGCGGTAGTAGAGGCAAAATGGTTCAAGGAGCTTCTTTCTAACCTACCAATATTGGAAAAACCAATTCTAGCTATCTTAACATACTACGATAACCAAACCGTATTGGTCAAGGGTAAGAGTACAAAGGACAATATGAAGTCCTCAAAACATATAAAGATGCAATTTAAGTTGATAAGGTATGCTAGAGAGACATGTGTTAATTTCGTGGAATACATCCAACCTGAAAGGAACTTGGCAGATCCTGGCTTAGTTGCTCATCGCTACAAAAGTCATTTACCTACGAGAAATTTGCACAAAAAATTATCCATGTTTACTATTGACAACAAAGTAGTACGGTGGCCCGTGTACCTGTACGGACATCATTCTTAGAGTACATTTAATTGGTTCAGTGATACATATGTGATGGATAATAAAAAACTATATATGAAAAATAAAGTGTTACATATCACATGATAAACGATAAACGTTACCAATTCGATTTAATTTTTATGTTGCATAAGTGATTTCATTTTGTGATATCTTTACTATTCTTAAAGAAGGAGTTGGTGGTTGGTGCGGCCTCTCCCACCCTTCTCACCTCTCTTGACAAAAGATACTTTGTCTCGACGTGTGGCCCACCCACCCTCCCACGCCTGCGCTCCTCCCCGATTTCTCCCTCGCCTCCTCCCTCCTCCTCCCCGCCTCCGCCGCCGCAGCCTCCTCCTCCCCACCCCGCCGCCGCCGCCTCCTCCTCCTTCCAACCCCGCCGCCCTCCCCGCTCTCCTCCGCTCCGCCGCCGCCTCCTCCTTCCCGCTCCTCCGATCCGCCCTCGCCTCCTCCTTCCCACCCCGCATTGCCGCCTCGTCCCCCGCTCCTATGCTCCGCCTCGCCTCCCCCCACCCCCCCGCCTCCTCCTCCTCCTCCCCGCTCCTCCCTTCCCCTACACAATCGCCCCGAAAAACCTCCTCCCCGCCGCAATGCCACCCTGCCTCCTCTCGGCTGCCCCCTCCCTCTGCGTCGCCGCCCCACCAAACCCCAAATCTAGAGGCGGCGCGGATCTCTCTCCGCCTCCAGCTGTTTCGTCTTGTTTGCGGGACCTGCCCATCGGCGGCGGCGTGCCCCCCGATGTCGAGGTCTACCGTGGCAGCCCCAAGCTTCCTGGCTGTAGCACACAATTTTTAATGTTTAGATGAAATTATGAAAATCCGCTCCATTGTTTGGCTGGAGATGGGGCTCCATCGGGGCTACGATGGCTACGTTGATGTTGGTTTCGCCAATATTTCATTTAGATTGCCCTTCCTGTTCTTTCCGTTTACTTATCATTTTTATATCATTTTCAGGCTAGGTTTTGCAGCCGTTGTGCTTTGTTTTGGTTGGCGTCGTGCTAACTGTAATGTGTGTTTCTAGGCGTGAGACAAGGTTTGGTTATAGGCATGCCGATTGCGTGTGCTGCAGCCACTGGGGAGCTATTCAGCAATGCTCTTATTTCAAGTCACTTAATACGTTACTGGTTATGTGGAGGCTTTGTTCTATGGTTTTTCTAGCTATACTGCCTTCCCTATAGTGGAATAAGCATCTTGGTAAGAGGGAAGTTAGGGCACTGATTGTTCCTTCTAAGTAAGTCCTTCATCTAGAACCATAGTCATTTATGTGAATGCAGGAAGCTAATTTTTTTATTTGGCCTTGCATTTTTCAGTTAGAATATTCTATGCAGGCATTGGAGAGTCATGTATTTGCACTACCTTGTAGATGTTTACTATGCAGCTACAGAAGTTTCTCGATCTCTTATCTTGAGAGAAATCAGTCTGCATATTGTTTCAGATAAGCTGATAATTTCAGTAGTTCCTACATTGTTGATTGCTCAGATCTAGATATGGATCATGTGGTTAGCTTTCATATTTCCCTTTTCTTTAGGGATAATAGATCCACATCTAGGATTAATTAAGGTTCAAGATAAAATCCGTAGCAATGCACGGGTATTCAGCTAGTTAATGTATAGTAGTATATGTTAAAACAAAAATATAGATTATATATTTGGGAGGAAATACTTGTTTTTTATTATTTTAATCGGCATTTCTAATAATAGAGACAATAGTTACATCTATATTAATACAATTGAAAGAATGTAAATTATAATGAATATTGGAGGCAAGTTTGTGTCTGAACGTGGATCACTTTAGTTATATTCAATCTCTAGCATTTCCTGTATTAATTTCAAACAAGAGTTCTCTAACTATATGAGCATGCATATTAAGGTGCAAATCAACTTCTTGCGTATTTCCATAGATCAAGAAAAATCATTGGTTGTGATTTGTTAATCATAAGAAGGATCCACCTAATTAAGACCTAGATGATTTTCTTTTTAGATAATTTTTAGTAATTATTCTCATTTATCATGTAACATCTATCGGTTATAGATTACTAAACATAATTAGGGTCCACAAATGTAAGGGATAAATGTTTTTTTATATTTTAGGAGAATTTCTATAATATTTCTCTTTTTCATAACTGATGTAATCAATCATCATAAGCTTTTATTATATGATAGATAACACCTAACGGTTGACATAGTTCAACTTTAATTAGAATCCACCATATAGATGGTGATTCTAACAAAAAAGCTCAAAGTTGTAAAATACACGTTGCTGGGAAACACATAGGTAGAATACGTCTTATCTTTTTTACGTTTCTCTTTTTTTGCCAAGTGCCATTTTTTCTTTTTTTTCTCATACATTGCTTTTACTCATTTATTTTGCATGTCCACATCCTTGTTTTTCTCTTGTAGGTGGCTTTCAGTGTGGGCCATATAGGATTCTTATTAGTAAAATACACTGTGGATCCCTATACTTGTCATGTTGGATCACTTAGGTCCCCAAACATTGGAAATGCAGATCCATGTATTTAAACTTGTGTAAGTGGGACACTTTAGGTCCAAACAACGATTCCCTTGGTTTAACTACTGACGTGGACACTTGACCGATGCCAAGCTAGCGCCGACCTCAAGCCCTTTCTACACTCGATCCTACCGCCCTAGCCACCATCCCCACTTCCTCCCCACTCACTATCCTCTCCGCCGCCCTCTTTGCTCAATTCATCTACCTAGGTATTGGCGACAGCAAGCTCCTCCTCTTCCCCCATGAACCCCTCTCTCCTGAGTTCCTCTGCCTTCTCATTGGCCCCACCCACCCTGTCTCTGCCATGCCCCTCTCCCCTTGTTGCCCGTGTCCTCGCCCTTGCAAACGGCATCCTCCTCCTCACCAACCCGCTCCTCTCCCGCCTACTCCGTCGCCTCGACTTCCTTAGCAATGTCGCTGATTCCATGGTGCATGGTGGTGAGCACGACTTCCCCCTGGACCTTGCATCCTACTCGCTCCATGTTTCCTACGCTACTCCATCTTAGCCTCTCTTTTGAAACTGGTCGCACCCTTAGCTTCCTCTTATCCTTGCGAACTCAAGGGACATCTTCCTCACCAAGACCTACTGAAGTACCGCTGGCGTTGAGCTGCGCCACTGCCTTCTTGACCACCTCCGATAACCAGCTGCCTCCAACCCCCTCTTGTGAAACCGTCTGCATCACGAGGTGCGCCTCATCACGCTAAAGTCGAGTCCCACCCCATTTCCCCTCCCTTTCCCTATGTAGCACCACCGCCATCCTCCTCACCGCCATGGCTGCCACTGTGGATAGCTCTCCCAATGCCCCTCCATCCTCCTTGACCACTAAAATGGGATCCCCACGCTTGGGAACGCGCCATGCACGCGCTACTACTGCCTTTCACCGTAGGAGCCTTCCACTGCCATGCTCGCCTCCTCCATGCCCTACAACCACGTTATTGCCATGATCCAGTTGACCTCATCTGCCTCTATGCCAACCACCACCATCAAGGGTTCGTCCTCTCTAGGAACATGCCTAGTGCTCCTTGTCACAACTGATTCGTTGTTGTAGCTCTCTTGTGCCATGCGCTCCACCTCTTCTCTATTTTGATTGAGCCAAGGAAAAGAAGAAGCATAATATCAACTGGTACTGTTTGTAGCTGGTGCCACATCAGCGGTAAGAGCCAAGGTGATGATCTTTGAAACTCCGATGAACCACTTAACAAGTTTAGTGGTATGAATTTGCAGTTCTAATGTTTGGGGACCTGAGTGATCCAACTTGATAAGTTTAGAGACCCACAATGTATTTTACACTTTTTATTTGTTATTTCATCTAGCACCTATAATGGGTAGTTTTGTCTTATAAGATTCCTTGTTTTATCTAAGATATCCACTGGTAATCATTTATTGACCATAATAAGGGTCTCCTGAATCAAGTGATGGATGTTTTTCTCCTTTTCAAGAATTTCTAGCTTATTTTTCTTTTTTCGTAGCAACTGTAAAACTCATATCATTGACTTTAGTATATATTAGATAGATAGATTTCTTAGATTTACTTTGGAATTCGTATGAAAATTAAATTGCTATTTTTCTTTTTCCTTAAATTTTAGTTAATTTAGAATATACCTGACACTTTTTAATTTGCTAATTTTCATTTAATTATTATTTTGAATTTTAGTTATTTATGGATATCACTTTAGATGTCGTATGGAAATCAAATTGCTATTTTTTTATTCTAAAATTTAGCTAACTTGAGTTGTACTTCACATGGAATTCTTTTTTTAATCTGAGCTATCTAACTTGGGTTTATCACATAGGCTAGATCTTTTTAGTTAATACAGAAGCTTCCTTGGACTATCTAATTAGTATTGGTTTACAAATTTTAATATTTGTGAAATTTATGTTTCAAATTAGTTTACAAATCAAATATCTAATCACCCTTTAATTTTTGTTGTAGTCATCATCGTTGTTGTTGCTTGCCATGAAGCACATGCCCGTAAAGTCGTCGTTCTTCTTTTTACCTTTAGCATCATCATCATCATAGTCGTCGTTGTCACAACTCTCATATTCCACATCACTGAAATCAAGACATTCAATAACCGATATGATCTTTTCAGCAAACTTGTGATGGAAATTTGCTCCCTTGGTGTTGTTGTTCTTGGATGGCCAACGACGATAGTTCTTGTCTTTTTTATCACCTTCCCCTTGAGTTTGAGGTAGTCCATCTTAATATGGCCTGGCTCGCCACACTCATAGCATCTGATTGAACCTGAAGCGCCTCCTCGCTTCTTCATTCTCACGTTGCTGAGTGCCTTGTATGTATGTGAGGAGATCAACACCAAGTCCTCTTCAAGGAGCTGCTCGAACTATTCTTCTGAAACGGAAGATAAAGCAGACAAAGAACTCGATGAAGCATCCTGCACGAGGTTAGTCATATGTGCTAAAGATGAAGATTTATCAATTTTAGATAGCAAAGCTTCCATGTCATAGTTTTCAATTTGGAATAAAGATTATCTATGGTTAAAGTATCTAGATCGATAGTTTGATTAATAGTTGTGACAACCATCAACCATTCAGAACCTAAAGATCTCAAAATTTTAGTTGCATTATCTTCATCAGCAGGAATAACATTAACACCATGCAAATTACTCAATATTTTCTCAAAATGAGCAAAAATATCATTAATAGATTCACCGGGCTTCATAGCAAAATCAGAATATTCTTGTTGTTAAAGATTTTTACGCACTTTCTTAATTTTAGTGGTTTCTTCATAATAACCATTAAAAAATTTCATATTAAGTGAACAGAATTAATACAAGCTACACGATCAAATTCTTTGCGAGAAATCCCTTAAAACAGTAAGTTATGACCTTATGCATTTAAATCAACATCTGTTTTATTTAGATTAGTAACAGTAGCAGGAACCTCATAAGGTCTAGAAACTTTATTCCAAACATCACTACCTTGAGCCTCAATTTATGCTTGCATACGACACTTCTAAAAAGCAAAATTAGTACCATCTAGTATGGGGAATGGTTCACATACCTCTTTAATGCCATAGCAACTAGCTCTGATACCACTTGTAGAATCGAATACTGCATTCAGAGGGGGTGAATATTGCCTCTGTTTTTTGGAATCTCTTAGTGCTCGATGAAGATTTCGACCACCCGCTCGCTCGACCGCTTGCTCGCTCAACCCCTTTGCATGTAGTCGTAATCTTCCTACGCTCGAACGCTTCAACACCGATGCTGTTGGAGACGACCGAGTGGATGACTCCGTGAACAATCAAGAAGATGAAGTTGACGGAGGAACACTATCTTGCCATGCACTTCTCTATTCTGAACGAGTCGAAAACGACGCCAAGAAAACACATCACCGACGCCGACTAACTTTTCTATAATAAATCTGATGTTTTATTTCTTAATCATGCTCTGTGGCTACAAAGTGCCTTCACGACACCCCTCAAACACTAGCACAAAAACTCTGCAAGATTTCTCCCGAAAAGCTGTCTCAAAGCTTCTCAAAAGCCACGCCTTAAGACTCAACCTCTCCCTGCTTTTATATGCTAGAGCCCCAACCCGTGTCCTCATCAACACAGACACAAAATCCTAACTGATTTCGAAAATCAAGGAACCCAAAACCTTTCTAAACACAGGTTTTATAAAATTTCTAAACCTTCCTGTTATGGACACCTTTCATAACTCCTTTCAACTAATCACGTGTCGAAGCCTCAAGGAACGTACCTCCCGTAGGTTCTCCACGCATCATCCATCTTTGATCTCCACGTGCTCCAATGTGAGCCCGACCACCTCGTGACATCCTCGACAGCCTGAACCTCAGATTTCCTTTTTCTAGTCTCGGTCCTCCTCGTCATTGATCATGACCTCTTCATGCCCAACCTGCACATGCAAAGACCAAATTGCTTTTTCCTAGCATAAGTTCTCTCCAACTTGACCAACATCAGTCAACGCACTCATATGACACCCTCATCCATCAATCAAGTTCTCTCCAATTTGACCAACATCAGTCAACGCACTCATATGACACCCTCATCCATCAATAAACATGAACCAGATAATCCACGATATCAATTTTCACGCTTTCCAAAAATCAACTTTAGACCACCCAGTAAGGCCAGTCTGACCGCCATGCACAGGCCAGTTCGACCACTGCCCCAACACGAGTACTTGAAGATTACAATAATTATAGCACTCGAAGCCTACAACTACCGACCATGAAGCCTACGGTAACCGATCACGAAGACTACGAATACCGATCGCAAAGTCTATGACAACCAATCGCAAAAGCCTACAACTACTGATCAGGTGTTGTAGCTACGACTACCAACCAGGTACTGTAGCTATGACCACCGACTATTGACCAGGTACTGTAGCTACGACTACCGACTAGTTACTATAACATCTGACTATCGACCAATTCACTATAGCTCTGACTGGTTCACTGTAGCTTAGACCGGATCACTGTAACTCCGACCGTCGACCAATTGTTGTACCTCAGACCGCTGACCAAGCATGGTCGACTAGTCGTTGTCGTTTTGCCGTGCTCGTCCTGCAGTGGTCGATACGCCATGGTCGTTTTGCCATAGTCGACCTACCACGGTTGATCTACCGTGGTCGATTTGCCGTGCTTGATCGGCCGTTGTCGAAGCCTGCCGATCGGACCGCCCAACACAAGGTCGTTCGAACCGCCCAGCACAAGGCCAATCGAACTGCCGATTACTAATTGTGGTCCACGCCTCCGACTACCGTCCGTGGTCGAAGCCTACCGGTCAAACCGCCTAATACAAGGCGGTCAAACCGTCCAATACAAGACGGTCAGACTGCTTAACCTGATTATTCTAGCTTTTCCAATTTTACAAAAGCATATCGACCGAAACTTTTACAAACGCAAATTTCAATGAACCCAAATGGCAATTATTCATCATCACTAGATTCACGACATATCCACATGGTCTAACATATGAAATTGTAAACTATGTGCTAGTTGTCTTAATAAGAGCACTTACATGACATGCATGGAAACAACAGGATATGGCAGGTATTGGAAGTCAGCATTCAACAAGAACACAGATATGAACCTGCCGGTACGTCCAATGGCCCAGCTAGTCTGTGGCAGTGGACTTCTGTTTTAAGAAAACATTGGTAAAATCATACAGATCTGTAACAACCTAGAAGTGTTAAATTGTCAAACTTCGTCGTATGTTTGGAGCTAATTAAGCCGCTCGGCAAATCAGCAATTGGAAAGAAAAACTGCTACTAGGAAGGTGCCGCATAAAAGCCGGCAAGCGCAGGGTGCCGCGCGCTACAAAGCAGAAATGACGGCCAAGCTTCGGGGATCTCCAAGGAAATGGGGGGCATTGGCGAGGTGCGGCGGCCGCGTGGACGGCGTCAAGGGCCTCGTGGCGGAGTCCTGCCGGGGTCGCAGTCGCGCGCCGCACCACACCAGCATCTCGGCACGACTCACTGCACGAGCCTGCGACTCGCAACGGCGCAAACAACCCGAGCGAACGAGTAAGAAGGTCGGTGCGCGCGGCGGCATCCGCGTATCTGCGGGACGCGGCCCACCTGTGCTCCGTCCCGCGACGCGCGGCGCCACGCCAACTTCCCGTGCCAAGCCGGCTCACCCCTCTCCCGCCAACGTATGCATTCTTTTGGTGCTTTCGAATCAATGTCATGCACTTTTCGCAGATATGAGCACATGGCACCGTTATATGAAAGCTCACTCCAAACGAAGTTTACAGCGCCGTCTTGACATACAAAGCGTAGTTTCTTGACCTGACAAAAATCATCATGAACGTTCTAGTACAAGGCCTTGGGAATCCTAGAAATGCAAATCTTCGTCAAGCTAACAATACAAAATAGAATTTGAACAGTGGACGGTCTTTCCAAACGAGAATAGCCCAACCAACAGGCTTACCCACTTTGTGCATTAGCACCAGAGACTACTATCTATCTTCTCATGGAATGTTGTTACTCCTTAACAATCAGGACGGCCCACTACTACAGAAAATCTAATACTAGACGGTCAATCACAGACGGTTTGACAAAACCGTCTGTGACCAACACTAACACAGACAGTTTTCATTTGGACACCGTCTGTGTAGGCGACGTAGGAGAAGACGAGTATCACAGACGGTTGTTACTGATGAACCGTCTGTGATACTTTAATATCACGACGATGCAGTATTAAAACCGTGCGTGATAATCTGAAATTATCACAGATAGTTTGTAATAAAAAATCGTCTGTCATAATAACAACCAATCAAATTCGTACAGAGACATGGGATCACAAATAAAAGGCAAATTTATTAATTTTAATTCGAGGCAAATTTATTACAAAAGTCGCAGAGATAAAGAGATTCCCAGATTCTAATCTTCTGGGCTTCGTACGTGTAACATCCTAAATTTCAAGTGTTCAAAAATATGGAAGTTTTAAAACTTTTCTTGAATTTTACTGGCATTCAAATTTCTCATGAATATTTATTTGAAACCTTTTTGAGAATTGGGGCACGCAAAGTAATAACCAAAGAATAATCCCAAAGGTAAATAATAATCATGTAAATAATTAAAATGGAAAATGACATTACAGATTGTGAATTCAAAATACCCAAAATCTTGAATTCAAATTCAAGTCAATAAAATCAAACCAAAAAGAGTATTAGGACATATTCTAATTGGGTAGGTCAAAAATTCCTTCTATTAATTTAATTCGCACACAAAACCCAAATTTGGACATTCAAACATTTATATGTACAATTCATAGCAAATAAATAAATAAATAAATAAACTCAAAAGTAGAGGGCCATTAGTTTTTGAATCTAAATAATTGAACCAACACTTGAAATAAAATTTCAAGAGTTGAAATCAATAATCCTAACTATGAAATAGAAATTCAAATCCAAAATTTAGAAATTTCAAAAATTGCTAAAGTTTTTTTTTTCTTTTCACAATTTCCCTCTCTATTACAAGTGGGACCCACTCTTTCTTTTTCTCTCTCTCTCCTCCTTCTCTCTCTGCCGCTGGGCCCCCCTGCGCAGCACGGCCTCCTCCCTTCTTTTCTTCTTTCCCGGACGCGCTCGCCTCCTTCTTTCTTTTCTTCCTCCCTCCTCCCTTCTTTTTCTGCGGCCGAGCGACCTCCGCGTCTCCCTCTTTCTTCTCTCCCATGCGCCGAACCCCTGTGGCGAGCGTGCCCTGCCTCCCTGCCATGTGCCGCGTCGTCAGAGCACGCCACCGTCCGTCACCTCCGTCTGGACACTGCCGCATCGCCTCGCCCACCGCTCCCGGCCGCGCCGCGCCATGCGCTGCGCCTCGCCCACGCCTGTGAGCCCACCACCGCACCTCCTCTCTGTGGCTATAAGAGCCTCACCGCCTCCCATCACTGCCCGCGCCACTCCTCTTCCTTTCCCCTACCCCACCCTCTTCTTCCACCCGTGAGCAGCCGCCGCCGCCATCCCCATCGCCGCCTCCCCTCGGTCAACCTCCCGTCGATTCCTCGTGGGAAGCGCCTTCTCGGTGCCGTCAACCCGCCCCAACCGCCAATTGAAGCTACCGCCGCCTGTACGCCGCCGGCACCGTGCGCCACCGCCGCCCGACCCTGCCTCAAGCCGCCGGCTCGCCTTGGCCGCCCTCCGGTCGCCTCGATCACTCGGGTAGGCTCCTGGCACTCCACTTGTACTCATGCGCGCGCCATCTTCTCCCCCCTCCTTCCCGGCCGCCGGCGCCTCATTTCCACCCCGCCTCCGGCCGCTCGTGCCGACGCCGGCCACCCCCGACACACCACGGCCCAGGAAGGCACCACCAGAAGTTTCCCCACCCACAGATCAACCTATTTCGCCGGTCACCACCCCTTCCCCGGCCATCGCCTGCCGCCGGCGAACCCACCAGCAAACGCCGGCTGCTTCCTCTGCTTTGGCCACCAGCAGCGACACCGT
The DNA here is from genome assembly GCA_036346245.1 of Bonia amplexicaulis. NCBI lineage: Eukaryota > Viridiplantae > Streptophyta > Magnoliopsida > Poales > Poaceae > Bonia > Bonia amplexicaulis. The sequence continues at coordinate 6,855,555 of CM070756.1, forward strand.
ATTTCTAATTTAGTTCCTTCCACTTCGTTAGCCCAGGCCCTTGGCCCACTTGGCTAGCTTAACGTGCTTAGCAATCTCAGCCCTGAGGTCATGTGTTCGAGTCCAGTCGGCAGCAACCTTTTTCCCACATTTTGTTCTAATTTTTGTAGCTCATGTTAATTAATAAAAATTTAAGAAAAATTAGAGGATAATTTAGAAGAGCTAATAAATTTAAACATGTTGTAAATAAGATTATTTAAAGATTTAAATTTTGATTAGGCCATATATGGTTAATTAATATGGTTGAATAACTATCCAAAGGACTAGATATTAATTATAGACATTAATAAAGAAAATGACTTCTATTAGAATGTCCAAAATTAATGAGGGTTGCCCTTGATCGAAATTAGGATATAGGCCCAATATATGGTATGCCGCCATTAAGTAAATCTTAATGGTAAATTTTGCTAAATAGCAAATAATGGAATATGACCCTAAATAGCAAGCTTGGCCCAAATAAATAAATTTAAAACTTAAAAATAAAGCTAATCCTAATAGTGACTAAAATATAGACAAAATAAGAATGGTGCTATTAGTGAAATCCTAATGTTAGATTTAAATAAATAATAACATCGCGCACAAAATGTATATAACCAGCTAAGGCTTGTATAAATGGATCCTAAACCAAAATAAAACTATGCTTAGTGATAACTAAGGGTATATAAAATATCGTACCACAAAATGTTATAAACCCAGACTATAACATTAATTCGATAAACTAAAATTTTATGCATTGCTTAAATGTAACATGTGCCCTGAATATAGCGCTCGACAAAATATTGCCCCGCTAAGCTCATACACGAATCATAGGTTTAACGACTCATGGAACTTCCTAAATAAATATAAAAATAATAAATGGAGGCTAGTAATAAAAAGATCGAGTCATCGTACCCTGTCACCAACCTTACCTCAAATCACCCATTAACTCATAACAAAGCTGAATTGATTTCATTTCGATTTATGTGGACCTTTTGAGTTATTTGATTTTACTCGTGTTCAGTCGTTTGGCGCGTAAACTAGAAATTGGAGTCCTGAAGAATCGAGGGGTCAAGTGTGATCAAGAGCAAAGTGAAGAACAAGACCAAAAACTCAGAACCAACAAACGAGAAAGCTTCGTGTAAGCTCAAGACCGCGGTAAACCGCGCCAGGCGAGTCAATACTTTGATCATGTTGAACCTACAGTTTCTGCAAATTACTTTTGTTTAACTTATCAAAATGCATGCTATTATTTTATGTACAAATACATGTTTAACTTAAGATCCTAGTCATAAGCCCAAGTTTACCTTGATTAGTATTACACTCCCTTTTGAATACTTGATTATGTGAACCTTGTCGCCCTAGCAAAAATTATGATAGTAACCTTTCGAAAATAAGTCCGTAATTATATACTATGCTTAGTATTGCGTAGATACTCATGGGCGTGAGAACGCCCAAGCATCACTTTTAATCATGAGAAAGTTTGGTTGGGCAGTCATGGTGGTAATGACTGGTATATGTCTGATATGATTATTTTATGCTCCCAAAGACCTCAACTTGCTTGAATATCTGGGCGGATGGTTTGGGGGCTGGTGTGTGAGTGGTGCAGTGGAAGCACAAAGTGGTTAGTGGTAGAACCGCCCAGATACCACTAAAGACTGAATCTTGTCATGACCTTCTATGTAAAATAGTGCAACCACAAGTCTGTAAAGTACAACTTGGCTAAGTAGTTGTATCGAAACTCCCGGACTCATCTCACTGGTAGTGGAGTGAAGTGGATACGCAAGGGCAAGGGGAGGCCTAAAGGGACACCGAGTGGATGGTGAAGTTTTTCAGCTGTTCTAAGCGTTGCGGGAAGTGGAGCCCGGCTGCGTTAGTAACTGTGGAGAACATCCCGTGCATAGATGGGACCCACCGCAAGTGGGCAGTTTCCCATAAGGTGAGATGACAAAAGGAGCTAGATACTTTGAACAGTCACTGTGATGATCTGCTCAACTGCATGGCAAAGGAATCATGTGGGGTAACGAGTTGATTGTCTCTTGTGGTGAAAGTGTACAAACTCTGCAGAGTCAAAACTATTCGAATAGCCGTGCCCACGGTCATGGGCGGACATGGGAACTTAACCAGATATAGTTCTATTTCAAAAAAAACTTTGTGGGCGGGAATGAAAAAAGTGGTGGGCAGTGCAAGGCCCTGATTGGTGTTGTCCTAGGTGTCGCCCCAGTGATAAGTTAAGCGGCTATAACGCTGAAGAAATAAGCATTTGGTGCAGATGCCATGTAACGGTGGATGGAATCTGAATCGCTATTGTTATTGCATTCTCTTACACATTATATTTTGTTCAAACTGCTAAGTCTCAGGAAATTTCTATGTATTATATTTGTAAATGATAATAATACTTAACACCAAATAAAAGGTCAGGGAGAATAAATAAAGATGTAGAGAAGAAGATAGTTGTTATGGTAAAATATAAAATATCTTTGGTGGATGCATGTCGATCATAAAGGGGACGATAATGTGGATTCTGGGAGTAAAATTGGTGGAGTTTAAATGAATATATATAGACTAGGTAGATGATTTAAATGATTCTTTGGGAATTAGGGAGTGCAAAGGTAATCGTTGGATTACGACACTGTTAACTAATATAAACTCTTGGGAGATCGATGTTGGCTATAATGAAAGTGAAAAGGATTCGATCAAATACTAGATGGAGGAATTGAATTTTTGGAAACTTGGAGATATGATAATTGGGGTATAAACTTGGTCACTGATACTCCTGGTAGAGGTGTACTAGTGAAATAATTAGTGATAGACAATATAAAATAAGGTGGACTATTGGAAGAGCCAATTTATGGTTTGGGGATCAATGACCGAAACGATTGGATTGTTAGGAAGTCCTAATATGAATGATTTTGTCGGAATACAAAGTAATTATGATAGAGGATTATTAGAAATTACGAGGTGAAAAATCGATGAATAGCAATCACAAGATTGGATTATCAGGAATTTACGACACAACAGATATCGGTGGATACAAAATAAAGGACACTAGATTTTCACTAGAATAAGGAGCTAATTACATTGTTCACTAATGAGCCTAAGATTGGATTTATGAATTGGCGGTGGATATTCAGACTCATGTGCGTGATTGGTAATTTTGATTCGATTATTTAATATTTTGGATGATGCAATAGAAATCAACTGATCGGTGGGTCACAAGTAAAGGTATTGGATTATAAATAAGTTGTGTAGTTAACATGTTGGCAATTGGTGGATCTGAGATCGGGATTATACAGTTCTGGAAAATTTGAGATTGGAGGAATAAATTTATGGGGAAGCTAGGATTATGTGAGAATTAAACACCCATGGCTGGATTAATGAAATGGTGTGTTGCGAAATGGAAAGTGTATAATCGGTGGATTAAATAAATGATGACACTCGCTGTTCGGAGCTTTAGACAGCAATAATAAAACCCTGATTAAGTAATAAGAGTAATGCGAAGAGCAATTTTTGGCAAATAAAACAACCCGAACCTCTCCATTGATTAGTCATGCATACTATTATTTGCATCTGTGTATTGGCTTGCGGAGCACGGTGGTTAGTGTGCTCACACTCGCTTTCATAACAAATCCAGAAGCAGGAATCGGATCGCTACACATTAGCAATACTTTTGGGTCTTGATGGCAAATAAGATGAAGACGTCAAGGGCTAGGTCGCGAACCTCCAGTTGGCTGCCTGTGGGCATGTCCTGAAGGTTCCACTTGTGTGCTTCGTTCTTCCGCCGCAATTTATCGATTTCGCCTAATCGCCCATGTGTAAGTTTACTATTTTATTTATGCTTCCGCATGGTATGTATTTGATATTCATTTTCAGAAGCGTGAGCACTATCTACTGATCCAGGGAATAGTGCATTAAATCACAGAGGATTCCAGATAATAAAATCTGGGGCCCTACAAGGATGGTATTAGAGCATATCGACTGCAGGTCGTGACCTAGTTAGCCTGGCCGATAGTTTCATGACTAGAATTATTTCTTAAAGAAATTATATTTCCCGAAATATAAACAACATTGCTAACTCTTACCTCTCTTAGATGATTCTCTCTCATCTATATGCTGCCTTAGGTATTTTTACTTTTAATGCTCACTTACCCTGAATTCGAAGTGATAAGAATCTAGTATTCCTCTTGTAAACTCCCTTTGAAAACCTATTTTGGGCCAAAATCATTATGCTTAAATTTAAAAATTAATTTCAAAAATCGCTTATCCTTGGAGGACCGATCATCAAACTGTTTACGGAATTCATTTTCGAACTCATTTCCAACGTACTTAATCTTTCAAAAAAAAAATCCTAAGTTCAACGGCATACGAAAAACTTATTCCCAAAGTTCACCTTGGTTCCCAAGTGGCCCCAAAATAATGTTATGTCTCGAAAAATTTTCCCAACCCGGACCTTATCTTTCAAAAACGAATCCTAAGGGATAACTTTGAGGTATTATTTTTGAAAGAGATATATTGGTAAAAAGAAATAATAAACAATATTTTCATGTTGGATTTATTACTCGTGGAAAAAAATAAAAATAAAATAAAATACTCCTTTTCTTACGAAAACAATAATAATAGTAATACAAGAGTGAGTGCTAATATCAATCAAGATACCTCAAAAACTTCCTCTTCTTCCTATTAATTGCAAAGGAAAAAATTGTTCCACTTCCGTACCTTACTCCAAAAATTTAAGGTTGGGAACGCATGACGATGTTCATGAAGATAAGATGGTCTTGTTTTAAATAGACTATGCGGTGAACCACAGACTCTCTTTTGCGTGCTCCCGAATAGACGTTGTTTTGTCGTGAGATTTCACTTTGGCCCTGTATTGCCTTCTTGCCCTCGGGCGTCCTATTTCATGATCAAGAAAAGCTTGCTTTCAAAATTTATGTGGTTCGGTATCACCCCAGCTTCTGGGGTATACTCTCTTAGAATTTTAATGGGTTTAGAGTATCTTATCTCTACGATGTGACACTCGTCTCATGCTGTTCCCTCTCACCTTTTCTGGAAAATCCTATCAGGCCCAATGGATAGAAGCAGGACCACTACCACAGTCAGAAGTAAGAAAGGAAGAATAATAATTGATGCTCGCAATAGCCCCAACCATGTGTACCAGCTATCACATGACCTCGCTCTACGAGAAAAGTCAAAGAGAAGCCATCATCATGGAAATAATAGCAGCCCTGCACTAAGTAAAGGCACTCAGAAGAAGAGAGGCAAGTGTTTCAGATTGGGTGACCAAGGACATTATGTGGAGAATTGCCCCATCAAGAGGAAAGACAAGCGAATAATGGGTGCCGTCACCATCAGCCTCAACTCCGACGAAGAAGGACAAGTTGCAAAAGCTTTGTCACTAGACCAGGAAGCTACACTGAATAATATATGTAGTGAGTGTGGCAAAGCAGGACATGTCGCACGACACTGCCCTCCACTACGACACATTGGACAAGGAGCCTGTTTCACTTGTTGGCGAACCAGACATTACTGCTACAATTGCCCAGTTTACTACTGTTCACTCTGCAAGAAGTATCATTATCCGGGCGACTGTCTCACAAGCCTAATAGCTTGTAGGCGATGTGGAGAAAAGGGCCATGAGAAAAGTCAATGTACAGCTAACTGTCCCAACTGTGAAGAAGACCACCCACCAGGAGAATGCCCAACAAGCAAGATCACATGTTTTCTCTGCGAAGGGCAAGACCACTGCCCCAAGGACTGCTCCCTGAGCCTATTGCTGACCAAAGCAGCCGAGATACAACGGACGAGCCTCCAAGTCGCCATAGGACTTATCAGGCCCGAAGTTAGAAAGAGTAACTAATGTCTGTAACTGCTTATTTTAAGGGGGGTAGCAAGAGTAGACCAAATATCAGAGAAGCTACTATGATGTACCGTTACTTTTGGGAGTATCAATATGATGTATGATTACCTTGGAGGTGCCACAATTTGTATTAGACCTAATCAGACCAGTACACGGAGATCCGCAATGTCAAAAATCTTCTGGAGATGAGGATTACAAGACATACCTTTAGCAAAAATCATCAACTTGTCAAAACCCAAGAGTAAGAACGAGGGCCTAGCAGAAATGAAAAGACCACCATATAGATATACCCATCGTCACCTCTGCATTCCTAAGGCCCTCTACCCCCTAGGACACATACCATCCTTACCCACCCATCAATAAGAAATTCTACAACCGTATGTCCAGTAGACAATGCAGCTACTTCATTCCATGACGACGTGAAGACAACAATGTCAAAGAGCAAGTATTTGAAAGGCTACGATCTATTCAGGAGAGCAAGGTTTCCCTCTTCCCCTTTTGACTTCTCCAAGTGCTAACCCCTATCATGCAGATTTTTACCTCTTTATGAAGCTGGAGAACTATACGTCAAGCAACATTCAGAGACCCATTGTTAGCCGATATAACCCCACCTCCTTTCTTTCTATTCTACCGGAATCTCAGGGTCGAGATTCATTTAAGGGGGGTAGGTTTGTAACATCCTAAATTTCAAGTGTTCAAAAATATGGAAGTTTTAAAACTTTTCTTGAATTTTACTAGCATTCAAATTTCTCTTGAATATTTATTTGAAACCTTTTTGAGAATTGGGGCACGCAAAGTAATAACCAAAGAATAATCCCAAAGGTAAATAATAATCATGTAAATAATTAAAATGGAAAATGACATTACATATCGTGAATTCAAAATACCCAAAATCTTGAATTCAAATTCAAGTCAATAAAATGAAACCAAAAAGAGTATTAGGACATATTCTAATTGGGTAGGTCAAAAATTCCTTCTATTAATTTAATTCGCATACAAAACCCTAATTTGGACATTCAAACATTTATATGTACAATTCATAGCAAATAAATAAATAAATAAGTAAACTCAAAAGTAGAGGGCCATTAGTTTTGAATCTAAATAATTGAACCAACACTTGAAATAAAATTTCAAGAGTTGAAATCAATAATCCTAACTATGAAATAGAAATTCAAATCCAAAATTTAGAAATTTCAAAAATTGCTAAAGTTTTTTTTCTTTCACAATTTCCTCTCTATTACAAGTGGGACCCACTCTTTCTTTTTCTCTCTCTCCTCCTTCTCTCTCTCATTGGGGCCCCCACTGCAAACACGGCCTCCTCCTTCTTTTCTTCTTTCCCGGACGCGCTCGCCTCCTTCTTTCTTTTCTTCTTCCCTCCTCCCTTCTTTTTCTGCGGCCGAGCGACCTCCGCGTCTCCCTCTTTATTCTCTCCCATGCGCCGAACCCCCGTGGCAAGCGTGCCTGCCTCCCTGCCATGCGCCGCGTCGTCAGAGCCTGCCACCGTCCCGTCGCCTCCGTCCAGACCTGTCGCATCGCCTCGCGCCCACCGCCTCCCGGCCACAGCCGCCACGCCGCGCCCCTCGCTCGCCACGCCTGTGAGCCCACCACCGCACCTCCTCTGTGGCTATAAGAGCCTCACCGCCTCCCATCACGCCCACGCCACTCCTCTTCCTTTCCCCTACCCCACCCTCTTCTTCCACCGTGAGCAGGCCGCCGCCATCCCCATCGCCGCCTCCCCTCGGTCAACCTCCCGTCGATTCCTCGCTGAAGCGCCTTCTCGGTGCCGTCAACCCGCCCCAACCGCCAATTGAAGCTACCGCCAGACGCCGCCGGCATCGTGCGCCACCGCCCGACCCGCCTCACGCCGCGGCTCACCTTGTCCTCCCTCCGGTCGCCTCGATCACTCGGGTAGGCTCCTGGCACTCCACTCGTACTCATGCGCGCGCCATCTTCTCCCTCCTCCTTCCCGGCCGCCGGCGCCTCATTTCCACCCCGCCTCCGGCCGCTCGTGCCGACGCCAGCCACCCCCGACACACCACGACCCAGGAAGACACCACCAGAAGTTTCCCCACCCACAGATCAACCTATTTCGCCGGTCACCACCCCTTCCCCGGCCATCGCCTGCCGCCGGCGAACCCACCACCAAACGCCGGCTGCTTCCTCTGCTTTGGCCCCCAGCAGCGACACCGTATTTCTAATTTAGTTCCTTCCACTTCGTTAGCCCAGGCCCTTGGCACACTTGGCTAGCTCAACGCGCTTAGCAATCTCAGCCCTGAGGTCATGTGTTCGAGTCCAGTCGGCAGCAACCTTTTTCCCACATTTTGTTCTAATTTTTGTAGCTCATGTTAATTAATAAAAATTTAAGAAAAAATAGAGGATAATTTAGAAGAGCTAATAAATTTAAACAGGTTGTAAATAAGATTATTTAAAGATTTAAATTTTGATTAGGCCATATATGGTTAATTAATATGGTTGAATAACTATCCAAAGGACTAGATATTAATTATAGACATTAATAAAGAAAAATGACTTCTGTTAGAATGTCCAAAATTAATGAGGGTTGCCCTTGATCGAAATTAGGATATAGGCCCAATATATGGTATGCCGCCATTAAGTAAATCTTAATGGTAAATTTTGCTAAATAGCAAATAATGGAATATGACCCTAAATAGCAAGCTTGGACCAAATAAATAAATTTAAAACTTAAAAATAAAGCTAATCCTAATAGTGACTAAAGTATAGACAAAATAAGAATGATGCTATTAGTGAAATCCTAATGTTAGATTTAAATAAATAATAACATCGCACACAAAATGTATATAACCAGCTAAGGCTTGTATAAATGGATCCTAAACCAAAATAAAACTATGCTTAGTTATAACTAAGGGTATATAAAATATCGTACCACAAAATGTTATAAACCCAGACTATAACATTAATTCGGTAAACTAAAATTTTATGCATTGCTTAAATGTAACATGTGCCCTGAATATAGCGCTCGACAAAATAATGCCCCGCTAAGCTCATACACCGAATCATAGGTTTAACCTGACTCATGGAACTTCCTAAATAAATATAAAAATAATAAATGGAGGCTAGTAATAAAAAGATCGAGTCATCGTACCCTGTCACCAACCTTACCTCAAATCACCCATTAACTCATAACAAAGCTGAATTGATTTCATTTGGATTTATGTGGACCTTTTGAGTTATTTGATTTTACTCGTGTTCAGTCGTTTGGCGCATAAACTAGAAATTGGAGTCCTGAAGAATCGAGGGGTCAAGTGTGATCAAGAGCAAAGTGAAGAACAAGACCAAAAGCTCAGAACCAACAAACGAGAAAGCTTCGTGTAAGCTCAAGACTGCGGTAAATCGCGCCAGGCGAGTCAATACTTTGATCATGTTGAACCTACAGTTTCTGTAAATTACTTTTGTTTAACTTATCAAAATGCATGCTATTATTTTATGTACAAATACATGTTTAACTTAAGATCCTAGTCATAAGCACATGTTTACCTTGATTAGTATTACACTCCCTTTTAAATACTTGATTATGTGAACCTTGTCGCCCTAGCAAAAATTATGATAGTAACCTTTCGAAAATAAGTCTGTAATTATATGCCATGCTTAGTATTGCATAGATACTCATGGGCGTGAGAACGCCCAAGCATCACTTTTAATCATGAGAAAGTTTGGTTGGGCAGTCATGGTGGTAATGACTGGTATATGTCCGTTATGGTTATTTTATTCTCCCAAAGACCTCAACTTGCTTGAATATCTGGGCGGATGGTTTGGGGGCTGGTGTGTGAGTGGTACAGTGGAAGCACAAAGTGGTTAGTGGTAGAACCGCCCAGATACCACTAAGGTCTGAATCTTGTCATGACCTCCTATGTAAAATAGTGCAACCACAAGTCTGTAAAGTACAACTTGGCTAAGTAGTTGTATCGAAACTCCCGGACTCATCTCACTGGTAGTGGAGTGAAGTGGATACGCAAGGGCAAGGGAGGCTGAAGGGACACCGAGGGATGGTGAAGTTTTCCACTGTTCTAAGCGTTGCGGAAGTGGAGCCCTTGCGTTAGTAATCGTGAAGAACATCCGTGCATAGATGGGACCCACCGCAGTGGGCGGTTTCCCATAAGGTGAGATGACAAAGGAGCTAGATACTTTGAGCAGATCCTGTGATGATCTGCTCAACTGCATGGCAAAGGAATCATGTGAGGTAACGAGTTGATTGTCTCTTGTGGTGAAAGTGTACAAACTCTGCAGAGTCAAAACTATTCGAATAGCCGTGCCCACGGTCATGGGCGGACATGGGAACTTAACCAGATATAGTTCTATTTCAAAAAAAACTTTGTGGGCGGGAATGAAAAAAGTGGTGGGCAGTGCAAGGCCCTGATTGGTGTTGTCCTAGGTGTCGCCCGAGTGATAAGTTAAGCGGCTATAACGCTGAAGAAATAAGCATTTGGTGCAGATGCCATGTAACGGTGGATGGAATCTGAATCGCTATTGTTATTGCATTCTCTTACACATTATATTTTGTTCAAACTGCTAAGTCTCGGGAAATTTCTATGTATTATATTTGTAAATGATAATAATACTTAACACCAAATAAAAGGTCAGGGAGAATAAATAAAGATGTAGAGAAGAAGATAGTTGTTATGGTAAAATATAAAATATCTTTGGTGGATGCATGTCGATCATAAAGGGGACGATAATGTGGATTCGGGAGTAAAATTGGTGGAGTTTAAATGAATATATATAGACTAGGTAGATGATTTAAATGATTCTTTGGGAATTAGGGAGTGCAAAGGTAATCGTTGGATTACGACACTGTTAACTAATATAAACTCTTGGGAGATCGATGTTGGCTATAATGAAAGTGAAAAGGATTCGATCAAATACTAGATGGAGGAATTGAATTTTTGGAAACTTGGAGATATGATAATTGGGGTATAAACTTGGTCACTGATACTCCTGGTAGAGGTGTACTAGTGAAATAATTAGTGATAGACAATATAAAATAAGGTGGACTATTGGAAGAGCCAATTTATGGTTTGGGGATCAATGACCGAAACGATTGGATTGTTGGGAAGTCCTAATATGAATGATTTTGTCGGAATACAAAGTAATTATGATAGAGGATTATTAGAAATTACGAGGTGAAAAATTGATGAATAGCAATCACAAGATTGGATTATCAGGAATTTACGACACAACGGATATCGGTGGATACAAAATAAAGGACACCAGATTTTCACTAGAATGAGGAGCTAATTACATTGTTCACTAATGAGCCTAAGATTGGATTTATGAATTGGCGGTGGATATTCAGACTCATGTGCGTGATTGGTAATTTCGATTCGATTATTTAATATTTTGGATGATGCAATAGAAATCAACTGATTGGTGGGTCACAAGTAAAGGTATTGGATTATAAATAAGTTGTGTAGTTAACATGTTGACAATTGGTGGATCTGATATCGGGATTATACAGTTCTGGGAAATTTGAGATTGGAGGAATAAATTTATGGGGAAGCTAGGATTATGTGAGAATTAAACACCCATGGCTGGATTAATGAAATGGTGTGTTGCGAAATGGAAAGTGTATAATCGGTGGATTAAATAAATGATGACACTCGCTGTTCGGAGCTTTAGACAGCAATAATAAAACCCTGATTAAGTAATAAGAGTAATGCGAAGAGCAATTTTTGGCAAATAAAACAACCCGAGCCTCTCCATTGATTAGCCATGCATACTATTATTTGCATCTGTGTATTGGCTTGCGGAGCACGGTGGTTAGTGTGCTCACACTCGCTCTCATAACAAATCCAGAAGCAGGAATCGGATCGCTACACATTAGCAATACTTTTGGGTCTTGATGGCAAAAAAGATGAAGACGTCAAGGGCTAGGTCGCGAAACTCCGGTTGGTCGCACTGTGGGCATGTCCCAAGGTCCCACACAGTGCTTCGTTCTTCCGCTGCAATTCTCGATTTCGCCTAATCGGCCCATGTGTAAGTTTACTATTTTATTTATGCTTCCGCATGGTATGTATTTGATATTTATTTTCTGTAACTGTGAGCACTATCTACTGATCCAGGGAATAGTGCATTAAATCACAGAGGATTCCAGATAATAAAATCTGGGGCCCTACAGATTTGGGACTTGGAGGAGTGCCCGCTGAGTTCTCGAACGCCGTTAAGATTGTCTTTGTCCTCCTGTTAAGAAGGCTAAAACCGTATGTGATATTGATATATCACAGACGGTTCGACAACCGTCTGTGATAACCTTCGATTATCACTGACCTATAATTTCAGACGGTTTATAAAACCGTCTATGATGATATTTTTGAACCGTCTGTAATGATTTTTTCTGTAGTAGTGACCATAACATAATGGACAACTTGCGGCTCACTGAACCTAGCAAACTGGCAGACCGCTTCCTTGGTACGACTTTGGTGGGAGTCGACTATCCAAATGCTTGGAGTCCCACGAAAAACAGTGGCATCTATTATAATGCATGTGGCATGAGAGATTTGGAAGGAACAAAATGTCTGAATTTTCTGATCAACGGCTTCTTCCATCTCTGAGTACCTCATCGCCCGCACAAAGGACAAGGCCGGAGCTTAGATCCTGGCGGGAGCCAAGCATTTGGCGGAGCTTCCGCTCACTCTTGTAACACCGTAATTTCCATTTTTCGAAGAGTGGGGCGCTTCTCTTCCCAACCTAACTCTCCTAGCCTTGCTTCTCGCCCTTAGTTAATCTTGGCAGTCCTCTGCCTGCGTTCAAAAAAAAATTGTAGACTTTGTTTTCTTCTTCTTCTTCTTTTTTTTTTTTGTAGGAGGCTAAATGTTACCTAGTCTCATCCTGCTACTTCCTGCAAAACCCCAAATGCTACCTTACACGCTCCAAAGAGTAAAAAGTTTGCTTCTTGATGTCAAGTCATGTCTGCCTGTTTCAGACAAAGAAATCTTCGACGAACTCAGCCAGCCAGCCAGCCATGATGGTTTTTGTTAGGAAAATAGGGGCATTCTCAGGACAGCCGCAACAAGTGCTCGTGTAATTGGTCATCGTCAAAAGGGAGATGTCCATGGCTGGGCCCTTAGTTACAAGGAAACAAGATGGAATTATTCATGTTCACGTCTGATGTGAGGTAGAAGGGCCCTATCCTATCCTCTATCTGCTTCTTTTCTTGCTCTCAACTAGAGCTGGGACTTGGGCCGTGCCGTGCCGGCACGGCCCAAGCCCATCGTGCTTCGTGCCGTTTCGTGCCGTGCCGGCTCGGTCCAGTCATGTCATCGTGCCGTGCCGTGCCGGCCCGCGTCGTCTCCGGCCAGGCCCAAGCACGGCCCAAAGCCCACCGTGCCAGCGTTCGTGCCGTGCCAGCCCAAGCCCAGCCCGAAATTACTATACGCGAAGGCGGCGACGACGGTCGTCATCTTCCTTTCTCTCGTACCCGTCTCGTTTAAAACTAGTTAAAATAACTGAATTAATTGCATAAACACATGGGCACGCAATGACATAAATATTTCGGGAAAAGTGGAATTTCTTTGATATTTTAGAAATACAATGTTACTGCCTCGTTAAAACCTTACGCCCAGTGGGGTTTCCGAGTAAGGAAAAGAGTACAGAACAACATATGTATATACTAACTATTATAACATGCATAGATAATATCTACTCGGCAATGTCTAGATCAAGATACGCTGTGTCGATTTCGGGATCCTCCAGTTGATGTTGTTCCGCTCTTTGGCTAATTCCCGTCTTTGGCACATGTGATTGCCTCCACCATCTTTGGCGTGAGGATGATCTTCTCTCTTCTATTATTCTCCCTACCGTACTGAATGTCGCTTCTGAAGAGACGGTGGACACTGGCACCAAGAGAACATCTCGTGCGAAATGTGACAGCACAGGAAAGATCCGCTTGTTGTTCTTCCACCACTCGAGCAAGTCTATCTTGCCTCCATCAGTAAGATCAGGATCAATGTTTGCAAAATCATGCTCCAAATAGTGGTTCAACTCCGAGACGTAATTCCACTTGAGGCCGCTTTGAGGCGGGAGGACGAAGAAGTAGACTTGCCCTTTAGCTTCTTCCACAAGTGTGATGTCATGCTTGTCTTTCCATGTTGCGTCTGCTGTGAAGCCTCCGATCTTCCGCTGCTACCAAACTTATCATGATACAAACGGAAAACACGAAAAAGCTCCTCTTTCACATGTGCGAAAGCTTCTGAATAATCTAGGCCAAGACATTCACCTATCCCCTCCATACCTATCTGTAAACCTGCCAACTTTTTTGTAGGATAAAAAATAATAGCAAAATAATATAAGTGTGAAAGAGAACTAAAATATTTAATAAATTTTTCTTCCATTGCAACGACGGCATGACTTACAAGAGCGTCGTCCCTAGATTTAGCAATTCTATCTGCAATTAACCAAATAAACTCTATAACTAAGCAAGAGGTAGGATAATAAATACCAGATAAAACCTTTGTTGCTTTATAAAAAGGTTTTAAAAACTCTCGAAAATGATTAGCAATCTGTCAATCTGTATTAGTAACTACCAATTCATTATTTTGAGAATTAACATTGACAAAAACGGATATGACATTTTCGTAGCCTTGTAACTTTTTTAACATAATATATGTTGAGTTCCACCTCACCTTCATGTCAAGACCAAATTTTCTTGGCTCTTTACCATTAGCTGCACAGTAATCCGAGAAGCTGGCTATCACTTGTGGAGAACTTGTGAGGTAACGAATAGCATCACGGATACTGTGCAGATATGGACCAATTACTTGCATACCATCTTGAACAACAAGATTCAAGATATGGCATACACATCTCTGGTGGAGGACATAACCACCAATATATGTTTGTAATTTTGGGGTGAGGATGTTCATAGCGGTTGTGTTTGCCGATGCGTTATCAAGAATTATAGAAGTAATTTTATTATCTATCTTAAAATCATCTAGTACATGTAGTATACGTTCGGCAATAGCCTCTCCCGTGTGCGATTCATTTATTACTTTAAATCCTATAACTCTCTTATTTAGTTTATAATTATCATCTAAATAATGGACTACAACACTAAGGTATGCACTTCTTTGGTGGGATGATGTCCAAATATCTGATGTTATGGCAAAAGAATACTGAACTTGTTGGAATAATTGTTTTAACTCTACCAATTCCTTTTGATACATCCGTAAAATATCGGATGTAGTAGTTCTCCTACTAACATGTTGGTACTGTGGGCAAAAGCCGCGTTGGATCATTGTTTCGAATGCGCGACTTTCACCCATCCTAATCGGCTGGTCTTCTGAAACAATATATCTAGCAATTTCTTCACGGGCATTAAGCGGGTTGTATACCCAAGTACTTACAGAGCCATCAGCCTCGAAGTTTAGCTGTGTTTGTACTCCTCCTCCCCCTCGGCCTCGGCCCTGTGCCGCCATCTTGCGTAAGCATGCCTTGTAGTGGCGGTTCAAGTGTCCTGTCCCTACAGCTGTACGAGCTTTGAGCTTACACTAAGTCGTCCCGCTGTCCTTTTTGAGCTTTGATTCCTCTGCGCACTGCTTGACTGCTCCCTGGTACTGCGACTTCTTGGTAACATGATGATTAGTTAATAAATAAGAATTACAAATACAATAAATATGCTTACAAAATAAGAAATAACAAATAAATAAATAAAAAGTACAACTATAATAAATAAAAGAAATGAGAAGGAAAAGAGAATGCTATGCGAAGAATTGTGCTGTGATTCAAGGTGAAAATGGTGGAGTACTGGAGTGAATCTGTGAAAAATGAATTGCGCTGTGAGTCTGGACTCTGGAGGCCTGAAGGCTGAAGCGGAGTGATTTATAGAGACGATTATTGTAACGTTACATAACCGTTCGATTGACCGTTTAATTGACCGTTTAACAGACTGTTTAACAGACCGTTTTTTTGCTTTCTCTGCTTTTTAGGTTTCTTTTTCCACCGTCCAACCAGTCACACGCCGCCACGTGGCCCACGTCCTCCCCGCTCCTCCCTCTGTCGGTCGCGTGCGCGTAGTGGCGTCAAATCGCGGTCATTCTCGGTCTGGGGTGACCCCACGCGCACGCGGGCTGGCGGGCACGCGCACGCCTCGAGGCCCTCGACGCCCTCGCCCCTCGCGGCCTCCGCCTCGCCTGCCGCCCGCCCGCCTCCCTCCTCCTCCGGTCCTCCTCCTCCCTCCTCCGGTCCTCCTCCCAGCGCCGCGCCGGCAGCTCCCCGCCGCCCCTCCTCCGTCCTCCTCCCCACCGCCACCGCCCCTCCCTCCTCCTCCCTCCCCCCCTCCGCCTCCGCCCCCCCTCCGCCCTTTCCTTCCCAGCGCCTCCGCCTCCAGCCTCCACCGCCGCCCTCCCTCCCCGACTTCCCCACCTCCCCGCCGCCGCCTCCTACCCCACCTCCCGGCGCCTCCTCGCCTCGCCCCTCGGTCCCTCCGCTCCGCCACCTCCTCCCCACCCGCCAACCCCGGCGCCTCCTCCTCCTCCCCACCTTCCCGCGCCGCCGCCTCCCCACCTCCCCGGCGCCTCCCTCGCCTCGCCCTCGGTCCCTCCGCTCCGCCTCCTCCCCACCCGCCACCCCGGCGCCTCCTCCTCCCCACCTCCCGGCGCCGCCTCCTCCCCCTCTCCCGCCGCCTCCTCCCCACCTCCCGCGCGCCGCCTCCTCCCCACCACCCCGCGCCGCCGCCTCCCCACCTCCCCCCCCACCGCCTCCTCCCTCACCTCTCCCGGGCTCCCGTCGCGCGCCTCCTCCCCGGCCCCGCCACCGCCTCCTCCACCTCCCGCCGCCGCCGCCTCGTCCCCCACCTCCCCGAGTCCCGCCAGTGTCGCCCGCCCCGCCCGTGCCGCCGTGCCGCCCGTGCCGCCCGCCGCCGCCGTGCCGCCCGCCGTGCCGTGCCAGCCCAAGCACGCCACGCCACGCCCGCGTGCCGCCCACCGCGTGCGGTTGCAGGCCCAGACGGCCCACCGTTCGTCTTGCCGGCGGCACGGCCCGCCACGTGTCGGGCGGGCCGTGCCGGGCCGGCCGTGCTTTAGGCTGGCCCAAAAAAGCACGGTCCAAGTCCCAGCTCTACTCTCAACTTTGCAACTTTTTTTAGTGTCGCTAGTCTAGTATCTTTCATGCATTGCAACTGTACGGTTTTGATTAGTTTTCATTTTAAACATGCATGGATTCATTCCTCGTATGACGGGAATTTACGTCCATTTGAGAGTTGGAAAAATGTTCAAGTGCTAACTACTCAGGATCGCAAACACATATAGTTTTGAACATTAATATGGTCTCCAAGACAACGCTTTAACCGCTTCTTTATACCATACTATATAGTTACGGATTAGAATATAAAAATATATTTCATGATGAATGTAGTACTACCGATTTCACGTGCAACCTAGATAATTTTCTATTTATTGATGGTTTATCCTAAAAATGTTTGATCAGTGTATGGGTTCTAGGACAACTTACATTTGCAGTTGCAGTTGCATCTTTTCTACTGTGAAATTTCTTTTTTTTTACAATAGGAAATTGGGATCGGCTAGTCTTCAACCCTTGGTGGGAAAGAATTCAGAGGATGGGAGCCGTTTGCGTAGAACGCTAGAATCTTCTTTGATTCCTGATGGAATTTAACTGTTCCTTGTAGCGACGGTGAAGTCTGGTCTCCCGTCAATGTGTTCGTGCGACCATGTGTACATGCTGTAGTCACGACTCGTAAGGCTGACAAGCGCAGGATGACGAGGATGACTAGCAGGTCAAATTCATCAGCAACAGCATATCACTTCACTATCACTCGTATAATATATATTGTACAATATATATTAGTACAAGCTATAGAGCATCGATCACTCTGCTCAGCCCGTTGATCGATCCGGCCAAGGCACCTCAGCTTACACGTAGCGCAGAGCATCTCGTTCTAATGATCTCATCGTGTGGCTGCATGGGCCAATTAATTATTTGTTTAGCCACCATGACCTTTGTTTTCTCTCTGTACGAACATGCATGCGCGAAGAGTCGAGACAGTTGACGAGTTGCACATCCTGCTGATCTCATCTTATGGTAGAATATGAAGTTTAAAAAAGGGGGCTGTCTATAAAAAAAATGCAGTATATACTGTCGTTATATTTCCTTCGCTCTTCAATTTGCGTATATAAAATGCCGGAATGAGCATATAAATAGCCCTCTAGCCATGTTTTTTCAATTTTAGCATTGAAAATATCCGTTTTATAAAAATAATCCCTGTTATAGTACTATCGAGCTACTGTAGTTCAGTAGGTGGCCTGCTGAGCTCCCCTGGCCTAGCAAGCGCTACCGAGCACTGTAGATCCACGTAGGGAGGCTGTTAAAATTAAAAAAAAATAGCTAGATGACTATTTTCAGACTGACTTCTAAAATGTCATGCGAAGACTTTACATCAAGCTAGCTAAACTTCCAGTGGCAAATCCATAAACTTCCAGTGGCAAATCCAGGAATAAATGTAGCTATGGCAGACTCACAAGTAGGAAACAAACAATATTACCCAAAAGCAAAACAATCCATGATCAAACTATGTTACAATCATACTAATAAGAGTATATAACACAAAATGTAAGCAACAGCTACAATTCACATATAAACATATGTAGATAACGGTAGGACATTTAAAAATACCTTACTAATGAAGTTTAGTCCATAATTGTAGATAAGCCATAGA
The DNA here is from genome assembly GCA_036346245.1 of Bonia amplexicaulis. NCBI lineage: Eukaryota > Viridiplantae > Streptophyta > Magnoliopsida > Poales > Poaceae > Bonia > Bonia amplexicaulis. The sequence goes on from CM070756.1 coordinate 6,874,130, forward strand.
AGAAGTAACCTGTCAGTAGTGTCATAATTTAAAAAATAGCACAAAAATTTAATACAGCCAATGGCCCCTTTCATTTTCAATGACTCTGGAATTTTGACAAACACCTAGAGTGCAACATTCAGAGCATAGAGTCGAATTGTAGACCTCAAGTCTACGACAAACTAAACTGTCATTTATGCAAATGTGTAAGTATGATGAAACCCTTGAGCATACGCATCTTCTACACTCATTTGTCTCATTGAGCAATTATCGTTTAGCAGTTCACACTCAGGCTAAACAACATACCATAAACTAAGTACAGATGGGCTTTTATTTCTATCCTTCCCGTTAAGGGTAGTTACTTTAATTTCTCATTCTAATGCAAACCAATGTTCTAAGCATAGATGATCGCCACAAAACCATAAAAAACAATTGACAAAATAATTAACAGATGCAAACTCTGAAAACAAAGACAAGCACAACGTAAAATGAATCAACCAATGACTTGCTAATCCACCCTTGCTAACTCACAAAACCCATCATGGCAATGATGGCATCCACCAATAAACTAGCAATCCACCCCATCAACTCATGTTTAGATATCACACAACCAAAGCATTTGAGTGACCGTGACAAGTGAAATCCAACACATGAACAATCAGCCATATCCAGTATCAACAAGCATCCACCAATCACCACAAGCATCACAAAGAAGAGGCATCTTTGATAGTATGAAAGCTCACCGGTGATGGCTGAGAGGAGGTTGCACTCCGCTGCCCCGGCGTCCCCACGCATCGCCTTCTTTAGCACCATCGGCACAGCAAGTTGCAGGCCCCTGGCTGCTGGCCGCCGCTGCCCCTGGCTGTGCTCCCCTAGCCAATGGTCGTCGCGCCGTGCTCGTCGGCCGCACTAGGTTAGGTTTAGGGTTCCACTCGGGTCTTGCTCCTATTATCTCGGGCACTTGACTGCTCCCCGGTTAGGAGCTTCAATGACTAGGCAATTACTAATCGCTGCTTCCATTGGGACAATGGGCTGGACACTCGACAAATGGCTTCTGGGTCACACCACGTTGGCCACGCCTGGTCGCTAGCACGCCACGACGCTAGGATGTGGTGCCGTGCTTGTGTAGACGTGTCGATGGATGGTGCCGCCCTGCCGATGCTAGCTTTAGAGGAAGGGGGTTTTGGCCGGCGACAGAGCTCAGGCAACCGCCCAACCCCATCCGAAGGGTGGATCCACCACTGGGCAAATCAGATGGTACGTAGGAAGAATGCAATTTTGACCTAGCTTGTCTCGTTGAAAGAAATCTGCCAGTCGACCTTGATCGTCAAAGGTCTTGCTATAAACACGCAGCGTGCTAAGTATATACTTGCCGACAACCAGTTAGTAGTTGCACGTAATGATGCATGGCGGCATGACAAGTGTTCAGACCATCAGACATTGTCACCTACGAGTAGTATATATAATGTAGGACGGCAAAAGGAAACAGAGACGTGAATGATGTTTTCTCAATTTTTTCTCTAAGTATGCATAAATCTTTCACTCCAGAGGTAGAGAGCTAAGAACATCAAATTTGATAACATAAATCTAAACCATGACCCAAAACAATATAACCTCACACACTTAGTACCTAACCGTTCTAACAGCCATTGGAGATACGGTCTGACCGGTCGGTGGACTGACCGGCTACAAACTGGTGGTCTGACTTGGCACAGGAGTGATATGACCACTTCCCTGTTTTCATAATAGAAAATCAGCCCAAACCAAAACCACTTTTGGTGCAAACTTCAAAATCCATGATAAAATAAAGTCAAACTTTGCACAATTTTGCTAAAGTGAGAGATCATGTGGAGATGATCCTATCTTTGTGATGAGTATTTGACTCTTGGTTGAAGGAAAATTGAGTTTGTTTTGGGCTTTTATTGCAAAGTCTTAATTCTGGGCGAAATGAAGTCGTATACGACTTGTCCCAGCTCGTCGACCATGTAGGATGCCATACGACCACGCTTGGTCGTGGTCGAATTCGTTCGGAGCGTCACGACCACGTTGAGGTGTTCTCGGCAAAAGCGGCGGTGGTCGGAAGGCGTTCACGACCACGTTGGCGCATATCGGGTGGCGTCGACCACGTTGCGAGTATCGGGTTCCAGCCGAGCAACGTACGAGTTCCTTGGCCGTGGTCGGAAGGGTTTACGACCACGTTGGCAATTGGGAGCGTTCGACCACGTTGTAGCGCTCAGGCTTCGACCACGTTGCGGAGCCCTCAGAAGATTTGACCGTGGTCGGCACTCGGCGCTAGGGTTTACGACCACTGCGAACAAATTGAGCGTGGTCGGTAGTCGTGGTGGGGTTTACGACTATGTGGTCATGGTCGGTAGTCGGTGCTCGGTAAGTCGACCACGTTGTGGCGCTCAAGCTCGACCACGATTGTGACATTCGACATCCGACCACGTTGGTGCATTTCGTGCACGGTGGTTCGACCACGTTGGGAGTACGACCACGGCGTGGTGATTACGACCACTCGGGCGTGGTCGGAGGCCACGGGGCCATTTACGACCACATTGGACATGGTCGAGAGCCACCGAGGCGTGCGACCACGTTGGCGCGTGGGTCTCGACTACGTTGCGGTGCTCGTGGTTCGACCACGTTATGCGTTTGGTGGTTCGACCACGTTGTGCCCTCGGTGGCTCGACCACGTTGTAACGCCCGGTTATCGACCACGTTGTGCACCCGATTACGATCACGTTAACGCGAGAAATGGCGTGGTCGGAGCGGAGTTCGACCACGTTATCGGCTGTGACGACCGTGGTCGATTGGCGATCTTTGAACCGGTCGTATGACCTCCGGAAGTGGTCGATTTATTTGGGTTTTGTCGTATGGGTTTGTACGGTTGTCATGGACCTTGTGGACTAGTTTGTTCATCATTTTGACAGCATTTTGACAAGTCTAAATTCTGTGCAAAAGACTTGAGCTCGGGTTGAGCGGTGCAGCATAGCAAGCTACGTGGTGGTCGTAGCAGTATTGTGTGCGGTCGTAGGCTACAAGAAGGTTCTGATGGGCTCGAGTGTCTCTGGTTGGTGCAACAGAGTGCTCGTATGAGGTCTAGACTTTGTGCGATAAAGTCGTAGCAAGCTAGCGATGGTCGTGGCTTGTGTCTGCATGGTCGTAACGAGCTTTGAAGAGGTCGTGATGAGATGCTGTGTGGTCGAAGGAAGCAGAGGAGTCTTCGGGGCTTGACCACTTCTTGAGGTGTGCTTTTGAGTGGTCGTAGGGGATTTACGACCAGGTGTTGTGCTGTGATACTTGTGCCGAGTGATGGTCTGTGTGTATTGTGCGGTGCTATGTGATGGTTTGCTTGTTTGTGTGGCTGCAGGACTTCGGAGCTATTTCATGGTGAGGCGTGGGAGGACCGGGACTAGGCACGGAGGTGTTGAGGTCCGACGGTCGGAGGCGCCAAGATGATCGAGGTGGTGAGGTGGTTGTGAGCCGGGAGACGAGGAACCGGAGCTGGAACTGCCAGAGCTGAGCACGACGGGCAACAACGAGGAGGACCGGGACTAGGCTCGGGGAGGAGCCGAGGTCCGAGACAGTCGAGGAGGTTGGGTGCGGTCGTGTCGGGCGGAATAGACCGAGACTAGACTCGGAGGAGTCGGAGGTCCGATCGGTCGGTTGCAGTCTTGGGAGACATGTCTTGGTGAGGCTTAGGAGGTCGGGACTAGACAAGGGAGTTGTTGAGGTCCGAGCAGCGTGGAAAAGCCAAAGAGGACGTGTCGTGCGGTGGGGCGACAAATGGACAAGAAAGCGGTGGAGGAAGCTTCTGGAAGGCGCGGAGGGCATTTTGGAGAAATGTCAAAGGCTGCAGGGAAGCTGTCCCTCCGTAAAGCACCGAGAAAGAAGTGGATTCATTGGCGCTAACGGGCAAAGTCTTGGTCTGTTGGGATAGCGAGCAAAGCATTTGAGTTAGCGGGCAAAGTGAGTGTTAAAACCGGTGTTAGATGGGGTTTTCGGGTTATCCCAGTATGGACTAATGGATGGATCCATTAGGGTTAGTCTCGTGTGAGGCTATAAAGGGAGAGGGGAGGCAAGTGTTCTGAGTGAGTTGGTCGGCTAGGCCTTGGAGGCAGCCGCCTCTCCCTCCCTTGGGAGTGTATCTGTGTGTGTGTTCGCTCTAGGGTTAGAGCTTGTCCTCCCGAGGGGAGTGGCTGTTGAAACCTCCATGATCAATGAAAGGATTGGATTCATCTCTGTGTATCATTCCATGTTTGTCTTCTTGAGATGATCTGTTTGATCTATTTGCTCTCTTTTGTTCTTACTGTTACTTTTGTATTTCTTGAGAGTTGGCTTGTGTTCTTTGCTCAGAACTGGAGTTTGGCTTAAGGATGTTTGCCAAGATTATTCCCGAGAGCATATATCAAATCAGGAAGAAAACCAACTTCGAGAGTTGCCACCGTAGCCTACTCATTGTTTCGACTTTGCTCTTCTCTCCGACCGTTGTGAAGACTTTGTTTTTTCTTTGTAAATTCACTTCCAGAGATCTTATACGAGCTAGGTTTCAAGCTTCATCCGTTTTGGATCTCTGTGCAAAAAGTTCTTCAAAATCTCAAGTTGCGATCGTGCGCCTGGAGTCGCTCTAATTCCGCTCTGTCGCTTTTAGCCACTGCGGCTTGCCAAGCTTCAACTGCCTTGAGGATTTCGGTCGAAACAAAGTCTATCATGAGAATACATGTCCCAGTTTGTGCATCTCAAGTTTCTCAACTGGTTTGAACGTTTCCTCAGTGATCGAAATCATTTTCGCTGGTTCATCGCTCCGTGGTCGTCGCTCGACAAAAGCGATATTTTACATTTGCTCGTCATTTTCGATCGAGTATCGACCACATCTTTCTTTAAGAGTGTTCGACCAACGCTTTATGTCTCCTTGTTTTAATATCGACTTGACCACGGTTAAGAGCTCAACTCTGTTTTTCCGATTTTCTCTGCTCTTTTCGACCTCGTTCAATTTGCATCCGAGCGCTGCCTCTGCCGATTGGTCCGATCACGACGCTCGACTTCGCTGTCGCTATTGGTTACGACCACAGCTTTTTGGTTACGACTCTCAGGTCGATTCGATCACGGCTGAACGTTTTCGATCACTCTGTGTTTCTTCTGCTAGTGGTTATTCTTGATTCTCTCTCAGTTCCTGGTGAGCAACTAGTCTTCTTCTTCACAGCTATATAGTTGTCGGAGAAAAGATCGGATTGACTTTTAGAGAGGAATTTTTAAGGCACCATTCACCCCCCCTCTGTTGCCATTTCGGTCCTTCAATTGGTATCAGAGCAAGGTTGGCTCTGTATTTGATCTTAACCGATCTGGAGCTTGGCAACTAGTAGGGAGTATTGTGATCTTTTCTCTGCATCTTGTTGGGGTGGTTTTGCCAATGATGTTCCTTGAGACAAGAGGCCTGGTTTCGACTAGAGGGTGATTTTATTTGCAAGAAACCACAAGAGTGAACATTGTGGTACATTCTTTATCCTTTGTTGTTCAAGTGCGAGAGGAGAAAGTCTTGGAGGACGAAAGTAGTATTCGTGAGGTCTTGGGACGTGGTCGTAAAAGCTATGACCATGGTCTCGGTGGCCCCACCTCGACTACATTTCGTCGATCCGGTGCTTTCCTCGGTGCACGGCTCTCCGTGAGAACAACATGCCTTGGTATATCCTGTTCCACGACCATGGCGCACTCGACTACGACTTCTGAACAGAGAATAAGAGAACAACTCTATCACTTGCATTTTCATCTCTAGCTTTTATTGTCATTTTACGAGTTGATGAAAATTCTTTGAGGAGAGGAGTGCTATGATCTGAGCACTACATCTTGAGACCTTGTCAACTCTTTCATTTAGGAGATGGACCTTCCTTTGAGCTAGTTCTATCGTTATTAGCATTTGTGCCCTATGCTTAGATTCTTCCTTTATGACAAGTACATTTCTGGTTGGCTCTTCTCAGTTGGTCCAAGGGACTTCTCTTTCAGAGCAAGAATGGTGCTTTGCCTTTTGATCTTGTCTCGTTGTAGACGCTTGCACCATTGCTCATTTTGTGAGAAGGATGGACATCATCGACATCGTGGACTTGTTTCTTTTGTTGATCTTTGTCTACGTCTTGTCACGAGGAAGGATTTCGCCGTTTCTCAAATGGTGGACCTCGTTCACCTAAACGAGGTGTGCACATACTGGCGAGGAGAAGTTATGAGTTACTTTGATGCTTTGGTTGGTTCCTTTCTTGGTGCTTTCAAGAAAGGTATTCACCGCTTTTCCAGTTGTGGGACTCGTTTCACTTGTCGAGTTGTCCATTTGCGGCGTGCCTCAGGGATTAATCTTCTTACTTGAACCATCCATTGCATCTTGTTTTCTTGCATACTTCTTTTGTGAGTGTGTCAAGTCTTGGGTTCCCAAGCACTTGTCATTTGTAGGTATCCGAGCGCGGTTGGAGAACATGTGAATGATTGGGTTCTAGTCTTTTCTTTGATCATGTGACTAGAACATTTGTTGGTTCTCCACTTCATGGCCTCCAAGAGGCATGTACCTTCACGTTTATGCGTCTCCACCTACTTTGTGAGCTACTCTATACCCTCATGCCCTTATACTCATGTTTGACCATATTGGCATGTTGTTCTTGTTCATGTGCTCACTTGTACCATACTGGCATGTTTTTCTCTCAATGCTTTCATGTCATGCCTTTATGTGTATGCTGCTTAAGTATCCATGTACCTTGTTGTATTTGTTACATGCTTAAGCTTTGACTTGACTTCATGAGCTAAGTAGAATGTGTGCATTAGAAGTCAAGTATCATCATGACCTTGTGCTCGTAGTATCTATCATGGTTCACATCTTGCTCCTTATGTTCATTCATCATTATTTATACATGTTAGCATACTTTTCATGATGTTGATTTGCCATGTTGTATGTCTACATGATGTATGCATATGTATGGACGGTATGAGCTTGAGTATATCTTGGATAGTTTCTTTGTGTCATGATGGTGCGTTTATTCATGCCTTTGTATCTTTTCTAGTATACATGCTTTTATCCATGCTAGCATATGTACATGTTCGCTCCGTCATCTGCTATGTGTATGGTTGTGATTCATTGTGATGCTTGTATACTTTGATCTTATTGCTGTTATGGCATGAAATAAATTGTATGACATCTTGGTAGCATTAGTCCGTGCTTATGCTTAGATATCATGAGATTTGTGGTTAGGTCACAAGCTTCTTCTAGTATTGGGTGGCTCTAGGCTTGTTGTTCTAGATGCTTTTGATGAGGGCTAGATTGAGCTTGTGGCGGTGCGTGTTCTCATGTGTTCTATGTCTTTAATACTAGTGATGCTACTGTTGTTATCATTTGTCTCAGTACTGGTTCCATGTTGTATATCATTTACCCCAGTACTAGGACACCGATTGTTCCCCATGATTAAACTGCGGGGAGGGAGAGTGATACAGCTGTTTACGACCGCTCCCTGGTCATTACGACCACGTCGTAGGAACCACGACCATGGTCTGGACCCTCGGCCGAACTCGTGTTACGACTTGACCAGGGCGCAATGACCGACTCATTTACGACTACGACCGGGACACCATTACGACTACCGCCAGACATGATCACTACGACCATGGTCCAGACCATTACGCGTCTTCGATCACTTCATCACGGTCTGGACTCGAATACAACCGCGAACTCAGACTCGACTTTGAACATGAGAAGGACGCGACTACGACAACGTCCTGACTTGACTACGACCACGTTTTGGACGTGGAATTCGGCTACGACTACAGCTTAAACAACCGAGCAACTGCTACAAAGGTTGGTTCTCCTTATGATTTTCGATTGCTCGCTTCCGCCACTTGGCTTTGCATAGTATATGTCTTCTAGTGGTAGGAAGGGTCTTTTTGGGCAGTAGGAGCCAACTCTAGGTGATGTTGTCTCATTCACACCTCTCATCCAAATGGTTCTCTAGGATTATTTACTACCTAGTTTGGGCTTTGGTTCTCTAGGATTCTCTTCTACCTAGGTTGAACTTTTTCTTGGCCACTAGAGTCTTTTGCATTGACATAGTGTGCTTTTTGCCCCGTGGTATGAGGTTATAGACTAGAGACCATGAGGATAGGATGTGTTTGGGAATCACCTCCTTGAGCTAGAACCTTCTCTTTCTGGATTTTGTGCCAAATTTCTTGGTTCTTCTCTTTTTACCTTCTCTAGGGGGAGTTGGATCCTTTCTGTCTATTCGGGCTATGTTTCAGGGAGAGCTTAGGGTGGTTTGTCCTTATGGACTATTGTGAGAAGGAGTTTCTGTGTTTTACTGCTTTATTCATTTATCTTGCTCCTGTTCTCATTTTTTGTTGCACTGCATCGGGGTGCATTTGGGTTAATCCTCCTAGCATAGATTAAAGCGTTTCTCTCGTCTAGTTAGACTTCTTACTCTTATCTATGCTTTAAGGACTGCCTGTTTTCTCCTCTCTTTACCAGCTTCTCGATTTTATTGCTTTGGTTCAGGGGGAGTTCATTTGGGAACTTCTGGAGCATAATTTTGACTTAAACTCAACTTGAACTAAAAGCTGCATCACATGTTGAGGGGAGTGGATTTTACGCATTGCATTCGCATTGTAATATAACCACATGGAGCCTTGATTATTATCCTTTCATGACATATTTTCATTATATTACATCTTGCCATGATTTATGCTCCATTGCTAATTTGATCATGACTTTATATGTGTAGTCAAGTCTTTGCCATGATAGGTTAATTAAAATGCTAAATTTTGACCTAACTCATGTCATGTTCATATTTGAGACTAGTCAGCTTTGTATTATCTTTTTATGATTCTTGCCATGTCAAATAGGCTGAGTTGAGTCTTGAATCTTAGTTGAGCAATAGATTGAGCTATATAGTTTCTTGATGACACATAAGTTAGTACAATCTATTAAAAGCAAAAAGATCTCTTTTGTGCGAAAAAACTGATCTCACCAATTCCTTCTCATGAGACGGCTTGCCATTGCACAAGGCATGAACTCAGGGGAGATTTGGATGACCAAGATCATTTCCTTAAGCTTCTCGCTTGGTATGATCGCATAAGGCTTGAGGTCTAGCACATGACAAAAATATGATTGAAAACAATCATGAGATCTCTAAAAGAAAAATGTCATTTATGCTCAATTGCTAAAATTTCAAGTGTACTTAAACAAATGTATCATTCTTGAATAAATAGCACTCTAGTTGGCTCAACACTAGCTTCTCGATTCCATTTAGCTCATTGACATGGCTTGCATCATTTGTGGATATCATTAGCTAGACTAAAATCTTGTTTGACTTGACTTGCTAAGCACTTCAAAAAAAAATCAGATTATACCTTCTGTTAGCTTAGCTTCTCTTTACATACATAGTCATGATCTTTGTAGCATACTTGTATGTTATGGCTTGGTGTAATACATTTGGTCATTTTGGATAATTCTCATGGCTCTGCATACTTTGAATAATCAAATCAGCCATTCCATCCATCATTTTGACTTATTCTCTCTTGCTTACTTGATGTGTTTATTGCCAAAAGGGGGAGAATAGATTGGAGAAAAAGAAAATTTCTCAACTTCTGGGAACTTGCTAGAGCTTTGGAGATCAATTTGCTCTTTATGTGTTGCTCTAGTATTCCTTCTGTCGACATGGTCATAATTTCAATTTCTTTCCTTGGACCATGTCGGCTTCTACAAACTCAACTTCATATTTTACGGTGTTTGTCAATATACTCATCAAGGGGGAGATTGAGAGATCATGTGGAGATGATCCTATCTTTGTGATGAGTATTTGACTCTTGGTTGAAGGAAAATTGAGTTTGTTTTGGGCTTTATTGCAAAGTCTTAATTGCAGGCGAAATGAAGTCGGTACGACTTGTCCCAGCTCGTGCGACCATGTAGGATGCCATACGACCACGTTTGGTCGTGGTCGAATTCGTTCGAGGCGTGCGACCACGTTGAGGTGTTCTCGGCAAAACTGACAGTGGTCGGAAGGCGTTACGACCACGTTGGCGCATATCGGGTGGCGTACGACCACGTTGCCGAGTATCGGGTTCCAGCCGAGCAACGTACGAGTTCCTTGGCCGTGGTCGGAAGGGTTTACGACCACGTTGGCAATTGGGAGCGTTCGACCACGTTGTAGCGCTCAGGCTTCGACCACGTTGCGGAGCCCTCAGAAGATTTGACCGTGGTCGGCACTCGGCGCTAGGGTTTACGACCACTGCAGAACAAATTGAACGTAGTCGGTAGTCGTGGCTGGGGTTTACGACTATGTGGTCATGGTCGGTAGTCGGTGCTCGGTAAGTCGACCACGTTGTGGCGCTCAAGCTCGACCACGATTGTGACATTCGACATCGACCACGTTGGTGCATTTCGGGTACTCAGTGGTTCGACCACGTTGGGAGTACGACCACGCTGTGGTGATTACGACCACTACGGGCGTGGTCGGAGGCCACGGGGCCATTTACGACCACATTGGACATGGTCGAGAGCCAGCCGAGGAGCGTACGACCACGTTGGCGCGTGGGTCTACGACTACGTTGCGGGTGCTCGTGGTTCGACCACGTTATGCGTTTGGTGGTTCGACCACGTTGTGCCCTCGGTGGCTCGACCACGTTGTAACGCCCGGTTATCGACCACGTTGTGCACCCCGATTACGATCACGTTAACGCGAGAAATGGCCGTGGTCGGAACGGAGTTCGACCACGTTATCGACAGGACGACCGTGGTCGATTGGCGATCTTTGAACCGGTCGTATGACCTCTGGAAGTGGTCGATTTCGCTGGGGTTTTGTCGTATGGGTTTGTACGGTGTCATGGACCTTGTGGACTAGTTTGTTCATCATTTTGACAGCATTTTGACAAGTCTAAATTCTGTGCAAAGACTTGAGCTCGGGTTGAGCGGTGCGGCATAGCAAGCTACGTGGTGGTCGTGGCGATGTTGTGTGCGGTCGTAGGCTACAAGAAGGTTACGATGGGCTCGAGTGTCTCGGTTGGTGCAACGAGTGCTCGTATGAGGTCTAGACTTTGTGCGATAAAGTCGTAGCAAGCTAGCGATGGTCGTGGCTTGTGTCTGCATGGTCGTAACGAGCTTTGAAGAGGTCGTGATGAGATGCTGTGTGGTCGAAGGAAGCAGGGGAGTCTTCGGGGCTTGACCACTTCTTGAGGTGTGCTTTTGAGTGGTCGTGGGGATTACGACCGGTGTTGTCTTGTGATACTTGTGCCGAGTGATGGTGCATGTGTATTGTGCGGTGCTATGTGATGGTTTGCTTGTTTGTGTGGTGCGGGACTTGAGCTATTTCATGGTGAGGCGTGGGAGGACCGGGACTAGGCACGGAGGTGTTGAGGTCCGACGGTCGGAGACGCCAAGATGATCGAGGTGGTGAGGTGGTTGTGGCCGGGAGACGAGGAACCGGCTGGGCTGCCAGAGCCGAGCACGACGGGCAACAACGAGGAGGACCGGACTAGGCTCGGGGAGGAGCCGAGGTCCGACAGTCGGGAGGTTGGGTGCGGTCGTGTGCGGCGGAATAGACCGAGACTAGACTCGGAGGAGTCGGAGGTCCGATCGGTCGGTTGCAGTCTTGGGAGACATGTCTTGGTGAGGCTTAGGAGGTCGGGACTAGACAAGGGAGTTGTTGAGGTCCAGAACGACGTGGAAAAGCCAAAGAGGACGTGTCGTGCCAGGTGGGCTGACAGCATGGACAGCAAAGCGGTGGAGGAAGCTTCCTGGAAGGCAGCGGAGGGGCATTTTGGAGAAATGTCAAAGCTGCAGGGAAGCTGTCCCTCTGGTAAAGCACCTGAGAAAAGAAGTGGATTCATTGGCGCTAACGGGCAAAGTGCGGGTCTGTTGGGATAGCAGCAAAGCATTTGAGTTAGCGGGCAAAGTGAGTGTTAAAACCCGGTGTTAGATGGGGTTTTCGGGTTATCCCCAGTATGGACTAATGGATGGATCCATTAGGGTTAGTCTCAGGTGTGAGGCTATAAAAGGGAGAGGGGAGGCAAGTGTTATGAGTGAGTTGGTCGGCTAGGCCTTGGAGGCAGCCGCCTCTCCCTCCCTTGGGAGTGTATCTGTGTGTGTGTTCGCTCTAGGGTTAGAGCTTGTCCTCCCGAGGGGAGTGGCTGTTGAAACCTCCATGATCAATGAAAGGATTGGATTCATCTCTGTGTATCATTCCATGTTTGTCTTCTTGAGATGATCTGTTTGATCTATTTGCTCTCTTTTGTTCTTCTTGTTACTTTTGTATTTCTTGAGAGTTGGCTTGTGTTCTTTGCTCGAGCGGAGTTTGGCTTAAGGATGTTTGCCAAGATTATTCCCGAGAGCATATATCAAATCAGGAAGAAAACCAACTTCTGAGAGTTGCTTTGTAGCCTCTGCTCATTGTTTCGACTTTGCTCTTCTCTCCGACCGTTGTGAAGACTTTGTTTTTTCTTTGTAAATTCACTTCCAGAGATCTTATACGAGCTAGGTTTCAAGCTTCATCCGTTTTGGATCTCGTGCAAAAGTTCTTCAAAATCTCAAGTTGCGATCGTGCTTTGAGTCGCTCTAATTCCGCTCTGTCGCTTTTAGCCACTTTGACTTGCCAAGCTTCAAGCGCCTTGAGGATTTCGGTCGAAACAAAGTCTATCATGAGAATACATGTCCCAGTTTGTGCATCTCAAGTTTCTCAACTGGTTTGAACGTTTCCTCAGTGATCGAAATCATTTTCGCTGGTTCATCGCTCCGTGGTCGTCGCTCCGACAAAAGCAGTATTTTCTGTTTGCTCGTCATTTTTCGATCGAGTATCGACCACATCTTTCTTTAAGAGTGTTCGACCACTGCTTTATGTCTCCTTGTTTTTAATATCAGACTTCGACCACGGTTAAGAGCTCAACTCTGTTTTTCCGATTTTCTCTGCTCTTTTCGACCTCGTTCAATTTGCATCCGAGCCGCTGCCGATTGGTCCGATCACGACCTTTCGACTTGCTGTCGCTATTGGTTACGACCACAGCTTTTTGGTTACGACTCTCAGGTCGATTCGATCACGGCTGAACGTTTTCGATCACTCTGTGTTTCTTCTGCTAGTGGTTATTCTTGATTCTCTCTCAGTTTCTGGTGAGCAACTAGTCTTCTTCTTCACAGCTATATAGTTGTCGGAGAAAAGATCGGATTGACTTTTAGAGAGGAATTTTTAAGGCACCATTCACCCCCCCCTCTGTTGCCATTTCGGTCCTTCATAAAGGTCTCAGGAACTTATCCATCGAAAGATCGTATGGATCTTAGCCAAAGCTCCACCTTTCCTCAAAATATGCAAGGTTGCACCAAAATCAGGCAAATCTCAAAAACTTGAGAAAGAATTTTCTCGTGGGTTAAAAATAGTCACAGCAAGCAAGACCACCTAACGAATCAAAACCTAAACCCTCGTATCAAAATTCCTTAAGAAGGACTCCAAATTAAGTTAGAACCAGGTAACATCGAAATCTTGCATACCACAGTGCCTAGATGGATGAGACCTGATCTACATGAGTCATCGCCATCATGTACATATTGTTGACATGCAACAAGATCAAAAAGGGGAGAAAAGAGATAAAGAACCAAAAAATTAGAAGCAAATCAACCGAGACAAGAAGACTTCATGATAGATGAACAAAGTTGATTATATTGCTACTTAGGGATAAAGGTTTCACAGTCACTCCATAAGAAGGACAAGAGTGTACACCACAACACTCACACTTCTCTCTCAAACCCTAACCCTAGAACTTAAGAGTGAAATGGTCACGATGGTTAGCTTGCAAACCTCAATACTCAACCTACTAAATGGATAGAGTAACCATTATATATCTAACTCTAATGGATACTATCTACTAGCAAAATTAGGGAATCCATTAACCCCATGGCCCATGCAACATGTGTTTTACACTCAAACTTAAACTCATGCACACTTTTCAAAACACATGAGCCCGAACCCGCTAAGTCTTAAGCCTTTGATCCACTTAATCTACTCAACATCTTCTTAACCTAAATCACTTTCTCAAACACCACTCAAACATTTTCGGTTTTGATCTAACAAAGTTTTAGGTATTTGCCCAACTACCAAAATACACTTGCCTTGACTCAGTTTTCTCTTTCCCTTGTAAGCAATCATTATGCTTGCTACGTATAGGTGTACCAATGGCTTGCCACGTATCAACAAGTCTTTCCTGCTCCAATTTCCATCAGACCACACCTCCTTGGACTGACCAAGCCACTTGGTACAACTTGTCACTCAAACATTCTCTTCAACATTTATTGTGCTATGCTTGAGCTCAATCATCTTACTCAGCATTCTTGACTATTAGCTTAAACCTACATTAGTTTAAGCATGCTTAATGCTCATGAATGCACAGAACTAAGGCCAATTTACTCAAAACTCAATCAAATTCCCAAATATCATAACTCTCTTCAAAATTCAGAGTTTATCCAGTCTGACCGCCATGCATGGCCAATCTGACCACTCTACAGGGCCGATCTGACTGCTTTGAATGGCTAGTTTGATCGCCAGGAAAAAACCAGCAAACTAAAATTCCAAATCTTTTGCAAATTTGAATTTCAACTCCACACACATTGGCAATGGTTCAACACAAAAATTCTTGAACCATCTCATAAGCTCACTAAATCTCGCCCTTGCTGAACACATTAGCAATTTCTCAAAAAACAATTTTGAGTTGATTTTGGAAATAGAAGGAAACTTCATGAAAGAAAGCTCAAAATGGTCAAAATGAATTGCAAAAACTGAAATTGACCATATGAGTAGGAAATAGAGAGAATCAACTAGATAGAACAAATTTTCCAGAAAAATTTCAACTCCACCAAAGAAATTTAAAAATCTCACTCTAGGTTTATATGAAATACCAATTGTTCCATTTGACCTTGGTCATGGTGAAAAGGGATTGATCAAGAGAATCACAACAACACACAAAAGCTCCAACTTAGCAAGAATTCACATAAAAACTTCAATTTTTGCTCTAAATATATATTTTTACCAATCTTCTCCCCTTTGACAATGAATTTATAAAGACACGTGGAAGAAGAAAGAGCATGTAATAGAACGAAGTGGCTGCCTCCTAAGTTTTAACCATTTCCACAAAAGTTCTTAAACACAACAAATACTAGCAAAATACTAATGACTTCTAATCTAGCAACAGGTGCAAAGGTCTCCTTAAAGTCTAAGCCCTCTACCTGGAGGAAACCTTGAGCTACAAGTCTAGCCTTGCTGTGAACTACTAACCCATCCTCACTTTGCTTATTTTTGAATACCCATTTGGTTCCTACGACATTATGACCACAAGGGGGGCCCAACTAAAGACCAGACATTGTTTCTTTCAGAGTTTTTAAGCTTCTCATGCATGGCATTGACCCATGAAGTATCAGATAAAGCACGTGTGACATCTCGAGGCTCAAAGGTTGCAATAAAAGCAGAATAAGCATAGGAATCTGGAGAGATAAACTTAGAGCGAGTAACTTACTCATAGATATCTCTAATCATCTGCTGGAGGGTGTCATCGTTGAATATGAAGCGAAGGTCCTGGTGCAGACATGGCATTTACCTCATGGGCTATGGAGGTAGGAGCGTATCCACACGAAGCACCGATAAAGGTGGGAGGAGGCTGCTCAGCTGAAATTGAATTAGTGAAAGCGGGCTCTCCATCCAACTCAGGAGCAACAAGAGAAGGGAATAGATCGTCATCCTCAAAGTTAGGGTCGTCGTCATCGAAGATGCTCTCCTGATCACCATATACCTATGTACCTGCACTGTCAGGGTCAGTACCAAGGCTAGCCTCATCAAAAATGACTTTACAAGTCTCGAAGATTTTGTTAATATCCAAATTTAAGGCACGATAGCCATGTGTATAAGTAGGATATACAAGAAAAATGCCATCTAAGGATGTTAATTTAAATTTATCTAAGTTGTCATATTTTAAAATGAAACACTTACAACCAAAGATCTTAAAATAAGAGGCACTAGACCTACGATCGAATCTCAACTCATACGAAATCTTGCCTAATGATGATATCAAGAACACCCTGTTTGACACATAACAAGCGGTGTAAATTGTCTCAACCCAAAACTTCCTAGGAGTACTAAGTCATCCTCAGGGAGTCTCTCCAACTGCTCATCACTTAGGGAATGTAAGGTGGACAAGGAAAACCTAGAAGAACCAAAGTCTGAAGGGCTAGAAGAACTGCTCTAAGTAGGGTCGACTACAAGAGACATCGGCTCTGTCTTGGGGAGACGAGAGCTGAAGTCAATCTCGTGCATGTTCAACTTCGAGTAGAGTTTATCCATAGTAAGCTCACTCATAATAATGTTGTCTTTGATAGATGTAATCTTCATCTCCAAATTTTCACATCTAGGGCAGCAATCACTTGACGTGCATTCTCAGACTTAGAGTAAGTTGAGCCAAATGCACCCATGTTGCTAAGAATCTTGATGAACCTAGCAAACAATTCATTCAAAGATTCACTGATCTTTTACTCAAACTTAGAGTACTCCTTGAATTGATTATGTCTCACTTTCTTAATCCTTGTGGAGTCATCATGGTAGTCAGCGAGGGTTCTCTAGATCATGTGAGCAGATGTTAAGTGTGATACTCAATCAAGCTCAGATCAACTAAGTACCTGAATCAGGAAGTTACATGCCTTAATGCTTGCCTCTGCATCGTAAGATTTATCAGAGTGATCTGATCATTGGTAGGTACGACATAAGCATTCTTTAGTTTCTCCCAAAGCGGTTGCTCTTGGGCCTTAATATAGGCTACCATCCGAGTCTTTCAATAGAGATAGTCAATCCCATCGAACACTGGTGGTTTGGTGGAGTACTTGTCTAAAGCCATAGCTCTAAGACC